>JARYZH020000012.1:3683064-4355564 GCA_030021035.2 Notholithocarpus densiflorus | reverse complement strand
AATACACACACACAAGGGAGAGGGACACCATTAGTATATTGGAAGAAACTAATAACTCTTCATAAAATGCCCCATTTTAAATGAGTGCCTTAGTAAATTGTTGGCATAGTGCACAAAATCTGTTAAGCCGGAATTGAATGCAAGTAAAATATTCTCAATAAAATTAGATTTTTATTTATTTATTTTTGGTTTGGGGGTTAGTATCATTGTTCAATTCAAGAAATTAAATTCACTGTAAAGTTTTTCAGATTCTTGAAAAAACAGTTAATGAGTGTTTTGACTCACCTTTATCTTAAAACTAAGGATTTGAGATCTTATAAGTTTGAGATGGATCAGTAACTGTGTGGCTATGACAAGTTTTAAACCCAAACCCTCTTAAACTAGGATTTTGTACATATCTCATTATTAATTTATAAAATATCTCATTAGTAATTTAAAAAAAAAAGTTTATGTAATTTGTCTCTTTCTCTCTTACTGTATTGTTTAGATTAAGATAAAAAAAAATCTACTAATTTGTAATTTTAATATTTTAAATGTCCATTTGACTCGACTCAAAACAAGCAGGATGGATTAAGAATGAGGATGAAATTATTAAAATTTAATAGGGATTGATATATATATGTTAAAAATATGTTAAGGATTTGTATTTGTAAAGATTTTTTCCACAAAACCACCAGTTGCTATGAATTTTCCAATTTTTCACCATTAAATGAAACACACCACCTAATCCTTCTCATAAGTTTTAATGTTTCAAAGCCTTGTGCTGATAATTTAACTTTTAATTGAATAGAATCGTACTGTATTCGTTTTTTTTTTTTTTTTTTGGTTATGGAGTAGTTTGTGACTTTGTGTGGATAAAATTTTATGATTTAGAGGGTTTCTTAATATGAAGTCAACTCATACATTATTTTTTAAGATGTTCTATAATAAATCATAATGTATTAGCCACTTCACACACGTCACACACATTTAGAGACTAACTCTTTCAAAATGACACAAAATAATAATAATAATAATAATAATAATAGAGCAAAATTTGCAATACGAATAGAAGATAATTGAAGAAAATTATAGATACCCAACAATAAGGGAAATATGACTAATATTGATTTGTTACAAACAATTACACTCTTAAAAGTTAAAAGAGATTTTTTATTTTTTTATTTTATACAAGATAGAAATTCTACTCTAGCCTAATTTAAGTGTATATGAGTGTGAAGCTCCCTCCTAGATACTTAAGTCTTGGCTCTTACCCTCCACACCCCACAAGCACTTGTAAAGAGATAATGTGCTAATTTTAAGGAAAATGTGGTGTGGTATCATTTTAAGATATATTTTTTAAAAAAAATTTAAAAATTATTTACCTTACTTTTTTGTTTTTACTTAAGGTCTATTTAATGGGTGTCATCATTTATTATTTATAATTTTTTTTTTTTAAGAATGAATTTATTATTTATAGTTAAGAATAATGTACTTACATGTTATTTCTTATTTGGGCAAAGTATACCGACTTGCTTATCATAAAATACAAAATTCCCCAAGTTTGGAACATAAGACTTAACCTTCTGTGTATTCTTTTATGTGTAAATTGTTAAGCATTTATTAAAATAATATTCTCAAAAAAAAGCATTTATTAAAATAAAAGGTAAGTTTTTTTTTTTTTTTTTTGAATATCAAATAAAAGGTAAGTTGTGATGACTTGTTGTGATTGGTCAGACCATTGATGAAAATAATATCCAGATACCAAAGTGTTACATAATTAACGGGTTTATGCATAACAAAACAAGACAATTGTGGTTAAGTTTATAACTCAATTGGTACTTTTTAGTGTTTCTTGCGGAAATATCCAGTGTTCAAAACTTCAGAACTTTTTCTAAAAAAATTCGTGCTTTTAGGGGAAACAATAAGATGATTTTATGTGTTTTTTTCCTTCTTATGTCTTGTTAAGATTTATGTTAAATGCATATTAGGTGTGATTTTGACTCAAAGACATATTCCAATTATATATAGATAAATGATGTGGATTAAATTTTATCATGAGGACCACCTCTCAATACGAACTAATAAGGATTTGATTTTGTTTTTCTTTGAAAATTTATCGTAAGTGAATGCAGGCACTTTTAACTTCTTTGAAATGTCAAATTTGTCCAAGCTGAATGGTCCATCCATATATTCCATAATATATAAGGTGGAGTAGCAAAGTTCACCGACATATAATATATTCGAATATAAATTTCATTCACTACAATAATGTCACCGAGAATTAGAAAAATGAGAATGCCCACGTTTAGTGCAAAAATAAAAATTCAACTCTAAAAGGAGTTTAAAATTTGAAGCAGGTTTTTTTTTTTTGCAAATTCGTTGTAATCTTAGCTGTTTTCATTGGTCAATGGACCTTTGTTGAGTAGAGAAGTCTTTATGAAGCACCAAAGTCTAAAGAGAGGTCCTTTTCAAAATGATTCTTGGAAAATTACTTCTATATTTGAAAATGAAATACCATCAAACATGTTTTTAGCATTTCTTTTTCTTTGGTTTATAGGTCGGCTTTTTAGGAATGTAGTTTACATATGTTCTTCCTAGTTTTTGATAGCATAATAAAGCTGATTTCATTTCGGCTACCACAAGAATAAAAAAGGGTTCATTGTTTTGTTGGATTCATTGCAGACAGAGCACGCTTACGCGTGCTTCACTAAATAACTATTGGTTCTTTGCTAACTTTTTCTCTCTTTTTAATACATTCCTTTTCAGTCTTTTGTGACTTTTTAAGGGTTAAATTGCCTTTATCAGCCTCTAATAATAATAATAAAACCCGTAGAGGCAAACACAGAGAGGATATTGAAAACCCACATTTTAATAAGGTATACTTATATATGGATAATAATCAGCAATATAAATAACAATATCTTCGATTATGGGAAAAGATAAAGAACAAGTGTAGGAAACAATCATACATTATTGTCTTTGCGTTTATCCTTTTTGAAGTAAATTTTATGTCGTACTGCCATTTTTGGTTTTGGTCAGATCAGATTTATCAAAGTTAGAAACACTTTTGCATAAAAGACAAATATAAAAACAAAAGCACATTGGGATTTCCATAAACTTTCAAAAGAATACCAATTTATTTATTTTGCTTTTGGAGTTCACGTTGAGCTATGTATGACTGTTGACTAGCTGCAAGGGTAAAAGCAAAAAATATATATATTATTAACGTTCCCTAATTTTTAAGGGAAAAAAGAAAAGAAAAGCGGAATCATCTTATCCATATATAGGTGGCAATTTGATTTTTTTTTTTTTAATTATGAAATGTGCATTTGAAGTAGTATTTTTTAGTTATTTTATTTGTTTCTTTGCTTATGAACACATTTGTTTCTTTGCTTATGAACACATTTAAGTGTGCATCTGTTTATGTAGCACCAAAAAAAAAAAAAAAAGAGTGCATTTGTTTCTAAATTTGCTTCAAAGTACAGCTGTAATTTTGTCGATTTTTAACAAATAAACATTTCTACAAACAAGTAACAAGTTTTTAATAACTTTCCCTAATTTCAAAAAAGAAAAATAATATAATCATGTTATTACAATGAATAACATGGCTTCTGCCAATAGTAAGACGTGGGGAGTGGTTTACAAGTAAGGATGATAATATTTGACAGGGCCGCGAATATGATACGATTTTTTTACGGATTAGTGTTTATTATAAATGCGTTTGTGTCGAAAACAAGGTTGACGTGCTTTAACACAATTAATTAATGGGTTCAATTCTACGTTGACCTACAATAAACCCAAAATGACTTGATTTAATATAAATAAATGTTACTTTCTCTAAAATAAATTTAAATTCTAAAAATAATTAAGTTATTAAAGTAATTTTAATGGTTAAACTAATAAATTCTTCGATGAAACTCTAAAGTCCCTCGACACAAACACAAGCACGATCCACTAACACGAATTGTCACCCCCTATTTTACAAGCTATGGAAGCAGATACAGTGGTGTTAGGATCACATTGATGGTTTAGGTGTGTTGATGGTCATTTTTGCGAATATCCTACAAGTTCACACAAAGTAAAGCTCGAATTTTTTATGGGCTTATTATCTCTACTCATAGCATTTTTATTTACATGCATGGTCCAAGTCAATGCATTTTTAACTGGGGAATTAAAGAAGTGTGGTTTGGAGGGTACTAAGAAGGGCGCGGGTGCAATAGCTACATGGACCTATTTGGGTTTATTTGGGAACTTGAACGTAGGCTTTACAAAGTGAGCTTGGAACACTTATAAAAGCTGAAAGGTCCATGAGCAAGCTCATGTGCTGGCCATAAACACAAAAATAAACATTGATCTAATCTGCTATATTTGCTACAAAATTCAAAGTAATTAACCTAAACTAAAACAAATAGGTTGGGTTCATTTAGTTTGTTTTAACCACATCCCACAAATTCATCAAGTTCCTTGGGGGGGGGGGGGGGTTGTTTCTCTTCAAAAAGACCCATAAACATGATATTGGTCAAAGAATTATATGAATTTATCATTAAAGAAGCTAGTCGTAGAAAAAACAAGATTGCCATTTTTTCTAAAACCCAACAATCAAAAAGTCTTTGTTCTTATGAGAATGAAGATAATAAGTTCCTTCCTAACCTATTATAAATCCCAAGGACTGAAATAAAATCTATTAAACTTCCCACCATCAATTCTACCTTCTCACCCATATTCACTACTTTGACTTAGAGTAAATACAACAGTTTGAAAATAGTGTTTGTGTGTAATGGCATGAGTAGTGTCTACTCTCTCTCCTTTATCACCTATTTCATTCTCCCCATTTTGTTTTGTATCATTTGTTCAATACTTGATAGGTATTCCCTTTGTCTTTATTATGATGTTAAACCCTTTCATGATCTTTCTATGCTAAGCACCACTAGCCTCTCCATTTAATACTAGAGTGAGTTGTGGGCTTTATCCCTTTTATTTTGAACTTGGGTTGATAGGCCTAATTTATTGAAAATTGACCTTAAACAAGGTGTTTAAATATTTATAGATTAGAGAAATAGGATTGAAGAAGAAAATAAACTAGGGTTTGGTTGGGTGATAATGGGGGAGTAAGATAGAATACAGAATTATTGGAGAGAGAGAGAGAGAGAGAGAACCAGGGAGAAAATTCTAAAAGAGAATTCCACATCACAATTCACTAATGAGATTAGAGTTACAACTTACAAGTTAAGCATTTATACAAGGACTTGCTCCAAGGAGAAAATTGCCAATGCCCTTTTCGGGGAAAAAAAGCAGCATTATGTCTTTTTTCTCAAACTAATTAGGGAAATGCCCATCTTTTGAAACTCGATTTTCTCAAAATTGAGTTAAGCCCTATAGTGGCGTTTTTAAGGAGCCTATAGTGACGTTTTAAGGACCTATAGTGGCGTTTTGTAACTCGAACTCTATGAACTCGAGTTATAGGTAAAAAAAAGGAAAAAAATTGCATGTAACTCGACTTCAAGGAGCTCAAGTTACAAAACGCCACTATAGGTCCTTAAAACGTCACTATAGGCTCCTTAAAACGCCATTATAGGGCTCCTGAATTTTATTTTTTTTATAACTCGATTTTGAGAAAATCGAGTTTCCAAAAAAGGACATTTCCCTAATTAGTTTGGAAAAATGGGCAAAATGATGCTTTTTTTGCCTGAAAATGGCATTTGGCAATTTTCTCCCTTGCTCCAATTCTATAGGTTTTTCATACAGCACATGTTAATTTTTTATTTTTTATTTTGATGATCAAGATATAGCATATATATGTTAAATATGGTTATTGTTTTATTTAACATATTTATCGGAATAACCATATTTAGCTTACTGAGCACATGTTAAATATGGTTATTCCTATATTTAACATGCGTTAAATGAGATTCTCAAAAAAAAAAAAAAAAAAAAAACGTGTTAAATGAGATTTAAAACTAATCTAACTAATCCATGCATTTACTTCTACTTGTAACAAACTATAACTAGCTTTGACTTGTTGATCTTGATATACAAATTAACCATAATTTGAGCTTCCCATTCAAGTTACAAGTTCCCAACACGTGCATTTAACTATAAAAAAAAACTATTGTAAGAAGATATATGGAAGTAAGAATAGAAGGCGGGACAAATTGCCACTTTGGTCTAGAAAATAAGTTGTTTGAAGGCCTGAAAGTGTCGTTTGGCACTTTAGGTTATTAGAACCTTTTAAGTTTTGCCTATTTTTTGAGTTCATCTTTTATTTTTCGAGTTAGGAAGAAGATAGGTTCTAATTTGAGTTCCTTTCAAGTGGACGTAACAGCAGAGCTTACATTGGCACAAGATTAACCCAACAATAAAAATAGAAATGAAAACAACTAAAGGAGGTTTCGGTGGTTCTAGTGGTATTTTTGTGGTTTTGGGGTATTTCAATCATGTTGGAGGTTTTGAAAATATTTTCATCATTTTGGGTGTTTCAAAGTTGTTTTGGTCATTTTGAAGGTTGATAGGAATTTTAGTAATTTTGAAAGTTTTGAGAGTATTTCAGGGATTTTAATGGTATTCTTTTATTTTAAGGAATTTGTACAGTAAAAAACTCACCATCATCTATAAAAGAAACGTCTGTCTTTTTTACTCCAAGATTGACCAGCCTCTCCAAAGTTTGAGAAACAACGTGAAGGCTCATACAAGCCCTTCTTTTCCACTTTGGAAGTTTTCTTTATTAGTGTGTTTTTCAATAATCTTATTTTAATTGTGCTTATTTTCTAGGTAATAATTGATTTGAGTAGTAATGTGTGTGTTTATATATATATATATATATATATCCTAATAAAAATGAGTTTTGTATTATATTTTAAATTGGTGAATTAAAGTTGTTATTTAATTTCTACATAAAAATATATGAAATTTGTGATTTTTCGTATCAGTTAAACACCAAAAATGTTGTTTACCCATTTTTCAGGCACACAACTAAACACTAGAAAACAAATAATTTTTCCTAAAAATGTTTTCAATAAAAAAAAAAAAAAAACGTTTTATGATGAAAACATTGTACTCTAAAAAAAATGGGTATAAGTTGCAAGAAATCATGTTAGATTGGAGTAAGGTACATTCTAACTTTAGCTAGCAAGTTGACATAATAGTTGGAAGAAAATCAACTTCATATGTAATTAAGGTGACTCCATGATTTTCATCAAAAAAAAGAAAAAAAAGGTGACTCCATAATATAGTTTGAATTTTTGGTTGACTTCATAACATTGTGTAACATTAGTTTTTGAGATCTTAATTTTATATTTCATTATTATTGTAAGGGCACGTTTTGCTCCCCAAAGCCCAAGTAAAAAGGACAAAAGCCCAGAGAGCCCAAAATAAAAAAATTGTAGAGAGTGGGCTAGAAACTGAACTCCAATGAGTTGGACAATGATCACCGTAGGCTAAGTGATGCTTGAAAGTATAAATAAACAGTTTTGTGCAAGGAAAATCTTCCTTGGCAAAGTCCGAGGAAGGTAGTTCTTATATATTTCTCTTGGATTTAAACACAACTACAGTTCTTGAGTGTACAGTGATTTTTCTACAGATTATCTGATGCTCTCCCTGGTACTGGGGTTTTTCTTTTTTATATTCCCCTTCTTCACTTCATCTCAGCCCTTCACGTGTAGATTAGATTGTTGGTATTGATACTTGTCCCATCAGCACTTTCCTGAAGTCTCAGTGGATAGCTGTAAGTCTGAATATTACTGTTCAGGTATCACCTCCACATTAATGTGGCTAGAGAGTTAGCTGCAGAGCATTCAATGCGGTGGTAGCAGCCTTCTCCTAGATATTTCTCAGTTTTCCTTTGTTTTATCTCCTTTTGATGCTTATCCTTACCAGTATGATCATCTGGTGCCTTGTTCTTAACGAAAGGTCGGATCTTTGACCTCTACTTTGCTTAGTCGAGGAGGTATTTCTCCTCGGACTACACTTCAAATCCCTCATGACCAGACTTCTTCCATGGACTACTAACTTGCATGCCCCCATCAGTGTCAACCTGTTCTCGGATGATTTAATGTCCTCGGACACGGCCCACAGCCCAACATCCATTTCGGGCCCTTTATCCCTACAATAACTCCTCGAAATTCCACTCTTTTGCTCCTCAGGAAAAAAGGGGATTTCGATCTTCCAATAAATATGCTTCCCATTTTTACATCTTCTCTTTTTATGCAAGTGTCTTTTCAACTGCCAAGAAGCACGCTCCTGACGCTTCGGCATTCGGGACGCGTCTGCATTTATTTACTATGGCGCCATGTTCCTCACGTTATACAGTGTGATGGAAATCCTACGGTGGAAAATTTTATGGCGATTTGGGCGGGAACTGTCTCACTTACTTTTTTTTCCCACTCATATATATATATATTGCTTAAAGATTTCGGTTGTTCCACTTTTTGCATCTTCAACTCTCAAGAACTAGTCCGAGGAGCTCTCATTCTCTTCCTTAAGTTACCTTTAACACTTCTTTTTAAATTTAGAAGCTTCCCCTCCTCGGCCTCTCTAATTTCACCTCGTCTTCTTAACATCTTCAAATATTTTTCAAATGGATAGATTTGCTAACCTAATTGACACCCCAGAAGGTATAGAGAGCTTTAAAGCCCGCTACCATATTTCGTTTAGGGTTTCCATTAGATATTTCCGCCGAGGGGAATGGCATGCCCTGAGGCAAGAAGGGGAAGTGGTAATCCCTTTGATTGCCTTTATAGAGGGAGGGATGAGGATCCCTATGGATAGAGTGACTATGGACTACCTTATTGCCCATAGACTCTAACCTACTCAGTGCGCCCCTAATATTTTTAGGATTTTAGGTAGTGTAGATGCCCTTAACGAAAAGATGAATGTGAACCTTACTCATCACAACGTTAACTAGGTTTACAATCGTCACAAACTCTCAGGCCAGGGGTACTATTTGAAAACTAGAGTCCCTGCGGCCAGACTTATATCGTGTCTCCCTAAGTCCAATAAGGGTATGGACAAAGATTTCTTAATAATCTCTAGGGAGTGGCATGATGGACTTCATTGCCCAACACGAGATGGGACACCAGGTGGGGTGTTTAGATCTAGGTTTATTACTTTAATAATATCCCCTTTCTTACTAACACTTTCTGTGCTCACTTCTTCCATTTTTACTTATGATTTTTTTTCTTATTTTATCTGTGCTGTTTTCTAATTGTGTTTTTACTTTTGGCAAATTTGCAGATAAGTACTCTGCAATCCCGAATCTTAACCTCGTCAACGAGCCCGATTTGACAAAGATACTTAAGGCCGAGATCTCTGTCCACACTAATGGACAGCTAAGAGCGGCCCACCTCATCCTCGGCTACGACCCCATCTCATCTAGCTTCCAGGCGCCCAAGTACGTGATAAAAGCGAAAGGCCCCTACTTGCATCAGATCAACATTGCAGTACCGGGTTTCCTTGTTGGTCCTGTTCCAGAAGGTGTATAACAAGTGGAGTTACCCTTCCAGCGCATTGCCGAGGAAGAAGTAACCTCTTCCCAACCAGCTCCTGAGGAAACAGTAAGAGTAGTTGAAGTTTCAAACTCTGAGGAGGACTTTGAAATTTTCAACCAGATTCAATCTCCAGAACCTCCAGTCATTGATTTTAGCCACCTTCCTCCAGCCCAAGTAAGCAGTGTCCAGGAAGCCCCTAGTGTACTAGATGTGATGGTACTTCAACACAAAGCCAAAACGAGCCTTCTTGAGCTCTTGGAGTCCCATGCAGGGAGCACTGTGCTCGAGGTGGCTGTCCAAACTAAGTCTCCTACTCCTCCTCCTACCCATACCTCTCAACCTGATCTTACAAACAAGAAGAGAAAACGGGATCAAAAGGGCAAGGATGTAATAGAGGAAGGAAGGGGCATCCCCCCCCAAAGAAACTGAGCCCTAGAAAGGGGCCAAAGTGGCCAGGACTGCTCAAACGAGGTCCTCAAGTGAAGGGTCCATTGTGGAGAGGGGGCGTGATCGTTGCACTAAGGTTCAGGCTTGGAACCCCCCTTTGGTGCTAAATGGATCTCCTCTCCCTATAAATTCTTCTATCAGGGATTTCCAACAAGGAAAAGCTAGGTACATAGTAAACGCCTTGAAGCAACCCTTATTGTTGCCTGATGACATGGCCGACCTAAGGACCATGAAGAAACACGAAGTGTTTCTTACTTTGAAGAGAGATCATGCGCTGGTAAGTGTTCCTTTTTTTTTTTTTTAACTTAGTATTCCTATTACTTTCTCTCATCATCTCATTGTTTTTTTTTTTTTTAAAGGCTGTTCAAGCTGCGCATATGGTCGAGGAGTTGGTGAACAACTCTCACAGGCAAATGAAGGAGGAGGAGGGAAGGCGCATAGCTGCTATGGATGCCTTCATCTTGGCCGAGAAGAAAATCCAAGACTTGAACACCAAGCTGATCGAGGCTGATAGGGAGAAGAAGAGCGCCGAGGCTGCTCTGCAAGGGGCTGAGAGGCAGATGGAGAGTTAGCGCAAACAACTCCGTCAGACTGAGGACCAGCTAACTGCAGCTAAGGAGCAGATAAGGGTCTTAAAGAAAAAGCTAGAGGAGGCTGAGAAAGCTGCATAAAAGGCTGAGTAGGAAGGGTATGACATTGGGGTGACAGAGACCGAAGAGAGCCTCAGGGTTGAGGTTTCTGGGGTTTGCAGGAACTACTGCCTCCAAGTGTGGAATGAGGCTCTAAATTAAGCTAGAGTAGATGCTTCCTCCACCTTAAGGAGACCAGAGAGTGTCTACTATCCCCCAGCCATCCGAGCGTTAGGCCCTTCTAGCTTTAAGGTTGAGACTGCTCCTAAAGACCTTGGCTCTAACAAGGATTCCTCTGTCAGTACTCTTCCTTCTTCCACTATCCCTCCTGAAGAGGTTGTTCAAGCCGGTGTTGCTGAGAAAGAAAAAGATACAGTAGACAAGGCAGCTCTTAAGGCCACAAAGCTTCCACCTGCACCCAAGGACTCCTCTAAGGAGAAGGGAACCTCCCAGAGCCAAGAAATAGTTTTGGTACCTCTTCCCGTCCCTACCAAGGAAGATTCCAAGGGTAAAGGTTCAGCCTCCTCAGCAACAACACCTAAAAATCTGCTAAGGCCACATCAAAAGACAACCCTCCTCCCAAGACCAAGTAGTGCCTAGGATATGTTTTGTAGGTTTTTTTTATATTTTTTTTAAGTGTATTTTTCTTTATGTGTAGTTGTTGTTTACATTCCTGGATATGTACTTGCTTTGCCTTTTTCAAGGCTTGATTTAATAAAAAAATATTACATTCCCTTATAAAACTGTGTTTGTGCAAAGTTAAATATGATGTCTCTTCCATTCAGTACTTAATTGATACAAGCATAATCTACAGTTTCTTTTAATTCAAAATATTTTTTCATTCTTAACTTTAACAGTTATTTACACAAGTGGTAGTCTAACTACTACATTCCATGCAATAAACAATATAATAGGCTAACCTTTTCAAGCCTACAACATTTAGTAAAGTGTAATTTAACTTCACAACACACTTTTATGTACCTGAGATAAGCAGCTCAAAGGGTCATATGTACTTTAGATTTTCCTTCTTAACTTCAAACAATGGTAAAGTATTTATTTTTCCCAGGCTTCACATAATCTTCCACTTAGCAGTAAATCCAGGTAGTTGTTGGTGTTAATTTACCCATAGTACGTGGTTTGAGGAGCCAAACATTACTAAGGTTCTATTTAATACTTAAATAGATACCAAGTAGTGCTAATTTACACAAGGTCTATGGTCTGAGAAGTCAGGTATGACCAAGGTTTTGTTTAGCACTTAAACATATGTTGATGAGTATAAATTTACCCAAGGTATGTGGTTCGAGGAGCCAAGCATGACCAATGTTCTGTTTAATACTTAAAGAAATAATGAGAAGTACTAATTTACTCAAGGTATGTGGTCCGAGGAGCCAAGCATGACCAAGGTTCTGTTTAATACTTAAAGAAATAATGAGGAGTACTAATTTACCCAAGGTATGTGGTCCGAGGAGTCAGGCATGACCAACGTTTTGTTTAATACTTAAAGAAATAATGAAGAGTATTAATTTACCCAAAGTATGTGGTTCGAGGAGCCAGACATGACCAATGTTTTGTTTAATACTTAAACAAATAATAAGGAGTATTAATTTACCCAAGGTATGTGATCTGAGTAGTCAGACATGACCAAGATTTTGTTTAATACTTAAACAAATAATGAGGAGTATTAATTTACCCAAGGTATGCAGTCCGAGGAGTCAGGCATGACCAATGTTCTGTTTAATATTTAAAGAAATAAAACACACAACATGTAATATTAATAACAAAAATGTGGCAGAGTTGCCTTTTATTAATAGTAATACCTTCGTAGGTTATTTACATTCTAGGGACGTGGTACAACATTTTCATCTAAGTCTTCTAGGAAATAAGCACCTATACCAGCTACTGAGGTAATAAGATATGACCCCTCCTAATTGGGCCCCAACTTTCCCCAAGTTGGGTTTTTTGTAATACCCACAACTTTCCTTAATACCAAGTCACCAGGTGCTAATGGTCTTACCTTCACGCTTGTATCGTACCCCTGTTTGAACTTTTGCTGATAGCATGCTAGCTGAACCATGACAGTTTCTCTTCGTTCCTTAATCAAATCTAGAATTTTTTCTAATAAATTATCATTGTTGTCCAGAGTGAACAAGCTTGTCCTCAGCGTTGGAAATTCAGTCTCTAAAGGGATCACAGCCTCAGACCCATAAGTCATTAAAAAGGGTGTTCTCCGGTTGATCGACGAGGAGTAGTCTGATATGTCCAGAGGACATGTGGTAGCTCTTCCTCCTATCTACCCTTTACCTCATCCAACCTCTTCTTAAGCTCATTCACTATAACTTTATTAACGGCCTCAGCCTGTCCATTCCCTTGGGGGTAGGCTGGAGTTGAATATTTGTTCCTAATGCCTAATTCACAGCAGTATCTCCTAAAAGCTTTACTATCAAATTGAAGCCTATTATTTGAGATGAGGGTGTGAGGAATCCCAAATTGAGTGACAATGTTTTTTCATACAAACTTTTTTATCCACGTCCCTAATATTAGCTAGTGGCTCAACTTTTACCCACTTTGAGAAGTAGTCAGTGTCGACTAGAAGCCATCTCCTGTTTCCGGCTGCCTTAGGGAATAGTTCTACAATGTCCAAGCCCCACTGAGTAAAAGGTCATGGGCTAGACAGAGGATTAAGAGCACCTCCTGGCTGATGAATGTTTGGAGCAAATCTCTGACATTGGTCATATTTCTTCACATACTCCTGTGCCTCTTTCTACATACTTGGCCACCAATACCCTTAAGTGAGGGCCCTGTGGGATAATGATCTGCCTCCTGTATGACTTCCACAAATTCCCTTATGTAACTCCTCCAAGAGTGGCTTCACTGCTTCAGGATGGACACATAACAAGTATGGTCCAGAAAAAGAACGTTTGTATAACTTTTGCTCCTCGGATAACCAAAAACGAGGAGCTTTCCTTTGTACCTTATCTGTCTCTCCCTTTTCCTCAAGCAGAGTACCTTCCTTGAGGAACAGAGCTATGAAATCCATCCAACTAGGTCCAACCCTAATCTGGTGAACCTGGACCTTCTCCTTCTTCACCTTGGTGGGCTTATATAAATCTTCAACCAGTATAACCCAAGGTAAACCTTGTGCTGAAGAAGTTGCCAAAGTAGCCAGAGAATCAGCATGTGTATTTTGGCTCCTCGGGATTTATTGCAAAGTAAAAGATTCAAAAATTGATCGCAGGCACTTAGCTTAGCTCAAATACTCTTGCATTCTTAAATCCCTAGCTTCCAAATCTCCCTTTACTTGGCCCACTATCAACATTGAATCCGAGAATACATCCACTGCCTTTCCTCTAATTTTCTGAACCATAGTCATTCCTACCAACAAAGTTTCATACTTAGCCTCATTATTTGTGGCCGAGAAACCTAAACTTAAAGATTTCTCAATAGTAATCTTCTCTAGGGACACCATAATTATCCCCACCCCAAATCCTCTTTAATTAGTTGCACCATGAACATATAAATTCCAAATTAAGGGTCCTCGTAAGGAGATTGTTTCAACTAGTTTTCCTCCCAAGTTCTGCTTTTCACCCTCCATTTCTAGTGAAGATTTAGTAAACTCAGCCACCAAATCTGCAAGAACCTAGCCCTTAATAGAGGTCCGAGGCATATACTTGATGTCAAAAGCTCCTAAAATTGTTCATCATTTGGAAATTCTCCCTATGTAATCAGCTTTCCGAAGTAACAATTGAAGAGAAAGTTGGGTTAAAACCACAACTGTATGAGCTTGGAAGTAATTAGGGAGTTTTCGCGTGGCATGTACCACCGCTAAGATAGCCTTCTCTAGTGGCAGGTACCAAACCTCTGCCTCGTGCAATGGCTTGCTCACATAATAGACTGGCCGCTGTACTCCATTGTCCACCCTTATTAGTACTAAGCTCATTGCATGAGAGGCTACAACAATATAGGTAAAAATAACCTTTTCCTCTTTAGGCCTGGACATAATGGGTGGCCGAGAAAGATATTCCTTCAACTGCTGAAAGGCTAAAGCACACTCCTCAGTCCACTCAAATCCCTTCTATTTGTGCGACAACTAGAAGAAAGGCCTGCACTTGTCTGCTGACCGAGAGATGAATTGGCTCAAGGCAGCAGTCATTCCTGTCAGCATTTGGACTTCTTTGGGATTCCGAGGAGGTTACAGATTGTTAATTGCCTTAATTTGATAAGGGTTGACTTCAATTACACGATGAGTGACCATATAACCAAGAAATTTGCCCGAATTAACGTCAAAAGAACACTTAGAAGCATTAAGGCGCAGTTTATGCTTTCTCAGTATTTCAAAAATATTTTTGAGGCCATTCACATGCTTGGACTTTACTTTGCTCTTCACCATCATATCATCTATGTAGACTTCAATGTTTTTGCAAAGTTGAGGCTTAAACATCCTAGTCATCATCCTCTGATAAGTAGATCCTGTATTCTTTAGTCCAAAGGGCATTACTTTGTAGTAGTAATTCCCAGTGGGCGTAACAAAAACAGTCTTTTCTTGATCATCCAGAGCCAAAGGTATTTGATGGTATCCCTGAAAGGCATCTAAAAAGCTCATCCGAGGATGACCAACTGTTGTATCCATCAATTGGTCTATTCGAGGCATTGGGAAGGGGTCTTTTGGGCAAATTTTGTTCAAATCAGTAAAGTCTACACATACTCGCCACTTCCCATTCTTCTTCTTCACTACCATTGTATTTGCCAACCATTCAGGATAAAACACTTCTTTTATTGCCCCTGCCCGCTTAAGCTTGATCACCTCCCCCTTAACAGCGTCAGAATGTTCTTTAGAAGAGCGCTGATGTGGTTGCTTCTTAGGAGTGACAGATGGATTAACATTTAAGTGATGACAAATAAAATTTGGATCCACCACAGGAGCTTTATAAGCACTCCACACAAACACGTCAACATTCTTCTTGAGGAAGACAATTAGTTCTTTCTTCTCTCGAGGAGGTAACTGTACCCCTACTTGGAATAACTTCTCCTAGTCATCATCAATGACAATTTTTTCTAACTCTTCACACTTTGCCCCTTCTACCACCACAACCGTGGACAATACCATTCTCCTTGATTGCTATAAATCCTTCTCCGCAGAGGCTGAGGACTCACCTCTATACTGATGCCTAATGGCAACCACCAAACATTGTCTAGCCATAGATTGACTTCCAATCAGCTCCTCAACTTGATCCCCTGACGGATACTTCACCTTCAAGTGCAAGGTGGAACAAACAGCCCCCATGGCATGCAGCCAAGGTCTTGTCATAATAGCAGTGTAAGGGGAATAAGCATCTACCACAATGAAGTCCACTTCCACGACTTTTGACCCTGCCTGAACAGGTTATCTTATTTGACCCTTCGGGAAGACTGTTTTCCCATCAAATCCTACTAGAGGAGAATTATAGTAGGCCAGGTCCTCGGGCTTCAACTTGAGCCTCTTATATAGATCAAGGTACATAATCTTTCCACCACTACCTTGATCTACCAACACTCTCTTCACATCATACCCTTCAATCTTGAGGGTAACCACTAGGGTATCATTATATGGCTGCAGGGCTCCAACCTTATCCTCATCAGAAAAGCTCAAGGCTGGTCGGACTTCCATTCTACTCCTCTTAGGGTCAGGAGTCAGGTCTTCTGCAAATGGCTGAGCTATAGACATCACCCTAGATGGATGAGAATCAGTCTTACCTAGGGTAGTAAGAATAACACTAATTGTCCCCAAAGGCAGTCTTGAAGAAGCATATCTCTGATGTCCTGACCCTACCTGACTCCCCTATCGTTGGGCTGATACAAGAAATACTTTAACTTCCCAATTTTAACCAGCTGCTCCAGATGATCCCGTAAAGTCCTACATTCTTTTGTAGTGTGTCTTCGGTTCTGGTGGTATTGACAATGAAGGCTTTGGTTGCGCTTCGTGGGGTCTTTACCCATCTTATTTGGCCATTTAAAGTATGACTCATTCTTTATTTTGTCCAAAATTTGGTGCATAGGCTCCCTGAACACAGTGCTAACTATTTGGGTTGTAATAGGTCAGTATGCCTAGCAAAATCTCTCCTGGGTCGATTGTTGTTATACCTCTCCGACCTAAAATCCCTTTGGTCTTAGGGAACTACTTTGGCCTTCCCCTTTCCTTGTTGCTGGTCATCCTCGACCCATTTATACTCATCAATACGATCCATGAGCTTGCGTACACTCCCAGTAGGCTTCCTTGTCAAGGACTTCGTTAAATCATGCTCGGCAGGTAGGCCAACCTTAAAAGTTCTTATTGCCACATCATCAAAATTTCCGTTTATTTCATTGAACATCTCCTAGTACCTATATGAATATGTTTTCAAGGTCTCTCCCTCTCGCATGGCCATAGATAGCAATGAATCCAAGGGATGAGGAACCCTACTGCACGTAACAAATCGAGCTCCAAAAGCTCTAGTAAGCTCCTGAAAGGAGTTGATTGAACATTCTTTCAAACCATCAAACCACCTCATGGCTACTGGCCCCAAGCTGGAAGGGAACACCTTGCACATTAAAGCTTCATTCTTCGAATGGATAGCCATTTTCTAATTGAAATGGCTGACATGCACCATAGGGTCTTTTCTACCATTATACATGGTAAACATTGGCTGAGTAAATCGCTGAGGAAGTTTTCCTCCCTCAATCCTTCGAGTAAATGGTGACTTAGAAATTTGGCGCAAGGCCCTGCCCATAGCATCATTACCCAGGCCCTTGTGAGATGGACTTTTGCTTCTCCGTCTATAATGGCGGTCCTCATCATATAAATAAGACTCACTAGGGGGAGTCCTTGATCTAGGCCTGTAGCTATCATCATTATCACCGTCAGAGGAAGTCTCTGAGCTTGAAGGAGTCCCTCTACATTGCTTACGATGTAATTTCCTCTGCAAGTGGTCTATCTCTAACTGCATTCCTAGTATTCTCTCCATGAGACACGTGACTCCCACTTCTAGACTGACTCCTATTGGCATGAGTGGTATGTATGCTAACTTCACGGTCCCTCATTCGTTCAAGATTTAGAAATTGGTCCTGACATTGGGACCCCACAGATTCTTCACGGTTTGGTCTTGAACTTACCATGGCTAAACGTTGAACTCACGAATGCTCAATTCCCCATAGATGGCGCCAATTGTAAGGGCATGTTTTGCTCCCCAAAGCCTAAGTAAAAAGGATAAAGGCCCAAAGAGCCCAAAATAATGAATTTGTAGAGAGTGGGCTAGAAACTGAACTCCAATGTGTTGGACAACGATCACTGTAGGCTAAGTGATGCTTGAAAGTTTAAATAAACAGTTTTGTGCAAGGAAAATCTTCCTCGGCAAAGTTCGAGGAAGGTAGTTCTTATATATTTCTCTTGGATTTAAACACAACTACAGTTCTTGAGTGTACAGTGATTTTTCTACAGATTATCTAATGCTCTCCCTGGTACTGGGGTTTTTCTTCTTTATATTCCCTTTTGTCACTTCATCTCAGCCCTCCACGTGTAGATTAGATTGCTGGTTTTGATACTTGTCCCATTAGCACCTTCCTGAAGTCTCAGTGGGTAGCTGTAAGTCTGAATGTTATTGTTCAGGTATCACTTCCACATTAATGCGGCCAGAGAGTTAGCTGCAGAGCATTCAATGCGGTGGTAGCAGCCTTCTCCTAGATATTTCTCAGATTTCCTTTGTCTTATCCCCCTTTGATGCTTATCCTTACTAGTATGATCGTCTGGTGCCTTGTTCTTGACGAAAGGTCGGACCTTTGACCTCTACTCTGCTTAGCTGAGGAGGTATTTCTCCTTGGACTACACTCCTAATCCCTTATGACCAGACTTCTTCCACGGACTACTAATTTGCATGCCCCCATCAGTGTCTACTTGTCCTTGGATGATTTAATGTCCTCGGACACACCCCACGACCCAATATCCATTTCCGGGCCCTTTATCCCTACAATTATAATATATATATTTAATTAAATTTAAATTTTATTCTATATTTAAACCATGTATTAAAATTTTAGCACATCATATTTTCTTTAAATAATAGAATATACAGTTTCATATATAACATAATTATAATAAATGTTCAATGGTAGAATAAATAATTCCTTATCCAAACCCAATCATAATAAATACATTAATAACTATCATAATTACCGAATCTTATATTTAACAAAAAAAAAAAAAAAGGAGACAACTTACAAGTACCATCCTTGTGGTATGTCCTTAAAACATAGAGCTACCTTGTGTCAGTTGTGTGTTATATTGTTGCACAAAATCATATACGGTAGAAAAAACCCATCCTAGGAACCTATGGAGGAAAGAAAATAAGATGCATTAAGTTATAGTTCTTTTATTATACCAGCATTGCCAAGAAGATTTCTTTCATTATGTAAAAGCCAACATTTGTCACTCAGAAGAATGACATCACAACAACAATTTTCTCTTTTCAATGTTAATGCAGCTGTTTTGAAGTTGAATTTCTTAAAATTTAGAGTTTGATTGGTTATGATTTTTAAAAGCAGCTCTTGAAAATAACAGAAACCAATTTCGTGAAAAAAGGACAAAAAAAATATTTTCTATCATTTTCAAAATGAACATATTGCTTATTTTTGATAATTTACATAGAACTAGCTAGCAAATATATAGAAAAAATTTATTCCCTCTTGTCCATTCTTAATATATATAGAAAAAATCATAGATAAGTAATACTATGTGTACGAATTTTAATTTCCAAATAATATTTCATAAACCCAGCTGACTTCATTTCTTATGTCATAGTTGTTAAATCTACATTTTATTTTTAAAATAAATGATGACACATGCTCACCAATAAAATTTCATAAAATAAAAAGCTTATTTTTTTAATGTGGCTTTTTAGTTTTATTTAACTTTTTTTTAATGTATAATTTTTAAAATTTTATTTATTTTAATGTAACTGCATTTTTGTCTAAAATATTTCCTAAATAAAAGTACTCAATAAAAATAATTTTTACCAAATTAACACACGATCGAGTTAGGTCATACCTACAAACGACACAAACGAACCCACCACTTTTCGAAGGTTGGTGGCAAAAGTATTAAAGTAAGACGATGACTAAAAAGCTAGCAAATCACCGAATAGTTGAATGCCCACTATTTTGTGTGTCCTTTGAGTGGAAAAAACTTTTGTATGTGGTTTTCAGACTTGGTATGGAAAGTTACATCATCTAATCATGTAATATATATTTTAATATTAAAGGTTCTTTATCTTTCATTTTTATTATATATATATATATTTTATTTAGAGATAACTACCATATGCCTAATCTTGTAGTTCAAATCATTTCTTCCCTAAATTACTAAGCACTTTGTACATGCGGAGATATTAATTCAACTATAAAGCCCTTGGCAAGGGTTCTTTATCATTTTGTTCCTCTAACCACATTTTTTTATTTATAGAAATATTACGTCCGTAACATTTTCACAACAAATTATAGGTGATTAGTTGTTATTGGTTCTAATTTGAACCTACCACCAAAATTAATTTTTTGCCCTACTAGTAACAACCCGTAATAACTTGCAATTTAGGATTTGTTATGAAAATATTGTAGACATAAAATTTCTTTTTTATTTATGGATAGGTTGATATTTGCTATGTTTGTTTCAACATTAACATTTTTTGAAAAGTGAATCATTTAAAAAAAAAAGTATTTTCGAGAAAACTATATCATTTTTCTATGTTTGGTCATAATCTTAAAATGAGTTAGAAAACTATTTATTGATTTCCCTTATTTAGATAGATTTGTTTTTGGGAAATTCTAAAGGGAAAAAAACTACTCTATCTCATGTCAAATTAAATAAGAGAATGTCAAACTAAATAAGAGAAGTTAAAGAAATAGTTTTACATTGTCCCATTTTTTCCTTGATATTACCAAATACAGGAAAATGTGGAGTCTTTTGGCTGAATATTGCAAAAAACTGAGTTTATTAGTGATATAGGTACTGTTCAAAGTTATTTGGAAAAATGAGGAAAGAGAGTGAATTTCAGCAACGGTGTTGCCGAAATTGCAAGAAAAAGTATGAGAGAGAGTAAAGATAAGTGATGTGATGGAGGAGGGAGAAAAAATTGAATTTCGGTAATGAGATTACTGAAATTCTTGCTGCCCGAAGCTGCTGCCCAAGTGAGTGAGAAGTGCCTGAAGTGCTAGTGCTAGGTGGAGTGCCCAAAGGGAAACCAATTGTGGCAACCAAGTTGCCGAAAATGGGAGGAAAAAAAAGAATTGTGGCAACCGAGTTGCTGAAATCTTGGGGAGGAATTTAAAAAAAAAAAAAAAATTGTGGCAATTGATTTGTGGCATTTTATATAACTAAAATTGATTCCCTGATTATTATAACACATAATAAATAATTATTATAATGCATTTCACATGGCATGGGACATGGCTAGTAGTTAATAAATATATATTCATGCATGCCATCGGCTAGTAATTAAAAAATATATATTCATTCACAAGACAAGTCAGACTATTCTAAAGTTTATAATGGTCTAAGGCTTAGAAAGTAAGATAATATAGAAAAATAATAATTAACAAAATACATTTTTGTTCAACAACTTTTGTGGCAATTGATTTGTGGCAATGCCATTGGAAATCAATTGCCATAATTTTTTTTTTTAAATTCCTCCCTAAGATTTTGGCAACTTGGTTGACACAAAAACCTTTTTTTCCTCTCATTTTCGGCAACTTGGTTGCCACAATTCATATTTTCTCTCTCCTCTCTTCCCTACAATTTCGGCAACTTGGTTGCCACAATTGGTTTCCCTTTGGGCACTCCACCTAGCACTAGCACTTCAGGCACTTCACACTCACTTGGGCAGCAGCTTCGGGCAGCAAGAATTTTGGTAATCTCATTACTGAAATTCAATTTTTTCTCCCTCCTCATCACATCACTTATCTTTACTCACTCTCATACTTTTTCTTGCAATTTCGGCAACACCGTTACCGAAATTCACTCTCTTTCCTCATTTTTTCAAATAACTTTGAACAATACCTATATCACCAATAAACTCAATTTTTTGCAATATTCAGCCAAAAGACTTGAAAATGTGTAAAACTATTTTCATATAAGGTTTTCTATTGAAACAAATGGAGGAAAAAGAAAAAAAGAAAAATGAGTAATGTTATTTATGAGTTTGTGCATAGACACGAGAAAATCAAGGAAGATGGCTCACACTTATTAAAAATTATCATAAATTCTCTTTTAGTGATTCGATAATTACAATAATTAGATTTTTTTTTTTGTTTACAATTATTGACATGAAAAAGTTATTATTAAATTGATATTATTTTTAAATATACTCTTTATTTTTAGAGATTTTTTTTTTTTTAAGAGTTTCAACCTATGGTATCTACTTTTGATAATTGCGCTCTTTATCATCAGACTAAGACAGCAATTAGTTTTCGGTATAGGTAGGGATTGAACTCCAAATCTCTTATTCAACCATAAAAAACTCTAATAGTTGAGCTTACTATTGATATAGTAATCATAATTTTATATTTTGATGATTATAAAATAGATGGGGAAAATTTTTAAATGTTTAAACTTCTTGTTTTATTATGGTTGTCATTTCTTTTTGTTTCTGGCTTCTATCACTAGGAACTAGGAAGTTCTAGAATATCAATTCAAGATAAGGCCAACTCAGTGACTAGACAGTGACTACAATTGTTGTATCCTAACAGTATACTATTAAAAAGCGATTCCTCCTTAGTGCAGGTTAAGTATTTGATCTTGCAATCTATCTTTAATTGACATTCACAAATCGATTAGCTAAGGACAACGAAAAAGAAAGAGAATGACTTTGATAAAGGGTTGGACTGATTAAAATTGAAGGATTTTGACAAGGAAATTTTAAAAAGAAAATTGATCGAAAGGGGTCCTCATCAGTAAGCATATGCTTCTTTTAGGGAGGGATTTTTAAGTATAATATTCATTTGAGTGGTCAATTGCATCATGATTCAGATTTGTGAGAAGTTGCTTATCGAGTAGCTTTCAAGTTCCAACTACACCTTGCTGCGGATTTAGCATCACCATATAGATACGAAGTCCAAACAAGATCCCAATAAGCTTATTTATATATAATTATCTAGGAGCATCATCATTAACTGCCCATTAACATCCATAAGGGGTTCCATTCTTGCATGATATCATTACCTCTTTTCACCAAAATATACTACAATGGAACACTTTGTGTTTTATGATTTACAACACAATATCTAGAAGATTCATGGGAGGTGCAAAATCTTTAGATTCCTGGCTTTTTGGAGTCACATGACTCTCTCCTTGGCATGATTTAAGGTGATGCTGTTTAGGGGGGAAGAGCAGTGTATCTTGATAAAAATGCTTATGCATGCAGCAAGTTTAGCTATTGTTGTCTCCCATAAGGGATATATGCCCACAATATAATAACATTTGGTGTGGATTCCTACAATCTTCCCTTTCCATATTATATTTCCTGAAATCTTGTGCCACTAAGTAAACATGGCTGGCCATTTTTGGTGCGGGCAAGAGAGAATGTGTATGAGAGTTGGTACAGATATTAACAAGGAATCACCACCAATCATTAGCATAGGACCCTCTGTGTTCACAGGAAGTTTGGTTTTAAAAAAAAGATTGTGAATATCTTATCCACCAGTGCATATCAGTTATATTATTTTCCTTCCTCCTAAATGTGGTTTAAAATTAAATCTTATCGCAAGACCAAGAGTAGTGGCTTAAGACAAGGTGTTAGGATTTAGGTTTATGTTGGAAAATTCTTATGTAAAAAATGAGGGTTGTATATAATGGAAGTTTGTTAGGTCAAGTGTTGGTTAATTGCTGCTTTGAAGATTGTAAGTTTTTTTTTTTTTTTTTTTTTTTTTTTTTTTTTTTTTTTTTTTTTTTTTTTACAAATGAGGGTGTCCAAACTTTTTTGAGTATTTAACTATTTCCTCGGGTGTTTGCAGTCTCCCGTCCCATACGCACCCGGTTGTTACAAGGAGAAATCCTATGGGGATGGCCCAAAGATGCTGGCAAAAGGTTTTGAACCTAGAATCTCATGGATATTATGAGGTCTAAAAAACCACTAGGCCAACTCCTTGGAGTTAAGATTGTGAGTTCATGAAGACTCGCTTGAGTGATTACTTAAGTCAAACATATACTTATCTCAACCCTTGCTCTAGCAAGTTTGCGGAATTTAGATTCTCAATGTTTCTTAAACACCTGTTAATAGCCTAATCCTTAACAAACATATAAATACCTCTCCATAAACAATTTCTAGTGAGAGAGATAGACAATCTAAGATCATTGAGAGAGCCTTAATTCCTTTTAAACCTAAAATGTTAAAAAACTTCTCCTTGTGAGTTTCCCTCAAACTAAATTTAGCTTTTAGGCCTTTACCTGTTCATTCTTAGAGGAAGTTCTATAGAAGAAGCCTAGAGTTTTGGACGTGCTATAGTGGTTTGTTTAGTCTACCAAGGTTTTATGAGTATAGATTGATTGTAACAACAATTTCTTTTATATTGAAATTTTTTTAGGGTGTTAGTTATTCTTATAGTGATTTTTCTTTTGAAGAGTTTTTTCGAAAGTTTTCCACTTCGACGTCAAAATCCATGTTTTACTTTTTATGCTTTGTATTGTGATGATTATTATTGTGGTTCTGTTGTTTGTTAAACTATTATTAGGGAATCTAGATTTTTCAATTGTTATCAAAGTATATATTCACTCAATTATAAATTACTTTCTTGAGTATGATCCTTGACCATCATTGTTAATGGATAAGTAACAGTCCCTTAGTATTGCCCCTTATTTTGATGAAAATAATTTTTCTTATTGTGGAGTGCATATGAGAATGTTCCTAACATCCTAGTATGCCAATGAAGCATAGGATAAAAAGAAGCAACTCATGAAGGTACCAAAATAATGATGAATTCTAAACCTCAGATGTTAATATATGGACCTAACACTTAAGTGTAAAAAGTAACAATAGAAGTTGAAGGAGAACCATAAGTTAGTTTCAAGCCATGTTGCTTCAAATACCTCTTTTAAATAATAGGTTAAATACTAATTTGGTCCTCTAAATAGTGGATAAAGTTTAATTTGATCCATCAACTATTAATTGCATTAATTTAGTCCCTCAGCTTTCAATATCAAATCAATTTTATCCTTGGGTATTTCCTTTGTTTAAATTTTATTGGAATTAATAGTTGAAATTGATTTGGTTCTTAAATTTTTATACTTTATATAATAACCTTTTAACTCATGCTACAATTACAATGTTGAATAATTTCATTGAAATTTAAATACGGAGAAGCTTCATGAATGAAATTGACTTGATTTGACGTTGAGTACCCTCTAGTTTCTACAGGACTAGTAGGGCTTTCGTTATTTTCCTAAATCTTTCTGTTCTCTGGTTGTGGCCGTGGTTTCCTACAAAGCCATAATATGGAGGACCTAGCTCAAAAATGGAAAACGCTATCCCTGTCAGAGTCTGAAGATACAAGGCTGGACCTATCAAGGGACAAGAAAAAGTTGGATTTTGTTTTAGCTGCGAAGTTTTTCACTTGTAGATCCTTAAATATTGAGGCGATGGCTAAAACTTTTCGGCTGTTGTGGCGAACTCGGGGTTGTTTCGAGATGACTGATGGAGGTAATAATATTTTATTGGTAGCTTTTGAACTGGATGTTGACGCAGAGAAGGTCATTCAGGGAGTACCATGGGCTTTCGATAGACAGTTGTTTTTTAGAGGTACGATGGCGCTATTCCGATTCAAGACCTTTACTTTGACAAGACTGCCTTTTGGATTTAGATTCACAACCTCCTTTTCTCTTTGTTGACGGTGGAGGCGGCACTTAGTATTGGAGAAACAATAGGCACTGTCACAAAACCGAAGGATGTTGGAGAGATGAAAGGGGGTAGTTTCATGAGGGTCCATGTCGAGGTGGATATTTCTAAACCACTGTGTAGGGGAAGGAAAATTTCATGGGACCAAAACAGTGAGGGATGGGTAGCGTTTCAGTATGAGCATTTACCAAATATTTGCTATTGGTGCAGTCATGTATCTCATGACGACAAAGACTGTGTATTATGGCTTAACAGCATAGGAATGCTTACGGTAGACGAACAACAATTTGGTACGTGGATTAGGGCACCTCAATTCAATTGGCGAGGAAGGCAATTGTCGAGGTCCAAGGTTATGACTTGAGTCACCCAAAGTCGTCCATAGGAGTTTCAAGAAGGGCTACATCGGGGCAGATTATCAGGTCTGAATCACATGTTGAGGTTGATAACTTAATCTGTGAGGAATCGAGGATGAACTTGACAGTGTTGATGGAAGGACTAGCCATGGAGGACAATGGAAGTGGTGGAGATCTAGCGAATGGCAAAACAAGGGAGGTAGTAGCTAATCACGCGCCGTGGAAGCATGCCTCGGATTTTGAGGAGCTAATTCGGGATATTGATGATGCTATCTATACAGACCCGGTGGTTTCAAATTCAAAATTTAATTCAGCTGGAATCACGTTGGTTCAAGATGATAACAGATGTGATCTGATAGATGTGGCAATTACGGAGGATAATCCCATGCATTATACTAGGAGTTTGAAAACAAATATGGATAAGGATATTCTTAATCCAAGTGCCGTAGACTTAGTTGTGGGGTTTAAAGTGGGTTAGGTTGACTGTCGGGTGGATATGAGAGGTAGTAAGACTCAGCCCAAGAAAAATTCTAGTAAGGATAAGTGCACTACGAAGCCAAGTAACAGTCCAGCTAAGCGGGGTGTGTTCAAAAGAGACTCTTGTCTTAATTGCTTTTGAGACTATGCACCATATTAATCAGAAAAAATGAGGCAAGGTGGGGGAAATGGCTTTTAAACTTGATATAAGCAAGGCATACCATAGGGTAGAATGGGAATGCTTGGAAAAACTTATGGAAAAATTGGGTTTTGTAGAGAGGTGGATACATTTGATTATGCAGTGTGTGACTTTTGTGACTTATGCCATAAAGATAAATGGGGTTCCTAAGGGGAATATTATTCCATCAAGGGGAATCCGTCAAGGTGATCCCTTATCTCCTTACCTCTTTCTTTTATGTGCAGAAGGTTTATCAGCTTTAATAAAAGCCACGGTTGACAATGGACATATGGAGGGGCTGGCTGTATGTTGTAGTGGTCCAAAGCTTTCTCACTTATTTTTTGCAGACGACAGCCTAATTTTCTGCAAAGCATCCATAGAAGAATGTGACACTCTACAATGAGTCTTGGAAGTATATGAGAACGCCTCAGGTCAGCAGTTGAATCGGGCAAAAACATCCCTGTTCTTTAGCAGGAACACATCCAGGGAGATTCAAGAAGAGATTAAAAGAAGATTTGGTGCCCAAGTGATTAAACAACATGAAAAATATCTTGGCCTGCCCTCACTTATGGGACGAAATAAAAGGAATACCTTCAATGACATTAAGGAGAAGCTTGGTAAAAAGTTAGCGGGGTGGAAGGAGAAAATGCTGTCCAAGGCCGGTAAGGAGATTTTAATTAAAGCAGTGGCCCAAGCTATACCGACATACATCATGAGTTGTTTTAAAACTACCAGATTCTCTCTGTGAGGAGTTAACAAGTATGGTCAGAAACTTCTGGTGGGGACAAAAGAAAGATGAAAAGAAAATTGCCTGGCTTAGTTGGGAGAAAATGTGTGAACCAAAATCATGCGGAGGTATGGGTTTTAAAAATCTAAAACTCTTTAATCTGACTCATCTTGCAAAACAGGGATGGAAGCTTTAAATGGGTCATAATTTGGGATGCATGGACGCGACTCCAGAGCCATTGCATCCGCGTCCGACACGGCGGGACGCGGGAGGGATGCCGCTGACCGCGCGTCGGTGCCGCGTCGGGCCGTGTCCTGCCACGTGGATTCCCTGACTTGCGCCGACGCGGCTCAAATTGGGCCGACTCTGGCCGTATCGGCCGAAACTGGCGAAACCGCCGAAATGGCCGGTTCAAGCCGAAACGGCTGAGTCAGGCCGAAATTAAAAAAAAAAAGGTGCAAAACGCACCGTTTGAACTTAACCTAAAACCCTAGGACTCTCTCACACACTCTCACTTCGTCCAAACACTCTTTCTCACTCCGTCCCTCATCTCTCTTCTCTGTGCTCTTTGCGAGTCTGGATAAAAACTTGTGACTGACTGTCTCTTGAGCCAGCGAAGATGGAGAGGAAAGATGTTAGATTGTGATACCGGTGGCCTTAACCCCTTTCTTCTTCTTTGCTTCTTCGTTTTCTTCTTCCTTTTTTTTTGCCAGAGCCCCTGCCTTCTGTTCTGTTTCTTTTTTTTTTTTTGAAAAGTTTTGTTTCGTTTTGTTTTTTTTTTTTTTTTTTACAGTAAAACGATAGCCAGCCAAGCACGTGAGCCTCTCTCACCAAACACATGAGCCAGCCACATCTTCCTTTTTTTTTTTTTTTTCTTTTGTAATGGGAAGAAGCTACACCTATTTTAATATTTGCTACATATATCATTTAATTTGTTTTTGGGTTTACCAAATACATGAGCCACTAAGCCACATCTTTTTATTTATTTATTTATTTATGGGATGCCTCATCTATTTTGATACCTCTGTCAATAATTCAAGTGTCAAAAACTTTAGTGTACTTATTACTATCTATCTATTTATTTTATTACTATTATTATTATATGAGTTTTCTATTATTATTATATAAAAAAGTATGTTTAGCAATATATTAAATATATAAATAAAAATATTTTTAATAATTTTTTAATTGCCGAGTCCCGCCGCACTCGCACCCACTTTTTTCAAAAATTGTCGAGTTCCGCACCCGTACTTGAGTCCCGAAACGCACCCGTGCTTCATAGGTCATAATTCCTTGGTGTACAAGGTTCTTAAGGCCAAGTATTTCCCAAGATGGGATTTTGTGAATGCCTCACTTGGAAATAATCCTTCCATCACCTGGCGTAGTGTCATGGCAGCCCAACATCTGGTTAGAAAGGGTCTTAGATGGAGGGTCGACAATGGTGAAAGTATTTGAGTATGGGGCGATAAATAGTTGCCAACTTCCTACACATATAAAGCAGTTTCTCCAAGATTATTCTTGCAATCTGATACAAGAGTTAGCGAGCTGATTGATGCTGCCACAGCTAGTTGGAAGACCTCCATCGTTGATGCTTTATTCCTACCCCATGAAGCCGAGACAATAAAGAGCATCCCACTGAGTTCTCGACTACCAACAGATAGATTAGTATGGACTGAGACATCGAACGGTTTGTTCTCTGTGAGTAGTTGTTACAATCTAGCAGTGAAAGCATCCCAACATGCCAATCGGGGAGAGAGCTCGGAGGGTAGTCACATTCGCCGCTTCTGGAGGAAGGTTTGGCACTTACCGATCCCACACAAAGTTCATCACTTTGGTTGGCGAGCTTGTCGTGATACTTAACTAACAAAAGCGAACTTGAGGAGGTGGCAGATTGTACAAAACGATATATGTGATAGCTGCAGAATGGAGTCGGAATCTGTTGGGCATATCCGATGGAGCTGTCCGAAAGCTCAAGCGGCATGGGGCTACTCTAAAATGGCGAGAAGGTCGAACCTGGAGGGATGTCGCACGTTCCAAGATCTGCTATGGACATTGTTGATGGTTGATGAAGTCGGTGTTGATCAAGCAGCGAAGGTTGTTACCATTGCATGGGCGTTGTGGCATAATCGTAACGAGGTGAGACATGGTGGGGAGAAGAAGAATGGAAAATCATTGGTGTAGCGGGCCCTTAACTATATTGCGAAGTATAATGCAGCTGTTGTTGATGCCAGTGAGTGAATACCGGTGGTCGAGCAAGCTGTTTCTTGGTGGCCTCCACATGTGAACTGGTATAAAATAAAGGTTGATTGCGCAATTTTCTCTACACAAAAGGTAGCATGGATCGGTGTGCTCATTAGAGATGACAAGGGAAGGGTTGAAGCAGTGCTGTGCAAGAAGATTATGGCCCCAATAGGGGCTGTTGAGGCTAAGGCAAAAGCGTTTGAAGCCGGGTTGTTGTTTGCAAAAAGGCATCGGCATTCAAGACATTATCCTCGAGGGTGATTCTATGCTGGTATACAAAGCCCTCTGTGGGAAGTCTCCTCCCCTATCATCGGTGGAAGCAGTGGTAATAGGAATGCAGGAAATGGCCAAGGAATTTAGTCGGATCGAGTTCTCCCATGTTAGAAGACAGGGCAATAGACCTGCACATCTCTTAGCTAAATATGCATTTGGCATTAGTGACCATTTTGCTTGGAGTAAAGAGAATCCTTACTTTATTGAGCAAACTTTAATTCATGATGTAATCTCTATTTCTCATATGCAATAAAATCCCAACTTTTCCATCAAAAAAAAAAAAAAAAGGAATTAAATTCACACAACTAATAGTTGAAGAATCAAATTGAACATTACCTTAGAGTTAGAGGACTAAATTAATTATGGGTCGTGCTAATGAGTGCCCTTAAGGCATTAGTTAACAATCCAGTTAAAGAAAGGTTTTATGGAAAAAGAAAAAAAAACAATTAATGTTTTGATAGTTTTTTTCATTTTTCATAAAAGTAATGTCAAAATTTTCCTAAAATGAATTGTTAATCAATGCCCTAAGAACACTTGTTAGCATTTCCCATTAATTATATATCCTAAATATTATTCACCACACCTTGATGTCGATGATCCAAATTTGATGTTCCATTCTACTAAATTAATTAAGGTCCATTGTCTAAGGCAGATTTTCTAGCAAAATCGATGAACCGTAATTTTAACGTTGGCATTTGCTTGGGCACCAATGTCAGTAAGTTAATTCTAGATAGTGATACATCCTACGTTTAGATTAACAGTGTACCACCAGTAGTGGTAATGTGAAAGCTATGTAAATAGATTAATAAGATCTAGACATAAGTGCCAAAACATACAATACAAAAGGATGGAAACTTTTTCTTTAAAAAGTAAAACATGTAAATTTCCATCTAGAAGACAATAATGGACAATGCTTAGCTTTACCAAAATAGAAATACTTTCCTTTTGGTCATTCTTTTAAGTCTAATTTCCTTTTGGCAACTACTAGGGCAACTAATTTGTCCAACTGTTTGGTATTATAATTCCTCTTCTTACCACCCTTACCTTTCAGTTTAGGGTAAGAATTTGAATTAAATCATATTAATCCTAGCCTTAACTTTTAGGATGTCTTCTGTTGTGTAGAACTCACTCATCAATTCAGATAACATAAAAAGAATTTATTTTCAAAACAATCTGAATTGATCAAATGATTCTAACAAGGACTTGTGGATCATATCCATATGAGATTAACATTTAATCTCAACATCCAAGAATTTCAATTCATTTTAAAAATAAAATATTTTCATAAAATGACATAGAATTTTAACTCCTTAAGCCTTTCTTAGCACTCAATATGATTCATACCAAACATCTCATTTAGACTTAACATTAAGTCTAAGTCTAGTACTAACTCTTGCATCTCATGCTGTAGTACAACTGAGATAGAAGCCAATGAAACATTATAGCATTTCAATGGAGACTATGATTATATCATAAGCTATCGTCCATCAATGCACCATGCACAGGAAATTATGACAATGCTGAATCAAAACATATTTATGTATTTCAGCTCCTTTAAGCACCATGTCCATAATTATTTCTTAGTTAATGTGACTCACTTAAAATAGTAGCTAGAGAACAAAATTATGACAAATTTATTTTGAGACTATGAACATAATTACAAGAACATTATCATTTTACATCCATAACCATATAATATGGAACCCGAAAAAACATACTATATTAGGTGCAACGACAACCTAATCCCGCAATTAATATTCCTTGGAAGCGAGGTCAATCAAGCCACACCTCCGCGGTGGTAAATGAAACTCTTCTTTTATATATATATATATATATATATATATATATACTATTATTTAAGGGGCTTTCCTTGTTTGAACCGGATTTTTTTTGTTCCAAAATACCCCTTCAGCCTACGTTTAAGTAGGGGCAAAACTTGATGATAACACAGTAAAAATATATCTCTAACTCTCACCTAAAATATTTCCTACAAAATAGAATCACTCTCCCACTAACCCACTTCTTCAAAGCAACTATACGTTTGTTGTTATTTTTTTTTCCTTTAAAAAAAAAATCATCCTCACGTTATCTTCAAATCAATTTTTTTTTTTTTAAACATCCTCAAGTTTATCCAAAAGAAAAAAAAAAAAAAAAACTAAATAGATATATATTACAATTTATTTAAACTGTTTTTAACTTCTTTTTAAAAATTAAAAACAAAAAACCTAATGAAAAAAAAAAAAAAAACCCACGTTTGTTTGTTTTTTTTTTTTTTCCTTAAAAAAAAAAAAAATCATCCTCACGTTTATCTTCAAATCAAAAAAAAAAAAAAAAAAAAAAAATCCTCAAGGCTCCTCAGTTAATTGCTCCGTTCCTCACCCTTGAAAATAGGTCACATAAATCCATTGTAAAATTCAAAATGCACTATTATCCACTAGCCTCATCACATGTGCTTTGCGCGTGCGATGAGGCTTTTTTGTTTTGTTTATTGTTATAATTTTTCACTTATTCTAATTTGTGATTTATATTTTTTTTTCCACAGAAATTGTGCATTTAAGACTACTAATATAGTTAGAAGGGTCATAAGGTTAGCTACAAAAAATGAACAAATCCACACATGAACATGTGATTTCAATGTTATTTCGATATTCATTTTTTGTAGCTAACCTTATGACCCTTCTAGCTATATTAGTAGTCTTAAATGCACAATTTCTGTGGGAAAAAAAAAATGTAAATCTCAAATTAGAATGAGTGGAAAATTATAACACTAAAAAAAAAAAAAAAAAAAAAAGAAGCCTAATCGCATGCGCGAAGTGCGTGTGATGAGACTAGTATGTAACTAAAAAGAGCATTAATTTATATATTGGGAAAAAAAATACGATCATTTATGATTAGAAGATGTAATTAGTTTGGATCATTAGTTCACCATCGTAATATTTTATGAAAGGAAAATAATTCACATTAGAACTTAGAAGACTTGGTCATATCTTATGAGCAACTATAGTAGTCCTTAAATTAGAAATATGACCCTTACATAGACAGAGGCAGTAATGCAAATTAAATTAATGAATACAATTTTAATCTTTTTTCCAGTAGCTAATATTTTATGTTTGTGATGTTGAAGTATTCTAGCCCCCCAAAAAACATGTATTTGATCTTTTTCTTCTATATATGTCCCACACCATATTCTACTATAAAAGTTGGAAAAACTACCTTCGCCAAAGCATTACAACAATATGCAACATAGTTTACGCAACCTATAAATGCACATCCCAAAGTGAACCCAAGCCATTGAACTCTTCCTTAGCTCACAATCCCACAATGCCATTGCCTAGCCTAAAAATCATGTCATTTATAGTTCTTATAATCATTTCTAGTATGAAAAATTGCATGTCAATCTCTCCTGCAATGCCTTCATCAAGAGGAATCAAAGCGGCCTATTGGTCATCAGATGATGAATTTTCAGCATCTCTCATCAATACCTCATTCTTCACTCACATTTACTATGCCTTCCTCTTACCCAAACCGAGCACATACAAGCTACACATTACCTTCTTAGACAGAATAAAGATCAAAGAGTTCATGATTGCACCTTGTTTCAAAGACTCACGTCAAAACTTTACTAGCCATAGGGGGAGTCAATAATGACCCAATAGTGTTCTAAAATATGGTTAGTAACAAGAAAACACGTGCTATTTTTATAAATTCGAGCATTAAAGTAGCTACTTTAATGGTCTTGACCTAGACTGGGAATTAATTCCTAGCTAACAAAGTTGACATGTCAAACCTTGCCTTGTTATTCAAGGAATGGCAAAAAGCCATAGTAAATAAAGCCAAGTCAATTGGCAAACCACGTTTCCTACTCACTTATGCGGTATATTATGCATCAAAATTTATGGTCTCTAGAGAGCCAAGATCATATCCTGTTGGATATTTTTATAAAAAATATTATATTTATTTTAATACTCATTTATGTGTATCAATTATCCCTTAATGTCAGATACGTTGATTGCTAAAATTTTGAAATTCAAATATAATTTAAAATTTGAATAGCTTTTGTCAATGGTTTTTATCAAGAAACTTATGAACATTAACGTGATATTAATACCATAATTGCCAGCATATTTGGTTTTATTACAAATATATACTTTCCATTCTAAACGTTTTGCATTCAAACGTTCTTATTTAAATATGACATAATAACGTCATATATGGAAGATTTTTTAGCACTTAAATGTATAACTATTGCTAAATTATTTTATATTATAATAAGTTACCATATCTACACAAATGGTTACTATTTGATTTAATGGAAAGCGGTCAAACAGCTAGCAATTTTTTGTAACATATATTCAAAAACTTTTGAAAAGGTATTGTAATAATGGGCCATTAAATGCATGGCATTATGATCCTTACCTTTTGTTCTCAACGTACAAAGTTTGGCTAAGACAACTTTTGATATCCGGTTATATTATATTACATATATATATAAAGGAAGCTATTGATTATATATAAATATTTATATATATATTTATTTATTTATTTATTTCAATAACTTTATGACTATTTAATTGATATCAAACCCTTTTGATTTTTTGGGTAATGACAAGCAACATGTCTAGCTTTATATATATATGGAAAGAAATAAAAGTTCTTATACACACATTTTTATTTTTGAATTAGAAAGCTGCAGACTTTTCAAAAAACAATTTTTTATTGTCTTAAACACTTACCATCTATTGCTTCTTATTACTCACAAAAATATTCTATCTTTTACAAAATTTTCTGGGAAAAGAAAGTACTATAGAGAGCTTATATCCTATAAGCAGTGTAGGCTCGCAAGGATAATCAGTAAAAGTAGCTGGGCTGTTGTATCCTGGGGACAACGTGTAGAAACTATTTGTCTAACTACATCGGATATACCGTAGACAACACGATTTGTCTCAAGACAGTGATTTGGTCCACGCCTTATCTCTGCCACCTCTTTTTGGTAAAATCAAATTGTGTAATTTTCAAGGAAAATTCAAGTATTATCTCTCCTTTATTTCCAACATATCCTAACAATACAATTTGTAAATTTGTGGATTGGGTTAGTCCAATGTGTTTTGATTTTCATGGGTCATGGAACAATGTCACTGGATTACACTCTGCATTATATGATCCAAAAAGAAATGTTAGCACTAGTTATGGAATCAGGTCATGAATCCAAGCTGGTGTCCCGCCCCAAAAGCTAGTCATGGGTCTACCCTTATATGGGCGGACATGGAAGCTCCAGGATCCGAGTATCAATGGAATTGGAGCACCCACAGTGGGTGTTGGGCCAAGAAATGGCACTATGGGATACTTTGAAATTCTTGAATTTAACAATAAGAATAGTGCAACTGTTGTATATGACACCCAATTTGGATCCTATTATTCTTATTCGGGAGACTCTTGGATCGGGTACGATGATGTGGATTCGGTAAGTTTGAAGATCTGGTTCGCTAGGTCCCAAGGCTTGGGTGGATATTTTTTGTGGGCTTTGGGCATGGACAAGGACTGGATTATCTCACGAAAAGGTAAAACTTATAGAACTCTGTATTTCAGGGGAAAACAAGTTTAGAACTTGGAAAAACAGTTTTTTTTTTTTTTTTTATAAAAAAAAAAATAATAAATCCCTAGTTACAACAATGAAAAAGAGGGGATTCGAATTCTAATTATGTTAATAATAGAGAGTTGGTTATGCTATTGAATTACAAAACTCTTGACGGCAAAATAGTTTAAAGCCTATGTAAGGAAAATAGTAACTAAAAATTTTGTCTGAATTGTACATGATTTTATTGATAAATTACCATCACAATGGAGTAGACAAAATATGAGTTCAATTCTCACCGATCAGTGAGAAAAAGATTGGCTAAAATATAATTCGAAAAATATAAACTAAGAATATCATGTTGATTTAATAAAAACAAACCGTACCTTTAGGTCAGAATGGCCCCTGATGAACCCATTTAATTTAATCTCCTGCATTAGCATAATACATTACATATTAAGTATACTACATACATTATTTTTAGAGCTCACAATGGTGTTACAAGACTAACTCGTGTTATATTTGATTGGTTACAGCTTCAACTTCAAGTGCATGGGGGCGACGACAGTGATGACTCTCAATAGGTCAAGAATACATTTTTGTCCTGTGTAATTTATAATATTCTTTAATTTATTTATGTATTTATTTTGTTAACCAAAACCGACAGACAGTGCCTATTAAAAAAAAACCAACGGACAGTGCCTCTAATTTAATCTAAGGCATTAGCTTAATAATGTTAATAATTAATCAAGTAAAACATATATACGTGTATTATAGCTGTACATATATAATTTTTTTATTTTATGATGATAATTGATTATTAAATGCGTACTGGCTACTACATTATTAAAACACTAACTCGTGTTATATTTGATTTCCTTACAGCTTCAAACGACAGTAATGACAAGCCTATGATTCTGTATATTTTAAAAAAATATGCAGTGACGATCAAATTGATTCTTGCAATCTGGGTTGGGAAATCAAGGGGAACGATGGAAGAAGAATGAATTGAAGCAAGTTTAGACTTTAGAGCCGTGAAGAAGTCAATTTTTTAAAGATGGTATTTGTCCCCACTTGATTGGATTTGCTAAAAGGTTACTGGCCAAACATCTCAGGTTGTCAGGCAACTAATTAATTAAGAATTCTATACTAAGCAAATTTGGAGAATCCCGTGAATTTCTCTTGAAGGTGAGAAAAAATTGTAAAAAACTAAATATGATTGAATACTTAGCATATTTATATGATTGAATATTTGTAAAAAAACTTGTGAAGAGACATAAGGCTCCTTTATTCACACACGTGTTTATTTTCGTTTGTTTAGCAAACAACGCAAGTTCAAACATAATAATGTATTTGTGAATATGCTCATAAATATAAGGTTCGATTTAAGAATATATAATATCATATGATTATATATTCATACTTGTTTAAAAATGTAGACTTGAGATCGGATGGTGTAATTTTGCAAATAAGTCCTTATCATATCAAATTATTATTTGTAATTTATTGATTATATAAACAGTCTATTTGTAGTAAATATATAAGTGTTATTAATACAAGGTTGGTAAATATATAAATTTTATCAATTCATAAACAAAAATCATTTTGTCCAAGTAACTCAAATAATATAATTTAATTATTTTAATTATTAACATATATAGATTTGTGAAGGAATAAAAAATTTTAGTTATAATTTTACTATATATGAAAAAAGAATGAGTTAATCATGTAGTTCATGGGAAAGAAAACGAAACATATACTACTCTCATGTGAGTTTGGTAATAAGCCCGAACTTGACTCGTGTTCTAAATAAAATTAAATGAAATTTTTTGAATTTTCAGTACTTAACCTGGCTCAGTTTATTTACTACTCTCATGTGAGTTTTTGAGAAAGTACACCAAGAACATATTCATAGGAATGTTACGGTCTGTCACTGTGGAATTTCAACAAATGTGAGTTTCTGCGTGAAGAATTTTGACTGAAAAGTGGGCAAGCTAGCTAGGCGGCTTCATTATAAAACTAAAGGAAAATGTTAGGATTACAATTTTAACTACAATTTTTGTGACAATTTTCTTACATGGCAAGTTATGAGTGGTGTGATAAAAATGGTGAGTCCATGTAGGTTCATAACTCCACTATTCACGACTTCTCACATGAGCAAATTGTGGCAAAAATTGTCCTAGCATTACTCAAAACTAAAATGTGACCACAATAGTATTTGCTTCTTCTAGTTTCCTCCGCCAATTAAGTTCTTGCCATCTCCACCAATTAAGTTGTTGCCATCTCCGCCATGACCCAAATAATTTTCTATTAGTGTCACTTGATTTCTAGGTATTTGACTTCTTACATCGCTGGAATGAAAAATTAAAGAATTGCTTGGTTTGATGAATTAATAGACCATTTAAACCTAAAATTTATCGAAACATCGACAAGAGATATTTAAGTAATTGATGGCGAGTTAAACCTCAATGGATAATGGGACAGAACAATGTTTCTATTCCACTATTTTCTTGTTGATGAACAACAAATTAACTCAAGTAGTTTGCAGTATGAGAGAGTCAATTCATCCAAACAAAAAAGGTCAACAAAATGAAGTAACATAAGAAACAAACACCCCAGGCATAACCCATATTAAATGGTTCAACAATATATGCTCCTCAAATTTATGAATAAATTAAGAAGTTCTAGACATGCCTAAATTTCTGGTTAAAGTTTCTTAAAATGAGAATTATTATTTTCCTGTACAACATCAAGAAATTTTACTGACTTCAAAACACATTATTTTTCTCTCGAGATCGATCAATCATCAAGAAATTTTGCTGACTGACTTCAAAGCACATATTTTTCTCTTGATATCGATCAATCATCAATTCCCCCATGCACTCGAAGCTGCCAAACAATTAAAGAGAAACATATTAGTTTAAATAAATCAAAACTACAACAGTAACAAAGTTGTTCATAAATTACATTCTCATGGGTGTGATGGCATTTACAAATGCTACTCAAATTTCTTAACCAATTAAATGAGTAATTTTATGGATAATACACATTCTATTACATAACTTTTACAAACTAATAACATGTCACTTTTTGTTATTAAAAATTCATTAATCACATTCATTGCCAAATTTAGTATGGAAATCTTATGTGGTAGAATTGTATCTTTAGCATTTTCTTAATTAAACTTGTGGAAATAAATGAATGAAAAAACAAAAAAAATTAGTCATTTCAAAACAAGTTTACCTCGACTTGAGCTGGCCCAATCCTTATCCTTGCCAAGGGCCCAAAAGAAATATCCACCCAACTTCCGAGACCGTGCAAACTAGACCTTCATCGTTATCGACCAGACATCATCATACCCCATCCAATAGTCTCCCACATAGGAATAACACGACATAGTTTCAGTGTCAAATACAATGGTAGTTTTTATTCTTATTGTTGAAATCAAGTATTTGATAATAATCCAACACACCATCAACTCCGGGCCCCACTCCTATTGCGTGTGCTCCGATACCATTAACTTTCGGGTCTTGGAGCTTCCATGTCTTTCCATACAAAGGTAGCCCCATAACAAGCTTAATTATGGGATTGTACACCAGCTTGGATCCACGATCTGATTCCAAAATATGTACTAATATTACTCTTAGGATCATATAATGCTGAATGCTCCCCAGTTAACTTATCCCCATTTCCATGATAATCAAAACACATTGGACTAACCCAATCTAGGTATTTACGTATAGACTGAATTGGGTATGAATATGGTTGAGGCTCACCAAAAATAAATTTTGAAGCAAAATATACAGCAGACGTTAAAAGTAGGCGTGGTTTTCCACAAATCAAAGCTTCATTGACTAGGGCTTCATGCCATTGCTTGTATAACAAGCCAAGGTTGAACATGTCTGTGTCATTTACAGGGAATTCCCAATCAAGATCAACACCATCAAACCCATACTTTCTAGCTACCTCAATAGTAGATTTGATGAAAATTGTACGTGTGGCATCACTACTAACCATTTTAGAGAACACAGTTGGGTCACTAGCACCTCCTCCTATGGATAATAAGGTTTGGACAAGTGGGGTTTTCGCATGGAGCGTACCAATGAACTGGGGGATCTTTATTTGGTCAAATTGGGTCACATTGAGTTTATATGTAGTTGGGTCAAGTAAGAGGAATGCATAGTAAATATGGGGTGAAGTATGAGGTATCAATGGAGGATACTGGGAATGAATCAGATGATGGCCAATAGGCAGCCTTGATCCATTTAGATGGATAGGGAACTGGGCTTAGTGCTGGTGATACAGGCCTCAAAGGGCTGGATTTTGGAGCAGGTGCACGTGGGTAGGGCATGATTGGTGAAGAAGGAGAAGTGTGTTCTTGTTTAGGACCTGGACCAGGATGATAGGAAGGAGAAGTTGGTTCTTGTTTAGGACTTAGATGCGGATGATAGGAAGGAGTAATGGGTTCTTGTTTAGGACCTGGACCCAGATGATAGGAAGGAGAACTGGGAATTTGTTTAGGACCTGGACTAGGATGATAGGATGGTGAAATGGGTTCGTGTTTAGAACCTGGACCTGGATGATAGGAAGGAGAAGTGAGTTCTTGTTTAGGAGAAGTGGGTTCTTGTTTAGGACCTGAACCCGGATGATAGGATGATGAAGTAGGTACTGGGGAATTATGATGAGGAGCCGGAATTTTTGGGGGCATTGCTGTGGAGTTTGACTCACAATGTTTGATGATTGTGTAAAAGATCACAAGAATTTGAAGGAATGTAGATTTTAGGCTAGCCATGGTTTGGGATTTAGAGCTAGGAAAAAAATGTGAAGGTGATGGCTAAGGTTCAATTTGAGATGTACGAATATATAAATATATATATATATATATATATATATATACACACACACATATAGGTAATATAAAGATATGGTAGCATTGAAATTTACGTTGCATAGCTGTTTTGTTTGGAGGGTTGTGTTTTGGGGTAATGTTTAAAACTTTTCTTGTTAACGTTTGAAGTTTGAACTTAATCTTGGGGACATTAGGAGTGCTGGACGAGAAAAATATCAAGCACATGCGGCTAAATGTACAAACGAGAGTCTAGAAGGCCTGACTGGAATGATTCAACATGGACACGAGAGTCTAACTAAATATTACTAATTCCAATATATGAGGTATGCATAGTAATTGTCATTGTCTATTTTTGAGAAAGTGATATTTCAAGGGAATTGAATAGGATTTATAGACGAGTAATGTTATAGACATTCCGATTTCCGACTTTTTCACACCTTCTTATTTGTGCAAGTGTGAAAAAATCACTATCAGTGTTATATTTATATATGTACAGGGAAAATTTTGTTACCTCCTCCCTTTGAAATTGTGTTTTGAAAATATGATTTCAACTCATGAGGTAGTGTGTGCATAGTAAGTGTACAATAATGAGTGTGTGATCCTCGTTACCCATCTATATCTATATATTACTAAAAGCTGAAGCGTTGCATTTATTGCTGCTGAGCTCTTGTTGCGCCACCTCATCACCACGTCATTCGCCACATAATAATTATTTATTATTTATTCTTTTTTTTTTTACAAAAAAAAATATAAATAGATTATTGACTTTACATATTCATCTTTGTCGGTTTTTACATCTATATATATTTCTTTTTTATTTCCAATTTTCCTATAATTTTTTTTACATTCACTTATTTTTTAAATATTTACACTTTCTTCAACCTTTTTTCTTCCCTTACATTTTCATCTCCGCACTACTCTCTACTTTAATATTGTTATTCATCTTTTCATTCATTTTCCTTTATTTGTCTCTTCTTATCCCTTTACTCTTACTATAAATTTGTCACTCTTTTCTATTCTTTGCATAGTTTTCTCTCACAAAAAAGTTCTCTCTCTCTCTCTCTCACAATGTTTTGGTGGATTTTTATTTTTTATTGCATCTCCGCTTTAGGTTGATAAATTTTTGTGTTTTTAAGAACTCTAATTTAGGTTGATACGATTTAGTTTTGTGTTTTAAGTTATTATTATTATTATTTTGCTTTGATTGTTAAATTTTATCCAATTTCATTATAAAAAATTAAAGATAGTAGATAAAAATATAATAGTATTCCATTACATACCATAATTTGGATAATTTAGTGTTTATTGTTATATCTTTTAATTTTTCTTATTTTTTTCTTCTCTTCTATTTTACTCAGTATTGAAATTCAACCACATCCTCCTTATCATTAAATTATTTATATTTTCTCTCTCTTTTTGTTTTAAAAAATAAAAAATGTAATTTTTTATTGTGCTCATCAAATTGTACTCATTTTTTTTAACATTTACACTTTCTCCAACCTTTCTCATTCTCTTTACCTTTTCATCTCCCCAAACATTCTACCTTGATATCACTCTTCCTCTTTCCTTTTATCTTCCTTTATTTTGTTTCTTTTTATTATCATCATCTTAGTATAAATTTGTCATTCACTCTTCCATTCTTTACATAATTTTCTCTCACAAAAAAAAAATGGTTATTTCCCACTCTTTCTCCCTCAGTTTTTTGGTGGATTTTTATTTTTATTTTTCTTGCATCTCTATTTTAGCTTGATAAAGTTTTGTATTCTTTAGAACTCTATTTTGGTTGATGGGATTTAGTTTTGTGTTTTAAGTTTATTTATTTATTTATTTATTTTTTATGACTTTGATTGTTAAATATTATCATATTGCATTAAAAATAGTATATATGAATGTACTATTATTATATTACATGAAATTATTTGGATAAGTTAGTGTTTATTGTTATGTATTTTATTTTTATTTTTTTTCTCATATCATTTTATTTAACATTTAAATTCAGCCACATTCCCCAAAAAAAAAAAAAACCTTTGACATACCACTAACATAACTACATCTACAACTATTTAAGCCATCCATGATATCTATTTCTTATTAATAACCATAAAATTTACAACTAACAAGTGAACATACAAAGTAATAAAGAATAAATGAAGGAAGGAAAAAAGAAATGAAATCAAACGTCAATTAATAACTGTTATTTGGAAAAAATAAAGGTGGTAAAGAGGAGTAAGAAATAAAATAAAGATGGCTATACAAAGGACATTAAAAACTTTTTAGTGCAATAAAATCAACAATTAAATATAATAATACAAAATTTAAACTTAAAACTAATCAAACTCTAACTAGGGAAATTATATATATATATATATGTGTGTGTGTGTGTGTGTGTGTGTGTGTAGGGTCATGTTTTGCAACCCAAGCCCAAGGTGTTTGGGATCTTGGACTAGTGAGCCCAATACAATAAATTTGTAGAGAGTGGGTCAAAGAGCTAGGCTTTAGTGCATGGATAACAGTTAATATGGTGTTCATGACAATCAAACAGAGATTAACTGAGTTTATCAAAGAAAGTTTGTTCTCGGCACAATCCGAGGAATTTTGTTCTAGTAAATATTGAATGAGAATGGTTACAGGAGTTCTTGAGATTGCTACAGTGCTTTCTCTGTTAATCCTAAGATCCTTCCTCCATGGTGGGTTTCTCCTATTATATAGTCTCCTTTGAACGATCTTGGCCTTTCACTTGTTGATCATCCAAGCCTATACTTAAGTGCCTGTCCCAGACACTTTCTCTGGCGTTCTGTGGGTTGCGGTAACCGAGATAGCACTGTTCAGGGGTCTTGTCCACAGAAATGAGGTGTTAGCAGCTTTCCCTTAGATATTCCTGAGTTCCTATCCTTTAGAACTTCCTGGAAGGTCACTCTGACCATTTAGGACTTATATCTGACTGTGCTTTATTTGGTTCGAGGAGATATTCCTCCTCGGACTCGGACTACCACACTCTCGGCCAAAGCCCCACGCCCCATTGTATGATTTTGGGCCCATGACCCCACAATAGCCACTCAAAACTCCGGTTTTTTTCCTCTCATCCGAGGAGAAAAGTGGGGTTTTGAATTCTTTAAGAGTTAACTCTACTTGATCCTTTGATTTACACCCGTGGGAGTGCCGTTTTACGCACCCTATATTTGTACTGTAAATTGCTCCTTTCAGAGCTACCAATCTGAGGAGTCTGTTATAATCTTAGGTCTGTCATGACATTTAGTGAGAAACAAATAGATATCATGGAACGTTACTCTCCCCAAAGTATGTGGTCCGAGGAGCCAGGCATGACTAAAATTTTGTTTAAACACTTGAAAAGTTGTCATGGAGTGTTAACCTTCCCACATCATCTGGTCCGAGGACCGAGGCATGATTGAGTTCAGCTTAAACACTTAGAAAGTTGTCATGGAGTGTTAACCTTCCCACATCATACGTCTGAGAATAGGGTTCTAGGTGTACAACTGGCCAACATGGGGCTCAAGGGCAAGTTCCCTAGGGGCCTTGTGGACTGCAGCGAACTTATAAACTTAGACCTCCCATTCGGTCCACTTTAGTCCAAATCGGTCCACCTTGGTCCATTTTGTCCAATTTGGTCCATTCAGTCTACTTCGCTCTACTTCTGCCCATTTAGTCCACTTTAGCCAAAATCGATCCATTTGGTTCACTTTGGGTTATTTGGTCCATTTTGGACTAACTCGGCCTTAAATTGATTTTTTTGTAGGTTACCTTTTTATTTTTGGGCTCAAAATATTTATTTATGTATTCTTAATTTTTTGTTTCAAAAGTATGAAGTTTTATTCTATTTCGGCCAAACTCTTTAATTTTGGGCAAAAAAGTACAAACAAAATAAGTATTAGAAATTAGAAATATGAGTCATAAAAAATAATAAAAATTATATATATATATATATATATTCAAAAGATTATCTTAAAATTCAAGTTTACTGTGGTTTGAAGATGATAGAGAGATGTAACCAAAAACAAAGCCAATAGAGGAGGCTACTAATTAAGGTAGTCTATGATACTCATCCAAGATGGTTGTTGTTGTGTGACAAGGAGGAAAGTCAAAGACTAGATGTAAAATAAAAATGTGCATGCCCATTAAATGTATTTGAAATCGCCGAGATCCTCATGTCAGAAGAGATTAGATCTGAGAATGACACATATATATGAAGTTGTCAAGATAGTAATATCCATGATAAGGAATAGATTAGGACGACCCTGTAAAGTGGCAAGTAGTGATGGTGAAAAAAAGGACCTTAAATTTTTCCACAATAAAGAATAGACTAGGATGAGCCTAAAAAGCGATTGCTAGCAATGGTGTAACAAGGAATCTGAATTTAATGATGAAAGCTATAAATTAATGGAAGCCACAGAAGCTTAGCTCATATACCATAATAAAAAAGATAAAACATAACTTTGATACTATGTTAAAAAATATGACATGTAGCTTTGAAATCAAGATAAGATCTTCGAGAAAGAAAATAAAGAAGTTAGAGATAGAAAGAAAGAAAAAGAGAAACAACATAGGAAATCAATGATTTAATGTGGTTTGGTTTCAAAGCCTTACATCTACCATATATGAAAAGTATTTAATTAATGGCTACAACTTTAGTATTAAGCTTTGTGCTTTACAACAAGCCCATTAAACAGTGTTTATAGTATACTAAATCTTAAATAAATATAAGGTTAAAATACTTATACTACAAGTAGGATTATGATATTTTTTGTTCGCATTGGAAATAAGGTTAGATACAATCAATTATGGTAGAATCATATAATAGATTTAGAGCCTTGATTAAGATTGAATCTTGATTAAGGTTAGTTTCAAATGTACTAGCCGTAAGAATAATGCAAATGTTTCTAAGCAAGTCAAGGAGTGGTATAGGTGTTAAAATATCTATGGTATAACTTTTTCTTAGGTGATCCATATTATAACTAGGTTAATTGAGAAGGAAGCAGCCACATGGGCTGACTTTTGATGTAAATCATGTATGTATGTTTTAAGATAAACTATCCTATCGTAGCACTATCATTTTCATGAGATACAACGTTATCTTTTGGGTTTGAAATTGCTTCATTTGGAAGTGTACACCTACCCACTTCATATCTGAATTTAATTTCCATCAAAAAGTTCTTAGTTTTTACACTTTGAATATAGATACCCAAAGCGTTGACATCAAGGGTTTTTATTTATTTATTTTTTATCTTTTTAAAGATTGTGGCTTAATTAGGATTATCATCACCTTTTTAGAATGTCCTCGTACCAGATTGGTGGAGACAAGTCACAACTGTTTATTGTTATAGCATGATTCAGTAGGTTCGCTAGAAGAATTGCGTTTTGGGCAATCGGTGTTTCTCATTACACAAATATCTCTCACAATGTGTGAATCTTATAATATAATTTTTTATCAGTGTAATGTCTTTGTACCTACGCTTATAGAAAATATACTAAGTTTCTTTTTTAATTGAAAAATTTTATAAACACAAAAAAAAAATTAACAACAAATTTGACACATGCTGATGTGGTAGATTGTTAGTAGTAGGTTAAAAAAATAATGTTAGTGATAGATTCAGATGATAAGCAATACAAGCTTGCCACATCAATATGTATAAAAAATGTTGTTAATTTTTTTGTGTATGTAACATTGCTCTTTTTAATTTGCCAAACGCAAGCCCCAATCATATTTGTATCTTTCATTCAGCATCTGGTTTGTTGGTAATTTATTTGGAAATTTTCTATTTGTTTAATATAGAGATTCTATTATTGTTCTTATTCATAATATCTTTGTTTGTGCTCTTTATGATTAGATTTTTTTGTGTTGTTGTTTACATAATCACAAAAATAAATTAATTTCCTGCAATATAACCCAACACAAATGGGGTTTGAACAAGTAGTAATAAGGTTAGGGTTTCCTTATTAAGTATTATAATATGAGTTAAGGCCAACCATTGGCTGGATAGACTTCGATGCCTAACATCTTCTTAAGTTTGTACCCTAACTCCTAACTCAGTCCAAGTCTGTTAGACCTTTGTAAATGGAGTTCAAAGTGATTCCTAGCCCACAAAATAGGGTGGCGGCTCCCTTCTCTACCCTAACCTTGAGTTAGCGGCATACTCTTGAATTCATGTGTAGAATGGACCCACAGTCCCACACCGAACCCAATTTCGCTTCACAACTGTTACTATTTTTAATCATTGATCTTAGCTTAGATTAGTTTAGGTAGGTCCTTTTATCTAGCAATGTTAGGCATTTCAATTCTTATTTTTGAATAAACAATTTGGCAATTCGATGAAATAAAAATGTTTTATCAATCCATGCCCGTCGTATGATGATTATGTTTATGATGATGGAGTCGTGCCTGTGAAAGGTTGCTTACATGCCTTCCTTATGATAACTGTGATTTTTTTTTTCTTTGTGGCACTTTTTTTTAGAAGGATCAACCTTCTACATTGTTTTGGTTATGGTGACACCAAATTGTGCTGCCTTTAACTTTTGTTTGGAATGCACTTTCGAGTTTTCAATCTTACAGTTTTTTTTTCCCTGGTTATTGATTCATGTCCCTTGGGTTGGGCCAGAACAGATTGCCTTACTCGGACTGAACCCTTGGGCAGTTCTTGGACCTGCTTAAAAGTACAATATTATACTTATTACGTGTATTTTTCTTTTGTAAAAAATTAAAATTAATCAGTTAAGAATACAGACATGCAACCAAGATAATCCAAGGTCAAGATCAATTGAGATGTAGTTTTTGAAGCAATTAACAAGTCAAAGATGTGTGAAAATATAAAAGGTAAGAGAGAAATTCATTCAAGGCAAAGTTGGAAAAAATCCTAATAAGAAAATATTCTAATTAGTCTTGATATTTTTGGCCATATCTCTTTACTCATTCTTGCGGATGTGAAAGGAATACTCTAAGATCTAGAACTTTCTAGTTTACCAACACTATAATTTTTTTGACGCGTTCTTGTTTTTCTTTTCTCGTGTAACAACAACTTTAGCTGCACTATAATTTCAGTCTTAAAATTGAACTACATCACTAACCAATCGTATTAGTAAAGACTTGAGCATTTAACACAAATGATTTTGTGAATAAATAAAACAATTTGTTAGTCTTCATATTCACACAAAAAAGAGAGAGAAGTGTTATATCTACAATATTTTCACAACACTTTCATAACAAATATTATGTGGTAGGTTGTTATTGGTAGATAAAAAACTTAATTCAATTATGGATTCAAATTAGAATTAGTAACAATTTACTATTTAAGATTTATTGTGAATATAATGTAGACAAAGCAATTCTATTAAAAAAAAAAAAAAAAAAAAAACAAACGGTATTTATCAATACATAACCTCATAGCCCTTTAAAAACTATGAGTTATGGGTCACATATTTTGTTTACACCCTCAATTGTAAAATGTTGCCTTTTATTTTTTTTTCACCCTCAACTAAAAGAAAAGGATTTCTGAAAATGAAAAAGAAAGAGAAATGAAGTAATAAAAAAAGGGGTATTTCTTTTTTTCTTTTTCATGAATAAATAGACTTTTGAGAAGAAGAAAGAGGGGAGTAGGGAGAGGCCTGGACAATTTCGATCCTCAAGAGAGCTGAGAGGAGATGAGAAATGGACTTGTCCAATTACAAAAAGCAGCCAGACCGATTAAGTTATATGGGTTTAGACGAACAAAAAGAAAGTCCCAACTCCCAACAATAAAAGGGTTTATAAAGCACGCAAAAGGAAGAAAAAAAGAGAAGGTAGGCAAAGATAAAGTAGCTAGAAAGATATGGTTTAACCAAACAGAATAGTCAATATACATGCCCAACTTGGCCTTTATCATGTGTCTGACTTGTCACGAACTCACGATGAGAGAGAGAGAGAGAGTAGTGAGTAGTGAGGTCTCTGTCTGTGTATAACATGGTTTTTAGTGTGCTTAGAAGAAGAGGGAACATTGAGAGTTGTCTTCTTTCGAGTAGTCCACATCTAAATACATCTTTATGTAGGGAAGTGATAGTACCTCGTGGCTTTTCTTTTTTTGGGGCTTTGAAATGGGAAAAATTGGGACTTTATGGAGACAGACAGATCTGTTAAAGTGATTTGGTTTAATTTGATTACATTAACAAATGGTACATGGAATCAGAAGTTAAGTGTTTATATTGCCCACGCCAAGAAAAGCAAAATGCCAAAGTCCACTCCGGCGCATTTTCTTTTTCCTAACAAACCTTTGTATGTGGGGTTAGGATTGGGTAAGAGAAAATTAGTAAAATTTCTGAATATGCTCGTTTAAATAAAAATGCCAATTATTGTTGCACACGCTGAGTTATGCATTGTCGTACACATTGTAGCTGAAATTGTATGCACAATTTTAGTCATGGTTGTAAAATGGTGAAATTTAAAACACGATTGCACAATTATAACTAGAATCGTATTTTCAATTACGTGTCCCGCACATACACACTGCGTAACTATCACCAATCTTTTCATAATATTAATAACATAAGACTAAAGATTCTACTATCTTAAGGGCTAACTTTGGAGATTTGATCTTGTTAGATTAATAATGCGGCATAATATAGCACTATCATGGCAGAAGAGGGACTCCACATCAGCTCCCCCTTTAACTTGTCGGCCATTTGTCCCCGTCTCCCACTATCCATGGTTTACAACAAGACAAATATAAAAAGATGTCATTTTGGCCAAATGTCATGACATATTAGCATGTTATATGACCTTGGTGGGCCTTTAAATGGCAAATGCATCTGTGATATACATAATCTCAACTATAAACTCGAAACTTGTCAAGGATTGACCCCCCAAAAATAGTATCAACATTTAAAAATTAAAAAGTTAGAATATATCCTGATCATTATTAGTAAGTAGAAGCATCTTTTAAGAATTTATATTTTTTCTTTACGGCTATTAACATGACAAATTGTAATTGAAGTAACATTATTTTTATGTAGACCTATTGATATTATTCTTATTAGTATATCAATATCACTTTAAGAGATTGTGAAATTATTGTATCTTTAGACTTATTGATTCTAGAGATGAAAAGACTTGAGAAAACTTAGGCATATTACTGTTCATTCTTTACTTAAAAAAGGTTTCTAATAGAGTCATTTTCATGTTGAATCAGTGCTTAGTCAAGCTTGGATGGAATGACTACATCAACTCAATCAACTTAAACTATGCGTGATTAGCGTGAATCAAATCTAAATTATTCACATTGTTTAACAATGCAGTATTCTAAAATAATTGACATTAAAATTATTACCTCTATTGCATCATTTTGATTCATATGATGGCAATAATAAGTTCTAGTTAGTTAAAATGAGTAAGTTCTAGTTAGTTAAAATGCGCTTAGTTGAGCTTGAACAAACAACCATTTACCTTAAGTAAAAAGATATATATATATATATATATATATATATATATATAGTATCAAAATCAATTACGAATTATCAAACTTTTGGTTCTCAAGCCACTATTGTTGGAGCTAGTATTCTTCAACTCCTTAAATTAACTAGTGGGAGAACATCATAGACATAATATATTCGCTAATAGGGTTGGAATAGTATAATGACTTCTAATTAGTTCCTCATCAAAGTTTAAAACGTTGACAGTATCTTCACTTTATAGATTTGTTCAGTACGATCCTTAAGAAAAGCAGGTGATGGTGGGAATTAATTTGAAAGTAGTCAGACTCTTTTTGGTGAAGGAATGTAAAACTTGTAACTGTTGCTAGCTAATACAGTGATAACATTTTAATGACAAGGTTAAGTTCACATATTTTTCACGACCATGTACAATTTATTAGCAGAAATGTGGTAATAGCACCAACAATTTGAATTTGAATTTTTAAGTACAATTGTACAATTTATTAGCAGAAATATTGTGGTAAGTTTGTAAAGAATATTATATGACATTCGATTAGAGCAATAATTCAAATAGTACTTACATGATGAAATCAATTGTCCTCTTAACATGCACAATCAACAAATGCTTTATATGAGATATGAAGAATGATAACACTTAATTTAGATGGTAAGCTAGAGCAAGAAATCATTGCTAGTGGATCTGATCACACTTATACCAACATAGCATGCTTGGCTTAAATATAAATATATGACCCAAGCATTCCTTTATATTTAAAGCTTAGGAAACATAGAGCATTAGCATTGACCTAGCCATTTTTTAGGTCAAATTATAAAACAAAATCCTACCTTTCCTATTTTAGTTAGGATTTCAAATACAACTCATGCCCAACTCTCATTTTTATTTCTCTCTCTCCCTTTACAATTTCAAATGCACACTATTAGCTTTAAACCAAAAGAGTAACTGAGTAAGTTTTGAGACAAAAAAAAAATGTTTACAATCATTTACAATTTGCTAAGATTATTGTGATTGATTCTAATAAAAACGATGCCAATGATAAAGCCATATGAAAGTGATCAATGTTCTAATCATAACTAGCACTCGTAAGGTTGCCATTGTGAAAACTTTATTGTACCTAGCTAGCATTAGCCTAGGTGGTCTAGGCTCCCTCTATTATCATGGTTACACAATTTCTACCACAATGGTTTGCTGCACTTGCAGTTGCATCCTGGGTGACAAGGTCATTGTGTGGCTAATCGCTCACTCACACTGTCAAATAAGACAAAAATAGCCGTAGATAATCTTATCTCTGTTATGGATAAGAATATAAATTATTGTTTGTTCAACTAGATGAAAAATGTTAGACATGAAGAGAAAGAAATGCCCCCACAAAAATGTGCAGAGGAAAAAGCACAAAAACAACTGGGGTCATGGCAGCATTGCGAGTGGCCTTAAATACAGAAGAAAATCGTATGGTCTACTTAACAAGGTTTGCATGTCCTATGATTGAAGTACTTTAACTAGTTGCGCGTGATGGAACCACTCAAATATCTGCTGATTGAGGTACTTCAACTAGTGGTATGTGCGTGTTGGACAAGATGAGTTTGTACATACTCCAAAAACACAATTTCAGTTATAATTGTGAAATTTAACTGAAATCTTGTTTTTAAAACATGATTTCAACTATCTTATACACAATGTATAACTATCACTACTTTATATATATATCCTCTCATGTCACCACATGTTATGATAGCAAGATGTAGTTTGCTTACATCAATTAATAACTTTGTCGCATATAGAATAAAGGGTAAAGACTATTTTGCACGGTATACCGCCCTAAAATAACACTTCAAAGAGCATAATGCTCTCACAATCATAATGAAAAATTATTCTCTTTCACCATATAGACACATCAATAAATGCCAGGACTGATATATATTAGGCTCCTTGACTGGATGGATATCTAAAAATTAATGCATGGAGTTCCAATCAAAATGTTAAGCGTGTGACAAGAAGTAAGCCTACTAATATACGTCCCAATACTATTACAATTTAAAAGTTTGTTGCACAGTGAATCCTTGTTGCATATATAGCACAAAGCATTTACTTCCCATCAATGACCTTTTATCTTTTTCTCATAATCCTCCAAGAAAAAAAAGTTGTTCTCCCATGGAACCAACAAAGAATGAGCTATGTATGTCTAATCCTCCCAGCACCTTCTCTGCTCCAGAGGGTCCTCCATGTCCAAATACACCACTGCAAAACCAAAAAGAAAACAAGCTGCAGAGAGTTGAAGAAGAAGAAGAAGAAAAAGAGATAAAGTCAGATATCCTACTAGATCTAAATCTCTCTAGTAAAGATTCCAATCATGGTTCTGATGCAGAGCTCAATCTCATTGATTGTTTGGAAGTGGGTTCATCTCAAAATCCATCAGAAAGCCCCCAAACTTCTTCTGCCGAGCCACGAATTTTCTCATGCAACTATTGCCAAAGAAAATTCTATAGTTCACAAGCACTTGGAGGACACCAAAATGCCCACAAAAGAGAGAGGACTCTTGCGAAAAGAGAACAAAAGATTGGAGCACATATAATGGCCTCAGCAGCAGCTTTTGGGCGCTCTATCAACCATGACCACTATTCAAGCTTGGCTTCTCTTCCTCTCCATGGTGCTTATAATAGATCTCTTGGAATTCAAGTGCATTCAATGATCCAAAAGCCTTCTCACACATCATCTTGTAGCGGCTTCTTTGGACCTCGCAGCTGGTCAAGACCACCTTTTATTAACCAACAACCAGCAATTGGGAAGCTAGGAGTTGAGAATTTTCATGTAACAGCAGCATCACAGTCTCGAGCTAGTGTTGGTAGATTTGAGGTTGTAAGAGCAATGAATGGTTCTCTGGCCAATGATGAACTTAGCGGATATTGGTTGGCAGGAAGTGGTGGCGGTCTTTTCAAGCCTAATCAAGAGGAGATGAAGAAGCTTGACTTGTCTCTCAAGCTCTAAGTCTAAGCACAATTCATCTTTATTCTCTTTTGATCATCTTCACTACTTTTGTTTCTAGGAAGTTTCAAATTTCCTAATTTCCTCTCTGTAATATAGTGTAGATTTGCGTATTAAATTGATAGATTTTTTTCTCTCTTGGTTATTTACGTGAAATGATTCATATTGTTCAAGATGCATTTAATTGAAACTTGGAATTATGTTTGTTTTGTGCTTGGATGAGAATCTATTTACCCATTTAAGATTGGATCATTTGTCTATCTGTGGACTTAGGTGGACTTGGGGTGAAAAGAAAACATAAGTGGAGCCAAAAATTATGGAAAAATTGGTAATAATTTCTCCAAAAATCTCATGTTCAATAATTTAAAATTGAGATCTTACACGGCTAAGAGCCTTGTAGCTCAACTAGTTAAAACCTCATAATAATTATAACGAAGAAATCCGGGTTCAAATCCTCTCCCCCAACAATTGAATTAAAAAATATAAATTGAGATCTTACACTTAAAGTCCAACTATATTGTACCAAATGTTTGATCTTTAACTAATAAAACTGACAATCTTCACAACAAGCCCTCTTCCAAACTTGTTCACTATCTTTTACCAACAATTTCAGTCCAAAAAACAGTCTCAAGTCTTAATTGCCACAGTACCTATAAATAAAAGAAAACCAACATGATCAACTGCTACACTAGGGATGGATAATGCATCCATCCAAATGTTTTGACTTTGCTAGTTTAATAATGTCAATCAATGTCGTCAGGAGCCAAATCCAAAAATGAAAATACAAGACTATGTAAAAATTTTTTAAGGAATCCCTGAATTCCTGGTTCAGGATAAATTATGCCACTATCATTTTTGGCTGGCATGACATTTCGGTTTCAGAATTAAGACTTGACAATCACAAAAGCTTGCATAAACAGAAGAAAGCCAATAAGAAACAGAGAACATGGTGTACCCACTTGAAGGAAAAAATGGCCTTTAGGAACATCAAAGGACCAATAACAAAAAGATTACATGGAATATGTGAAGCCATCAACCAAACATACAAAAAAGCAAAAACAATGAGTTGGATAACTTTATGAACATACTTTGATTATAAAAAATGTCTCCTTGTTCACACATGCAAAGTTAGATAAAGACTTGCTCCATTATTTTATCTCCACAAGTGGAGGGGCGTATTTGTCCTCTACCGAGGAGCGTGTACTGAGTCACTTTCATCAAGTATCTCAAAATCTAGGAAAGATTTAGTTGTGCATTAATCTAATGTAAAAGACTGTCCATACTGCATCACATTTTACATAATGTCTTTATAATATAGGAAGCTTCCTAGATGGGTGCAAGTCATTAAAAACCTGCCACCCCCTAACAAATTAGATTCTTACATTTGCTGCCCCCACAAGATGTCATATTTTCATGTTAGTTTAAATAGAAGAAAATACAACCATACTCATCAAAAGTCCACAGGGGCATCATAAACAAAGACTACAAGAGAGAAAATTTATCGAATATTGAGTATAGAGTATATGTAACTATCCTTTCACACACCACAAACTTAAAATCCCAACCATGTGAGAGGGTGATTACATATGCTAGATACACAATATATTATCTCCTACAAGGTTTTAAGAAAGCAGAGAAGAAAATTTAGCCGAAGGGTGAGGCTGTGGGCCGATTTATTTTTTAGCTTACTTTATATAGGCTCTAGTTTTTCTTTTTCTTTTTCTTTTTTTGGGTACATTTTATAAGGTCTAGATATCACCTTGAGAAAGCCCCTAATTATAAACATAGGAATCACTCAAGGTTCCCTAAAGGGAAATACCATGGGCACAACAATTTTTACAATATTTTTTATAATGGTTGAGTTGTCAGGTTTTTATTGGTTTCATCTATGCCCTCTATTGACATAACTTTAACATCTAGCATTAAAAACTTACCACCTAAACAATTATGAAATATTTTTTGAAAACTTTGTCTCTAAAATTATTATTATTCTCTAAAATAAGGCTTGCATTCATTTAAATATAATTTTTAAAATTTAAAAAAAAATGTGGAAGAAGAAGAATAATAAGAAGATGAAAAGGCTTGCGGCAGCTCATGCTCTCCTTTTTTTTTTTTTCTTTTTTTTTTTTTTTATAAGTGAATTAAGAAGAAAAAAATTTATCTTATCAGATTGTTTCATGAAATGCCTCTAACAACATATATTGCAAACGTGTGAAACCAAGCAAATATGAAAGAGACACTCTATAAAATAGTATCATAAAAAACTTTCCCCTTAAAAAATAGTGGATGATGCTAAGGGTAGTCTCATGCCTACTTTATTCTTTATAAGAAGTACTCTGCAGTCTGCACAACCAATGCTTTTACCAGCTTGACTTACTCAACTTTTATTTTTTATTTTTAATTAATAATACTCCTTCCACATAAAAAAAATGTATAAAATTGTCAAAACTGTTACCAACCACAGGTAGCATCGGCTGGAAAGTCTCTATAATTCTCTTGTAATAGTAAACAACTAGACTAAACTAAAAACATAATGAGTAAGTGAGAATGGAATTCTTTTGCAACATTTGGGGTTAAATAGAGAGCTAGATATTTGGGATTTTGGATTCAGCTATTGCACCATGTAATTACCACATCCATGTGAGATGTAAAAAAAAAAAAAAGTAATTTAAAAATAAATATTAAAAAATAAAAATTTATCCAATTAACTTTTACATCTCATATGGGTGTGTTAATTGCATGGTGCAATAGCCCTAACTATATTATACGAGAATCTCAATTCATATATTTATTGACTCATCTAGGTCAACTTTGAAAAGTTGCGGTTAATTCATTTTTCTGATCTTTTCTTCTCTTTTATGTACAAATTTCCTGGTTACTCTTTTATTTCCTTTTTCTTCCTTTCAAATTCCTCAAATGTAGAGTTTATAATATACAAAATTTAAAATTTTTAAAAGTTGGATCGGTAATACGTTAGGTTTTTTTTTTCTTCTTTTTTTGAAACCTAAAGTGTTAGGTTTTAGATTGGTAATATCCGTTGATAATGTAAAATGAAAAGTGTATGTAAAGTGTTAATCAAACACTTTATAGGAGCATGATAGGTAGTTGATTATACCTTGCTGCAAGCAGACCTGACATTTCTTTTTAGTGTAGCTGTCTTTGCTAGGTTTCAGGCTAACCAAAAAGAATCCCACTTGAGTACTATGAAACGTATCATTCAATTTATCAATGGTATTGCCGACTCTGGTATTTGATACTCTAGAGATAACAATGTGGATCTTGCTAGTTATTCCAATGCAGATTGGTTTTGTAATGTTGATCATAGATTATGCACTTCATGTGATTGTTTCTATGTCGGCACAAATTTGGTAGCTTGGATGAGCAAAAAGCAAAGATTCAATATTCTTGTCCACTGTCGAAGCGGAATATATTGTTACTGGCAGCTATAGCACTCAACTTTTTTGGATGAAATAGTTGTAACATTTTGGCATTGCCCAAGCCCATGGCACCATGACTGTGCACTGTGATAACACAAGTGTTATCAACATTTCCAAAAATCCTGTCAAACGCTCTCAGACAAAGTACATTGAAATTCATTATCACTTCATCCATGATCAAGTTGAGACGCAAATCTTCTCTCTTGAATTTTGTTCATACTGAATACGATCTCTTCACTAAATCACACTGAATACCAAGTATTACCCTATCACACTGCCTCGAGTCCTGGCATATTAGCTCAGCAACCAATGGATACCGAGGGATCAAATCAGTTATAGCACTTGAAATTTCGCTATGAAGGAATCCACGGGTCCTCCCCGATCCAAGTGTTGAGTCCATTCCCAATCTTGTGGCACAGTCCTTTGTTGATGATTTATGTGCATTTGAAGATACTATGACAAATCCAAGATGACAACTTGGGAGGGAGTATATTCATCAAATTTCTGTTTCTAACATATCGTTTTTTCTGCATTTTTAGCCACATCCCACATCAATTTGGCAATCAAAGATTTGTGGGTATCCTCAAATTTCCTGAGGCCCAGCCCCAATAGCTTTTGGTCCACACATTGAATCCCAGCTCTTTAAACAGCAATCAGGATTTTTCTCATTGTTCAAGCCCCACTAGACCTAGATGTTTAAAGCATCTAAATGAGAAGTTACTGACTTTGGGAAAAGGAAGAGGAAGGCATGTAGTATGAAGGGTTAAAGAGGAAACTGATTTGATCATAGTGGTTCTCGTTGCTTGGAAATGAACCTTATCCTTAAGCATCCAACCTTGAAATATTTTCTTTACTCTTTCAATAACTTCGGAGAGGGCAACCCTTCTATCTCTGCCAGTACTAGAAAGGGTGAGGCACATATGGCAAAGAATTTATGGAGATTTGTCTTCTGACTTGACCTACTAACATTATTCCTATATCTTATTTTAATTATTTCTAAAAATGAGGTTTAGTCGACTGTAAATAATTCTTTTATCTTCAAATAACCTACTCCTCTCCCTCCAAACATGCCATGTTAAACCACCAGGAACAATATTGTATATTTTACTTCTGAACGTGTCAGCCCAACCTTGAAGGACACTGCCTCAGACATCAACCACTCCACTCCAAAAACTAGGAACATAAAATTCCACAGCTACCAGACAATGAGAAGCATATGGTCCACAATTTCTTCATTATTTTAACACATGATACACCAATTTGCGAACACCACACCCCTTCTAGTTAAATTATCCATATTGAGAATTTTCCCAGTCACAAACCTTTTGAAGAAAGAAAAAAAAAATCCTCTCTCCTACCCCCAACACCTCTTGACACCTCATAAAATAATCGAACACTAAAACATACATTTTTACCTCAACCTCCAAAGCATCTTATCGTCTGCACCCGTTTGGACCCTTGTGGAATATAGAGTTTCTTAAAAATTAACAAACATTTCGACCTCCCAATCTTGGGCAATCTCACAAAAGTAGGGATCCATTGAATTTCACCATTCTATGTGTCAATGCAATCCAACAACATAGCATCCTTTTAAGCAACTAACTAAAACAACTCAGGATATAAATATGCTTGGTTCACATCAGCACAACACCATCATGCCAAAACCTTATTCGTCTACCCTCACCCACACCAAAGCCCACAAATCTATTGAACGGACCCTATCATACTCTAATTTCCTTCCAAAGATCAAAACATAAGAGTGACAAAAGACAAGTTCAACTCCCCACCCTTTCTCCATATTTTACTCCCACCAATCTTCTCCACAAATGATCACTCTTTTTGGTAAATCACCATAACCACTTTCCCAATAATGCTTGATTAAAAGTAATCCAACTTTCTAATGCTGAACCCTCTTGCAAATGAAGCCGTACTGGCAATTTTCCAATCTACAAGATTAAACTTTTTCTCCTCCCACATACCTCCTCAAACGTTCATTTTCTATTAAAAACAATGTGAAGGATTAGCCTCCACTCCACAAATGTGTTTCGCAAGTTTGAGATGAGTTCGCATTTTACCTGCCTCAACCTATTGGATAGCACCTTGGCCAAAATTTATACAAGCTCCCCACCAAGATTATGGGATGGAAGTCACTAATGTTAAAATCGGTAATTTAAAGCATTATGACTCCCCTCAAAAGTGTGTATCATATTAAATTCATACTCTATAACACCTTTGACAAGAGACTATGGTGAAACCATCTAGACCAAGTGCCTTATCACCATTCATATTCTTTATAACCAAAAGGACTTCCTCTCCCTCAAGGTGCCTCTTAGGCCACTCTCTATCCCTTCCCTCTCAAGAGTTGCTAACTCAATACTGTCTATCTTTGGTCTCCATTCAACAGGTGCCTCATAAAAATTCTTGTAGAAAATAAAGATGCCATCTTTTACCTTATTTTCCTCCCTCTATAATATTCCATCCACTTCAATATTCCCTACAGCATTTCAAAGCTTATTTTTTCCAACTACACACTTCAATTTACAATCACATAATAGGAGACATACATTTGGACCTAAAAAAAATAATTGGATCAAGTAAACTAAACAATAATAATTTTTGAATTGAAAACATGGCTATAATTAGACTTACAAAAAAAAAGCTATAATTAGAATGTATACATGTGTCATTTTTTATGGCCCATGCATCAGCTGCATCATATTTTCCAGGAAGACCCCCTCCCCCCAAGAAAAAAAAAATCTTGAAAAAAATATTTCATTTGGCTCTCTTTGGCACACTAGGAGGCCCGGACTAGGCCAACTCATTGGAAACAAGATAGAATTCAAAGGCTAGATGCAACAATTTGGGGCTATAGGAGGTTATGTGATATGGGCAACACCTAAACTGTATAAGGGAAGCACCACCATATTGAGAATTCAAAATCATACTCATGACACAATAAATAAAGTGATGCATTCCAAAGTACAATTAGCCACCTCTAATTAACAAAAATCAAAAGGAAATTTTGTTGATTTTAACTAGAGATTCCAAAGTTTTCATTACTTTTTGTATTAAGGGCCATATTATCAGATGATTATAATTTAGACAAGCATGTAACAGCATATCAACACACTTAAAACACAGATATGAGGGACTGTTGCAAGACCAATAAGAATTCAGATCTCACAATAAAGTAAAGATGGAGATATTGGCACCTACCTCAGGTCTCTATTTCCTTACTTTTGTCTTTGTTATAACTGCTCTATTTTTTAATGAGTTCTTCCTGTCACGATATTTATGTTTATGCCATAATGAATGCAACAAGTAATGTGAAGGCTTTCCCACATGCAGCAATCTGATTCTTTCATTTCTTTAACCTTGGTTTCTGCACCTTCTTAGCCTTAAACAAGTTTATATTTATCCCCTGGTCTACATGCACATCTTGGTGGAAAATCGAGGCAATGAAAGATTTCTAAGTTACATTTATCTTCATCCGTAAATAACATTCAAATAATTATTTCCTATGCATACAAACATGAGAACATACTAACTTTAAGAAAGTAAATATACAACTGTTATTTTCTCACGCTATATTCCAAATACTGTTAATATGAGAAGCACATTAGCATTGACATTATAACCTGAATCCACAGGTAAGAATCACAGAAGGCATTGGAGAAGCAGGAATATGGCACATAGCAAGGAAGTATCTTAGAGATGACTTGAGCCCTTAACTTGTGAAACAATGACAGGATAAACTGACAAGATAAACTAACAAGATATACCATGAAATTATCAGTGATAAAAAGAAGGATATGAGGAAAATAAACTGAGTGTTTAGAACATCAAGTTCAGCTTTATATCATACCAATATGTCTACCAATAAATGCCTCAGAAGCTTACACTTGGCACTATACTTTCAGAGTCCGTTTGGGTCCAGCTTTTTTGCTAGCTTTTGTCAAGTCCTATAATTTTCTTGCTGTAAATTTAAACAATCAAAAGAATCTCAAAGCTGAACCACACATAAACAGTTGTTAGTTCTAATTTCACATTTCAGTTTTCAGTTGTCACATGCTGAATAATATACACCTCAAATATTGTTACTGATTCTTGCATATAAAGCATAAAAAAATGACTACCTACTGCAGAGATTACAATCAATGAAAAAAATTGGGTAATGAATCTCACACAGGCAGTAAAAAGCAAAATCTTCTATTCCTCCACAAAAGTCTTGACATTTCCCAACCATCTGATAAGTTCAGTTCTATCCTTGTTCACCATAAATTCATGCAAGAAAACAGCGAGTTCATCATTTACCCCTCTTGCCTCCAAGTACTCCTTAAGTGCCTTCTGCAACTTAGCATCCATTTTCCTGCAAGTAATAAACATGATCCACACAAAGTCACCACCAATTGCACACCTTCAAAGTCCAAACTCAAAACACCCATATAATTAACCCCCCCCCAAAAAAAAAAAACATGGGCTTCAAAATTCTAGCAAAATTCAGTCCTAAACTTGCCAATTTCAGGTCAAATCATAATTTTTTTTTAACAAACAAAATAATGAAAAATGACCATTTGTCACAAACCCAAGGAAAGCGTTAGTCACGTCTGCGCTATACCCAAAATGAATAGTCAAGTTAAAATGTTGCTTCTTCTAATCACTGTATATAGCCCAGTTCAACCTGGTAAACACCCAATCTGAAACTCAATACATGCACGCACAACACACATTTATCCAATCCAATCCATAAAATCCGGGTATCACAATAATCAGGGCCAATGCTTCTCAACTACCAAACAAACAATAGATAGAGAAAAACATATACATACATACATACATATATATATACACACACACAAAAGAGGTATGCTAGTACTACCTATAATCAGGTCCCAGATAAGGCATAGCCAGCAATGCATCACGCCTAAGCATATAAACCTTCTGAATCTCCAAAAAGTTTGGCCAAGCAGAGCACACAAACTCCAATTCATCCAAACCATCACCCTTGGAGATATCAACAATCAAGCTAAGATGAAGCGCAAAATCTTGACCAGAGCTCTCATCTCCAAGTTTAGGAACAGCAACACACCCATCAAACATAGTAGCTTCGATTTTGACATTCTCGGTGTCTCCAAATTTGCCACTCATCGTGATCAACTGCTCCCCCGGTCGATCTTGCACCGTAAACGAATCGAATTTCGTCACAGCCTACAAAAACAAGAAATGGGTTTTGCTTTGATTCAAAGATTAGGCAAACTAAATATGAGAATTTGAAAAAAAAAAAAACAATGCAAGAAGCACGAACTTGATGAGGAGGAGCGTAGTCGAACTGGTAGTTGATCTCGGTTCGGAGGATTCGGAGGATGTTGGATTCGAAGGGCGATTTGGTAATTGCGTCCGAGGAGTAAGGTCTGGTTGTTTGAAAGAGGAAAGAAGAAGAAGATGAAGAAGAGCGAAGAAGGGTTCTTTGAGCTGTTCGGATTAAGGTAGCCATTTTTGCGAATGCGAGTGTCAAAGACAAAGAGTGTGTGTATTACTATTTCCATTACTGTTGGCGCTACTTTTGCATAGGGTTTTAGTTTTGGGGAACATTTAGGGCACGTTTGGTGGCTCTAATAGACACGGTATGGTTTAGTTTATTTTATTTTATTTTTATTTTTTTTGATAAACGGTATGGTTTAGTTATTTAATAGTTTGATTATGTTTTGATTACAGGGAATAATTATTTCTTATGAATAGCTATTTTATAAAATGAGGAATAACTATTCTTCTCTAAAAGAGTTGTAATAATTATTCCCTAACAAATGTAATAATTTCTAACATTAATATATTTCTAAATAAATAAAATTTTCACGTCAACCTAACAATTATGGAAATAAAAAATCATCAAAAAAATAACTAATCTCTCTAAAATTTAAAATATATTATTTTCTGAAAAATATAATTGTATGAATGAGATCATAAGTTTTATTTTAATATTATAACTCACGACCAAACTAATGAATAAGTTTAATTATTTCATTACAACACATTTTATTTCTGGTAATAAAAATTACTATTTCTATTATAATTCAGATCTAGTGTACCAAACGTTAATATTAGGAGTTAAAAGAATTTAGAGAGAACGAGAGGGTTTATTAAGGAATCCGAATTTCCTTATTGGGTACCCCGTACCGTACCCGACCCAGTAGCAAATTAGGGATGAGATTTCATTTTACTGCACCTATCAAAACCTATAAGCATCACACGCCTCTCTCTCTCTCTCTCTCTCATCAGTCAGTCTCTGATCAGTCTCAGCCGGCGGCCTCCTTTCCTTTTCTTCTCAATTTGTTGTTTTTTTTTCTTCTACTTCGGACTTCGGTGCCTCTCACTCTCACTCACTGCCTCTGCTTCTCGCCTGCTCTGTGCCTCTGCTTCGGACTTCGGTGGTCAGTGGCCGAGGCTCTGCCTCTCGCTTCCCTCTCGGCTTCTTCGGGTAAAAACTAAACTATCTTTCTTTCTTTCTACTCTACTCTATTTTATTTGAATCTCTCTGACTCTCTCAGTCTCCCTATCACATTGTTTACTGAAGGTTCTCCGTTCTTGTTCTTTGCCTTCAAATTTTCAGTCAGTTCAGTCCACTACTCCACTGGTAACTTCTATCATCAATTATTCTTTCAATTATTAGTATTTAATGAATTATAGAGCATTATAGTTTACACTTTACTGAGCATAGCATTTTAGTTTACATGTGTGCCTGTGTGTGTGTGTTCATAGTTGGTGGATTTATTTTGTATACACTGGTATTGTTTGTGAATTATTTATTTGTGATTTTGTGTATGTTGTGTTGATGGATTTATTTGTTGATAAAATGGTTGCTGCCAGTATGAAATTGTTGAGTGGAATGGAGTCCGCCTCTGTAGTCTTTACCATCTAATGAACATACTTCTACAACCGGGTCTAATACTAATGCTTCATCTGCGAGAGCGAAATGTGGAGCATGGGATCATATAACTGAAGAGTTGAAAGACGGAAAAAGTAGATATAGATGCATACATTGTGGGAAAGTTTATAAAGGAGGGGGGCATCAATAGGATGAAAAGACATCTAGCTGGAATTAAAGGCAATGTGGCACCATGTAGAGGTGTACCTTATGATGTTAGGTTTCAGATGGTGGAAAATTTGAAGGAAATTTCTAAGTCTAAAGAACAAGCAAAACAGGATCAAGAAGCATCTAATTATTCGCCATTAGAGGAATCACCAGAATTTGAAGATGTCCAAGAAGTTACTTCTAGTGGTAGGAGTAGGAGTTTAGGTAGGAGAAATAGAAGTGATCTTAATAGTCTGATTTTAGTTTAGCGCAAACCCAAACCCAACAAACACACCACCACCTCATACCGATCGGAACTTGCAAATCCAAAACTAACAATAGCGCGACCACCTCATCCCGATCGGAACCTGCGAACCCAAACCCAACAAACGCAATACAACCTCATCCTGATTAGAGCTCAGAGGTGAGCTTTGGTGGGGAACAAGAGATATGGAACAAGATAGAGTGAGAGAGAACCACCTCGGTGATGATCTTTGGCCTTGGAGGCCTGATTTGGGCTTGATCTAGAGAAAAAGCTAGAGAGAAGAAGCTTTAGAGAGAGAGAAGAAGAGAGCCAGTTTTTTTTTTTTTTTTTACTTTTTCATTTGGTTTTCTTTTAAGGAACTCGAGTCTCACAAGCTCGAGTTCCACATGGATTAAAGTTCCATGTCTGTGTTGCCAGAACATGGAACTCAAGTCTCTTAGGCTTGAGTTCCTACGGTAAACTTGAGTCTAAGAGACTTGAGATGCTAGTTTCCGGAAACCTGCTAACTAATGAAAATGATAGCAAAATGATGTTAAATGGCAAAAAAAAAAAAAAAAATTCCTCATTTGAATGGCTCTTTAGATGTTTGGTTGTAGTCTGGTGTTATCGAGGCGTTTTGATGGCATAACCCCTCCCACCTCCACAACTTTCACTTCATGTCCTTTTTGGGTTAGGGTTTATAATCTTACTCTCATGGCTATGAGCCCTGAGGTAGGGGAGGATATTGGAAAAGGCTACTGGAACATGTGTGTTTACTGAGCTGTTGCAAATGGCGTAGGGTGAGGGTTATTCATACGCGTTAGGGTTGAAGTAAATATTGCTAAACCATTGCTACATGGTATACAAATTGAGATCGAAGATGAAAAGCCGGTATGGGTTTTCTTCAGGTATGAATGGTTTCCAAGCTTTTGGTACTGGTTTGACTGTATGGGTCATACGGAGCATGATTGGGAGAGTTACCCGATAAAGATGCTGGTTGGAAAACATATGCTTTTCCCTATGGTTCATGGTTGAGGGCTGATTCGGATCAAGGAAGTACCCCTAGGTCCTAATTTCTAGGAGAACACAAAAATGAAGATACCGATCAAAGCAAGGAAGATTTGAATGCCAGGGTCAATTACAATTCTTTGAATAGAAGCCCTACCTTGCAAAGTCAACAGTAGGGATGTGCATGGATCGAGTTGGGTCAGATTAAAGGGTTTTTTCAACCCAACCCAACCCACATAAGTCAGTGGGTTGTGCTCTAGTACTTAATGTTTCCTATCCCGATGAGCGTTGCTAGTCATATTGAAAAATTACAGAGGGATTTTGTGTGGTAAGGGATTGGAGATGAGTTTAAGTATCACTTGCTTAATTGGAGGACTGTTTGTGCACCCGTTCAAAATGGGGGGCTGGATATTTGTGACTTGGTCCTTTAACAAGCCTTTGTTGGGGAAATGACTATAGAGATATTCTATGGAGAGGAGTGCTTTGTGGAGACAGGTAGTAAACACGAAATATGGTATCATTTGAGGGGATGGTGCTCTAATAGTGTTCAAGGGCCTTATGCTGTGGAAATATATCAGGAAAGGGTGGGGATGCTTTCCATCGTTTTCTCAATTTTAAGGTAGGGGATGGCTCTTCTATTAAATTTTTGCATGACCTTTGGTCTGAGGGACTCCCTTTGAAAAATAACTTCCTAGAGAATTATACAGTATTGCTTGTAATAAGGATGCTTCAATGGCTAAGTTGTTATCTTTTTCAGAAAAATAGTAACCTGTGTAATATCATTTTTTTACGACCGGATCAAGATTGGGAGCTAGAGTCGGTTGTCACCTTTATGGACCTAATGGATAAATTATGCTTGATAGGGCTTCTAACTTTGTTCTTATTATGGGGCATTTCAACCCACTAATCTGTTTTCTTTTCCATGGAAGCCATTATGGAAAACCAAAAGTTTCTACAAAGGTTAGTTTCTTCCTTTGGACTGTGGCATTGGGTAAAATTTTGACTGTTGATAAGCTGAGGGTGAGGCAAGTGGAGGTGGTGGATTGATGCTGTATGTGTAAGAGGAATGGGGAGACTGTTGAACACTTACTTCTTCATTGCCTTGTAGCTCAAGCGTTGTGGAATATGGTATGTTCGCTTTTTGGGGTTCATTGGGTTATGCCGCATGGTGTCTTGGAGCTTCTTGCTAGTTGGACAGGCATGTTTAACAGAAACAGTTCCATGGTGATTTGGAGTATGATCCCTTGTTGCCTCATGTGGGGTATTTGGAGGGAAAAGAAAGTGCATACGTTTGAGGGGAATGAATGATTCATGATTTGAAGCTTTCCTTCCTTCAAACTCTATTTGAGTGGGCAAATGCATTGGGTGTTTCTGCTTTCAGTTCCTTGCATTACTTGATTTGTGTTCTTTCATTACTATTTAGTTTAGACATTCTGCTGGTATCATAGCACACTGCCTGTGTGCTTTGGTACATTGTATTTTCTCATCTTATTTCAATGAGGTTTTTTACTTATTGAATATATATATATATATATATATATATAAATTTTACTTTCATAAACTATTTAAGCGATTGTTTTTCAGAAATTATTATAATTCACATAATATGCCTTGATTATTTTCCAAATTTCCAAATTCATCAAAACTATTTCTCAAAATACCAAAATAAATCAAACTAAAAAAAAATTAAAATAACATTAATAAAATAAACGAATATATATGGTGGATTGGGTTGGGTCAGATGGGTTGAAAAAACTATCAACCCAAACCCGACCCAACTTGAGGCTTAAAATAAAATTACAACCTAACCCAACAAACCACGATAACCAACTGAGGTGTCGGGTTGGGTTGGGTCTGGTTGGTTTTGTCAGGTGGGTGGGTTAGATGCATTCCCCTAGTCAATGGATTGATATCCATGATTTAACGGAGCAAGGTCAGGAACTTTTTGTCAAGGAAATAAGCATAGGGTTATAGAAGACTTGAATTTCTTTTGACTTTATGAACTATTGAATTTCTTTTGCATTTTTTGTTGTTCCTCTTGTTTTCTCCCAATATTTACAAGTTATAATTATATGTAACATTGCAAACATTATTTCGTCTCATTTTATGTATGTGCAGGAATGGTGGGACTATCTCTGGGAGAAAAACACTTCATACAGGGTGGCATTGCTCAAGACATTCGTTCTGATGGTCGAAAAAGATTAACTTACCGTCCTATTAATGTTGAAACTGGAGTTATACCCCAAGTATAACATTCTTTTCAAATACTTTATTAAGATATAGTTTGAATGCTGGAAAAGGATTCATCTGGCTAAACCCAATTAGTTAGAATTAAGCATACTTTGAGTTGCTTAGTTATTTACATCATGGAAACATGGAAATTAATTTCTTTTACATCAGCATTGGCTTGTTTTCTACCAGACAAACTGAACTTCTGCTGGTTTCTATGTATTCCATGGACTTAATTGCAGGCAAATGGTTCAGCAAGAATCAGGATGGGGGCCACAGATGTTATTTCTACTGTGAAGGTATTTCATGGTTCAAGATGCTTGATCTTCCTGGTGGTTGTTGTTGTTAGGTTTTTTTTCTTTTTTGTTATTATTATAAATAAGGACACATATCAACAGTAAGCAATTTCCTCCCATGTTTTGTGAATACTTGTAATGTTGTTTACTAATATCTATAAGTGCAGGCTGAACTTGGAAAGCCAATTTCACTACAACCAGACAAAGGAAAGGTTTCCATATACGTTGATTGCAGTCCAACTGCAGCCCCAATGTTCGAGGTTTGTATACATTGTTGTTATATTATCATCTAATTTTATCCATTTTGTTGATTACTATCGTCTAATATTATCTAATTTGTTGATTGAGCTCATACAGATTTCTTGAGGTGTAAGGTGTATGGTGTAGTGAGGCTTGTGTGTTTGGTATCGGTTTATTTGACTTTTTGCTGAAAGTGGGTTAGAGTTTACTTGTACTTTTATAATAAAATAAAATAAATAAATAAAAAAAGAAAAGAAAAAAGGAAGAGGTTTTAAAAAGCAGTAAATGAACAAAATAAGCTAAAAGCTAAACGAAAAAACCTGTGGCAAACTAACAAAAGTAGAAATAAGCAGACTTTTTTTTATTTTTTTTTATAAGTAATACAAATATATTAAAAAGGATGAAGGGTGACACCTGAAAAGAAATTAGCAGACATTTTAAAGCTAAAATAATAAACCCTTAATTTTTTGTTTAAAAAAGAGGAAGAATTCATTACATAAAATAGCTTTCCTAAATAATCCAGTCAAAATGAAATTATGGCACAATGGGAAGAGCTATTCTCATTGCCAATTTTCTTCATAGTTCATACATATGTATGTGGGACCTTTCAAAGAATATTCTTTTGTGAACTTTCTTTCTTTGTATGATTCAAATTTCAGTATGTTAAATCCAGCATGATTGATTGCTTACTCAGGGTAGAGGGGGTGAGGAGTTGTCCACAGAACTCTCAGTTGCTCTTCAACGTTCTCTCTTGGGTGGTAAAAGTGGAGCTGGTATGAATTTAATGTGAACAAGAGAAGTTACCATCAATTTATTGCCCATGCTTTCTATCAATTCGCATTCGTCCTCATATTTGTTTTATGATTATGGGTTCTTTCTTTTCTTAAATTGAATTAAGAGTTCTTATTTAATTTTCCACAGGGGCTGGAATTGATCTCTCAACTCTAGTAGTTGTGGAGGGAAAAATTTGCTGGGATCTTTATATTGATTGTCTTGTGGTTTGTTCAGACGGGAATCTGCTTGATGCCCTAGGTGCTGCCATTAAGGTAGTTTTTCTCCACATATGTCTATATATTTGCAATTTAGTTTTCATTTCATTTTGTCAGGATGTAATAAGGGTTTTGCTGGCTGTTGATAAAGCCCAGTGAGCGGACAAGCCATATCTCTTGTGGTTGTAACACTTCAAAACCAGATTGATTGAATTTCAACTTCACTGAACTTCATACTTTCCGATAGGTGTAGATATTATAGGATGTAGTTAGTGCATAAGACTTAAACTTTCTAGGTCTGGGAGAGGTGGTTGGTAGGCAACCTTACCCCCTATTTTGGAGAGGCTGATTCTCGTTTAAACAATCTTTTGTACTTATTTTGTATCAATTCTACCATGATGGCAGTATACATTTAAATTTTTTACATCATTATTCTCCCAAGATGTTCGTGATCAGAGGCATTGTAAATGGTTGATGAATTTGTTGCTGTTGGAAACTGAAAACTAATGTATCTTGTTACTGTTGTTCCCGAAGGCTGCTTTGAGCAATACAGGCATCCCGAGGGTTCAAGTTGCAGCTGGTGCATCAGGTGATGAGCAACCAGAGGTTGACATTAGCGATGAAGAATTTCTGCAGTTTGACACATCAGATATCCCTGTCATAGTTACATTAACAAAGGTGACAAAACTGCGCTTTTAGTTATATTTTCATAATCTGCAAATGTCTGTTCTTCCATCATGAAGTATTTCTCCTCTTTTATAGGTGGGAAGGCACTATATTGTAGATGCCACTACAGAAGAGGAGTCCCAAATGAGCTCTGCCATTTCTATTTCTGTCAACAGGAAAGGACACATTTGTGGGCTGACTAAAAGAGGTGGTGCAGGCCTGGATCCAAGCATCGTTCTGGACATGATATCTGTGGCAAAACATGTAAGTGAGCAGCTAATGAACAAATTGGATTCTGAGATAGCTGCTGCTGAAGCCAGTGAAGATGAATCATGACATGGTTAGAACCTGCGATGCCATTATAATTGGTGCATTCAAACGGGATTGGCTCAATGAAGTAGTTTGGATAACTTACTAGGAGATGAAGAAAGAATGGCGTGTTGTATACTTGGCATGTTAACCACAATTGTCAGGGCTATACTATGCAATTTTTTTTTTTTTTTTTTTTTTTTAAGAGTTAGGTCTGGTTACCAGTTTATGAAAGCTTGCCCCGTCTCTTAGGTTTTTGACTGCAAGCAGCGAGACACGCATTCATCATAGTTCTAAAGATCAATTTCCTGCTAGTTGAGTAGCATTGCTGCATTATTGTTGTCTGTTGCATACCTAGATATTGTTTTCACTTGTTTTAAAAGTTGCCTTGTGTAAGCCCTATTTTCTACTGTTGAGGTCTGGTTTTTGTATCATATTATTAGTTCCATGAGTTAAACATTGAAGAAATCAAAGTTCAAATCTGAATTCAAAGGTCAGCCATCTCTTAGCACGCAGCAGTAAGGTATGATGGGATATACTTCTTACCATGCTTTAAGCCATAGGAGTGCCATCCATCTAGGAAGTTTCATTCTTCTTTGTTTTCTTTTTATAATGATAAGATCTAGTAGTGGGAAAAGCCATATTCAACAAAGAGGATGAAGAAGAAAAAATAAAGACACAAATGAGATAAGAATATGTGGTCCTGCAATAAACCGTTAAAAATTATCTGTTGTTTTTAGCTCAATTGCCTGGAAAGAGGTTTATGTGTTTCATCAATTAGGATAATGGCTTTAGTGGGTATGGGGGAAAGTGACAAGGGTGAAGAGAAAAGAGAGTGTTGACTCTAGGGCTGTAAATAAGCCAATCCGTTCATAAACAAGTCAAATTTGGCTTGATACAAAAACGTGTTCATGTATATTTGTTTATAAACAAGTCAAGTTTGAGTCTTAGTTTTAGGCTTGTTTAATAAATGAGATGAGCATAAAACAATAATAATAATAATAATTCATGAATAAGCTTGTGAACATTAAGGCTCGATATTAAACAAGTTGAGCATAGGCTCGTTTATGAGTTTGGTAATAACCTTGATATAAACTTGACCAATAAAGCCATATTTTATCAAGACTAATTAATTTAGAATTGGGATTGCTCGTCCAAATCATACAGGCTTGATAATAAACTTGATATGGGTTTGATAATGTATTTGTGTTAAATCTCAACCTCAAAAGCTTGATATTGAACTCGAACTTAAACATTTTATTTTTGTTGTTGAGTTGAACGTGAACATTTACTACTTGAAAAATTTTGGTTTGTTTAAGGTCATATGGTGAGGGAGAGAAAATGACATTTGATTTGTGAGGTAATGAGAAAGGAAATTATAAACAGTGAGCATAGAAATTGAAAGGAAAGGGAGGGTGGGGAGGGTAAGGTGTGATTTGAGAGTTGGGGCTGATAAAGGAAGAGAATAGATGGTCAAGACTACCATAAGGTAGAGAGAACTGTAGAGCAATAGTGGATCGACAACAAAGAGAACTATAGAGCAACAGTGGATCCGCAACAAATGTGAATGGTTGCCCAATTGAGTATTCAAATAATTAGGGGCTGTTTGGATTTCATGTTTTCCATCACCCATCACTCTGTTTTCATCACTCATAACTCAAAACTGATGGGTCCCACGGCAGAAGGGTGTGTTTGGATTTGTTTTCAGTTTTTGTTTCCATCACTCAATTCTTTAATTTTTGAGTGATGAATTATGGAAACTGAAAACACATTTTGGATATTTTCAAGTTATGGAAAACTGAGTTATGTGGCATTTTTGTAATTTTACTCAACTGGATGGGACCCACCTTATGCCTTGTCTCATCAATCTGACTTCATGAGCATGTGCTCTCCCCCTCTCTCTCTCATCTTTTTTTTTTTTTCCTCTTCAAACACACAGCTCTCATCTCCTCTCTTCACCGGACCTCCACAAACCCATAACTCACTGCCACATGAGCATCACATGCCACCTCCACAGACCCATAACTCACCGCCACCACGAGCATCACAGCATCACCGGACCTCCCACGGCAGAAGGGTCCTTCACTATCTCGAACCATCGTGGTTTCCAGCTCTCAAGCTCAACCCGCCATGGGCCTTGCTCTGGCTTTCCTCTCTAAACCGAACCACCATGGTTTAAGCTTCAAGCTCCACCCTCTTTTTGAAACCCTCTTTCTTTTTTATTTTCTTTCTATTTATTTGCTCAATTTTCTCTTTTTTCTTTGAGCTGAAAGTTCCTTCCTTTGTAATTGTTTGTGGATTTGGGGATTTGGTTGATTTAGGTTTGAGGGTTTGACAAATGGCATTTGGATTTGGATTTGGAGTTTCAAAATACAAGATTTTTGTTTATAATATCATATAAACAAAAAACAAACAAAAAAAACTTCCCCTTCATTATTTTCTCACCAACCAAACAATAGGGAAAAACAAAGGCAAAGCAGAGTTCAAGCTAAAATCTAACAGTTTTCTCAAAACCCAAATGCCAAAAACATAAATTAGATAAAGAAACAAGCTGACAAATCAAGGAAATGGGTCACGTTTCTTCACACTTCGTCGGTGCCGCTGGGTCACGACGGAGGAGATCGCGCCGCCGATACACGTCGGAGAGATGGGTCAAGCGGCCTTGGTGACGGTGGAGATCGGCGTCCGAGCTTCTTCTATTTTAGCTGGGTTCGGGTTTGTGTTTTGGGAGAGTAACAAGGCTGAAGGGGTGAAGGGGAAATGAGAAGTGAAGAAAATGGTGGGGAATGAGGGGGAGGCGGGTAGGCTAACAGAAATCATGTAAGGGTCAAGGTGTCTCTGACTAAGTGCTCAGGTATGGGTCCACAAAAAGTAAAAATATTTGAGTGATGAGCAGTTGAAAACAGTGTGCCAAACGTGCAGGGTTTAGGAAATTAGAGTATTTTAAGTGATAAGTGATAAGTGATGAGTGATGAGTGACGAAAATTGAGTGAGGAGTGATGAGTGATATGCATACTTATATGTCATCTTAAGGAGTTACGCTATACGACAATTGACAAGTGGCAATTCTAGTTACAGTAATGTTGATCATTTAGACGATGTTATTTGGATTAATTGAAGAAAAAATAATAATACAAGGAAGAGTTAAGATTAAGTGGTCTTCTTCACAATATTATTATTATTTTTTTTATAAATAATTACAACATGCTGTTAACCCCGCAGCTCGAACCCTTTCCCCTTTAGACCCCCAAGCACTTTGTGCATGGGGAGGTGCCAATTCAGCTACTCTTCACAATATATATACCAGTTATTATGACTAAGCGGTGTGCAAAGTTTCCTCATGTGATATAAGTTATTACCCCTTGATCTGGATAGAAAGACGCTATAAAAATTCACTGTTCTTGAGATTGGCTTTGAGCCTTTCCTATGCAGTTTAGGTGGAGGGCAAAGAAGGCCCCCTTCCCGGGGGCCTTTCTATTTGAATTTAATTCAAGTGACCATTCAGATATTATTACAAAATTTGATATAGAATGAAGGGTAAGTTATGATTTTGGTCCTTAACGTGTCCTTTTATTATTAATTAAAAAAAAAAAAAAACTCAGCCAACTAAATACAAGATTTATATATCTCATGAAATTGAGAGAGAAGATTAATTTGGGAATTGAATCCCTATACCTGACTGGAGAGGAGAACTAAATCTCAGTAATAATAATAATAATAATAATAATTATTATTATTATTATTATTGAACACATTAGGGAACAAAAACTTGAATGAAAAAAGAGATAAAGATGGAGATTTTAATAATTTCAATTTGGGTTTTTGACCGATGCATTGCTCTCAAGTCTCAAAGAAATCAGATTAGACTCTCAAGAGAAAATTTTTCCAATTTTGCTGTTTCCTTTTCATCGTTCATAGACTTTTCTTGATCATATTGTTTACCTCTTCCGTTAAGTCCCAAGATCAAGACCAACATCCACATGATTAAAAAAATAAAAATAAATAAATGAAGTGTTATTGGTCATTCTATTAACTTCGGTTAGTTTCATAGTCTATATGTCTAACGGAACAATGATGTGACATTTTTTATAACATGGCAAGTGCTAGAGCTATGCCACATCAATTATTAAAAAACAAAATTGTCACATCATATTTATTTATATTAATTCATTTTAGTTTTAAAAACTAAACAACAAATATAATTAAAAAGAAAAAGAAAAAAACCTAAACAACCAATTCTAAAAAAATCCCCAATCTCATCGTCCAATTTAGATTTTTTTTAAACACCACCAACATTAATCTTGAATCACACCAAGATTCAATCTCATTGGTGTCCTTACAATATTTCAAATTATTTAGAAGATACAAGCACCTAAAGGCATAAGGATAACCATCACATACCCTTGGCGCGATGATCACTCCATAAGTATAAGTGTTTTAGGTTAAAGTAGAATTTCTATCTTGTATTAAAAAAAATATTAAATTTTTTTAAAAAAAAAATGGCATAATGGTGACAATTTTGAAGGGAAGAAACCAAGAAAATCAAGGATAGACACTAATAATTTTTCAAGAAAATCAAAGAGTGACATAAGTATTTGTCACCAGGTGTTTATGTCTAACAAGTGCTACTCATCTTCCTTTTGAGTAGACATAATATGCGAATAAAAACCAACGTGGATACTGCCCCAAAATCGATTTTTGGTTCTAAGATCATTACTTATTGCTGATTTGGTGACTACTATTCTTGACAATATTGGGAAGTAGCTAAAGGAGATAATGAAGCCCAATCCCCAATCTGGGTGCAGTTCAAGATTGATGTCGTGGTGAGGAGTAAATCTAGAAATGATCAATGAGATTGAGAATTTTTGAAGATTTGTTTTTTTTAATAACTAAAATGAATTAATATAAATAAATTTGATTTGGCAATTTAGTTTTAAAAAATTGATGTGATATCTCTAGCATTTGCCACCTCATTAAAATAAATGTCACATCATTGTTCTGTTAGACAGGCAATAAAACTAAGAGTGGCAATTCGTGTTCGCGTGTCAGGTTCATGTCGTGTCGACTTATGAATATTCGACTATATAGGTTAATAATTTTGGCTTATATAGTAAAGGAGATTTTCTAATGGAAATGGTGGGTAACGGGAGTCTAACGGAGACCATCACAGGTGGGTTAAGTGATAACTTTTCAACCACGGGTGGGCACTGTTAAAATGAGCCAAATTTTTGCCTGTTTGGAGAATGAACAGTGACATTTAGCTTTTACCTACCCACTTTTTCAAATACACTTTCCAACAGATTCTCTATCCAATTCTCTATCTCATTTAAATATTATTTCTTCATTCATTGTTTATTCTTTTTTTAATCATTATTTATTCTTTTTTTAACAACTATATTTTTCAATGAGAAATGCTATGTTCATAACATTTTACGCAATACTTTCACAACAAAATTTATGTGGAAAGTTGTTACTAGTTCTAATTTGAACCCACCACTGAAATTATTTTTTTACTCGTCAATATTAACTAATAACAATCTGTTACTTAAAATTTATTGTGAAAATATTGTAAAAATATTGTGGTAGTATTTTTCAATTAGGATTTTCTATTTTTTATTTTATTTTTCCCTTATCTTTTTTTTTTCATCCACACGTTTCTTTTCTTTTCTTTTTTCCTTTTTTTTTTTCTCCTCCACACCTTTCCCTTGTCTCTATCTTCACTTTTCTTTTTTCTTTTGTTCTCTGGCACTTCTTCTCTTCACTTTACTTTTTTTTTTTTCCTTCTCTTCGTCTACTCCACTGGAGCTCTCTTCACTTTTCTTTTCTTCTCTTCGTCTACTCTAGAGCATTCAAGAAGCTCTCTCTTTCTTTTCTTTTTCTTGTTTTTCTCCTCCACACAAGTGTTCAGCCCCCCTTCTTTTATTTTCTTTTTCACCTCAAGAACATTCCAGCAACCTCACATTTGCTTCACATCAGAGAAAAGAGAGAGAGAGAGAGGTTAGAAAGACTGGGTCAGATCGTCCGCCGCCCCACCGCCGCTCGTCCTCCTCCCCACCACCAGGCTGGGTCAGATCGGCTTTTTTTTTTTTTTTTTTTTTTTTTTCATATTTGCTTGTTCTGATTCAACTTTATTTTAAGAATTGGATTTTGTTTTGTGTTTGGATTATGTGAGAAACGGGGTCAGATCGGCTTGTTCATTTTTTTTTTTTTTTTTTTCATATTTGCTTGTTCTGATTCAACTTTATTTTAAGAATTAGATTTTGTTTTTTGTTTTGTGTTTGGATTATGTGAGAAACGGAGAGAATTAGAAAAAAAAATAAATCCGGAGGAGAGAGAAAGAATTGATATAATAGTAGCTGGGATAATTTTTTAAGCAAAAAAATTGATTTGAAGGTGCTACAGTGTTCTCTAGATTCAGAGAACTACTGTAGCAACTTCAAAAAAAATTTGGAGAACCTGCGCGTTTGGAGAAGCTGCTGGAGCGTGAACAGTAAAATTTGGTGGTCCAAAAATGGCTTTACAGTGGCTGTTGGTGATGCTCTTAGAAAGTGAAGTGAGAAAAGGAGACACGTAGAAAAACATGCCACCTACTTATTATTTTTATTTTTGAAGAAATTAATTTTTAATTAATATAATTATAATTATAGTACAATTGGCGTGACACCAGCATTGAATCGAGGTGGATAAAAATATTTTATGGTAAGTTTTTTTTTTTTTTTTTAGGGAGATATTTTATGGTAAGTTGGTCATTGTAATTAATTGTTTTTTATTTAGTAATTTGTCGTTTTAATTGTTATTATTATTTTAAATTTTACCATATGATATAGAACTCAGCCAACAAACCCCATAAGTTGAAAGACACCTTCACCACCTTCAGCCAGAAAATTGAAAAAAAAAAATGGGGTCTAAAACTCATGAATACATAGTAATGCTACCATTCTTGGCTCAAGGTCATCTCATACCATTCCTAGCACTAGCAAGACAAATCCACCAAAGAACTGGCTTCACCATCACCATAGCCAACACTCCCCTCAACATCAAATACCTTCGCTCAACCATATTATCTCATGATCATGATCATGATCTCCACTCAAACTCTTCATCTGATTCCAATTTCATCCACCTTGCTGAGCTCCCTTTCTGCAGTACCCAACATGGGTTACCCCCAAACACAGAGAACACAGAGAACTTGTCACTCAAAGACATAGCAACTCTTTGTCATGCATCAATGACCCTTGAAGCTCCTTTCCATAGTTTAGTCCGTGATATAACAGACAAAGAGGGTAAGCCTCCTCTTTGTATTATATCAGATGTATTCTTTGGTTGGGCTGTGAATGTTGCGAACAGCATAGGTTGTGCTAGTATTAATTTCACCACATGTGGTGCCTATGGCACTTCGGCTTATATCTCTTTCTGGCTGAATCTCCCACATCGTTTTTCTGAATCCGATGAGTTTGCTCTTCCGGGGTTTCCTGATAGATGTCAATTCCGTACCTCACAACTGCACCCATTTGCAAGAGCTGCTGATGGTACGGACACATGGTCTACATATATGCAGCCGCTTATTTCATATTCATTGCAGTCTCATGGATGGTTGTGTAACACAGTTGAGGAATTTGAACCTTTAGGATTGGAAATTCTGAGAAAATACATCAAACTTCCTGTTTGGACTATTGGTCCTCTTCTTCCCTCAGCTGCCTCTAAGAAATGTTCAGACTCCAATATTTTTAGACAGCGTACCGGTAAGAAGCACGGGATATCACCTGAAAAATGCATTGAATGGCTCAATCTTCATCATCCAGGTACAGTTCTATATATTTCGTTTGGTTCACAGAACACTATCAGTGCCTCTCAAATGATGGAGTTAGCTCTAGGTTTGGAAGCTAGTGGAAAACCTTTCATTTGGGTGCTAAGGCCACCTCTTGGTTTCGACATAAAAGGTGAATTTAGAGAAGAATGGTTGCCAGAAGGGTTTGAAAAGCGAATGAATGAAAGCAAACAAGGGTTGTTGGTTCAAAACTGGGCACCCCAGTTGGACATTCTGTCACATGAATCAATTGGTGCATTTTTAAGCCACTGTGGCTGGAACTCAGTGTTGGAGAGCTTAAGCCAAGGTGTGCCTATTATAGGGTGGCCTATGGCGGCGGAACAGATTTACAATTCAAAGATGCTGGTGGAGGAGATGGGGGTGTGTGTGGAGTTGACATGGGGAGTGCAGAGAGAGATTGAAAGGAAGGAAGTGAAGAGGGTGATAGACTTGGTCATGAACAAGAACGAGGGCCAAGGCAAGGAGATGAAGAAGAAGGCTGCTGAGATTGGAAAGCGAATAAGGGCAGCAACAAAGGATCAAGAGGAGGGGTCTTCTGTCAAAGCATTGGATGAATTTGTAAGAACAATTTTAGCCCAGCCGACATTAGAGTATAATAATCATAAAATATAGTTTAGATTTGATTAGTTTATTTTATATATAGGATCTACAGATCTTTTGTGTTAAACAATTTGTGTACAATAAGTATTACCATAAATGGTTTGCTTCATTTTCTTTCCTGTTATGTGAACCATCCTAAATTCCTGTGTAAGAATAAGAAGAAGGGGGAAAAGAGTTCTAAATAAAATCTGTATTTTTCTTTTTGGGTGTTGAAATCGGGCCAAAATTGGGAATTAACCCTGTTTGCCAAACAATATAATTAGTAGGCACTGTTTTGAAAGTATATTTCATACTAACATCTCGAGTCTAAAAGACTCGATTTAGGGCCTATAAATCGAGTCTCAAAGACTCGGTTTTCATGTTCTGATCAGATCTGAACTGACGCTTTGTCCACCTGAAAATTGAGTCTCTAAGATTCGATTTATATATGTAAAACATTTACAATGAAAATATTTTCAAGTGTTTGGAGTACAAAACACAGATCAGCCACCATCAACCACCACCAAATACAAGCACAGACCAGCCACTATCAACCCACAAATCCGAGCATTAATCCAACAATTCAGCACAAATCCAACCAAATCCACCCCCAACAACCACCTAAAATCCAGATTAAAAAAATAAAAACCCCAAAACCCACGACTCGTTTGGCTTGTTGATCAGGGTTCTCTGCAAGAAAATCCAAAAACCCATGACCCTAAAAGTAGGATTGGAACTTGAGAGGAACCCACTGTCATGGAGGCCGATCGGCCATGGAGGCTTCATCGAGAGAGAGAGAGAGAGAGAGATTCCAATCATAATAGATGAAGGTGAAGGAAGCCACCATCGCGATAGTGGTGATGAGAGGCTGTAGGCGGCGATGCAAGGGCTTCAGCTATGGTGGTCATGTCTGATGAGAAGGTGGGGTGGGGTAGGGGGAATGGTTTGTACATGAGAGAGCTGAACATGTGTGTAAGGAGGTTGAAGATGCAGGCTTAAAACATTTTACTTGTTTTGTAAAGGGTCGGCTTATAAATCGAGTCTTAGAGACTCGATTTCTAAGTGGACGCCACGTGGAAGAAACGCCAAATTAGACATGATCAGAACACTGAAACCGAGTATTTGAGACTCGATTTATAAGTCCTAAATCGAGTCTTTTAAACTCGAGATGTTAGTAAAAAATATAATTTTGTAACAGTGTCTACTAATTATATTGTTTGGAAAACAGTGTTAATTCCCAATTTTGGCCGTTGAAACCGTGTTGATTTTTATTCAATGTAAAAAAAATAAATCTTCTCAATTTAAAATGAAAATATTCTATTATATGATTTAAATTTTATTTTTATGTCTAAGAGTATACAAAATAACATGTTATTTGAAATTTTAAAAATTACATGCTGTTAAATATACCTATAAAATTGTAAAATTTTTAAAAATTATATGTTAATGAAAGAAACTCAGTCATATATAGAGAGCTACAACCTACAACATTGCTTAGATAGGTCGACAATTATTTATTTATTTATTTTTGATAATTTTATAGTTACTATAAGAGGGAAATTTGAACTCTGAATGTCCCCATTAGAAACACCAAGAAGTGTCAACCGGTTGAGTTATAAGTTAATTAATAGTATTGTACTCTTTATGTTTTTAAGTACTCTAAATCGTCTTAGCGAAGAAAAAAAAATTGAGGACTAAAAATTATATTAAAAAAAAAATGAAACTACGTACAATTTAACATTATTATATGTCCTATAATTAATTACCTAGGTTTTTCTTGAATAAGGTTCCTAATAGAGATAGAAGAGAATTGTAAGGGGGTGTATGAGAATCGTAGGGAAATTGATTTAATTCGAGGTAGTCCCCCTCTATAGAGAAATATTAAGAAAGAGAAGAAATGTTTATAAAAGAGAGAGAGAGAGAGAGAGAGAGAGAGAAGAAATGAACTAAACAATCAATTGGTTTATTCTTCAATGATATCTAATGTTGAATTACAATTATGTATTTATAGGAGACTAGATCTAATCTTATTGGCCCACATGGCTCAAGATAATTAGTTAGTTAATTCAACATGTGCTCTATGAATTAAGCACTGTGTTAAATGAGCGATTAAACTAAGATTATTTTAATTAATTAAAATCCAAGATTATATTTAGGGATGAGTTGTAGTATGATCTTAGTCATTCATTGTTAATGATTGTGGATGAATGTTTATATGTAACCCATAAAAAAATTGTAATATATATAAATTTTTCTTTCTCTATTTGACATATAAACTATTGTAATTTTTTTTTTTTAAATGAGAAGCTGGTTATTTTATTGAATTGAAGAAAATAGTACATCTTGAGCCAAAATGGTCTCAATTATTCAGTGAACTTTTTTATAACCAAACTACATCTTCTCAAAAAAAATTACATAATCATAATTGTCTCAATCATTCAGAGACTTCTTCTAACCAGAGTACATAATCAGATAAGCCTAAAGCATGCTTGATGGGTTGGCTTGTTCCCCTCCCTTTTCACATGTGGGAAACGTAACGAGTGAAAAGTTTGTGGCAAAAACTTGAATTCCTAGAGATTGAAGAACTTGTATTTGGGTGTTGTGAGAAGGCTTGTCATGTGAAATTGATAGTTATTATTAGGGTAAAGTAAAAGTTTTGTCCCTAACCAAAGTACATAATCAGATAAGCCTAGAGCACGATTGATGGGTTGGCTTGTTCCCCTCCCTTTTCACACATGGGAAACGTAACGAGTGAAAAGTTTGTGGCAAAAACTTGGATTCCTAGAGATTGAAGAACTTGTATATGGGTGTTGTGAGAAGGCTTGTTGTTGGGAAATTTCGACCCCGGTTGATAGAATTAACAAGTTTTAAATCCAAGTTGTTAATTAGATTTATTATGAATAAAACTTGTTAAAACAAACAAACATCAATATCATGTCAAAAATAAATGCAGCGGAAAAGTAAATAAGACAAGATATGATGACCCAGGAGAACCAATGAAACAAACTAGTTTCATAGTAAAAAACCTGAGGGGAAACCTTTCCGAAAAGCAATTCACTATAGTAAAGGGAAGTTTCAGATCTAGTACAAAACCTTTGTCCCTAGACTCTACAATCTCCGTAGATGAACTCACAGCAGAAACCTTCTACCGTTTCAGAACCTCTGAACTCTTCAATATATGAACGCCACCGTTTGATGCACGAATCCCAGTACGTGACTAACCAATTGTACGGATCTCAGTACGCGACTTAATCACCAACTAGAAGAAGATGTTGGCTGCAAAGTTCTTCACTTCATCAACAATGAAGATCAAGAAGCACTTGGTTACAAAACCCTAAGGCACAAAAGACGCAGTAGCTTCTTTCAGAGAGAATAAGGCATCGATCACATTTTGCATATGTTCTCCTTGTATTCTCTTATGTGACAGCCTCTAAAATAAGCCTTATATATGTCTAGGGTTGTGAGAAAAGAAACCCTACACAAATACATAAGCTTGGACCGAAAATCATATTTGAAAATCTGAAATTCGTAAAGCTCGACAGATAAGGTGTTGAGAAGGTGTCGAGGATTAAAGCATCAGCCACAAGAGATGAGGCTCGATCGATCCACCAGCTGTCGAGAAGCTATCGAGGGGACAGAAAATTTCTCGATCGATCCACAAGGTATTGAGGTGCTGGCGAGATTGTGATAAGAAAAAGCTTAGGAAGCTCGACAGATAGCTAGCTATCGAGGAGGTGTCGAGTAGCTATCGAGCTTTAAAAACTCAGCACTTTTTCACTTGTTTTTTGGACAGACTTGATGACTTCAACACTTGATCTTGAAACACAGTTTCTTGAAGTATTAAACCTCATCCTAGATCTACCCAAATACAAGTAAAGTGTGTTTTGTCAAAGGATTAGCCAATTACACAAAATATGTCCTTAACACTTGTCACGTGAAATTGATAGTTATTATTAGGGTAAAGTAAAAGTTTTGTCCCTAATCTTTACATTGTTTTTTAATTTGGTCCCTATAATTTCAAATGTGTCAATTTAATCTCTAACTTTTTGGTATCGTGTTAAAATAGTCAATGTTGTTAAGTAGTGGATGGAAAAAAACTACATAATCATAATTGTCTCCATCATTCAGGGACTTCTTCTAACCAGAGTACATAATCAGATAAGCCTAGAGCACGCTTGATGGGTTGACTTGTTCCCCTCCCTTTTCACATGTGGGAAACAAGTAAAAAGTTTGTGGCAAAAACTTGGATTCCTAGAGATTGAAGAACTTGTATATGGGTGTTGTGAGAAGGCTTGTCACGTGAAATTGATAATTATTATTAGGGTAAAGTAAAAGTTTTGTCCCTAATCTTTACATTGTTTTTCAATTTGGTCTCTATCTTTTCAAATATGTCAATTTAATCCCTAACTTTTTGGTATCGTGTTAAAATAGTCAATGCCATTAAGTAGTGGATGGAAAAAGCATGGCTAACAGTGATATTAAAATATTATTATTTTTTATTTTATGCCATATTAGTTGCTTCGTAAGATGCCACAAGTCCTTAATTTATAAATTAAAATATTTAGAATTAGTTTATTTTCAGATTTGAAACATTTTCTTTTCTTTTCCTTTGATTTCTTGGTAACCAAACACAAAGACACATTATAATATATATAAGCTTAGAAAAAATAGAGGAAGCCCAATTAAGCAGGACCCACACCACTCATCAAAAATTCACCAAGAGGATTGATCTCCCCATAATATGCAAGTAATTCAAGTTGCCTAATGATGCAAATCATGATCCTCCAAATGCCAAGCAAATCAACTAAACATCATCATCACATACACCATCAGCGACGTAACTCCCTGAATGTCCTCCTTCATGAACTTTGACAATGACCTATTTGCCCTCAACACCCCTCATATTCCAAGCAATCTCTCCCAAATTCACTCACACCCTCAGTGCCACCAATACTTTCCTTACACCTCTTCTTAGAGCTAAATTGCACGAAAGCCAAACCAGGCATGTCATCTATGTACTCCACCGTAGCTTTCCACTAGGCATGTCTTCCCATTCCCATTATACGCTTTAGCTTTGGCATCACCAAATCCATGTAAGAGGAAGAAGAGGTGAGAGAAAAAAAGATTAGAGAAATTCATTTATTGTTTAGTGTTCCTCTACAAGAGGTTTTTTATGGCCAGAGAAATTATGAAAACATTAGGAAAATGTGGGAAAATGATGGAAATTGGGTTTTGAATTCTGGGTTTTTAACCTGTTTGATTACCAAGAAAGCAATGAAAAGAAAAAGAAAACTTGCAAATATGAAAATAAACTAATTCTAAAATATTTTATTTTTAAATTAAGGACACATGGCATCTTATATAGCATAAAAATAATATTTTAATTTCACTGTTAGTCACATCAGTTTTTTCCATCTACTACTTAACGGCAAGGACTATTTTGACATAATATAAAAAAAGGTTAAGGACTAAATTGAAACATTTGAAACATTAAAGACCAAATTGAAAAACAATGTAAAGGTTACGGACCAAACTTGTAATTTACCCTTATTATTATTTTTGTTTGGATAAAACATGAAATTGCTAATTTAATATCTATTACTATTTATTAATATATATATATAATACTCTTTAACTTAATGAAATTTTAAAAATTAACATGTTTTGAGGAGTAGCAACTATGATCTCTTTAGGGTAATTATATAGTATTTCGAGAATATAATAAATGTGTATTCTTTCCTTTCACATAATGATTAGTTTCATTAATTAATTTATGGTAGGACTCACTTTTCCTATGAGGTCTTCTCAAATTAAACTAAATTGAAAGTTCTTTGATAAGGTTTTTTTTTTTTTTTTTTTTTTTTTTGAGAAATAATTTAAGGACAATGTTGATATAGAAACTTGTTTGAAGAAATTTTTTCTAACTCAAATAAGCGAATTTTCATTTGATTATTTAATTATTAAATAATAACTACTACATATCATTAATCAGTTAAACTATGAATGAAAAAAATTGCCCATCAAAAAAAAAAAAAAAAGAATGAAAAAAATTGAAGCCTTGTCCGAAAATTTGAAAATTCAAGTTCCCAACATTTAACTTGTTTGTCATCACCAGAAGACAAGACAATATGTACGTGTACATATATGCTTGCTGCTGACAGTATGGCCTACAATTGAAAACACATTTTTTTCTCATGTTATTAACTCGTCAGTGGTATGGTCATTATGCACACCATTGTTAGCCAACAGAATTTGATCTATCATTAATAATTCATTGATTGGGGATTTTTGCTGAAATCCATGGGAGACACTGAGGGGTAATTTCATCTCAATGATTCATTATTCCCACATGTGCCAATTATTTCATGCCATGTGTGCAAAATTATTTTTTTAATATAAAATAGAAATTTTATTCTAGCATAATCTAGGTGTATATGTATGTGAAACTCATTCCTGGATATTTAAACCCCAGTCCTTATCCTTCTATATGTATTCAAATTAATTTCTCAAAGGAAAAAGTTTTGGTCTAAGTTAGATACCTCCATTCTGTTACAACACGTGGAATGTAAACTAATTATTGGTGCAAACACAATAATAATAGAAATAACACAAAGAGAAACTGAATAATAATTGACACCTCCACCCTTCACCTCCCCCTTGCGCACGTATCTAGTCTAATATCTGAGTCAATTTATATTAGTTCATTAATCACCACAGTTAAAAAGAATAAAATAGTCTCTCTCCTTTTCAATGTAGGATTAAACAATTTCACTAACCCACATCTTTTTACATTTATGTTGTAATATTTATTCATTTTAAATAATTAATATTAAAATGCTCAAACACTAATGGAAATAGATAAAAGGACATAAAGTAGAACATTTTGTATAGTTTAGAGTAAAAACAAACATTTTAAAGTTTAAGGACATAAACCAAATTTTTTTGTTAAAATTTAGGAATTAAAACAATATTTTAGCTTTTTTTTTTTTTTTTGGATTGATAACACATCAAATTTATAAAATTCAAGTAATGAATTATATACAATAAATCTAATGATACAATATATTCATAATTGTTGAGTTAGCCAATTGAATGCAATAAAAATAATATTAGTGATGGTCTTTATAAAGATGATTTTGCGTTAATCACATTTTTGGTAATCACAATTCTATCAATATTTTAACCAGTTATGAACATACAAAAAAAAAATTATAATAAAAAGATACTTAGAAATTTGTTATTTAGGTAGGTGTAGCATTGCTATAAATTGTATAATCACTCCCCTGTCAAAATATTAATCTAGACTCTATACGAGTACTCCGAGGAGACAATCCTTTCCCCTTGCCCAATGCCCATGATGCACGAAGTTTGATGCTAACATAAATCCAAATTCTATTGTATGCCACTTTGCACACAGAAATATTGTATGTATATCATCAGCAATCACTATCAATAATTTGTTATTATGTTACCATTGACTGATACATGAAGATTCCATAAATACTCGAGAGCCAAGATCAAAGCCATGGTCTCTTTCTTCCCCAATCTTCGTTTTTTTATTTTTTTATTTTGGTAATTTATTCCCTTTTCTTTTGATTGTGAATAGAGCAAAACCACTAGGTATGAGTTGAGTAGGATTTCGATTATGACTAAATCAGATATGGATCAAAACGGATATAGATTAAAAAAAAAAAATTTAAAATCTAACTAGAATGACTGAATGAGTTTCACTTCTTTTTTTTCTTTCTTTCAATATAAATAATAAAATAGTAAAATTTGAATAAGATATATGTCTTTATGTTTATAGTCTGAATATTTATTTCAATAGTTCAATACTCAAAATTAATTCCACAAAAGGTTTTTTTTTTTTTTTTAAAGAACGTTTGTTATATATAAAATATGAAACGAAGTTTGTTAGGATATTTAGTGTTGGCTAAATTTTGTGTTAAACATTTCTGATTTAATTCCAATATTTCTCTATATTTGAATTTAAGTTTAATTGTAATTGCATTGTGTCAAAGAGGAATGAATTAGAATAAAAAATAAAAATAAAAATTTACAAGTGCATCAATAGAATTTTTTATTAAGTGAAAATCCCATGGCAAGCGAAATTTCAGGCAAGTTCAACAAACTTTCAAAAACCATTGCACAAAACTTTCACCCTAAACTAGCTTAGAATTGGCTCAAGCGAGTTTGCGTTGAAGAGGAAAATTTCAATTTTTTCTCCGTTGTTCCCTCGTCCTATCAAACCTCTTTTGTGTTACTTATATCTACGAAAATCAACCCTTAGAAATATGGCGAAGGCTAAGACTACCAGATTCCGATTAGAGAAAATTTCTAGTAGCCTCCATATTTTCATTCTTTTCAAATTACCATACCCTTTGATAGGTGATCCAAACTAAACACTTTTGATTCCCTTGTGTGTGTTGAATTTGTGTTGGAAATCACAAAAGCTATCCTAAACTTTCACGTTTTCCAAATTGCCACTTCCTTTGATAAGTGACAACTCTCTTGTAAATTTCTTTACTTGGGAGTATTACATTGACAATTGAATTTTCATCTTGAGATTTGAAATCATAGCGGTGGACAAGCCAAAACGAGTTTCGTAACTATCGAATTTCTCCATATATCCTCAAATGAGGTTTGTTTGATCTTGAGAATTTTCTTTTCTTTCCATTTTCGTTTCTTTTTTGTAAGCAGATTCTATCATCTTAACCACATGAAAAAGAAAAACTTTGAAATTTGTTATGGCCATAGATTGCTATAATCTCTTTCGGAACAAAACATCATTTCAAACTCTATTCGATTAGGACAAGAAGACATCCTTTTCCCCTTGCCTATGATGCCCTACTTGTGAGTCGTAACCATCTAAGTGAAGCCTGAAGAAATGACAGGAATCTTGTACCACGAAGCTTTGGTTGTAACATAAAATCCACATTCCATTGTATGCCACTTTGCACTCAGAAATGTATGCATCTCATCACTCATCACACTACTAAAATCTTTCGTGTGGATTCAGAGAGCCAAAAGTCAGAACTCCTAATATGTATTGCTTAATATTTTGTTATTATGTCACATTGTCACCATTGACTGATACATGAAGATTCCACATAACTTAAGAGAGCCAAGAGCAAAGCCATGGTCTTTTTCTTCCCCAATCTTCGATTTCGAATAGGGCAATGCCACGAGGTACGAAGGGTTGAATCAGAAGGATTTCTTCTTCTTTTTTTGAAAAGACAAAAAGATTTTTTTTTTTTTTTTTTCATAAAAGAGGAATTTATTGAGATAAAAGATAAAAGATAACATAAACAACCGAGTTCATACTGCCGACTGAATGAACAACAGTAACTAACAAGACAGATTAACCCAACTTGTAAGACAAAACACTAACATCAACAACACATTTAAACTAAAACAGAATAGCCAAAGCTTTATTTGCAGAAAACTCCACAAGATGGACTCCCAGTAGAGGCATTGTAGCAAAAAAGTGGGACATGTGTCGTATAGAATCTCTCTCGGATTGAGAAGCTCCTCATTTCGCCAATAGGACTGCACAACTGTTGGCTTTCCTCTGCACGTGTTCAATGCAGGCCGCCCATGGCTTGGATAGGAGCCACTTGCAATACAGAATTAAATTGGCAAATTCAAGCAGATATTCTATATCATTAGTTAACCATTTAGTAGCTAGCAGAGAGTCAGTTTAGACTAAAGGATTCAATTATGAATTAATTAGAGATGGATCAAAACGGATAAAGATTTTCTTTTTTCAAAACAGAAAAAACTTTAACTAAAACGAATTTTCATTCTTCTTTCACATACCGGTCATTATATGAGTTAAGTCAACCCGTTATGACTTGTATATTTTTATATTATAAACTAATTAGAAAGAAAAATTATATGTATTTTCTAACTATTTTTTCAATATAAATAATTAAAAAATAAAATTTGAATAATATATATGTATTTAAATTTATACTCCGAAATTTATTTTAATAGCGCACTAGTCTAATAATTTAAAAAAAAAAAAAAAAAAAAAAAACCTACGTTTGTCATATGAAACTTGAAATAATGCTGAATAGGAAAAAAAAAAGAGCTAAATATTTTAGAGTTTTAAGAATAAATATATAACATTCTAGGTAAAGAAAAAAAAAGTAATAATTAGGAAGAAACTTTATAATCAATTTGCAAAAAACACTGCACAACGTGAGTATTACATTCCATGTTGAAGATATAACTATGTGATCATTGCATGTCAAATTAACAATTATTAATATTTTCAACTACAATATTGGCAATTTTTTTTGAAAGATAATTACAACATGCTGCTAACTCCGCAGCTCAAACCCTTAATTTCTTCCCTAAACCCCCAAGCACTTTGTACATGAAAAGGTACCAATTCAGCTACAAAGCAATTTAATATAACTGTAGCATGCAAATGTATAGCTAAAAAAGGTCCATAAAAACTAAAAATTAAATTCTTATATTATAGATTATGCTGAAAAAATTGGCCTTTGCCCTTTTTAAAAAGACAATCTAGCATTTTGCCTCATTTCTCAAACTAATTAGAGAAATGCTCATCTTTTGAAACTCGACTTTCTCAAAATCGAGTTAAAAAAAAAAAAAAAAAAAATTATGGAGGCTTATAGTAGCATTTTAAGGACCTATAGTGGCGTTTGGTAACTCAATCTTCATGAACTCGAGTTCAATGCAAGTTTTTCCTTTTTTTTTTACCTATAACTTGAGTTCATGGAGCTCGAGTTACAAAACGCCACTATAAGCTCATTAAAACGTCACTATAGGCTCCTTAAAACGCCACTATAGGACTTAACTCGATTTTGAGAAAGTCAAGTTTCAAAAGAGAGGCATTTCCCTAATTAGTTTGGAAAATGAGACAAAATGCTGGATTGTTTTTTTAAAAAGGGCAAAGACCAATTTTTTCCTAGATTATGCTAATGTATTTGTTTTTGGTCTTTCCATATTGACACCCTACTAACGTAAAAATGCCTTCCCTTTCACCGAAAGGTTTAATTTAACCTACTCAAAAAATAAAATAAATAAATCACCTGAATATATATTGACATATTGTGACTCCACATTTAAGATAAGGAAAAAAACATGGTATATAATTATATTATTATATACGGGTAACATCAACCAGTATTTATTTATTTATCTTTTAAATGAATCTTTCCGAGACTCCACAACACCTCTTTTATAGATTAATTTAATAAATCCAAATTTAAAACAATTGGGAAATATTGTTAAGGCGAAGAAAAGAAAGGTTGGATAATTAATATATAATTTCTTAAAAGAAATCAAACTACTTTGTAGAAAATTTTGAATACTATTATATATTTTTACATTGATTCATTTAAAAAAATATATAATCTAAGTAATCAAATTAAATGTGTAAATATCTTTTTATCTCGATTGATCTTTGTATGTTAATGGAAATATATTGATTATTATTTTTATATAGTTTTGGCACTTGTATTATAATTAACAGTTTTTAAATTAATTTTTCTTTAAGCGTTGTCTTTTTTTTATATACAAAATAGAAATTCTACTTCTAGCATAATTTAAGTGTATATGTATGTGAATCTCCTTCCTAGAGACTTGAACCCCAGCCTTTACCCCCCTACACCCCACAAACATTTATACTTATGGAGTGATCATCACACTAAAGGTGTGTGGTGGTTTTAAGCGTTGTCTTTTAGTTTTGCTTCTCGTGTACTAAAATCCTTTTCTTTTTTTTCTTTTTTTTTTGAGAAAGAAGTAAGTCAATTTTATTGAACTAAATCCAATTGGAATACAGCATCCAAATCACTAGGTAGGGATTCTACCCATACATCTGTATCTGCAGATAAAACTGCTCTCCTGCCTAAAGAGAGAGCTAACCAATTTCCTTCCCAGCAAACATGTTTGAACTTGCAAAATCGAAGTGTAGCACCTAACCTCTTACATTCATCAGTAATATGGCCAAATAATGTGCAGCTTCTCCCCAACTCATTCAAGGCAGTGATGACCCTTGAACAATCCTCGTCTATCTCTACATTAAACAAGCTTAGTTCCTTAGCAAATAAAAGAGCATGTCGAGCTGCCATGGCTTCTGCCAACTCCACGGATTGAACAAGGGGAGTTCTCTGACTTAGAGTAGCAATTATTTTACCCATATGATCACGAAACACCACTCCAATACCAGCACAACTCGAATCATCAAAAAAAGAAGCATCAAAATTGCCCTTGTAATTCTACTCAGACAGCGGAGACCAGTGAGTCTGAGTACGTCTAGGAATAGCCCGAGATTGCTGAGTATTTGCGTCGAGATACTCCAGAACATAATCCTTTGCTCGATTACCCAGCTCGTGTAGACACTAGGATGGTTGCTTCTCTCTAAGCTATACTAAAATCCTTAGCTCCACTACCAATGTACTCCACGCGCAACATAATAAAATTACAAATTGCCTAATTCATTGACGTTAACATAAAAATGGGTATGAGAATAAGTTAGTTAAAGGATGGAGGGGCCAAGGCACCCAGGAATTTTGAAAAATCTATGAATCCAATTAACAAATAAATTTTGTGTTTAGTCCCCAAAAATGATATTATAAAAAAAATTACGATACGGGAAAAAAAAAATTTAAGCTCTTGAATTCAAATATTCAAAGGGTTTAAGATTTTCAGGGAGGCAAAACTATCTCATTAAATGAGAATAAAGCTTCAATTAACAAAGACAGTATAAATATCATTCTCATTCAATTTATTTTTTTAATGTGTAAATGTTATAAATCTTTAAAGTATTCAATATTGGTTGGGACTTTCTATGAAGAAAAAATTCTCTCATATATAAAGTTGGGGTATATCATAGTATATATCATGCATCGTTCCTCTTCTCATCCACACATCACTAGCTCAATCAATCTACACGATGTTTGGTAAAAATATCATTAGATTTTCACTACACCAAGATTGCTAGCATTGTTAAGACAACTCATAGATTATGGCCGATTCGACCGGTGATTTAACCTTATTAGATCGGTATTCAGTAGACAACCTACAAACCCAACGTGATCAAGTTGGCACTAAATTACTAAATTAGAACCCGGCCAACCAATGATCGCCCCTGCATAAAATGAAAATATATTATAAAAAAATGTAACATTTTTCTTTTTAAAGTTTAAGGTCAAATAGTTTAGGAATGAAAAAATAACTTTATCAATTTAATGATGAAAAACAAACTTTAAGTAAAAAAAAAAAAAAAATTCAATGAAAAAATTATTTCCTAAACATGGTTCCTAATGATGCAAAAAAATTAGCAGTTGAGCTCCTCTTCATAGTGGATGGACGAAGCTGTGATTGGGGTCGTCTCTATTGGAGGAAAACCTACAAAAATGAATTGGGTGAAAGAGTAACACGCCGGTGTGGCGTTAGCCAAACCGCCTTCGATTCTTAAGTCAATAAGGGAGAAAGATTTTAGAGAGAATTGACTAGAGAGTGATTTTCGTAGAGTATTTTGTGTACCTTTAACTTATGTTGCCTTCTCTTTTTATAGTTGCATGCCTCATTAATCGACAATGAATTGTTGTATTTATGCTCAACGGCTAGTGCGTTACAAAATCTTTGTCTGAAGTTCACAGCTCACTCTGTGACCGTTGCTCCGTCCGTTACACTTTGTCATCAATGAGCGTAATAAATGCATAATGTCTTCTCTTGGTTAATGACGATCTCAAATTAATGACGATCATAAATTTCTGACTCATCAGTTGCCCCCTTATTTGAATTTTCGTCGGTTAGACGAGATGAAAACATATCCATTTCACATAGCTTTCATTCTTGAATGATGAACATGTACAGATGTTAGTCTAGTGATATATATGTGAATTCATGTAAGTATATAAGTCTAAATTATAGATTTTCACATGATGTTCCTTTCAAAATTGGTTCTTGGTGTTTTGTATATGCATGATGTTACTTTGAGAAAGATAACAATGTATGCATACAAGGAATTCTCTTTTTCAGTTTTAATACAAATTACTGATAAAGATACTCTCATGTTAATGCTAGATTATGAAATTTATTCCTAATAAGATTAGGATTATGTTTTCAAGAGTTTCTAGCATTATTATGGTTCTTGATCTTAAAAACCTTTAATTTAAAATATCTAGTGGGAGAGAGATACAAGGGTTGGATCTCACGGCTTCCATTATCTGTTCATAGTAGTGTGGGGTAAGCACCTCGTTTTGGCGAATATGCCTCGCGATCCCAAAGGAGGATGTTTACTTCATAGTACTACAAGATTGAACTTATCCGTTTAAAGTAGTGTGAACAAGCACCTCGTCTTGGCGTATATGCCTCGCGATCCCAAAGGAGGGTGTTTTGTTCCATGGTACTACAAATTTAAACACTATAAAGGGAGATGAAATGTGGCTACACATGATTTTAGATAATGGTGTACACTAGACTAAGTGTAATGTTAACCTCCCAAAGAAACTATGTCATTATTACTTAGAGGCTAAAGGTAATACGGCATATTATTAGTGTTTGATAAGAGTTATCATGATAGCACTAATAATGAGAATAGTTCTCAATCAATCATAGTGTTTATAATATACTACTACCAAGGAATTATAGACATGAGATTGGGTTGTCGTTGCATATTTTATATTATGATTTTATTAAGGTTCCATACTATATATTTATATGCTAAATTGATAATGTCTAGTTTACTAATTATATTCATGTTTGTTATTTTCAGATTTAAAATCATGGCATCATTTAGCTCACTTGTTGCTATTCTTAATCAAAACAAACTGATTGGATCCAACTATGTTGACTGGAAAAGAAATTTGGACATTGTTCTTACTGCTGAAGAGCACAAATATGTGCTTACTCAATCATGTCCTAGTTTTCCATCATTAGATGCTTCTCTTGAGGAAAAACAGCGATATGATCGTTGGTAGAAATCTAATGAGATGGCTAAGTGCTATATCCTAGCATCTATTTCAAATGTTCTACAACATCAAATGCAGGATGTAGAACTAGATTCAGACATAATTCTAAGTCTAAAGGAGATGTTTGGTGAGTAAGGCCATTCTGTAAGGCAAGAAACTATGAGGCTGATTTATAATACCAAAATGGCTGAAGGTACTTCAGTGAGGGAGCATTGTCTTAGGATGATCTCTAATCTGAATGCATTGAAAGTTTTAGATGCCAATATTGATGGAGAATCCCAAATGGATATGATACTCCAGTCACTACCAGAATCATTCAAGGAATTTAGACTTAGCTATAATATGAACAAAAAGGTTTACTCATTGTCTGAATTGATAAATGAGTTGGTAGCGGCGGAAGGCATCCTTGATACTTCTAGTGTTGATGCCAATATGGCTGAAGCTTCTTCTTCTCAACCTAAGTTGAAAGATAAGGGTAAAAAGAAAAAGAAGAAAAAGGACTTCGCCAAGCAAGATGGTAAACAAGTTACCTTAGGAGTTGCCAACAAAGGAAAGAAAACCAAAGGAAAGTGTTTCCATTGTGATGAGGAAGGACATTGGAAGAGGAATTGTCCAATATTTAAGGCTGCTAAGAATAAAGGTATGAAAAGTACATTCCTTCTTGAAACATGTTTAGTACAGAATCCCACGAATTCTTGGTGTGTGGATTTAGGTTGAACTAATCATATTCGCAATTCTTTGCAGGGGTTTCAGGAGACCAGAAAGCTAAATGAAGGGGAAATGTTTCTTACCTTGGCTGATAGGAGCAGGATTCCAGTTGTAGCTATTGGAGTGTTTAATTTATATTTTGAATCTAGAGTTTTAATATTGGAAGACTGTTTGTATGTACCTAATGTTCATAGGAATTTAATTTCTACAACTTATTTAGGTAAACATGGATATTATGTTATCCTAAAAGACAATGTTGTAATAAAGAAGAATAAAATGTTTATCTGTTCTGGCAATATTGTAGACTGTCTTTATATATTAACTCCAGATAAACATGAATTATACAATTCTGAATTAAATAATAACTCTCATGTAAAATCATTAAAGAGAAAGTTTCATTCTACTAATGATGCATATCTTTGGCACTTGCGTTTGGGTCATATTAATTCAAACAGAATTCAAAGACTGATTAAAGATGGACTCTTACAGTCCATGGACTTTAATGGATTTCCAGTTTGTGAATCTTGTTTGGAAGGTAAAATGACCAAACAACCTTTTAATGCAAAAGGTAGAAGAGCCCAAGAATTGCTTGAATTAGTTCATACAGATGTTTATGGTCCTATGTCAACCCAAGCAAAAGGAGGTTATGAGTACTTCATCACTTTTACTGATGATTACTTAAAATATGGTTATGTGTACCTAATGAGACGGACGTTCGAAGCCTTTGAAAAGTTCAAAGAGTTTAGGGCTGAAGTTGAGAATCAATTAGGTAAACACATAAAGGCCATTCGATCTGATTGAGGTGGTGAATACCTTCTTGGGGATTTCAAGGACTACTTAATTCGAAATAGGATTGTATCCCAATTAACTGCATCTGGAACTCCCCAACAGAATGGTGTAGCAGAAAGAAGGAATAGGACTCTTTTAGAAATGGTTAGGTCCATGATGAGTTACTCAACTTTACCAGTTTCTTTTTGGGGATATGCACTAAAAACTGCAATGCATATTTTGAATTTAGTTCCATCAAAATTTGTTCCCAACACACTTAAGGAATTGTGGAGTGGGCGTAAGCCTAGTATGAGATACCTCCACATCATTTGGGGATGTTTGGCACATGTGTTGAAAGGGAAGTCTGATAAGTTGGAAGCAAAACAGAAGTATGCATGTTTTTAGGGAATTCAAAGGAAACTAAGGGTTATTTATTCTATAATCATAAAGATAACAAAGTGTTTGTTAGCACCAATGCCAAGTTTTTTGAGGATGATTATGTGAATAATTTTAGTCCTAGAAGTAAAGTTGTCTTGGCTGAAATAGATGAACTTGTAATAGAACAACCAATGCATGAAACTAGGGATGATGTGGGTGTATTAGATACACCACAAGACATTACTCATAAGATGACTAGTACACAGGTGCCTCGTCGTAGTGAGATAATTGTTCGGCCTCTTATAAGATTTATAGGTTTGGGAGAAACTTATGAAACTATCCCAGAAGAGGCTGAATTGGATCCCTACACTTATGAAGAGGCAATGAATGATATAGATGCACATCATTGGGTCCAAGCTATGAAATCTAAATTGGATTCTATGTATTCTGTTCGCGTAAAATAATCTGCAAGCGCACAGAATCGTAACAAGTAGTAATGTGTTTTTAGAAAACGAATGTCGAACCCACAGAAATTAACTATGTTATTGAAGACCGAAATTCACTAAATTAATTACTATTTGGAAAATTGAAAATAAAAGGAACGTTCTACTATCTAGATTAAATTAAACTATTTAATAAAAATAAATCTAGCAAAGCGTAAAAGTCTAAAAGTGTAAAGAAGAAAATATGATAAGAATGGATCTAGAGCGGTTGATTTCACCTAACAAATCCCACACAATTTATTATTCCTAATTATTAAATTCTAATGATCTCCCGTTGATGATTAAAAATTCCTTAAGTATTCAATATCTTCTCTCGAATAATATCAAAAATATCTTCAACTAACAATTCCATATCTCTATGCGAATTTAATTAATTGGAGACTCATTATGTACTTTGAATTTTCTGAAAAATCACATTAATCGCGGTAAAGCATCTCTACTTTCGCTCAACTAATGGTGTTTAATTCTAGAACTAAAATAACAAATCACCTCTCGGTCTCATTGTCATTCAATTGATCAATCAATAAGTCGTAGAAAGAAATATTAAGCATTAAGAATAAGAATTAAACACTCAATCATGGAAATATTAAAAATAAAATAACTCAGAATATAAATTGTGTGTTCATTGCTAGACTACATCAACGCTCTAGAAAATAAAATTTAGTTCATAATAAAATTGAAAAGAAAACAAATAAAACTTATGTCTTTCATCTGAATTGGTTGATCAACATGAAACTCTCGCCTTTGTCCTCAGATCCTCCTCTTCAGAAAGACTCCCAAAAAAATACTTCAATGCGGCACCCTCTTTTCCTCTCAGGTTTCTTCTCCTCTCTTTTTTCCCTAAAGAGCCTTTAAATAGGTCAAGGAATCCTATTCCCGTTTGAAGAAAATCCTAGATTTTTAGGCTTCACTTAACTGACAATGTTGGCCCATTTATCTCCAGAATTAGGGCTTTTGGTAAACTACAAAGTTGTAGCCCTTTAAGTTAACTTTCCATCCCAACTTGAATCACCTCGATTGGACATCTAAGCCCAAAGTTATGTCGAAATTACTAACTAATGTGCAGGCTGGAATCCTAATCCAAATTGGACTTGAATTTGGTGCAAACTTCCTTTGATTCCTTGCTCTAGTTGGACTTAAATTAAATTGGGTTGGTCTTCTCTTGAATTCACACCTGGCTGGATGTAAGTTGATTTGATTCAATTGACCTAGCCCCACTTTGCATGTAAAGCCCTTGTATTAATCTGAAATCTTCTCATTCCTTCAAAGTACAAATGAATGGATAAATATAAATAAAAATCAAATCAAATCAAAAGAAATAAAGGAAAACTAACAAATTTAATAAGTAAGAGGATAATAAAAATCATGTAAAAATTACACTTATCATATTCCAATCAAGTATGGGATCTTGTAAAGGCGCCTAACGACATTAAACCTGTTGGTTGCAAATGGGTTTACAAGACGAAAAGAGGGATAGAAAGAAAGGTTGAAACCTTTAAAGCAAGACTAGTGGCGAAAGGGTATACACAAAAAGAAGGTATTGACTATGATGAAACTTTTTCGCCAGTAGCCATGCTTAAATATATCAGAATTCTCTTATCCATTGCTGCTCATTATGATTATGAGATTTGGCAAATGGATGTCAAAACTGCATTTCTTAATGGCAATCTTGAAGAAGAAATCTATATAATGCAATCGGAAGGTTTCATAGCAAAGAACCAAGAGCATATGGTATGTAAGTTGAAAAAGTCCATTTATGGACTTAAGCAAGCATCTAGGTCATGGAACATCAGATTTGATCAAGCAATCAAATCATTTGGTTTTGAACAAAATCTTGATGAACCATGTATGTACAAAAGACATAGAGATAAAGTAGTAATGTTCCTAGTGCTTTATGTTGATGATATTCTACTAATTGGAAATGATGTAGGGGTAATGTCATCGGTAAAGATTTGGTTGTCAAGCCAATTTGATATAAAGGACCTAGGTGAAGCTAACTTTATTCTAGGGATCAAGCTTTGGCGAGATTGCAAGAATAAGATGTTAGGTTTATCACAAACTGGGTATATAGATAAGGTTTTAGAACAGTTTAGCATGTAAAACTCCAAGAAATGATTGTTTCCTTTTAGACATGGAGTTCCTCTATCTGATGACCAAAGGCCTAAGACACTTGAGGAAGAAAATATAATAAGACAAGTCCTTTATGCTTCTGCAGTGGGAAGTCTCATGTATGCCATGCTATGTACTAGACCAGATATCTGTTATTCAGTTGGCATGGTCAACCAATATCAATCAAATCCAGGACTTAAACATTGGTAAGTTGTAAAGCATATTCTCAAGTATCTACGGAGAATGAGAGATTATATGTTTGTTTACCATAGTGAGGATTTCATTCCCATTGGTTATAAAGATTCAAATTTTTAGTAAGATCTTGATTTCAGAAAGTCCACTTCAAGTTGTGTGTTCACCTTGGGAGGTGGAGCCAAAAGTTGGAGGAGTGTTAAGCAATCATGTATTGCCGACTCCACCATGGAAGTTAAATATATTGCTGCTTGTGAAGCAGTAAAGGAAGCTGTTTGGCTCAAGAAATTCCTTTCTGATCTTAGTGTTGTGAGAATGGAGCAAGTTCCTATCATGTTGTTTTGCGACAATAGTGAAGTGGTTGCACAATCCAAGGATCCAAGGAATCATAAGAAAGGAAAGCACATAGAAAGAAAGTACCACATTATTCGAGACATTGAGGAGATGTAGTAGTAGCAAAGATTGATAGTGAAAATAATCTAGTAGATCCCTTTACCAAAGCCTTGCCCCAAAAGACTTTTAAGTCACATTTGGAGGGAATGAGAGTTAGATTAGTGCACAATAGTCTTTAGGGAAAGTGGGAGATTGTTAGGATTAGTGCCCTTAAATCCTATTGTATGATGCTATGTTTGACATTATGTATGATTTAATGCTATGATTAATAAAGTTGTTTTATTATTATCTAAAATAATGGTAATATAAATATTTGAACATTATCATATAGTCCATGAGATTCACAGTATGTGATTTATGTGATTTAGTCACAGAAGATATAGATCATAAGTTCTTTGTAAACTCAGAATTTTGGTTCGTAGTCGGTGATGAAATTTGGCATTTTATCTGCGAAGACTATAACATATCAACTAAGATGATTTGTCTTGATCATAGAAGTTGAGACTTTTAGTTGATATGTTGATATGTTTTAAGAGTTAAGACATATTGAACTGGATCGCTGTGAGATTTATTATTCTCCTAATGACTGTCAAATAAATAATAAATCTTACGACTTCTATTTGCATGAACTCTTAATCCTGAGAGAATAATGGACCTGATCATAAGGTGTAAGTTTCTTTGATATATTAGGAGTGAAATCTAAAGTTACGATCAAAACCTCAGTTTGTTGGGCAGCCACATTTAGTGTTAATGGAACATATATTCTCAAGATGGAATTCATAATCTCTTAATGGAGATATAAAATATTCCCTTGAGATAAGTTTAATGAGTTTGGTTATTCAAAGTGTTAGGCCTAACCACTTTAGTAAGGAGTTACTAATGTATATATTTATGAAATTGGATTTCATAAATATATGATGAATAACTTAAAAGATTAAACCGGATACTCAAGGATTAAGATGTAGTAATCTTCAAAGCGGCAGTCTACATTCATGACTTAGTATTACTACGAATATTTAATAAAGGGGTTGCATGTATAATAAAGTCTTTGAATATAATTTATTAATAAGGCCTAGAGTGCAATTATATTTATATAGTGGTATTAAATATAATTAATGGTAACTTTGGACTTGTCAAGAGTTGACAGAAAAACCTAAGGCCCATTGGAGCTAGAGTCTTATTTAGTCCCTTTTGGTCCCACTCCAAGCCACATACTAAAGTCCAATTGGAAAAGCCCAATAAGCCAGCCCAATCAGATAATAAGTTAGATATAAATGGAGAAACATACAGAATTTTATAGATGATACATTATTGTGAAATGGTGTATATGTGTGAGTGAAACCACTTAATTATTTTCCCTTGGAAACTAATTGAGAGACCACACTTCTGTTAGGATAAGTGCCCTTAAATTTTATTGTATGATACTATGTATAATATTAAGTATGGCATTATGTATGACTTAATATTGTGTTTAATAAAGTTGTTTTATTATTATTTGAAATAATGGTAACATGAATATTCGAACATTATCATATAGTCCATGAGATGAAAGTTGGGTTTGTTGTTATATTGATAATTAAAAAAGAAAAGGTAAATAAATAATAGTGATCAACTAGTTAGGTTTGTTGTGGCTTATTAGATATCCAGCTTAGGTTCCACCATGTTGGGTGTTAGATCCTGTATCTAAGTATGACATGATTACATGCATATTGTATAGAAATTAAATGATCCACGTTATTTGACTCTCCATTTATACGTGTTAGCATATCTAGTTCCAATGTTATTTTGTAAGTGTCATTTTAATTGTAGGCAGTTATCCTTGACATGATTACTTTCAGGATGCAAATTGTGGTAACACTCTGCTAATATCTCTCAAAGAGCTTGTTAAGGATGGTCTGTTGATGAAGGAGGAGCTATCTAAACCACTGTGAGGACTCTTAACTTATGACTGCACCAAGACATAAAGCTATGGTTTTTCATTTATGTCTCTCTGTTTTTGGCAGTCAAGTATCAAGATACTCATGATGACTGGATTTTTAGTTTGTAATATGATGAGTTTCTTCTTTTGGTTGTATTTTTATTTGGAGTAATTGTAATCTGTTCTGTGTTTACTCAGGGAAAAAAAAATTGCAATTTGTTCTATTATTTATATTAGGAAGCACTTCATGATGTTGGAGTTGGACAAAATTTTGGTATTTTCTCACTATGAAATATGAACATAGTCACTGACATCAATTTCAGCATGATTCTGTTTTGATTTAGTTATGACTGACCTAGATGCTAAAGCCACCCAAGAAGCCTTATTTGAAGTTAGAGGAGTTTTGTATATTTGTGTTTGTGTTTGTGTTTTTTTATTTTATTTTATTTTATTTTTATTTATTTTTTTATAATTGTAACATAATGTTTTATCCAGTTAACCTTTTTTTTGTGCCCTTTCTTTTCCCCCCTAGTTTTGCATCTCTTAAATTGTATATCTTAAAATACTGTAAGAAACTCACACTAAATGCCCTTTACAACTTCAGAGTTTAGAGCTCAGACAGTTTTGTTTAACCTCTTTGGATTGCAGAATGCAGAACATACATACATGGACGTTAGAAAATGAGTGGAAAGGATTTTAAAGAATTGGAAATATGTAGGAGTAAACATTGGTAAGTGTAGGTGCTAGTAAAAATGAACATGCAAGGCAAGTGCAAGTGCAAGAATAAAAATTTAAGGGCTCATGAAGGCCAAACAGGATCATAACTGGATTAATGTTACATGTTAAAGAAAAGCTTATCTACTTCACGTAAAAAAAAACATTTAATCACTTACAAAGCATTATATAAAGACATGATTGCATGGGGAAGAGGAGAGTGGTAGGCAAAATGAGCATGTATATAAAGACTTTGTTGTCTTGACTTGGTACAATCTAGTGCTTCAAAGGACCACTCTAGATTGGTGGTCTGCTCCAATTAGAACCTTATATTATGATTTGATTAGCTGGAAATAGATTCAATTTGTGGTTCATAATGTAGGAGAAAAAAAGTTCTTGCTAAAAATTATGGCCTTGTGGGCATTATTAGAATTGTTTATAAGACCACTGGCTGTTTTGGTATCCCGTGGGATTGAATTTATTGGCTGCAGTACATGCATCTCTTTTAAAAAGGTATTTGTTTTTGCCTTCTTTTTCTTTTTTTTGGGGGTTACTTTTTTATAACTTGGTCCCCTTTGTTCTTGGGTATTTCTAGTACAACCATTAACTTTGATATTTTTATTTTTATTGTCATAATGTTTATTGGGTTCTCTTCACCTAGACTCTTGTAATTAATAGTAGGACACTTCACCCTATATGTTGATACCCCTATATAGATTTATGGGTAACAATCTAGGAATTAAATACTTTCCGTACATTTGAGTGAACCTTCTTTCTAATAAGCTATTCTCATACTTATCAGTAGACATGGCAATACGGGTCAGAAAATTCTGACCCGACCCGAAAAATACCTGATCTGAACCTAAATTTTTTGACTTGAAGCAAAAACGGGTTGACCCGTGACCCGACCCGATTTTTTCCGGGTCAACCCGACCCGACCGGGATAACCCATGACCCGACCTGTTAAAAAAATTCGCTAAAAAAATATTTAAATTACATCCTGATACTAAGTGCAAAAAGCTCAAAGTACCAAAACTTATAATCAATATATTATATATTATAAAAAATACTATTTGATTCATCAAAAGTCAAAAGCTAGCTAGCCTAGCTTCAGTGCACTGCTTTCCATAAAAAAAAACCCTAGCTTCAGCCTTCACACGTTACACCATTAGACCACACATGTTACACAAGGCAAGGGCCCTTCAGTGATTGTCAATTGCCATGAGACAACTCAGACAAGACCATTAGACCACACACGTTACACAAGGCAAGGGCCAAGGCTGTCAAGAATCAGACAACCATTAAAAAAAAAAAATCTCATTCAGCTGAGCTACAATTTGCGAGTATGAATATTTGCAGTGCTGAATCTGCTACCAACGTTGAGTAGATTGAGATTGAGGTGTAATTCTTATAAAATAGTTATTTATTCTTCTTTACTTAATATGTTATATTTATTTTTAAATCTTTTTTGTTTAATTTATCTTTCTAAGTAATCTAACTTTACTATTATTTTAAATGCAATAGGAGTATGTGCATTTAAGAAGACCGATAACTTGCTACTTTGCTAGCTTACCTGTTTTGTTTGTTTTAAGATCTTTCTCTTTTTGAAGATGTAAACTTGTAATTATATACCTTTTGACAGTGAACTATTAACATTGAAAACTTTTTCCATCATGAATTTATGACTATAAATAATTTTTGTCATGCTCAAAACTATCAGATTGGAAGGATATTAACAAGTGGCATTAAGTGCAATTTATTTGCTTAATTGATTTTATTCATTCTCTCTAAATAAGTTGTCATTGATTTGTTTTTGTAATTGAAAAAAAAAAAAAACCTTGTTTGAAAAAAACGGGTAAACCCGACCCGACCCGCAACCCTATTGACCCGACCCGAACCCGACCTGACCCGCCCGTTTTGCCACGTCTACTTATCAGAACAAAAGTCAGCTTTGCTTTATGTCTTTAGTGTGAATGATCCTAAAAGTAGTTTACCTTATTCATTTTCTCAAATACTATTGGAACACATTTGTTTCTACATATAAATATTTTGAACTTTGAGGTAGTAAAGAACAATTAAACTTGCATGATATACATTAGAGGTAACGAAAAGAATTTAAGTACTTCCATTTATCTGGATTACACCCTTCTCTTTCTTAATTTTTTTCCACTTAGCCTTTCCTTTTTCTTTTTATTTTTTCCCATTTCCTTAAGGCAAACCCTCTGGAACATAACTAAGATTGACCAAAAATAAATAAAAATTTATTAAATTTTATATCAAATTCTGAAATATTGGCGTTAAACTTGGTGTCTCCAATTTGTTTCTCTACCATTAAATCACACCAATATTACTATCAAATATGCTTGAAACTTGAGTTGGATCTTTGTTTGTTAAGTTGACAAATCAGCTAAAATGAGCTAACCATTGAGTTTTACTATTACACCACAGTGACCCTTTAGTCTGATGATATCTTGGTGGTTTCTCTTTAGTTAATTTGGTATTTTTCTGATTGAGGAACATGGTGAAATATTTAATATTTTTTATCCTATGAACAAGTATAATTGTGGCACCTTAGGATTACACTAGGAACTGTCCTACCTTTTTGTGTCGCTCTTGGACATTGTATTACAACACAAAGATAGTTTTGATTAATACCTAAAAGTTGAATAATTCTGTCCTTGCAAATATCTCGATTCCTGGTTGGTGGTCACTTTTTTTTTTTTGGAATTTTTCATCCAAATTAGCGAATCAAATGCATTTCCACCTTTTGAAAATAGATGAACTGAAAAATTCATCTTTCTTTTGGGTAAAATAGTTTTTATACTGACTTGTAAAATTGAAATGATGCACTATGATTGGTTACTGCCTACAATTTCATGATTCTTAATTGTAAAGCATTTGTTTTCTACCCATCCAAGGTGGTATCTATCTGACCACAGGGGAAAAAAAACACCACTTTTGCATTGTATTTAATATATAGAGGGCCTTTGTAATTTGTACGTATAGGGGACAAGAATGTCAATTATCTGATACATACATACATATATTTAACATATACAAATTGAATGCTCATCTCACAAAAAGCCAATTATATATCTAGAGATATATTATTCACTTATCGGAAATAATTTTTTTGCTTATCAAAAAAGATATAGATTATTTTGGGACTAAGGCTTTGTTGTTGCTTCATGATCTAATTTCTGCCTATATAGGTTGCAGGAGTTGCTGTGATCTTTGAGGTGCAAAGAAGTGCTAGATCAGAAGCCAGAAAGGAGGAAGTACACAAACAAGAACTTAAGGTGATATGGACAAATATATTTAATGTTAAAAAAATGAAGTTTTTTTTTTTTTTTTTCCTTGAAAAATGTCAAGATTACAAAAAGGAAGTTGAATACCGATTTGAAAGAAATATTAAGATACTATGATTAGATTGGAAGAGGGTATATATAATATACCAACAATTCAACTTACTTATACACCACAACCAAATGGTGTCTTTAAATTAAAGACACCATTTGCTGCTCAAACAGATAGTTGAATGGTCTACTTGTGTAGTTCTTTGTGTTTTTTTTTTTTTTGTAATGTATGTTACTGGCCTCTATGTTGTATTTTTTGCATATTTGCTAGACTGAGAACTAACTCCTGCACTGTGTATTGTAATGGTCATAGGCTGTTTATGGCTCTGGCTGTTTGTATCTTCTGCAGAATTGCCACAGCCTTGTGTTTTTCTGCATAATGGTCTGGCATGCAGATGGCCTTGTGTTATTGTAACGGTCATGGTCATGTGTTTTTTCTGCATTGTGTGCTGTTTGTATTTTCTGCAGAATTGCAAGAATGAGAACTAGCTTCTGCTAGCCATGACCTTGTGTTTTGTTTCTGCATAATTGTCTAGTTTGCAGACCAGTTGTTGCTACCCCTGTGCTATTGTAATGGCCAGGGTGGCCTTGATGTATTGAATAGTCAAAGTTGTCACATGTCATGTATATTTATCATCAATAAAATTTCTACCTTTTACCTCTAAAAAAAAAATATAAAAAAAAAAAAAAGAAGGAAAGGAAAAAGACAAAAGATGCACCATTTGTTTCCCTTGTTATCAGTATCCCCTTGGTTTTTTTTTTTTTTTTTTTTTGATAAGAGCATCCCAAGTTATCTCTATATATTAAGAGAATTCAAAAAATTAATTATGACTTTAAAACAAATTTCAAAAATACTCATAATCTAATTAGTTAATCCTTATTCTTAAAAATAAAAAATAGAGTTAAAATTGTAATTCAACAAAGTTAAAATAAAATAAAAACTTACCAGATAAACAATTTTTTTCCTAAATATTAGCACTCTATTTCAATATATCTTATGCACGATTAATACGGAGTACATTTTTTTTCCTAAAAACTAGCATACGCTAAACCCAGCAGTTTATTTATTTTCAAATTCTAAATTTTAGTTTCTTAAAAATTCATTCCTATGTAACCTTACTAACAATAAGAAAATTCAAATAAAAAAATTACATTAATTTTTTATAATTACGTGCTATAGTTGGGCATCTTTTATTTCTTGGAATTATTTAACACAGAAAACAAAAAAGAAGATGAAAAAGGAAAAAGAAAAAAGAAAAATGTTCTTTAAAGATATTGTTAGAGATTATATACACACACATATATATATATATATATATATATATAGACATATGTATATGTAACATTATGTTTTTTATAACTAACAAGCTTGCATTGTTTAGGTATTGCACACAAGAATGGGGAGGAAGCGACGACTTGAGTTCGTTGAGCCTGGTGAGAGCTCCTCACATGTGGGGTCGAATGAAGTACCATCACGCTAACAAGCACCTCCAGCTGATGATGATAGACAACATTCCCAAGGGAGTGATGACGAGACACAACCACCAGGTTGGTGTATTTCTAAATTTGTACTCAATAGAACGATTATGAAATTCCATTCCTATATGTTTTTTTTCATATTTGTTTTTTTAATAATTATTTCTATATCTGTTGTAAATCTGTTTTGTTTGCAATAAATAAAATCCAATTTAAGTAATTTGTAAGATAATCAGAAGTTTATAGGTTCACTATTAATGTGTTAATAAATATGTTTCTAGGAAAATTATTATAAATTATGATATTTTGCAGATTGGAATTTATTTTTAAGTAAAGCTGATGTGAGTTGCAGACTAATTGCAGCCACTATGGGAAATGTTTGAGAACTAAAAGTAGTAAAAAAAACTCTTGGCAAATTTCCCTTGAGATTTTAAATAAAGCTTTTTTTTTTCCACTTGAAAGTGTTAAATAAAACTAGACAATTTAAGTAGCACTTACCAGGTTCAAAACGTGGCCCGACATTTTTTTTTCCACTTGAATAGGGAAGATAGTTCAAGATAGTTCTGAGTTACTAAGGGTTGCTGCTAAAAACTATTTTCGAATCACATGTTATATCCCTTCAAATTTTCCTTTTCACTTTTTGCTCCTGATTTTGTTTTTTTTTTTTTCTATACAAGTGTCAATTCAAATGTAAAAGAGATTTCCTCTAGTTTATCGATAAGAATATTTCTATGTGCCACTCTATACCAGCTTGAATTTTTGAAAAGGTTCCTCAAGAAATATGGCCATTATATCTCTGTAATGCGAAAATACAAGTTCACTTGTTCTATTTGTTCCAACTCCCAACAGCATAGCAAGATGTTAAATTGTAAAACAAGCCATATAATACATGCAGCTACAACACAATCCACAAATTCTGAAAGAAAAACATTGTCAGTGGTCAACCTCCATAACTTTCATCCCAACTATGTGGTGTCATCTGTCAGCCTTCAAAATAAGTATCCAATTCTAATGCCTTTACAAGAATAATATATGGGGAAAATATCAATATAAGCATTTCAAGGGATGATATATTTAATCTCTTCTTTAATTAATTAGATACTGCATAAATTGAAGGAAGTAGATTCCCAAGCTCACTCAAGTTTTCTTGGAGCATCTGGACCAAGAATGAGAAGATTCAGGGGTTGTCTATAAGAGAAGCAGCTAAAACAGTAAATGTAGAAATGGCACAAACTAAGAATGGATTTAATTTTCCTCTGACTTTATTAACACATGAATATTTTTTTATTGTTAAATTTATAATCACATGATGTTGCGAAAAATAACAAAGGCAATATTTAATAGGCGGCTAACACAATAACACACAACTCTTTGGTCTCTTTTTCTAGTACTCTTTCATTCTCATTGCTTCAGACACTAATTTACAGTTTATAATGTATTATAGTGTAAACATGGCAAAAAGAGACATTAGAAATGGGAATTAAATTTTCCAAGAGTTTTTGGGGAAGGGCCTCCAGCATCTTTCACACTAAACGACGACAAAAGAAGCAAAGTCCTTGTAAAGATTGAGAATTTTCACTGATAGGTAATCAAGGTCAGTGCTGTATGCAGAGACATTTTGTTATGGCCATAGCAATGAAGGCTTCACATATTTGAAGTTTCTCCCACCATAATAAACAATAGCATTTCCAATAATTGATCCCATGTCTATTACTGACTCCTGTGCACTGAAATTCATTTCAAAAGTGCAATTCCTTATAAGGCAGTAGAGTATGTGTTGCCCACTGTAATTTACATAATCCTTTCAATTGATTTGTCTAGATCTGAAAATTCCGCAGTAATATATGTTCAAATTTCATATCTTCTAGCCATATTTTAGAATATGTTATACTTTGAGTTATTTTTTTATATTACCATGTTAATAACAAAAATACCCTCATTAACAAGCTAATATAAAAAATAATTCAAAGTAACTCTAACAGTTTAGTTTTACACCAGTGTAAATGGCTAGTTTCTTGACATTTCATTCTTTCGTGTTTCATTGTAATTTGATGCAACTTGGTGTTTTAATAGATCCTGAGGATGTACCCGTACCCGCAGCTGGAGAGATCATTGTGCCCAATAAACGTGGGCCTAATTGATTTGATGGTATATGGAATATGCCACCGGGCAAAAAATTATTCTTGGAAATAAATAAAGCGGGCCAGCTGGTCGGGAAGAATGCTGGATCTTGGGCAAGGTGGCTGGGAACGGTGGCAAGAAAGCCTGATATGTGCCCAATCAGTTACCGCTCATGGCCTTCCATGCCACTACAATACAAGAATCGGTGCTGGGAAGCCATTAAGGTATTAGGCAAAAAGCAATGGTAAAAGAAATGACCATGAATTTCCTTTAAACATACATCAACTGCTTGAATAGTCATGATTTTCTTCTTCTTTTTTTCTTTTATCTTTTGGTTCAAAATAAAATTCAATCTTTCTAAATAAAATTATATAAAGTTATGCAAACTACAATAATAGGTTCTAACTCTCTTTCAAATTCTTTAATTTTTGGGTTTTTTCTCTCTGGGTTGGTGATGGAGGAAAAGGGAGAGAAATGAGAGAGGATAGAGAGGATTTTCTCTCTGCCCGTTGTAATGAATCAGGAAATAGAATTTTGTATTTGAGGGTGGGTATTTGTAGTAATAAATCAGGAGACTTTTGTATTTGAGGGTATAGCATTGAGGGCGTAGGAGTGAGTGTGCTGGCAGAGTTTGTTAGAGGGGATTGCTTTGGCATGTCATCAAATGGCAATAATTTTAAAATTTTTTTTTTTTTTTTAATCTGAGCTGTTCGATTGGTGAGAAAGTGGAGGAATGTGACATAAAATTTTGCTTAGTTATTTTGTTTTTAAAAATTTTATTTTGGTCAGGTGAAATTTTAGGGGATAAGATCCATTCCCATTAAATCCTCTAATTTCATATAATTTTTATTTAAATGTAAGAAATATGGCACTTAAAAATCAAATAAATGCCACATATGTCTCACATTGAGTTAAAATCAAAGAGAATTGAAGGATTCTCCATTTGATCCTTCCATATGATCCTTCCAGCTTCTCCATTTCCCTTCTCTCGAAACATATTTATTGTAACTATGCTTTATGAGATAAATATTAATGTTAATTTGCTGCTTGTTCTGATCATGAAATCCAATCATTTTTATAGTTTAACAAGTAAGGGGATTTTATTTCTTTCATTCCTATTTCATTTTACTCTGTTTGATATTTAAATTTTATTTCAATTCCTTTTTTTTTTTCTAATAAGTAAATAAATGGTTTAAAAAATAGCATGTATTATTTGTAGTATATGAAATCACTCGAAAAAGATAAGAAAAAAAAAAGTGTGCAGGATTCTCAATTGAATGGTTCCAAGATATGAATTCAACCTGCATTATGATTCTAATGATATCAATATCAATATCAATATATATATATATATATCTTAGTGAATTTTTATTGAAAAAAAAAATGATTGTACATTGTGCAAGCAAAGCTAATTAATTGGTTGATTAGTAACTATTAACTAACAGCCTCCTAACTAACTTTGTTCCAAAAAAGTTGTCAATTTTGCTAATTGTTACAAAAGCCCCTAGGAACTAACTAGTGGCAGGGAATGGTTGTTGCACCTGGTTTTTGTTTGATGTTTGGTGTGGATAGGTCCCCCTAATTGTTACAAAAGTTACTGGAAATTTTGTACCAAAAAGTACTACTGCAAATGGTCTTGCATCACTTCCACAATTAACTATGAATGTGCTTATTTGATGCTAGTTTCAAATTTTTTTTTTCATCTGCTTAGTTTTAGATAAATTTATATGATGGAAGGTTATTAGCTGCACTGGTTAATGAGAAACACTTAACTAAGCATTCTTTAGGGACCATTTGTATAGTGATCGCATGTTGAAGTTAATTATCTTTAATTTGGAAACCCCTATTTCTTCATTTGGCCAGTAAGGATTGTTGATAATCTGTTTTTGTTGAGTTTGCAGGTCGTTTAATGTAGGAGACATGTCCTAACTGAGGAGATTTTGTTAAGCCCTAGAAATGATCTTTGTTAATGTATCTTCAAGTTACGAATGTCATTGCTTGTGGAAAAATTGTGTGACTTATGGCTTGATAATAGTGTATTGGATCTTTGATAGAACCAGAGTATCAAGTCCATTTGTATATATGTATTTGTAGATATGTGCTTCATTTGGGCTTACTAAGTATTTGAAATGTCTTATAATATTTTCTTTTGCAAACTACAAGAATAGGTTCTATCTCTCTTTCAAAACTACACCATTTTGGTATCAAATTCTCTCTCTTTCAAATTCTTCACTCTTTATTACTTGTTTAAAGCTTTATGTCAGTTTGCTATTATGTTAAAAATGTGACATTTTAAAGTTAATTCAACTTTACACATGGTAGGCATGATGGGTTATTCCTACAGACCGCATCCCACCTGCCAAGCAAAGGAAATGGGCACTTTCACAGGTTGGGAAGTTGTGGAGGGGCCACAAATCAGAGTTGAAGGAGCAGTACTGCAACCTAGGCACAACTAAGGAAGATTTACTTCAGCTATCACTGTCGGAGGTTGATGACATTCAATTTCATGGCTTGGTGGAGTACTGGTTCTCTGACGATTTTAAGGTAGTAATAGTTACAGTAGTATAGATGTTTTGCTTTTATAGGTTCCATGCTCAAGAGTATTATATATTAGCTTGTTATTGTAATTGGTAGTGACTTTCTTGAAATGTTTGTAGGAGCTGTCGAAAGATAACAAAGAGCGGCGTGGGAAGCAGACGGAGCTGCATACGCTGGGATCCAGAAGCATGGCGGATAGCATTATAAGAACAATATTATATATATTAATAACATGCTTAAAATAACAAAACTTATATTATTTTGCGTTTTAAAGTAGGAATAAATGTGATTCGATGCTATCGAATTGACACCCTTGCTTTAATATGCCGAATGTACTGACCATGTTGTAGGCAAAAAAGAAAGGTAGGCAACTAGAGAGAGGTGGGATGTATGAAGTGGCGTATTCTCACCGTGATGGTAAGGCTGTGAATGCCACTGCGGAAGCGAACATTGTAAGTTTGTAACAAATTATATTAGTAATTTGAATGTATTGTATTTTGAGTTGGGAAGAAGTTCTTTGATTAACGTCACATGGTAGAGACTTTAATTAAAGGGGAGACTGGTTTCTCATTGCCCAACCTTGTCCTTGATTAGGTTGTTGGCATTATTAGATTAGATTAGATTAGGGTCGTCCAATGTTAGGAAACTTTTGTTTATAACATTATTATTTTTATTTATTAAAAGATCCTTAGATATTGAGGATTTTACTCACATGCTCTTCATTTCATTTATAAGTATAGTTTACATTTTTTTTTGGTGTGGATTTAACAATATATATTGTGTTAAAAGACTTTCTCAAAGGAAAATACTATCTTTTATCCATTTCCTTTCTCTCTTTCCTTCCTGGCCTAAAACCAAAAGTAGTGATTGAGTAGAGTGGTCATTCCTAATCTCTAACTTTGCCTTTTGGTCATTCATTTGCTTTTTATCCGATTCTTTTCTTTCTTCTATCTTTCTATTATGTAAAAATAGTATAAACAGAAGCTATATATAAGCTATTTCATTGGGGATCAGCCAAGTCCACATAAACTTAAAAAAAGTCACAATTTTCTTTTTAATTATATTCTTTACATGAAAAATTCTGAACATGATAATTACACCCATTGCCTGCCTTGCCTTTTGGCCATAAAAATGATTGATACCAAATTATTAATCATCCCTGGTTATCAAAGTGAAGTACTAAGCTTGCATAGTTTAAATTAACCTAAGCCATTTTATTGAAGAATTTTCTGGACTCCATTTACTAATTTTTAATAAAAAGACAAGCAAGGGTAACTTTATATCTTCAATGCCAGTATTTGCAAGCGTCTTATGGTTTTAAAGGCCTTGATATTGGTTTCTAGGTTTTAAAATAGTTTTTAAGTTGTTTTTAATTTCACAAGTTATTGTTGATTTTGTAAAGAGGGGCAGGTTTATAATTTTCTACAACTACTGCTAGTAAGGGTGTATTGGTAGTTGAGTAAAGTCTAAAATTTTCTAAGAGATTCTAATTTTCATGTCTTTATTTATTTGAGTCAAGTTAGTCTCTATTTGGGTTTTATTAGGTCTTTGGTTCACTACTTTAGTTTATGAGTTATAATGCTACTTGTACAAGAAAGAGTTATCAGTCAGTACACTCAAATAACTCAATATACAAAACCTAAAGCTGTCCTCACCATGTCTAACCCCAAGGTCATAACTTTTCCTATCCTAAATTCCACCAAAAACATAGGTAGGCAGATGTCTAAACTTTTCCTATGTTTTCCATTTATATGTTTTTTGAAATTCCATAGAGCATGCTAAAGGCTGCAGTCATCACCATCAAAATATATCTTGAGCGTATGGAGAAGAATATTCTCTAGGGATGATAGGCTGCTTCTTAAAGGTATAGTGGCTTTAGTGATATGAATTAAGTTATGTTGGCCATTCACAAGCAAAATTTTCCAACTAGACAGTAGGAGGCCAGAAAAAAAAAAAAAAAAAAAAAAATCACTTGAAAATTAATAGATACATCCCTGTTGGTAAGTATTGTACATGAGCTTCCCAGGACAAACTTGGGGAGCATCTTTTCTTGAAAATCAGACTTGTTTGAATTTTCCCTTCCCCTTCTCTTGGGTTGGGTTTATACAACTGTTTCTTAAATGTGTTTGTATATGATCTAGGAAACTTCTAGATTCAAAACATTGTAGTTCTTCACATGTTGGTTCTTAATTTCTGATATGCTTAAATATTTGATAGAAACTCTTAAGGACACAATATATATGGTTTGGGTTCTAAATACGCATGGTATAACTCTAACCCAACTTTTTTTTTTCTTTTATAATAACTCCAACCCAACTTTTATATATATATAAAAGCATATCACTCATGTTGGCATGTGTATTATTGCCCTCGTTGCTAATATGTTGTTTTGTTTATTTGTGATTACTAGGCAAAGATGAAAGAGCTTATGACAACGGGGTCACAGTTGCGGGGAAACGACATTGAGGCTGGCATACTTTGGCAGCCCGACGATGCATTTGGACAGGTGATCGATGCAGAGAGAGGTGGCCGTGTTAGAGGGGTAGGCTTTGGTCCAACCCCCTCTGGCAATCGTGCGAGGTCAATGGTTGATAGGACGCCACCTCCAACATCTATTGCAACCGACCAAAGGGTTATGGAGTTGTCTCCTCAAGTGGAAGCAATGAAGGAAAAATGCACTCGTTATGATGCCCTTGAAACTCAAGTGAGGTTAATGCAGAGGACATTGACCCAACTGTGCCCATCGTTTCCCAGTATGTCTATGGTAAGAAGTTTGAATACAAAGTATGTGCATTTTTGTTCATGTTTGTATGGTGATTGGTGAGTTGTCATGAAGTTTCTGTGATGCAAAATAATTAGATGAAATTTTGTTTGGAAATGGTTTATGGATAATTTATGAAGTTAATGGGTTATTGGATAGTATATGATGCTTTTTGTGTGTGTCTATGTGTGTAGGTGATTGGTGAGTTTTGATCTGATGAATTTTGCTGTGAAATGGGTTAATTGGGTGGCCATGTCTTTGGAGAACTTTTTCTGTTTGCTAAATATTGTTGGTCAACTGCTCTATCCAAATAAAGATTCTTTTTAGTTATTTTACCAAAAAATAATAGTAATAAAGATTCTTTTTGTTTATCATTTATAATTACTTCTTTTATTGTCTAATTTAGATTGTATTAGTGTTTATTTATTTATTAGTGGGAGGGTGTCATGTCAGGTCAGGTTTATTTTGCTTGATGTGTTATGACTTTCTGGACTGATTAGTAGTATGATTGAAGATGAGAATCAAGTGTTGTAATGAGGTGTAGGAATATACCAAGGTTGTAAGTAAATGAGTGATCAGAGAGAGGACAATATGCCCAAGTAGTGGCCCAGAATTTGACAAGAACTTTTAAAGAGAAAATATCTATGTGTAGCAGGTAGGAACAGCTAAGTTACCCATTGAGTTAATCTAGTAATTTTCAAGTTCATATGATCTAATGTCTTGAGTTGAAGTCTTTTAACCGACACTTTAAATCATCCCAAAACAAAACTTTCTTGTAATTACCCTGATGTGAGTATGGTATTAAAAGACTACCTCAAAGAGTCTTATACACCCATGTTATAAGTATAAAATTAAAAAAAATAAAATAAAAAAGGTTTAACAGCCAAGTAATCAACTCATCATTCAGGAGGTCTTACAGCGCTTGATTATTACAACCACCTCAAATAGAGGAAAAACAAAATTATTTGTCCCTGAATTATTGCAAGCAGCAAAGTGAGGTTTTCATCCAAATTGAGGTTAGCAACAGCCATAGTTACTATAAATAAATTTTTTTTATCTACCACGTGTAACTTGTGAGATGGTCTTTTTTCATTCCAAAAATCAAGCTTTAATACAGAACTGATATGCAGAATATAATAACACATCTTATGCAAATAATTTCTTTTCCTATTTTGATCTTTCTTTTTCACAATATATTGCAGAGATCAAATGTATACAATTCACCAAACATGATCTCCACAGATAAAGAACTTGATAATTTCTTTTTTCTTTTTTCCTTTCTTTCTCAACCCCCTCCCCCTCTTTTTCTTTTTTTCCCTCCTGGGACATTCTTACATTTAGAATGATTCTACCTACTTACACAACTAACTTCATTGGTATCCTCCATTGCACTTTTGCAGCTGTTCAGTTAGGAGGACCACCAAATTGTTCTGAATGGGTTGTGCTGAGCTCCCACTTTGAATGAACCTAACACTTCCCAATCCAGCATTCTCTCAAGTTTCTTTGCATAAAAAATATATAAAAAAATATATAAAAAAAAAACCTTAACTCCTTCGGCTCTTTGAGCCGGAGAACAACTATTATTACAATGGTGTTGAAGCCAACACATTATATATAGATAACTTCTATATATTTGGTCAGTTGGACTCTTTCAATACTAGAAAATTCAGTTGGACACTTTCAATACTAGCTAAATTAGATACTCTCATCCTATTCTAGATTGGCAAAAAAATATCTGGTTTTTCAAATGCATAAGCATTCATTTATAGCTTAGTTAATGATGAAATATAGAAAAAAAGAAAAAGATCAACTACTCTGTTTACGCAAGTTTAGTGAGGAAAGAATGGAAAGTATGCATTTTCTGCAATGTTTTCCTTTTCTTTGTATTGATGGTTGTTTTGTACTTATTTGTAAGTAATCACTTATTGAATCTTTTGCATAAATTGCTCACTAATCACTTTTTGAGAAATTTATTGAGACTAATACCCAATTGATATGCTAAACTAAAATCAGTCATTTTGAGTGTGTTTTAATTGCTAATGTGACACTTGGTAGTAATACTAGTGATATTGTGTCATTTAGCTACTAATTCTGTTGTTTAGTACACTAATTCATTGTGTGTTTCTTAATTCGTAGGATGGTGATGGTGATGGTGATGGTGATGGTGATTCTGCAGTGGATATCCAATCTCCCAGTGATGGTGATTCTACAGTGGATATCCAGTCTCCCCGTGCTCAGCGCTTATCATTTGATGATACGCATTAGGCGATACTTTGGGCACCTATTTTGGAGTAGTTACTATGACATTTTGATATTTATAATAAAGTTTCAAACTTTGATATAAATTTATATATATATATATATACACACACACATCATAGTTGGAAACTTTATTATAACATTCTAGACAATTAGAATGTATTCTTTTGTATAGGACATTGTACATAGTTGTTTAGAATATATTATTTTGTTCAGAACATTCTAGACACTTGTGATGTATTATTTTGTGTATAAAATTCTAGACATTTGGGATGTAATTATTGATATGGTGTAATTGAATATATTTAGTTTCTTGGTTTAATGTGGTATTTTATTTGCTATTGGAAAATATGAATTGTGGTTCATTACAGTTGCTATAAAATAGGTATTGGAAAATATGTATTTTAGGTACATTACACATGCTAAATTTTTTTTAAAAAAAGGGACCTATTCCGGCGCTTTTGAAAGCGCTGACATAGGCCTTTTAAATTATATTCATTCAAGATCTATACCAGCGCTTTTGAGAACGCTGGAATAGGTACAGCCTATGCCAGCGCTTTCAAAAGCATTGGTATAGGCCTTTTAAATTATATTTATTCGAGACCTATACCAGCGCTTTTGGGAACGCTGGCATATGCAGTACCTATTCTAGCACTTTTGAAAAGTGCTGGTATAGGTCTTGAATGAATATAATTTAAAAGGCCTATACCAGAACTTTCAAAAGCGCTGGTATAGGGCGTGCCTTTCTCGGCGCTTTTGAAAAGCCCTGGTACAGGTCTGGCGACCCGATACTGATTGTCACTGCGCGGCAGTTTGAAGCGCTGGGGAAAAAAACGCCGGGATAGGAATTTTGACCTTATCCCAGCGCTTTCTGGGGCTATCCCAGTGGTTTTGAAAATGCTGGGATAGCCCCATTTTTTTGTAGTGATCCAATTGATGATTTGATTTTATACTTAAGAAGCGAAGAAGAGCATACTTTAGATTTTTAAATAGAAGTTTTAATGATAATATTTTTCATGGTAGCAAGATTGATTTTTAGATTATCATGTAGTGATTGGGAAAAATTAATGCTCATAAATATATGCTGATATGACTTACAAAGCGGATTCCAAAACCTTAATTCCTTTCTCTAGATTGTTTATATCTCCTTACTGGTTTATATTATATCTTTGCTTAGTTTAATTATTTGTTTAGTTTATTTAATTTCAAAACAACCAATTTTTATTAAACTAGATTAGGATTAATTTGGTTAAGGTTTAATTAATTTTCCTACATTCATTCAAGTCCCTGTGGGTTCGACCTCGTTCTTGTCAAACTATACTTCGGTATGGTTCGTATACTTGTGAGTACTTTAAAATTTCAAAACAAGTTTTTGGCTCTGTTGCCGGGGACTTGGTTAGGAAAATAAATTAGGTCTTTAATTGAATTTTTCCTTCTACTACTTGTGGTTAAAATTTATTTTTATAAATAGAAAAAAAAAAAAAAAAAAAAACAAACAAAAAAAAAATTATTTCTTTGTGCATGGTGTATGAGAACTTGGATATGTGATAAAGAAAATCGTCTTGTTAGTTTTGATTATCCATCCACCATGGGAGAAACAAGAGATGATTCAAAAACTCTTAAAGAGTTGTTCTCACCTTTAACCACCAATCCTCCATCTTGCATAGTATTGCTTGCAACCACTGCTGCACATTTGGAGTTGAAGCCACAAATAATCCACCTTCTTCCTACTTTTCATGGATTGGATAGAGAAGATCCTTATATGCATGTAAAGGATTTTCTTGAGATTTGTGCTACTTGTAAGTTCCAATATTTCACTGATGACTCTGTTCGCTTGCATTTATTCCCTTTTTCCTTGAAGGATAAAGCAAAAGCATGGCTTAATTCTCTGTCACCTGGATCTATCACTTCATGGGAACTATTGGTCACAAAATTCCTCTCTAAATTTTTCCCAATGGCCAAGACCAATGCTTTGAGGAGAGAAATCACAGATTTTTATTAGGATGAACAAGAGAAATTTTATGAGAGTTGGGAGAGATTTAAGAGGACTTGATCTTAAAGTGTCCTCACCATGGTTTTGAAACATGGAGACTAGTACAATATTTTTATAATGGTTTGACTCAGACAAATCGTAACATGATTGAGTCCATGAATGGTGGTGGATTTTTTAGTCTTGTAGATGATGAGGCATACAGATTTCTTGAGAATTTATCAGAAAGCTCACAACAATGGGATTTTTCCAATCATAGAGAGAGATCTACCCCTACAGTTAAGAGAGGGGGATTGTATGAAGTCAGTGAAGATTTAGACATAAAAGCTAGGTTAGACAATATTACTCGTAAGGTTGAAGCTTTAGCTTTAGGTAGAGGGGTGAATTTTGTTAATCAAGTTCAAAGTGAAACATGCTCTATTTGTGCGAGTCTTATGCATACAACACAAATGTCATTTCACAGCTGGTTACCTTGAATACTATACTGAGCAAGCAAATGCACTGAATAAGTATGGAAGGCCACTTGCTAGTCCATTTTTAGAGACATACAATCCAAATTGGCAAAATCATTCTAATTTCTCTTGGAGGTAGAACCATTCCCCCACAATTATAGGTGGACAACAAGTGCATCAACAAAGTCAATTTCGTCCACCTACCCAAGCATATCCTCCCATTCCTGAATCAACTCCTCAGTTTATGGCACCACCAAGACAACAATCATCTTTGGAGGAGTATCTCAAAACTTTCATGCAATCAACTAGCCAAGCCATTCAAGAGATAAAAAGTTCCACACATTTGAATACTCAAGCTATTTCAAAGTTGGAAAATCAAGTTGGCTAGTTAGCAACCCAAGTTGGAGAGAGGGAAAAAGGAAAGTCTCCTAGTCAACCTATACCTAACCCAAAAGGGCAGTATGCCATCAATGGTTCTTCTAGTTCTACTCATGCACATGAATCTGTTCAGTCTATTACTACCCTTAGGTCCAGAAGACAAGTTGATAATCAAGTGAAAATGCCAAAAGTGGAGGATAATGAAAACACAGTGTTAGAGGAAAAGGGAGTTCACAGTTCATAGGATGTTGACTAAGAATCACATGATTTATTATTTATTAAAATTAAAAAAAAAAATTTATTTGACGTGCGAGCCATTTGGGAGATTATAAGAGAATTTTACGTAATTAACCATTTTGCAAAGCAGATAATATTACAGCGAAGTATAACATAATTCACCAATTGTTTGTTACTAAAAAAAGAAAAAAAAAATCTATCATAAGAGCAATTACGGGTAAACTAGTTCTTTTTTTTTTTTTTTTGTTTAAAACAATGTCCTGATGATTGTTGATTGCTTTATTAATGTTTCAATTTGATTGGTTGGTCTATAATTTTGCCATAGACATGCATGATGCATTCATTGATAAGAATAATTTAAGGGTAAACTACATTTTTGGTCTTTAACGTTTGCCCTATAAGTCAAAATGGTCCCTAATGTTTCAAATGTATAAGTTTAGTCCCTAACCTGTTGGTATTGTGTTAAAATAGTCTCTGTCGTTAAGTGGTGGATAAAAAATAGTTGATGCGGCTAACGGTATTATTAAAATCTTTTAATTTTTATAACACCACCTAAGTAGCCATATATGCTACCACATGTCTTTAGTTTTAAAAGGTAAAATAATATATTTGAAATTAGTTTATTATAGACTAAAATTCAAATTTTTTTTTTCCTTTCTCTCATTTTCTTTGCTTTTCTTTTTGCGGAACCAAACAGGAGTTAAAATCCCAGAATTTGAAGCTCAAAAAAATTCAAACCAAAAAATGGTTCAGTACCACTCATTAGATTGCATTGCAGCTTTGTTTGCTTAGTCCCTTCCCTAAAATTTCAAATTGCAAAAAAGTCCTATTAGAGCATTACCATCAGGTGTGTCAAATGCCAAATGTTTGGCATTTGACACACCAAAAAACATCTCCCATGAGGTGTTCTAAATGCCAAAATATTTGACATTGATGAACAATATACTCTCAAATTTGGTAGCATACGGACAGAAATTGTATAATTTTAATGACTTTTTTATTCCCTTTTCTCTCTCATCTCTCATCTCTCTCAGTCAGATTTCCTCCTCTCTTTTTTCTCAAACCCTGAACCTCTCATCTTTTCTTCTCTCACCCTCACTGCTTTTCCTCTACCTCTTTTTTTTTTTTTTTTGCTGTGATTTGATGGATGGGTTGGGATGGTGATGTGTGGGTTCAGATGGTGTTGGCTGGGTTCGGTTCCGACGGTGGTGTGTGGGTTCGGATGGGCGGATCAATGGTGGGTGGGTTAGGCTGTAGGTGGATTCAGGTGGGTTAGGCTATGGGTTCCAATGGATGGGTCGGCGGTGGGTGGGTGGGTTTTAGTGGGTCTCCGACGAAACCCAGGCCGGAGCATCAAGCCAGGCAGATCTTTATCACATTGGTTTCTTTTCTTTTCTTTTTTGTTGTGATTTGATGGTGGATTCGGCAATGGGTTGTGGGTCGGCGTTTTGGATCGGCATTTTTTTTTTTTTTTTTAATTTGATGGTTTTGTATTTTTAATTTATGAGAGGATTTCGGCGGTATTGACTGTGAGTTTGTGGCATTGGTGGCTATGGGTCTGTGCCGGTGGTGGTTGTGGGTTTGTGGCGTTGGTGGATGTGGGTTTGTGCCGGTGGTTGTGCCGTTGTTGTTGAGGAGTTAATATATTATTTTATTGTATTGTAAATATTATTTTAATGTATAGAATTGAAGAATAAAACATGTGATGAATGAGATATTGTAAAATGATGTGGTAAAATAATAATGTTGGCTTTTGGTATGTCAAAATGACATTTTTTTTATAGAAGAGCTAATGGGAATGCTCTTATAATTAAACAGCAAAAGTTGTTGGCAGTAAAAAAAATCAGATGGAAGCCGGCCAATGTTTAGGGGACGTAATCAAGAATGTTGCAGAGAGATTGCACATTGAAGTTACAACTCTTTGAATCGAAACTCGTGCTTGTGCTTGTGCTAGTCCTTGTTCCGTGAATTAATTGAAACAATTTGTGGTGGTTTGGAATATCAAGCGATTTGGGGTTGATTGTGTACCTTATTTGGAATTTTACTTTCATATTCAACTAATAAATGAAATATTTTTAATGTGGGAATGGAGATTTTAAAATGACTTCTTGGAGCTCCGAAGATTTTCTTTTTTCTGGTTCTTGTTTGGTTACGGGATAACGTGTGAAAAGGAAGGAAGTTGAGTTTTGAATTCTGGGTTTTTAATCCCGTTTGGTTCTCGAGAAAGCAAAAGAAAGAAAATGAAGAAAAGAAATTTTCAAATTTGTCCAAAATTTCAAATTTTATTTTATTTTATTTTATTTTTTAAAGTAAATATATATGATGTGACAGTATAGGTGGCTACTTAGGTGGTATAAAAATAAATATTTTAATAATATTGTTAGCCACGTTAGTTTTTTTTTTTTTTTTTTTTATTCACTTACCAAATTTGTTGGTATTTGTTGTCTTTTGTCCAGAATTTTTGTCTTTAGGTCCTGGAAATCCCGAACACAAATGAGCTATTGTGTCATCTGGATTAGTATAATTGTTGCAGATGTAAATTTCAGCTTGTTCAGGCTCCCTTTTTGACATCTCTTTAACATCTATTTCAGTTTTGGATTGATTCTTTAGCAATCGCTCATCCCTCTTTCTTTGAACCTCGTCGATGATCCTACTTAAGGATACATGTTGAGTGTCTTTGTCATTGGTGCTTCTGATGCTGGCGGTACCTTTTTCTCCTTCAAATTCTGAAGGTTTTGGGGGTAAGCCTGGCCCATTAAGGTGAAGGGCTGAGAATGAAATCAGAAAAATTAGAGCCAAGCCGAAGGGTCTTTTTCTATATATAGGTAGCTTCTCAAAATGGATGCATTTTTTTTCCTTTTTCTTTTTCTTATTAATACATTTCTTGCAAAGTGGTCACGCGTGGAACTCATTAAAAAAAAAAAATCTTAATTATTATAGCAAAAGAATTATTGAGAGGCTTTCTAATATTTTGAATGAAGATTTGGCTAGATTTGTGTGTTATTTTTGCATTTACTATTTATATATCACTCTTCTTCTCCTATAACTTAGGGTCCGTTTTGGTTGGGAAGATTTTAGAATGGATGAAAAATAGGGAGAAAAAAGTGGAGAGAAAATTTTATGAGTATTTGGTTGGAGAGAAGAGGGTGATGGTATTGGCAGGGTTTGGGTGTTTTCTTTTCAGTCCCACCAAAATGATTTTTTTCCCCGAATTGGGGAGAAAATTGAAGAGAAAACCATTACAAAAAATTCGGACCAAGAAGCCCCTTATGCATAGTTCAAACTTCAAACCATGTGAGAGGCCCTATGCAATGTTTCTTTTTTTACTTTTTTTGTTGTTGTCTTTTTCAAGTACTTTTCATTCATTCACTTTTTATTTTTCCCATTTGTTTTGGTTTCCTTTTTTTAGTTCATCAGTTTTTGTTTCTCTCTAATTTTATTTTATTTTATTTATCTAGTAAAGGCATGAGAGTATGTATATAAAAAAAAGGCATTAGAGTAAATTTATTTTTGTACAAATTGCATTTTTTACCCTTTCATTTTTTTTCTCAACCAAACAAAAGAGTTTTTCATCCATCCACTTTTCCATCCTTTCAACCAAACACATATGAGGGAAAACTAAATCTCTTCTAACCTACCATTTTTTATTCTTTCACTTTTCCATCTCTCTCAATAAAAAGGACTGATAAGGGAATTTTTGTCCATAAAGGTCATCAACACTTTTTGGTTCATTAGGGTAGATGTCACTCCCAATGGGACCCACAGACCAAGGACCCAATGGGATAGGTTCCCTACTCAAGGTCGCCAACATCTCGATGGTTTAGTAGCTTGAAGACTTGTCGGGTAGCTCGTGTGCGTGCCTGACGGGTGATGCACACTTAGCCTTTTGCTCGTATACCGATGGGTGGGAGATAATCCCAACGGGAAAATGGGTATACCGACAGATGGAGGACCATCCTGATGGGCCTATCGACAGTCGAACCTGATGGGTCCCACAAGCCTTTACGTGTTCTCCACTCATGTGTCCCTACATGGAAATAACTTGCACACCATATCCAAAGACCTTACTACATGTTCATATCTTCCTCATATAGGAAGAGAAGCCCTAAGATCTTGGAGCCTTAACTCCAAATATTCTCTACAAGGAAAGCCCCTACATTCAAACACATTCTTGTTCCACCACTGCAGTTGCTGTTGGTAGTTCTTGATTTGATCTTGCATTGTCAGGTTCCCGTTTGGGTTAGTGGCATCCCAAGCTAGCTTTATGACCTCTCTGCACCCAGGGTCTTGAAGCCACATTGATTCAAAGCGAAAAAAAGGCTTCTTTCTTCGCTTCCTCTGCTCATTTGTCAAGTATAGCACCAAAGCATAGTGGTCTGATGCTGCCATGGACTTGTGTTGTACCCTTGCATCTTGAAACATACTTCTCCATTTTAGGTTGGCCACCATTCTATCAAGTCTAATAAGTGTTCTCTAGTATCCATACCTACCATTGCACCACGTGTGGTTCTACCCTCTGAAGCCCAGGTCTTAGAGATACAGGCATCAAGAGCATTCTGAAAGGGTAGCATTTGGTCAGCGCTTCTTTCTGGCCACCCACACTTCTCTTCAATATGGGTTATTTCGTTAAAGTCACCGAACACTATCCAGGGTAAGCTCAGCTGTAAGTTGAGATGTTTAGGGAATTTCCAAGATATATGCGTCTTTTATGTATCTAGGTGACCATAGAACCCAATTGCTCTCCATCTTTTGTTTGACATGATATCTGTGATGACCATATCAATATGGGAGTTTTGAGTATTCGTAAGTCCATACAATAGTACCCTCCTTCCATAATAGAGCGAGACCTTTGTTTTTGCCATCACTAGGAACTATGATTCCTTGTCTGTAGTCTAGTTTAGTTTGAAGTCTAGACACAACTGGAATCTTGGCTTTTGTCTCCACAAGGAAGATCAAAAGGGGAGCTTCAGCCCTAACCAACTTGGTGAGAGCTAGAAATGACCAAGGGATCCTAAGCCCCCGACAGTTCCAAGATATAATACTCATTGAGATGGGCGGGGCTGCAGTGCAGCCACCGCCATACCGCCATCCATATTGAAAATTTTCTTCTCATCTTGCCCTTCCACCTTTTTTCCTTTCTTACGTTTCACTGAGATGAAGTTTGGATCTAATTCTTGTAATGGAGTTGGGCAAGTTCTTTATTTAACATCAATGCTGATTGAAGTTGTTGTTAGGCTTTGGTTTTCTACTATCTGGGTGATACGCTTCCAATACCTAGTCATCAACCCAAGAGGTTCATCAATCCAACCCAAATCAGTATCATAAATCATGGCGGTGGGCCTAGGGCTATCCACGGGTCGGTCCGGGTTGGGTTTGTACCCAACCCGGAATCGACCCGCCGGAATCGGGTGGAGAAAAAAGGCACCCACTGCTGACCCGCCGGAGTAATCTGGTCGGGCGGTTCAGAACATCAATGGGTGCGGGCGGGTCGGTCGGATTCGGAACGGCGAGAAAACGGTGGAAAAAACACACATCCGGCGAAAATCTCACCGGATTCTATGAGATTTCGCTAGATCCGGCGAAAATCTCACCGGATTCGATGAAATTTCGACAGATCCGGTCAAAATCTCACCGGATCTAAGGGAAATAGCACCGGAATCTAGAAAAAATTCACTGGAATCTGGGTTTTTTCGCCGGATTCAGGAAAATTTTGCCGGAATCTAGAAATCTTTCGGTCGGTTCGGGTCAGATTCGGTCGGTTCTTCGGGTGGGTCGGGTACTCGGATGAATCTGGATAGCCCTAGGTAGGCCTATCATTGTGGTCCAAGGAGGTGTATTGGCTTTTTTCTGTTTATAAGGCTTTTAGTGGCATATCGATATCGTTTGCTTCTGTCTCCTTCATCTTCTCACTTATCTCCATTAATCGGTGTACTTCTTCCTCTACCAAGTCACTTGTCTTACCTAGGTCCGAGGAGAGGGGATCCCCAAATTTGACATTGTCTTCTTTTAGCTTGGTACAAGTGACATAGCCATCTGTAGGATCAGGTTCACTGCTCAACGCCAGTCTTTCTGCAAGTCCTGAGTCATTTTGCTTCGTCAGGGTTCCAGGATGGGTCACTGTCACATTAGGCCTGTTGGTTTTACCAACCACGCGATTCACGTGTGGTTCACCAACCCTATCTTCCACGTGTGAGTGTTCCTTCCCTTCATGCATCTAGTGATTTCGCCTGAACTCTGATGGACGACTAGGGTGGTCAGAGTTGTTGTTACCACGGTGGTCAGAGTTGTTGGGGACTTGCTTGCCCGGTTCGCCTCTAAGCCACACCCTATATTGACAGGCAACTTCTCCTTTGCCTTCATTTGGTAAACCACTCTCCTTGCATTCCCTCCCTCCATGGCTAAGCTTTCCACAGATATAACAAAAGTTGGGTAGTCCCTCATACTTGAAGAAAACCCATCGGTGGTCGTCATTTTCAAATCTAATCTTTTTCCCTTTGACGAGCTTCTTTGTTGCGTCCATGTTTGCCCTGACCACAAGCATCTCCCCCGTTGGACTCCTTTATCAGGGACATCAACATCCAAGACTTCACCCATATTACTTCCTATTTGCCACCCGGTTTCTTTCATTTTGCTTTTGAAAGGTAAATTGAATCTAGACCCAAAAAGGAGACTATAGGAGTTTGATATCTTTTGGCGTCACCTCACCATCAAAGTCCTAAAGTAGGACCAAGTTCTTTTCATAGCTCTAGGGACATGTGTCAAGAACTTTCTGCTTATCCCTTTTGTCCCCAAATTCGACCAGGAATAAGTCTTCTTCTATGTCTGAGATTTGGACTCCTTTATTTGGCTTCTAGACCATTCTCATTGTCTTTCTCAATGCTTCAATGTTGACACTTCGTTAGGTAAGAATCTGTATAACAAGACAACTTTTCCCCAGCTCCTGGGCAGTATGGGTACTGTTGCTCCCTAGGGAGATTCCATCGTCTTCCTCCTCAGTGAGGGTCAGCTTCTTCTATATTTCCTCTAACTCTTTAGCCATATCGAAACACTATGATAACCAAAATGACAGAAAAACAAATAAGTCCGCACAACGGTGGGGGGGATATTAAAAAGATAACCAAGAGTCTCACAAAGGAGACTATGAACTACTTGCAAGGAGCAAAAGCCAACTTGCTTCCACGTTCAGAGAATGAGAAACTCTATTATATTTTTCTCTAGGTCCTCCACAAATTCACCCTTACTCCACTCTTAAAAGGGCTCAGATCATTGCAATGTAATAGAGAATAGAGGCAGGTTGCAATGGCTTGGTGGGGGTAGGTTGACGATTGCATTTATTTTATCCAACATCGGTTCATAACTCATAACTCCTCTTCCCCTTCTCTCACTCTCACTCTTTTTTTCTTTCTTTTTTTTTTTTTTTCCGAAAATTACAACTTATCTACCTGTGCTTTGACCAAAATTTAAATTGCTTACCTGTGGTTTGAAATTCCATGATAAAAGAGGAAAGTGTTCTACTGGATCCTTTTTGATCTTATTTGATCTTGTATTTTTGGAGGAAAAAGACATAAAAGTGGTGCAAAATTACATATTTAGCAATGTTTTAACAGATGTATGTTACAGAACTCTAACTGAGTTGACCTTAAATGAGTAAAATGTCAAATTTCAAACCAAATGCAGGCAACTTAAATTTAGGGCAAAGCACAAGTGGATAAGTTATAATTTTCCCTTTTTATTTTTTATTTTTTGATTTATGAATTTTGAATTCTTATTTTTCTGTAGTATTTTTAAAATTTTCTCGACAATCGCTTCTGGTAAGAAGAATCTCACGAAGGAGAAGATAGATTTCGAAGAGGAAACAGGAGATAAGGTTTTGAATGATGAGGTAGAGCTTGTTGATGAAGAAGAGGACGGTGAAGACGACGATGGAGATGAAGACGATGTTGAAGGAGACGAGGAAGAGGATGATGAAGAAGGTGAAGAGGTAATGGATTTTTTTTCACCTTAATTTTTAAAATTTTCCCTTAATTTTTAAGCCCAAAGCTGTGGGCTCAGAGGTTGAGACTATTTGTAGCCAAAATCGGCAGTTTATGCTTTGGTGATAAATTTGTATTTTGTACTTTTTCTTCGTGAAAAGACTAGTGCTAAATTTCAGGTATTACTATAACTATTAGTTTTAATCAAGTATTTCAAATTGTGCTTCAAGTTGGTTCCTTCTTAGTTTGATGGTCACATTAGTATTTTTAGGAATGGTGTCATTCAAGTGTGCTCAAGCAAATAGGTAGGTCCAAGTGGGAGACCTGAATTTAATTTTGGATTTGTTTCTTTTAGCAATGTGGGGGTAAAAGTCCCAGACCATTTAGTGTATTGTAGAAAGATTGATTATAGATTCACATTTAAATTATGAGGCAAACACGTTTATAAGGGTCGGTTGCATGTTTATCTTGCTAACCTAGGTCAAAATCTTAAGACACAAACGCTTACAATTGCCTACACTAGCAAGCTTATATAAGATGATTGCATGATTGGTGATTGAGTTTTTTGCAGAGTGGTTTCCGTGCACAGTTTGGAATGCATTATCCTACTGAAAAATATATCCCTTAAAACACTCAAGAGCCCGCAACCATGATTTTGACTTTGTCCTCGACAGAGTGAAGCAAAAGCTAACGGGGTGGAAGGCTAACCTCCTGTCATTGGCTGGGAGAACGGTACTCATACAAGCCTCCTCCTCCACCATCCCAACGTATGTTATGCAAAATGCCTACTTTCCTAACAAGATTCTTGAAGGTATCAATAGAGTAAATAAGAACTTCCTTTAAGGATCCATCGATAGTGTCAAAAAAATGCATTGGGTAAACTGGAGAAAAGTGACCATGCCTAAAGATTTAGGGGGACTGGGTCTTCAAACTGCTAAAGGTAGGGACACGGCCTTGCTTGCCAAACTCAACTGGAGATTTCATGCAGAAAAGGATGCTCTTTGGGTTAGGGTCCTCAAGAAGAAATACTGCACCAGCCAAAGAATTAATTTCAAGTACGGGGCCAGGCTGCTCTCCTCTCCCACTTGGAAAGGGTTAAAAAGAGGAGAAGACATTTTTAACAGGGAAGTGAAGTGGATTCCGGGTCAGGGAAGCAACCTGAGTTTCTAGTCTGATTGTTGGACTAACCTAGGTCCTATTAGGCATGTCATCCACGGACCCATTCCTCATGAATTTCTAGATCTTAAGGTAAAGGATGTTACTACACCTTTTGGTTGGGACTGGTCTATCATTCCCTTTGAGTTTCCCCTGGATGTCAAAGCTGAAATCCAAGGAGTCCATACTCCTGTCTTTGCGAGGGGTGGTGACAAACTGGCTTGGAAGCCATCCTCAAAAGGTGCCTTCAACATGAAGAGTGCATATTTGCTAGCTATAAATTCTTCGGAGGCCCTCCCTTTCCCTGAAAGTTGGATTTGGAAGCTTCACATTCTCCCTAGAATCCAAGCTTTTGTTTGGAAGTGTATGCATGAAAGTATTAGAGTCAAGGATTGCCTTGCTGGTAGAGACATAATGATGGACACCGCCTGCCGTTTGTGCCATATGGAGGTTGAAACGATTTCTCATGCGCTTCGGGACTGCTTTATGATCAAAGTCATTTGGTCCCAACTGGGTATTCATGCTTCAAATACCACCTTCTTTACCCAAAACATCAGAGAATGACTCATTGTTAATGGCAACCACTTGAAAAGTCAGCCAACTAGATGCCCACCCTGGAACATCCTATTTCTCTTCGCCATTTGGTTAATCTGGAGACAATGAAACCAGATTGTCTTCAAAAAACTGGAATCCTTTGTTAGAGCATCCTCATTGATGGAGCTATTTTTTTAGCTATTTAACACTACAAAAAGCTACTTTATCTATTTTACCTTCTCACTTTACAAAACATCCAACATCAGTGGTTCTATTCTTTTTACCTATTCATTTAAATATTATTTTTTTATTATTTCTTTCACATCTCACTTTATTTGTCTCTCCTTCTCTCATCTAAAATTCTGAAAAACAACAAGCAAACCCAAAACCCCAGCCACCTCCATTGCCACCCACAGCCACCTCCACTATCCATAGGCCACCATTACCATAACCCAAATCCACCAAATTTGCAACAAAATCATCTCAAAAACCAACCAAAATCACACATAAAAACAACCAAAATTCAACAAGCCCACAAATTTAACAACCCACCACCACCACCACCACCATAAACCCACCTCAACAACCACCATCCACAACTCTGATTTAAAAAAAAAAAAAAAAAAAAAAAAAAAAAAAAAAAAACCACCACCAGCAAGCTTGGGTCGCTAGCGGCTTGGAGCTTGTGTTGGCAACGGCTTGGGGCTTGGGTCAGCGGTGACTTGGCGGGCAGGGGCTGATGAGTGGCGAGGAGTTGAAGGAAGAAAGAAATAAAAAAAAATGAAGGGGGAGAAGAGAAGGGTGGATTCGGTGAAGTAGAAAGAAAAAATAAAGAAAAAATGGTTGGAGGAAGGAAAAAAAAAATGAAAGGGAGAAGTGCTGGGTTTGGGTTTGGTGAAGAAGAGAGGAGTGTGAAGAAAAAAGAGAGAGAAAAGATTAATTTAATCAAAGAAGAGAGAGAAACCAATTAAAAAAAATATATATATATTTTTTGGACTTTGAGCTACAGTGCATAGCCATCTTTGGCTGTGCACTGTAGCTAAGAAGTCATATTTTTTTACTATAACTTTACCATTGTAGCTCTACTTTTGTGATTGGTGGTGCTAAAAAATAGTAATATAGTTTTTTAGTACTACTAATATTAATGCTCTTATTGAGTATTTGTTAAAGGACATAATCCTAGTTGGTCAGTATCTTTTATTTTTAGAATGTTTGATCTTTTTAGAATATTTCCATTGGATACAAACTCTAACTGTCTAACAATGAACAAAAGAGAATAAAAAACAGTCAAAGAAAGTAAAACCCAAAAAAGAAAGAAAAGCATTTGATAAAGTTTAAAGATGCAAGCGCAATTTTATATTTATTCTGGTTACTAATTCTTTTGTGGAGTAATACTTATTAAATAAAACACAAGAGCATGTTATGAATATTATAAAATATTACTTCATAATCTTTGTATATTTCTCATTTTTAACAATCTTATGTGTAAAATTTTGACAATTTATCATTAGAAATGTTTAAATTACATTTAAAAAAAAAATTATTTGAACACGTTAATATTAGATCTAAAATTTTTCCATGCTCTTTTTTTATATTAATTGGAAATCTTTGGGTTATGGGATAAGAATTATGGATTTTAACTAAATTTCTTAGATCAAATGATAAAGTTTAGGGATATAATTTTTTTTAATGTACTAAATTCATATTTTATAGATTTTATATTTAATTTAGATAAAGAGTTGCATATTTTGGGGAACTTATTCAATTTCAAGTGCGTTAACAATTTCTGTTAATTTATAATGACTTTTTTTTTTTATATGTTCCATAAGTTTTTTTTTCTATGCTTTGTAAATAATAATAATAATTGTACAAGACATTTATTTCCTTCATTTTAATAACTATTAATAAATAAACCAATATCATACTCAGTACATTTTTTGATCTTAATGTAGTAAGAAATAATGATTTTATGTATTTGTATTGATGGATAGTTTATTTTATATGGCTGTTTATTTGAAGGGTTTTTTTTTTTTTTTTTTTTGCTTCTACTCCGACACACTTAACTTGAAATCTTGAGTCTGTCCCTCTTTAAGTGCCAATTAACACTTGTGTCTAATCTTTATAAATATAAAAATCAACTTTCTCTGAACCTTTTTCTAGAGTTTTAAGGGAGATAAACATGATGTTCTATCATCAATTGCATGATTATTTTAGGCCCTAAAAACAAGGAAAATTCCTCTCTTTATGAATAAGGGAGTTACACCGATTCAAATGGAAGTGAATTTTTCACGGGCAAGACTCAGGTACAGTACTTAGGTGTTGTTCCTTAGATTTCTATCTTAAGATTCTACCATGTGGCTTTTTTCTCATGAGATGAAAATGTATTTTTTAGTTAAGTCGTCAAATAGCAAAATCTTAAAAGTGAAACTTAAAGAACAACATCTAAGGTATTGTACATAAGTTTTGTCTATTTTTCATATACTTAAAGCACTCTGGTGCATAGTTTTATGCCCTTGTTACCATAATTACGAAAAACAATTTGTGCATATTTTCATCATACTCTCATCACATCACACACACAAATCACTTTACTTTCATAGGATTCTTTTTTTACATCAAAGACCATCATCGATAAGTGGAGATCTACTCATTACTGTGACCCTTCTAGAGTAATCATAATAGATGGGATATTCCAACAAAATCATGATCAAAAGTGATCACGGGAGTAAAGAGAGCCAAAATTCACCCCGTGGTAGAATATAATTAATTAAAGTTTATTGTCTTTTATGCCATGATTCTCAAAATCTAAAATTATAATTTTACAATAGATTGTTAATTTCTTGTTGTAATCCATATTATGTTGGGTGTTTTGATAATATATTCACTCACATGCTTTATCATCTCATCTATAGATCTAAGAATTTTAATTTGAATATGTAGGATTTAGATTTAAACATGTAGATCTAGGTTACATGTTTCATTAATTAAAATTCCGCCATGTTTTAATACTTTTTGCATCTTATAAAATATGATAAAATAACAAATATTTTTTGTTTTGTTTTAATATAAACTACTCACATGTAGTACTCGTTTGGATACTGATGAAAAGGCCAGCGTTTGTGTATGCGTTTGCGTTTTTTTTTTTTTTTTTTTGAGAAGCGCATTTTTGTGGTTTTTATGCTTTTTCAGTGGGTCCCGTGCACTGTTCACGGGACCCACAAACCTCTTTTTTCAGCAAAATTTTCATTAAAAATGAATCTCACGGAACTATTCACACATTTAAAAATTATTTTGCTACAATATTTTCAGTTTTCAGCAAAATAAGCGGTATCCAAACACACCCGTAATTTAGACTAAATTTACTTTTCCATAACAATGATTGCATGTCATGTTGATTTGCATTTAGTATTTCGCCATAAGTTGTGACTTTTAACATTAACTATATTTTCTGCCCATTACTAACCTCACATCGTTTTCCAAGTTACTTTTGTTCATCATGCAAGCTTGGGCTATAGAGTCGTTTGTTTCAACTCGCTTTTGATTAATTTTAGGGAAAGTTTGGTGTGTTTGGATTTAACATCTTGAAATTTCAAATTTTGGATTTTATTCCTTAAAATTTGAGGGTGTTTGGATTTTATACCATGATGTTTTAGGATTTAGATTTTACTCCTTAAAGTTTGGGGTGTTTGGATTTTACAACCCAAAATTTGAAACTTCAGGGTGTAAAATCCAAATACTCCCAAACTTTAAGGAGTAAAATACAAACACCACTAAAATTTAAGGGGTAAAATACAATTTTTGAAACATCAGGATATAAAAATCCAAACACCCCCAAACTTCACTACTTTAGGGGGTAAAATCTAAATTCTGAAACTTTAGAATATTAAACCCAAACACTCTCAAACTTTAGAGATCCATTTGGATTGAGGGAGAGGGAGGGGGAGTAGAGTAAAATAAAGTAGATTTAACCCAAAATTAGTCAATTTTTAGCAAACTCTACTCTACTCTCTTTCACTTCCCCCTCCCCCCCTCAATTCAACGGGCTTTAGGGTGTCATTTGCAATTTACCCTTAATTTTTAATTATCTGTTTGTTGGAATAGTGGATCTTTTTTATTTTGGCCATTGTATGCTAGGAGACCAACTTAGGTTGGTGGGATGGATTTTTAACATAATTGTGCTCCCGAACCTAAACATTGGGACGTAGATTAGGTCTTTTCATATAATGTTCTTTTTTACTTTCTCTTAGAATGTAAATAGCACAGAAAATTTTGTATTTTTTTTAGGTTGTGCTTAGAACCAAAGCCTTGTAAATCTTAAAGCATTTGACAAGTGTGTTTGGGAAGTGATGAAACTCACAACTTATTAGAATTTTTAACTTATTTTTGCTATTATTCATGGATCACATTGTACTTTTTGGTACTATTTATGGGTCTTACTATACTATTCAGCTAGCTTTTAGCTTTTTCCTACACTACTTTTAGCAAAAAGTTTTCAATTTCAGCTAAATAAGCTGTTCCCAAACGGGCCCATACTCTTTTCACAAATTAACAAAGAGGTAACTTTCAAGGTTTTTCTTAGGTTTTTTTTTTTTTTTTCTTTTATTAAAATTAAGGCCTACTTCATTATAAATTTCCTAGATTAGGGGGATTATATCAACAGTTAAATCTCCACATTTAAATTCCTACCCTTAGAGCATTCGAGTTTGTATAAATTTTGCTATTCATCATACCCGAAAGATATTTTGGATTTTGGTGTTTTTTTTTTTTTTTTTTTTTTTTTGGAGGAACCAAATTGGAAACACCAGCCTGGGCTATTATTGAAATAAGAAAAAACTTTAAGAAATATCAGCAAGAACCAAAGGAACAAACTCCTCCGGGATGTCTTCTAACCAAACTTGAAATTCTAAACCTGACTTGGCTTTTTTCGCCAGTGCATTAGCAACTTTATTACAATTGCGATTAACATAAATAAACTCTGAAAAACTCAACTAGGTTGCCTCATGAAGGATATCATCAATAATGTGACCATAAATGGATTGGTTAGCTCTACCATCTGAAAGTCCGTTGATCACAATCTGCGAGTCATCTTCGAAAAGCACCTCGTGTAGACTCAGTTCCTTAGCAAACAGGACAGCTCGACGGCATGCTAGTGCTTCGACTTCAGCTACCGTTGAAGGGAGGGGGATACGCATGGATAGGGAGCCAATGAATAATTTCTCCTCTGTGGTCGTGGATCACCACCCCGATACCCGCCGAGTTGCTGCTTTTGAAGACCGCTCCGTCGAAGTTGGCTTTGAATTTGGCATGGGGAGGGGGACACCAATGGTGGACGATGGAAGCTTGGTTTGTCACTTGCTCGGGCTCCTGCACCTCCAGGAAGTCCTGAAGAAAGTTTCCTGTAGTTCTTGTAATGTACTCCAGTGGCTGTGAAGGGCGATTGAGGCGAATTGTATAACGCCTATTCCACAGTATCCAAGCCATAACGATAAAATACTCGGCCCTGTGTTCATCAGCAACCTGCAAAAACCTTGAAATAAAGTTAGTGAAGTCCCCAAGAGGGGGATGAGCCCGAACCCAACTGAGATTCCTCCATACACCTTCAACCTCCACACAGCCCCACACCACATGCATGATATCTTCAGGTTGGACTTTACATTGGCTGCATAACTCAGAAGGCACAATGTGTTGTCGAAACAAGTTATCCATGGTTGGAAGAGAGTTGTTGCAGGCACACCAGGAAAAATGCTTCACCATGTGAGGGACACGTAGCATCCAAATTCCTCTCCAAAAGGATCTCTGGGTTGGATTAGAGCTACTTGGGTTGGTGGCTAAAGCATTGGAAGCCAACCACCTATAAGCACTTCGGGTAGAGAAATTTCCCGAAGGAGTTTTGGACCACACCATCCGGTCAGTGGGCATTCTCAAGCTCAGTGGAATGCTTATAATTGCATCCGCCTCATGAGGCAAAAACAATTGTTTAATATCCTCCTTTTTCCATGTTCCTGAGTTGTGGTCAATGAGTGTGCTAACCTTTGCTTCAAGTGGAATAGAAGGCAGAGGGAGCTAACCTTTCTATAGCAAGGATCCGGCAGCCATTTGTCTTCCTTGATACTCACATTAGCTCCATCACCAATCCGCCAAATCAGTCCTTGTTTCACCACCTCCCTTGCGCTCAAAATACTTTTCCATGCATAGGAACCACCCTTCGATTCTTGGGCTTCAAGGATAGAGCAATCCGGAAAAAATCTATGTTTGTAATAATAAAAAATATGGTCAAATAAGAATTTTTTTTTCTGGGACCATGTAACCTTTTGTCTTTAAAACATGAAACTTGTTATTAAATTTGACAACCAAACAGCCTCTTGATTTTCTCCAAAAAAAAAATAAAATAAACAGCCTCTTGAGGTGCTTTTCTCTAACGTGTTAATTCCTTTGATGCAAACACAGAAAAACTTAACATTCTCCTTTCACAAACTCACCCATCCAAAAAAAAAAAAAAAAAAATTACACAAATTTTTTTTTTTTTTTTTTTGAGAAACAAAAAATACACAACTTCAAAAAAAAAAATTTTAAAAAAAGTCCGTGATAATTTATAGGGGTGGCAATTCGTGTTCACGTGTCGGGCTCATGTCGTGTCAACTCATGAGTATCCGACTATATAGGTCAACACTAACCCGACATATTTATTAAACGGGTCAAGATTCCTTAAACCTAACACGACCCATTTATTAAACGGGTCAGTCGTGTCGACCTGTTTATTACATTTTATCAAAATGAAAAAAAAAAAAAAAAAAAAAAAATTTTAATATAAAATTCAAAACTAACGAGTAACTGCATCACAAATAATTATTCAAAACTAAAGCATATCCCAATATCACAAATAATCAATCACAATATGTCAAAGAAAATAAACCACAACAACTAATAAGTTTATATATCTAGAGTTTGAAGGGTATATTGGTAAAATGTCATTTAATTAAACAGGTTAGACAAGTCAAACGGGTTCTATATATAGAACACTAACCCAACCTATTTATTAAACAAGTCAGTCATGTTAACCCGAATATGACACGAACCCATTAAGTCTCAACCCATAACCTACTAATTTCGTGTCGTGTTGTGTTGGGTTTGCAAGTTTTGTCCAATTTTGCCACCCCTAATAATTTAGGTGTTGCCAGACTTTTCCACTGCAATATTAGTTTGTTTCTCAGCCAAAAATAAACGAGTAAATGACTTCTAGATACTAGACATGCGACGGATAGTGGACCCTCTCTCTCTCTCTTAATTATTAGGTACCTTTTCCTCTGTTTTTTTTCCATAAAAAAAAAAAAAAAAAAAAAAAAACTCTTTTCCTCTCTTTTTTTGGGATTAATATAAATATTATTTTTTTAATTAAAAAGAATTAAAGTTTTTATTTTATTATAATTTGTTCCTTAAATTTCCCTAAATTTCTCGAACCAATCAACTAAATTAAAATTTATTTAAATAATCCAACTTTATTAAAGGTTTTTTTTAATAAAAAAAATCCAACCTTTACTTCTGTGACTTTGTTTTTGTTTTATTTTTTCTCCATTCTCTCTTTTATTTTATTTTATTTTCGGCTGAGTATTGTCAATTTCAATTGAGTCTAGAGCCCTTGGAATGATCTTGTTAAAAAAACAATTCTTCGCTTATATAAAATCTGATTTGATAGATTAAATGAACCAATTAAATACAGTGAGACCAATTAAGTCGCAAGCATGCAACAAAAAATTGCATAATGAATTTGGAGTGATATATTTTGATGACAACCCACCGAGCATTATTGCTTTATGGCCATTATGATTTGCACTAACCATGAATTCAATGTGGGCTGTAGAAATTGATGATGACACTTTTTTTTAATTTCTTATTGCTCATAAATGATAGTGACAATATCACTATATAACAAATTTTCATTAAATTAATAAACTGATAAAATTAAGATTCTCCTACCTTTATCAAAACGGTAAGTCTTACCCTATAGAAATCACGGAATCAAAATTGCCATAGTGAAATACATGTATTATGTTATGGGCAGTGCAACAAATTTTCTTTTAAATTATAACTGGCGTGTGAGTTCCAGTTAACTCAACTGATAAAGTTGAGTGTGGAAAATTGCTATAGTATAATTTTCTTTAAATTATATAGTAGTTAGAAATGAAGAAAGAATCACAAGACTTGAAGGAGTAGAGGAACTTTAAATGATATTATGTTTTGTTTGTATTTAGAAAGAAAATTAGTTATTGTTGAAAAGTCTTGATAGTGCTTGACATTAAAGTCATTAACCCGAACCTCAAGAACAGTTTTTTTTTTTTTTTAAGAGAGTTTCAACCTATGGTATTCGTTCATGATGATAGTTCTTTATCATCAGAACAAGACATCAATTAATTTTTGATGTAGCCGGGAATCAAACTCCAAATTTCTTATTCAACTATCAGAGACTTTATCAGTTGAGCTAACTGAAACCCAAATACCTTCTTACTTAAATCCATGATATACTTGCACCAGTTATATTTACATTTAAATAATAATAATAATAATAATAATCTTAATACATTTTTCAACATGTTGATTCTATCAGTTTACTACTAACTGTAAAAATTGAATATGAGAAGTTCTTGACCCACACAGACTAGGCTTTTTGTTATATACATGGATACTCAATCATATGTTTATTAAAAAAAAAAAAAAGGAAAACGATATTCTATTATATGGGTACTTTTTTTTGGATAATCTACTATATGGGTACTTGAGATGTTCATAATAGAATGTAATTAATTAGATAGTGACATGGTAAGCAAAGTCAAGCATAACAGTTGTTTAAATATATATAAATATATATATATATATATATATATTTTAAACCCTTGTGCAAAAATTGGGTGCAACATCTTCCACAAAAACTAAGATAGTAGCATCCACGTAAAATCTTATACGTATGAGCTGTGGCAAGTTTATGACCAGAATTGTTATAAAATTTACTGTACTTTCTTTCATTACTAATGGAATAGTGGTTCCTAGATATTTTATTCAACCATTAGAAACTTTATCGAGCTAATTGAAAATCCACCTACACTAATACCATAGATTGAAACTTTCTCCAAAAAAAAAAAAAAATAGTGGTTTGGTCTGGTGTACTCGGCCATCATTCATTTACAAAACAAATTAACAACAAAATCAAGAATCCAGCTGAAAATTAAAGAATAACTTCAGATTATACCACGTTTGTTTATTATACCGTTTGGTTTGTTAATACTAACCTGCATATATAATTAAACAAAGGAACGACACCCAATTTATTATACCGTTTGCTTTGTTAATACTTACCTGCATATATAATTAAACAAAGGAACAACACCCAGTTGGTGTAGTTGCGAAATTAGGGGGTGTTTGGTACACTATTTCAAACAACAATTTTCAATTTTTAAACAATATTACGCATATTTTCATACAATTTTTCCCCACACGTATTTTTACACATGTTTTCAAATAACAAAACACATGTTTTTAAGTGCATGTACCATAAGTCCTTCTTTTCTATTTAGTTGTAATTGTAGGTGGTTTGGTTCAGAATATGATTCTGAACATTATTTTTAAAAGAAATAAGATCCATTCCCATTGAAATTCTCTAATTATTTGTAATTTTTATTTATATGTGATATTTAAATATGAAATAAATATTTCACATCTGGTTAGGTGGTTTTATTTAATGTTATCAATTTCATTTTGGTATTTATTCTTATTTATTTATCGAAACAAAATATTTTGGTATCGATCAATTTTAGCATACTGTTTCGGGATTACCCCTAATATATATCTATAAATACATTAAATATTTAATACTCATATTCACTAATCATCAATTAAATAATAAGAATCAAATAAAAACAAAATAAATTTTTTTTTTCATTCTTTCTATCAAAAAGGACCAAACCGACATTTGATCGGAATGACAACCTCAAATTGGCTGAAATGACCTGCAATTTAACCCAAGATAAAATAAGGGTATTTCTTGTTTCAATTTGGTATTTTCCTGTGGATTCGACCGAAATGGAATCTGTGACATTGATTTTATATAAAATAAGATCAACATTATTGCGGCTAAAATGACCCGCAATTTAACCCAAGATGAAACGAGTGGATTTCTTGTTTCAATTTGGTATTTTCTTGTCGTTACGCCCGGAATGGAACCTATGACATTGATTTTATATAGAATAAGATCAGCTCTATTGAATTCTTTAATTCATTTTAATTTTAATTTTAAATGCAAGATACAGTGACATTTAAATATAAAATGAATATTGCAGATGCTGTTAAAAACTTATCTTGCAACTATTATTAAAAATACCGAATGGCACATTCTCAAATTAGTTTTTTTTTTTTTTTTTTTAAACCTTCTAGTAATTGACCAAATCACTGTTCCCACACTGTCAACGAAGAAACCAAAAAAAAAAGAAAAAAAAAAGGACAATTGATTAGTAGTAAATGGTGCAATACGTTGCTTTTACCAAAAAAGCGGGACCCATAGCACGAGAATAAAGGTGTTGACGTTGCACTTTGCAAAAGACACTTTCGGCCGCCGGAACCCAACTAAAAAAGAAACACCCCAGTTCACAAAAACAACTTTCTTCTTCCTAGGAAAAAAAAAACTAATTTAATAAAAAAAAAAATTAAGAATATTTTTGCGATTGTCTCTGAAAATTCCCAACCTGCCCTCCCTGGAAAAGTCAGGGGAAGCTGCTTCCCTCTCTTCTTCGCCAGGGAAAAGCAGTGTATTGGGTTGTGGAAAAATGTGGTGTAGAATGGTGTTGCTGTCCAAGAAGAAGAAGAAGGGAGCTGTGCCTGTTTATCTTAATGTCTATGATTTGACACCCATGAATGGCTATGCCTACTGGCTTGGCCTTGGAGTTTATCATTCTGGCGTGCAAGGTGTGAGCTTTATCTATTTGGTTTATGCCCTTTTAAATTTAATTTTTTTTTTTTTTTTTTTGTGTTTATTTTTAATGGGGCTTTGGGGTCTGTTTGGAAGCTGAGAAAGTGAAGGAAAAATGAAAAGTTGGGTCTTTTAACGGCTAATTGAAGCTTCAGGCTGTAGTGAGATTCCAATTGTTCCATTTCAGATCTGTGGTTATGCTCTGTGTAGAATTGGCTTTAAAGAACCCGGAATTCTTTGTTGGGTCGGTTCGTAGGTGAATTTGGCAGAATTGGGTTTGATTATGATTTTTGGGATCTGGGAAGGAGTTGTTTACTGTTGAAGCAAAATTAATCGTTGTTTGGGTAATGAGAAAAAGGAAAACTTTACTAAACTGAGATTAATTTAATTGTGTGGCTTTTTAGTTGAGGTTGAGTTTCTCAATATTCTAGGAAACAAACAACATTCTAGGAGAAATTTGTTTCATGTTCCTCAATTTCCTCGGCAACCAGAGGGATGGTAATAAATGCCATGAGGAAATATGATTCTGTAATGGATATGCATACTGGTGAACTCGCTTAAATTACATTACATTTTTCATATTTTTTTTACATATTTAATAGTTTTGAGGTTTGATCACTAAAACTTTTTTGTTTTTCGGGTGCTGTTTTAATCTGTTGCAGTTCATAATATTGAGTATGCTTTTGGGGCGCATGAGCATTCAACATCAGGGATTTTTGAAGTGGAACCAAAGCTTTGTCCTGGTTTCACATTTAGGAAATCAATTTTAATCGGAAGGACTGATCTAGGTCCCGGGGATGTCCGCATGTTCATGGAGAAATTAGCTGGAGATTACTGTGGAAACACGTACCATCTTATCACGAAGAACTGCAACCACTTTTGCAATGATGCATGTATCAAATTGACAGGGAGACCTATACCTAGTTGGGTGAATCGACTTGCTCGACTTGGTAAGAAATTAACCAAATCATTGTATCATTATCACAATATGTGCCAACCACTGCCATGTACTGCTATTCCTCCCTAACTCTACTGTTCTTCTTTGGTCATGAGATGCCGCAATCCATAACAGCCATCACAAACTAGAACCATTTCACCATAAATAACACTTTCATCACAGCAACACCACATTACTGCTGCCATGGCTACTAAGTCATTGATGAAACTTTTGTAATGCAACCCTTACCCTCATTACCAGTTTAACACTGCTTGGAACAACGAGATTCAAGGCCAAGTTCAGAAACACTACTTCCTTGGCCTTTTGACTACCCACAAGCTATCAAGGGTACAATTCCAGCAGTTTCCTTTACTACCACATACTATCACAAATCCATTGCATGTGTTCTTGTTATATTCTTCAATGTCCCAAATTGAGCTCTTGCTAGCAACAAGTAGTTTTCATTGACAAATATAATAAAATAGGAAACAAGAACCAAGCAATGTCATTGTTGCATATGTAACCTACCAGTAAAAATAAAATAAAATAAAGGAACCAAGCAATGTCATGAAATGGGCTCTTGCTTTGTTTTCGTTTGCCTTAGTTTCTTAAAATTGGAAGCACTTTTAATCACTCTCAAATTGGTTCGATTCGTTTGTATTAAGCACCTGTTCTATTTAGCCAACTCCTTGCTGCTATTGAGTTTATTTCCTCATATTAATAACGAAAAGCTTAGCATCTAAAGTTCAAAATAAATAGCTGGAAGAAAAAAGAAATATTACATTGGGTTGCCCAGCATAATTTTGTATAATAATGTGTTTTTGATGAATTGTAGGTTCTTTCTGCAACTGTGTCCTTCCAGCAGGTGTTAATGAAACAAAAGTTAGGCAAGTTAGATCAGGAGATAGGGTTTATGAAGGAGAGAAGAAGAAATTGAGGAGCCATTCAAGTAGGTTCCCCACTTCTGCGAATCCTCCACCTCCCTCAGATAATCCTCAGCCAATTTCACTGTCATCTTGTCCTCCAGGTACTGCAATCACAAGTACTAGACAAAGACGTTGTGTCGCTCCTTCTAAATCTTTGATTCATTCTTCTTCAACCTCAACCTTGACTTTAAAGCTTTAATGGCAATCTGGTTTGATACTTTCTAGGATTTTAGAAATTAAACCACCCAACAAAAAAAAAAAAAAGATGGGCAAAATGGCAAGTTTCTTTTAATTAGTTTTACTGATCTTTTCTCACGGTTGTTAAAACAGCTGCTTGGTAAATGTTGCAGCTTTTCTGTTCTCTGTAAAATCCACTGTTTTTACTTCAATGGAAATATCTAATGTCTCTCCAATATTCAGTTTCTTGTGGAATACATCTTGCATTACTTTTTTGGTGCTGCTTAAGGTGAAAATATTGGTGAGTTGAAGTGCAAAGAGTTTACAGGCATAAACATGTATGATCTGCATGACTAATGACACATTTTTTATGTGAATATACGTCAGTTATGCACCTATGCCTCATTGACAGTAGGCGGGACTAAGAGCACAAAAAATATTGTGCTGAAGATGATGTTCCAATTATGTTCACACGGTCAAATCAACTACAATAAGCCTCTCAATTTCATCCAGCGTCCACACTAGAGCTAAAAATTTTAGCATTTAACACCTCAAAAAGTTACTTTATTTATTTTAACACACAATTTCACAACACACTCTACATCAATAGTCTTATTTTTACCATCAGCCAAACACTATTTATTTTTTTATTAATTTCTTTCTCACTTCCTTTCTCTTCCTCTTTGTCACCACGAAACCCAACTAAGTGATAAAAAATATATATATATATATATATATTTTATTATGCCTTCTTGCTACAGTGAATTGCTAAACTGGTAAACTAGCCGTTCACTGTAGCAAGAAGGCAAAAAAATTGCCTTCACTCCATTGATGTTGGGCACCAATTGGAGTTTGAGGTGGTAAAATAGCTAAAATGTTATTTTACCATCACCAATGGTGATGCTAACTATTGAAATTGTTACATTTATCATTCTCCAAATTAAAAGATTATTTTTCATCTCTAAACTTTTGAAAATGGTTCTTTTTTGGTTTCTAAGAGCATTCATAGCAAAGAACTTTAAAAAATTAGCATTTAACAACTCAAAACATTACTTTATTTATTTTAATACCCCAATTTATAATACACTCAACATCAAATATTTTTTTTCTTTTAACACTTCATTTAAATATCCCTTTTTTTTTATTCATCATCTATTTCTCATTCTTTCTCTTCCTTTCTGTCTCTCTCTCTTATTGGAAGCAATAACAACCAGAACAACCACCTACCACCGCCAGCAAAGCCAGCCATCACAAACAATGACCATAAACTCATCGTCTCAAAATAAAAATTCCATATACAACCTCACCACACAAACCCAACCACCCACCAAAAACTCACCACCCATACCACAACCACCACAAACCACCACCCATACCAACAATGACACAAACAAAAACTATTATGTTAACATAAAGAGCAACACCGACTTTATGTAGGCTACTTAGGCAACTTTCTAAGGCCCATGAGTGCAAAAAGGTCCTATAATTTTGTTCATAATATCATACTTTTATAACAATTTAAAATAAAATATATCTCCTATTAGTCGGCTTTTTTCTTTTTCTTTTTCTTCCAAAAGGGATCAATGTCTAGCTAAGAATGGAAGAAACCAATACATTTTTTTTTTTGTTGTCTCTATAACTATACGCTCCGTTTATTTCGATGGAAAACCTAGTGGAAAACATTGTGTAAAGATAATTATCCATATTTTTTAGTGTTTAGCATAAAAAAAAATGAATCAAAGGAAAACTATCTTTAGGTTGCGTTTGAGGTAGTTTATGTTGGAAAGTTTCTTTTACTATTTAGCTTATTTTTGTTACTATTTATGGATCTCATTGCACTTTTTGGTACTTCAAGGATCCCACTGTATTATTTTAGCTAACTTTTAGATTTATTTACAGTACTTTCAACAAAAAAATTTCAGTTTCAGCTAAATTAACTGTTCCCAAACGGACAATCAACATAAAAAGTATGGCTTATTTTCAAAGATTGTTTTCCACTATTTTTTTTTTTTGGAAAACAACTCTATCTCACAGAAAGCTAAATAAGAAAAGTTAGAAGATTATTTTTCAACTCATTTAAGATTACTACTAAACATAGAAAAATGAGATATTTTTATAAAAAAAACTTTTTGAAAAATGACTCATTTTCTAGAAAATATTATTACCGAAACAAACTCACTGTTTTTTTTCCCCATTTTACTACTAAACTTATTCTCATTAGTCAAATTATGGTAAACAAGTTCATTATATATATAAATTTAAAATTTTATATTCTAAAAGGAAATACAAACCATCAATATTTCCACCTAAATTTTGTCATTTTTATTACTAGTAAAACATCTATAAAAAGATCTCTTTTGAAATTAAATTAATTTTTTTCAATTGTCTTAAGGTTTTCAGATTTATATTCATATTTTTCTAATAGAAATTTATAATTAAAATTGCAGGGATGAAGGGCTCAGATAAGGATATTGGGTCGTGGGCCGCGCCCGAGAACAAATAAGTACTAGCGAAGGCAGATAGATTATTGTGCCGAGGAAGAAGTCAGATTATAATGAACAGGTGATGTTGTCCGAGGAGCAATACCTCCTCGACCAACAGAGTGGAGCCTTAAAGTCCGACCCCCCATTGAGTACTGGGCAGTAAGCAACCGTGCTTGGGAGGATAAACTTTGAAAAGAGATAAGTCAATAGAGAACTGAGAAATATCTGGAAAGAAAGTTGTTATCACCGCATTGAATGCTCTGCATCTAACCTCCTGGCCGCATTAATGTAGAAGTGATACCTGAACAATAACTTTCAGCCTTATAATTACCCATAAAGACTTCAAGAATGTGCTGATGGGACAAGTATCAAGGAGATTAGCAATCTGATCTATACGTGGAGGGCTGAGATGAAAAAGGGGAAGGGAACATAAAAGGGAAGAACTCCCTTACAGAGGGGAGCATCAGAAATCTAGAGAAAAAATCACTGTATAACCAAGAACTTGAATATTTGTATAAGTATCAAAGAAGTATATAAGAACATACCTTCCTCGAGCCTGACCGAGGAGTACTTTTCTTTTTCAAACTGTTTGTCTTGTTCATTCTAATATCAACTAGCCTATTGTCATCAACATTCTAACTCATTGAACGTTCAGTAACAGACCCACTCTCTAACAAATTCATTATTTTGGGCTCATTGGGCCATTGTCCAAACCACTTGGACTGTGGATCAAAACTCGTCCTTACAAAAATATTTATAAATAAAAGAAACATTATCTACAATATAAAATTATAATAGTAATTAAATTAAAATAAAATTTAAAGTGTAGTACAATAGAACCTAAGTTATCAAAGACTCAATACTTTCACTTAATAATAGAATCATCCAATAACCTCTAACACCATGTTTATGAGCTTCTAACAAAAGATATTTTTAGGGAAAGGACAAGAAGAAAATAATAGGTAAAGTCTTTTTCTTGTTTTAAATTTATTGATCATGATGGAAGGGTGAGATTTCTTCATTAAAAGAAGAAAAAAACAAAAACAAAAAGTGATGGAAAGTTGTTGAGAAAAATAATCATCTATTGTGTGATGGTAAAAAGAAAGGAGAGGAAAGGACAATATACTTTTATTTTTAGTCTAAATCTTACCAGTTAATAATACTATTAGCTTTTTTATATTCAATTAAGAAGTTCAATCAAGTGGTATTTTGACAAAAAAAAAAAAAACGAAAGTTTCACTGAAAAATTAAGCAAAAAAAAAAAAAGGGCTAAATTACACAATCTAGTCTAATTTTGACCAATTCAGTCCTCGAAATTACAAATTATTTTTCACCACCTAATCTGTTCGAATACATATGGAACGATAGCCCAAAAAATTCCTGAATTTTAAAAGCCCATTCCCAGTATTTGTACCCACTTGGGCTTGGAAAATTGGGCTTTCAAAATTACTTTTTAAGAGCTAAAAAGTGTGCTTTTAATTTTCAAAGTCTCTTTAAGCCCGGGACCGAAAATTAAAAAGAAAAAACTCTTTACGTGATAAGCAAAGGATCCAATCACTTCTAGCAGGTTTTATATTGGGTTTTGCAGTTTTTAGCCCAATCTTTAAGTTAAAACCACAATTTCTATTTTGGTTACCCACTTTTTAAATATACTCTCCAAACCTGTTGAGAAATGAGCATATAACATTTGCAAAGATTTGAAGAGTGTTTGAATTAAGAGCCAAACTGTCTTTTTGACATCAGTTTATATCAGTTTTTAACTTTTAATTTTTATGTACAGTTAAAAAATATGTCATCCATCAACTTTCAAACAAGTAGTAATTTGAGGTACGAGGGGTTTAAAGTTAGTTTTTATCTTTTTTTTTATTTTTTAATCTTTTTTCATTTGATAATCATAGAAAATTTATTTATTCATTTAACCTATTTGTATATTTATCCATTAAAAACGACACAGATAGACTGAATCAAAGGCTACACGCATGCTTGGCTAATTTGGCTGCTGACTGCTGTTTGGTTTAAAAATTTTGGAACACTAGTGTTGAATACTCCACGTCCCATTTGTGGTACCTTTGCTTGTGTTTCATTCCATGATGTGTCCATAGATAGGATATAATAATAGTTGGGTAGAACTCATGATTTGCATTATTATTTGGTAATCTTGATTCTTGAGTGCCTTTCAAGATGATATTCCGTAGCCCCTGCTCTTTGGCAAAGTCTACCGCTCATCGTAACACCAAAACCTTGCACTCTTCCCCTTAATAAAATTTTTGGTGTTTTTATTTACCACAGGCTACAACTTCGCCTTTATCATCAAGTACTCCTTGATAGTTGTTTTTTATTGTGAAGTCAAAATATCAATAAGTTTTTAATATAGTTGGGATTCAATTTTTATATTTTTTATTTAGGGGTGTCAATTGGGTGGATTTGGGTGGGTTTAGACTGATCATAAATGGGCTAGGTACTTAACACCCATTGACCCATTTATTACTCATTTAACCAAATAATTAATACCCATACCCAACTCAACCCAATTATAAAATGTAAAACCCAACTCACCCAATTGTCCAGTAATCAATTTTTAAAACATAATAGATTATAATTTTTTTTAATCAGTATATAAATATATTTATATAAAAGAATTTCTTTTTTTAATTCAATAAAAGGGAGAATATATAAATAATTTCAACTTTCCCAGCAACATTTTCTTTTACTTTCTCTTAGTTTCTCACCAACCAAGCAAAATTTTTTTAAAAAAATATTTCATATTCACTCACTTTCCATGAAACCAAACAGATCCAAACCACCAAAAAACCAAAAAATTTCACTTTCTAACCAACCAAACAGAAACAAATCACCATGTCCATGGCCCAAAAACTCAAACCCAAGCAAAAATTACCATAGCAACAACACAAAAAAGTCAAAGAAGAAGAATAAATCATCTCATCATAGATCTGAACCCTAAATCCATGGATCAGCGACTTATAGCTAGTCTTCCCAACAAATCTTGTACAAATTTCAACAAATCGATGTCTTTTTGGACATACGATCTAAAAGCGGTGACTTGTAGCTTGATTTTGAGTCTTTGACACAATATTCATTAGGGTTTAATTTTTTGGGTTTGAACAGAGAGAGAGAGAGGTAAATTATTTCGGTTATATTTAAGTCTAATTAGGTATCCAGTGAAAACCCAATTAATAATCATGCGAATTGGGTCTATACCTATTTAACCCAATTAATTATTAGGTGGGTTTGGGCCTTATTTCACTAGGTGGATTTGGGTGGGTAAATTGGTTTAGGTGGCTTTTGCCACCCTTATTTTTATTCGATGATAAAAGAATTTACTATTTTAGCTAACTAGCTAGAAGCCAGTAAATTTTTTAACACCTCATTACTTAACAAGAATATCTACCATATCTTGTTACATAACAATGAGGCCTATAAAGTATAAAATCTTATTACTTAATACTATTTGTAGAGATATTGGGCACGGGAATCCATTATTTGTTTATTTTTCAGGCCCGTGGCCCAATCCGAGGACGAGGGGCTGTTTGAGGAAGAGAAATCTATATTTAAGAAAGACTGTATTCGTGAATAGAAGTTAGCTTTGGTCATAATGGCTCAGGATAGTGGGCCGAGGATAAAAGCATCCTCGGCTGACTAATGTCGAGGTCCGAAGAGGTTGTCCGTTGCTCATGGTGACGTTCCAAGAAGTCGCGTTATTGTTGATAAGCATTGTAGAGATGTCAGACAGGGAAATGTCCCAAAATATCTAAGGAGAAAGCTGCAACCTTCGCATTAAATGCACTGTAGCTAACTCCCTGGCCGCATTAATGTGGAGGTGATACCTGAACAGTGTATTTCAGCCTTATAGCTACTACATGAAGAATTGCAGGAGGGGCTGATGAGACAAGTATCAACACCAACCATCTAGCATGCATGTGAAAGGTAGGGATCAAAAGGAAAGACAGTATAAAAGGAGGGAAAGGACGGGAGCAAAGGGAGGGAGGAGAACAAAATTTGTAACTAAACTTAAGAACCATATATAAGAACAGACCTCCTCGAATCTTGCCGATGACGATTTTCTTCAACATAAACCCTTTCCTTTCCATATAAATATATATATATATATATATATATATATTTTATCATCTGAATCTAGTCTAGTGTTTGTTTGATTAACTAAAACCCAGTTTTCCTACCCATTCTCTACAAATTCATTATTTTGGACTTTTTGGGCCTAAGTCTATCCACACGGTGGGCCCAAAGTTCAAATCTGGCCCTTACAATTGGCGCCGTTTGTGGGAAATTACTGGTGCAATAGTGGTTTAGACGTTAAACGATGGTAGGTTCAGGTCCAAATCAAGCAGAATCTATGGGGTCTCAACGTCAAGATCATTTCCGTGAACTCGAGTGGAGGAGAGAGGAGAACAAAATTTGTAACTAAACTTAAGAACCATATATAAGAACAGACCTCCTTGAATCTTGCCGAAGACGATTTTCTTCAACATAAACCCTTTCCTTTCCATTTTTTTTTTAATCATTTGAATCTAGTCTAGTGTTTGTTTGATTAACTAAAGCCCAGTTTTCCTACCCATTCTCTACAAATTCATTGTTTTGAGCTTTTTGGGCCTAAGTCCATCCACACGATAGGCCCGAAGTTCAAATCTAGCCCTTACACTATTCATCATCAATTTAAAAAAAGAAATTTTAGAAATAGAAGTCCTAAAAGAAGTGCTACCACACCTTCCAACATATATATTTGTCAAGCCACATTCATCATCACCATGAACAAGTGCTCCATAATCCATCTTCCACACTTAATGTGGCTAATGGTTCATTAATATTTTTCCAATTCAAGCCATCTCCATTAAGTAGCGCAGGTTCTTCAACTACCCATGCCCTCATCAAGTCAATGTTATCATAGCTTACATAGGATACAATGCATCTTAAAAATGAAAGTGAAATCTATTTTACCTTACAAGATACGGGTCAGGCTTAGGTCCAATGTCCAGTAGTACTGGTCCCATTGAGATAATGACATGTGTCCGTTTTTAGACACGTGTCACCATCTGACCGAGTCCAATGCACTAGATGCACTGAATCTAAACCAAGTCCACAAGATACAACTCAAAAAAGATTATCTTTGAGACAACCTATCACATGCATGGAAGTGAGGTGGCCGGTGGCGAAGAGAGAGAGATGAAAATGAAAGTGAGGCAAACTATATTAGCTTAAAGAATACAACTATAAAAGGGTTGTCTTTGGGACAACCTATCACATGCATGGAAGTTAGGTGGCGGGCGGCGAAGAGTGAGAGAGTTGAATTCGAAAATGAAAAAAAAAAAAAATGTACGTACGTAAAGTATAAAATTGTAAAGAAAAAATGTGGGTCCTTGATTATGTCGCAAAATGGTTCCAAATGACTGAAATAGCTTGGAATTTAGGGCAATGTGGAACAAGATTCATATTAATTTACTAGTTTCAGATTTTCTAACTTTTTTTGGTCTAAATGGAATATGTTTGATAACTTCAGTGTTAATTAATTAATTAATTATATATATATAGGGAATATATTGTCATTTTTTGAAAGTTGAATGTGGACTAGTTTTGTCATATCTCAGGCATCATAAATATAAGTGTAAGTTGATCTAATCTTGTTTGTTAAAAGATCTGACGACAAGTTCCACTTCTCACCACAATCTCAATTAGACCCTGATGATGCCAAAAAATCGTCAATGAGTTATGCAGCCCTTATGTGCTCTAAACAAAACCTGCGAGACAGAAACAAAGAAAACCCTACAGAGAGTATCGGTGTGGTACCAGCCAAATACCCTCCGAATGTTAAGTTAGAGAGAATTTCTACAACTTTAGAGTGCTAGAACTGAGAAAAATTACGCGTACCTTGGTTTGTGAGGGATTTGGGGTTTTTATAGTGCTATAGAGTTGACCTCCGTTTCTTGATGGAGAATGTATTTCCTTGTAGAGAAGATCCTCTTTAATATCCATATATCGTGAGATTATTTCCTTGTAGGGATTCTGGGCGTGAGATGCAAGACATTTCCATATTAGGTTTCTTGGAGACCACTTAGCCCACGTGGGTGCCACGTGGCTTCACTATTTGTCTCCCTTGCATCCGTCCATCTCATTGGAATCCGTTCTCTACAAAGAATCCGCCTGTCTTACTTAAGTCCGTCTACTTCAAAGGGTCCGTCCGTTTTTTTGCCTTTCTGTCCGACATACGATCCCCTCTACCAATTCTTTGATTGTTAGGCCATTTAGACCATCTTTTTTGGCAACACCGTCACTTATGACTAACTTTGTTGATTGGATCCATCTACCTTGGGATTTATCCCTATCAGACCCCTAAATATATGATGTTATTAACCATATTTCTAACTCTTTGGAAGAAGAGCGTTGAAAGTCTAAGTGAGAATCGGAATCCACATCAAAATTCCCTTTAGATTCATTTTGCAAAGAATGAGAAAAGGTGACTCGTTGCGTTTCTTTAGGAAAAGAAGTCAATCGGACTTCTTTATCACCTTTTTCCAAACATGTCTTTTGAAGAATTTACCCTTCATTTTATTTATTTTTTTTTTTTTTTTGGGGGGTTCCTTGATGAGGAAAAGAAAACCAGTACAATTTTAATTTCAAGAATCTATTATTTTTATCGGGCGCTCATCTTCCACCCCAATGAACTTATTATCTTGGTTACATGTTTCCAGGCTTCCACCTAATTGATAATGACACCTACTTTTACTTTAAAAGATAAAATTTAAAGCACTAGCCTGGGAAATAGACAAGGGCTGAGGAAGCATTTGATTAAGAACTAACAGTCCTTTTTGCCTGAGGTTGTTTGAAGGTGAAATATGGTGGATGAAAAATTTTGGAGAGAAAATGAGAAGAAATTTTTTTTTGAGTATGTTTGGTTAGGTAGGAACGAAGGAAAATAAATGGTAGGGTTCAAGTGTTTTCTCCTCGGGCCCACCAAAAAGTTTTCTCTCCAAAATGGAGAGAAAACTAAAGGAAGAAAATGAGGCTGCTTAATGGACAAAAAATGCTCATATCCCGTTCATTTCTTTTTCTTTTTCTTTTCTTGCCTAGACGTTGTTTTTTTGTTTTTTATTTTTTGATTTCCTGAGCTATGGATGGGCATGTCGTTGCCTTTTTTTTTTTTTTTTCCTGGACGTTGCCTTTTTTTTTTTCTGGGCTATGGGTGTGATAGTTGTTTTGTTTTTCTTTTTTTTCTTTTTTTTGGGTTTAACTAGACATGACTCTTTTTGGGACTTGATTTTTATTTTTTAATAAATTGGGTGATTGCTTCTTTTTTTTTTTGGTTGTTTGTCACTTTTTTGTATTAATTAGCCATCATTTTTTAAGAAGGGTGTATGAGTAAATTTATACAAACTCACTTTTTTCATTTCTCCACTTTTCCACTCCTAACCAAACAAAAAGGAGAGAAATTAAAATTTTTTCTATCCTCCTACTTTTCCACCTCTCCAACCAAACGGACCCTTAGATTAAAATAAATATTTTTGCTAAGGACCTAAAAGTCCTAACTATTAGGTTAGATTTTTTTTTTTCCTACCTACAAAGAAGAGGGCTTACATCAGCCTGACAATTTTTTTTTTTTTTGATAATTCAATTATTACAAGGACTGATAATGTTGTTTTACCATATTTTAGGCTAAACTCCAGGCTCTATTTTTATTTTTTATTTTTTATTTTTTTATTTTATTTTATTTTATTTTTGATAAGCAGGCTCTAAATTTGTTTCTTCATAATCTTCTTCCTTTTTTTTTTTCTTTTTTTTTTTTTTTTTTTTTCAATTTATCAAGTTGGGTAAGCTAATGATTTTTACATAGGTGCCCCACTGACATCTATCGTCTACCATTAATGATTTGGTAACTCCGTATGTAATTATGAAAATGTTTAGTTAAAAAGTTGCGTTATAGATTATTATAAAAATAAATTATAAGGTGGCGACTTTTCGTGTTTGACTGTTCTCTTCTGATATATATGTTAATAATTTTTTAAGACCTTTCTGTGAAATACGAGTAAGTTTCTCTAAGGCCGAGCAAATTAAAAAGCTTATCTGGTTTAAGTCATATTTGTCGGCTTGAACAAATTATGAGCAATGAAAAACTCAATTCTTACAAACTTACGAACGGGTCCTTAACAAGATTTTTACTCAGTCAACATTACAGTCTTTGCGGCAAGATAAGCATGAAAACTAAAGCCAGCCTCATGCACTTGGGAGTTTTGCATGATGTATTTTTGGATAAACACTTAATTGTTTATGATTAAAGCTCCTCATTACCTTGACTTTGTCTTTGTCTCAATTTTTTTGAAACTTTTTCCCACGCGAAGAGATTATTACTGTTGACTTTTACAATTGAAAATTTAGAATTTAGAAATAGGAGAAATGAATGTTATTTTCCCTTGATGTGAGACTGGTGCAAGTAATATAATTTTATAATGCACAAATATTCAACAAAATAATACCATATTTGTGCACAAGTTTGGGCAATAATGTTCAAATCAAAGGCCGCAATTCTGTATACATTGCTCACACAAATTGCTTTAAAAGACAAGAAATATATCTCATTTTATGACTTGGAGACAAAAATTAACCTAATGTTTTAAGAAATCGACAAGAATATTATTATCCATATCATTAGTAGCAAGAGTAGACAAGCACATTCTGTCATATTAAAATGGAGGAATAGCTTTCCCGTCGACTTTGCCCATCATCTCAAGAATTTATTACTCTCCAACTCCGTCCCAAGGATTTGGACATCTTGAATATTTATCCTTTGATTATCAAACTTAATTTTATTCTCTTTTGGAACAAATTTGCAGGCGATTCACCCAAAAGTTAATTTGCATTTAGTAGTAATTCAGTACTAATCTTAGTCTTGAATCCTTTTAATTTTAGATTTATGTTTTGGCCTCCAAATGTTTGACATGCTTTCATGCACTAAAATTTTTTAATTTTCGTCCCCACTAAAAATTTCATGGGGGGTGACTTGTTTACCTTTTACCAAAAAAAAAAAAAAAAAAGGTTTAAGTCATTATGGTATTATAGTATTATACACTCCACAAACTTGAAAAGGATTCCAAAACTAGCTGAAAAAAGATGACCATTAACACATTCTATTGTCTACGGTCATAGCCAATATATAATGAATAATAATAGAGATACAAACTATTTTATAAAAATTTTTACAAATTGCTGATGTGATGAGTAATTATATATTGGTAAATAAAAAAAAAGTGATATTAATGGTGGGCCTAAATGAAAACTAATAAGAGGTTGGTCACATCAACATTATGTAAAAATAGTTTGTGCATGTAACATTACTCATATAAAATTAAGCAAGATATATAGTTTTTTTTTTTTTGATCAAAGCAAGATATATAGTTAAATTATGCATTTGGATGAGTTTAGTTTGACTGGTTTATTTTGCTTTTTTTTTTTTTTTTTTTTTTTTTGAGAAAATAGATTGAGATAGGTACTTAGAAAAAGTGAGATATATATACACACACATTGGCGGGGGGGGGGGGGGCCGGGGGGGGCCTGGCCCCCCCTGAATCTTCCAAAAATGCCCCCTCCCCCTCTATTTAATGTTAAACATTTAAAATATTGAGTAAATTTTAAGTGATGTCCCCCTTTCATTTAAAAAAAATGTATAAATACTCTTTAATTTATTGTTGTCTTTTTTATTTTCCTTTTAATATTGACTTTTTTGACATATATAAGTCATTAATTTTAGGAGCATTTCTCTTTTAGTAAAAAAAATTTGTTGTTTTCCAAAAATAAAGTCATATACATTTATACAGAGAGTTAAAGCTACTGGAATACAATGATACATATATACATATAATTAACTGTAAGTTACAAATAAACCTAGTCATACGTTAGCATACAACTTGAGTGCAATTTGACATAGCTAAACTCAGCCTATTTGTTTAATTGAGAAAAATTATATCGACCACCTTCAGAAATTGGTGAAATTATAATGTGTTTCCCTTTGTTTTGAAGTAAATACACTTGAATGCAAGAAAAAAAAATTGTATAAATATATATATATATATATATATATATATAAATCAAACACAGATCATCATCAAGGCACTAAAATTAATTATTAAATGAAGTCATGAAATATTTTACTAATGTAAAAAAGTGGTTAATAGATGTAAATTACTAATGTTACCTTAAAAAGTCCATGGCTACTGAATTTATGCTTAGTAACTATTTTATTAATTATGGGAATTAAATAATTTAAAAGAGCTAGCTTGCTCAGGTAGTTGGACTCTTTAACCTTAGACTTATTTGAGTTATTTCTCCTCATTTAATTTTGAAGTTTTTCTGCCAAGAGTTTCTACCTTAACTAGTACTTCACAATATTTTCAATGGAGATGTTCAAGGTTCAAGGTTCAAATTGCCCACACATTTTTTTTTTTTAAATCACCCACACTCATTATAAATATCAAATTATCAAAAAAGGAAAAAAGTTTTAATGATTTGTATTTTATATTATTGAAATTAAACTTAAATTTTCTAAAATACTTTGCGTCACATGGTAAGGGAGAGCTAATTTATACTTAAAATTTCTTAAGTACTTTGCTTCACATGCTAAGGGAGAGCTAATTTATGTAATTAAGTAAAAAAAAAAGAAGTTAAAAAGTATCCAATAACAATTTTTTATTTTCTTTTTTTGAGAGAAAATACATTTTCATATTTTTTTTTATGTGCAAAAATCACTAAATGACTTGGAAACCTTGACTCTTTTTTGCTAAATAAAGGTAGGGGGCAACCTAAGTTGGACGCTAGTGAGTATGAGCCAAGAGAATGGAGTTATTTCCCAAGTGCTTCCTATTGCAGGATTCAAACCAAGGATCTCCACCTCCCAAACCCTTAAGAATGAGCCCATAAACACTAGTCCAACCACCCTTGATAGTACTTGGAAACCTTGACTTTTATGCTTTAAAGGTGACTCATATATAATATTTTGTAATTTAAAGGAAATAAGTACCTAATCCAAAAACAAGAGGGAATAAAGGTGTAATTTCACAAAATCTTGAGAGAGACTAAGAGCCTTGTTGTCCAACTGACACTTTTTTTTTTCTTTGTATCTCAAACAAAGATGTTTGTGGGACCTAGCACATGCCTACACAACACATACTTAAACAACCCAAACCACAAGATTTTGGGTATCACAATTTACACGAATGAGTGTTGAGTCCTACATTGGGTGTTTATTAGGTGGATCTTGGGTTTATAAGTGATTGCAATGAGTCTCAAATGTAATTTGATTAGTTCTTTTAAGGTATAAGTGCAAATGTGGCTTGCACTTTCTTTGGGCCACTACAAATGGTACATCTCTCTCTCTCTCTCATATTTTGATTTCTCTATAATCTTGATCTTTGATTTGTTTCAATGCTATGTGTTTCATAGATTGCTTTCTTTGTATATGATAACTAAGGTTGAACTATCATTTTGCAGTGAAGGGTTTATTATTATTTTTTACTGTTCTTAAATTTTGGTGTTTTGATTGTTATACTTTAGATTAATCTTTTTAGGCGTGGTGTAAGTGTGCAACCACCTTGATCTACATGTTATAGGGAGCAAAAGCCATAATTTTCTTGATTTTCATGCTTAATAATTGACACACCACTAAGCATAATGGCCTAAAGTTCACATGAGAGAAATAAGAGAAGATTCTGACATTGAATAACTTTTTTTATTCTCTTTAAATTTATTTGTTTTTATATTGAATTTGCATTTGGATTTATAAATATTGTGTGAGTGTTGATGATGTGGGAGGTTTTGGTACTTGCATGTACAGTAATTGATTTGAGGAATAATATGTGTTTGGCCTAGCTCTTGCTTTTCTTCCTTGATTGCAATCTTATGTTGATGCAAATTGTTTTTAATTAAATTATGGTCAAGTATTGTTTATAGACGTACTAAAAAATGAGAGAAAAATAAAAGTCTTTTCCATGATTGAATTATTAATATTTTTCATAAACAATACTTTTTTTTTAGAGAGTCTCGATCTATGGCGTCCGCTCCTAATGATAACTCTTTATCATCAGACCAAGACACCAATCAGTTTTTGGTGTAGGCGGGAATTAAACCCTAGATCTCTTATTCAACTATCAGAGACTTTACCAATTGAGTTAGTTGGAACCCACTCCATAAACAATACTTGAATATCATTTTTTCCCCAATCTTTTCATTTTACAATTGTTTGACGAGTATTATCATTATTGTTCCCCATTAAAACTATCCAAGATAGTAAACTTTTCAAATGATAAGTCTTATATAGTTGAGAATTCAAAACCTTATGATTAATAAGTATTATTTTCCTTAATTTTAATATAATCTTTATTTATTTTTAATAATTATATCCCATAATGAGACAAAGATGAAGATCTTTAATTTATTCTAGTATACGTTATTGGAAGTACAAATGTTTTTGTGTGTGCGTGTATGGAAAAAAAAGACAATGAATATGTTTCTAAAAAAACAAATAATATGGAAATATAAAATGGAACTATAGATTCCAATGATGAAGGAAATTATTTTTTCTTGCCAAATTTATTTTTGATAGTCTAAGTACGAATAAAAAAAATAACAATGGATATAGAAATATGTTCTTTCATAAAATGAAATTTTTTCTAATGTCAAAATTTTCTTAGACATTTTGGGAAGTCAAGTTAAAGAAAAAACTACTCATAATTAACATGAAAAAAATTTTTGGCATAAAATATAACTATACACCCACTTAAATCTTCTCAAATCTTCCTTAGTTTGGTAAATGGGAGATGGTGGATATATAATTGTGGGAGATTGCCTTCATGTTGATTAACAATTAAAATCTTTTTTTTAGTTTTTATTTAACTTGGTTCATATGTAAAAATTAAATATAAACTTATATTACGTAATGAATTTCATGAAATACACACCACAAGTTTTTGTCATTATTATCAATGAAAAATGATAACACTCATTATATTTCTTAAGAAATTCACATTAAAAAAATGTAGTAGTTATTTAAGGACTAATAATTACTGTGGGGATGCAGGCACAAACGTATGTTGGGCCTTGGGCCTTGTCTGAGGAGGCACAGTAGACCAAGAATAGATCAACAGTAAGGAAGGAGCAAGACCAAGAACTTCACGAGCAAGCTATGGCCGTGAAAGCAGGGAGAGGTGGTCCGAGGAGGATTATCTCCTCGGCTAGACAAGGAAGGGGTCAAAAAATGAACCCTATAATCCAAGGAGACTTTCCAAGAAGTTCCATTGGTAGGCTCAGGTCCACACCAGGCAAAGTCTATGGGGTCCCAACGTGTAAACCATTTTGTCAACCTCGAGCGAAAGAGGGACCGGGAGGGGAGTGTGCATACTACACAAACCAATAGAAGCCAGTCCCGGGGGAAGAGTCATCTCTCCCATGAGGAGGATACCAGAGCCCTGCAACTGGAGATTGACCATCTGAAGAGAAAGCTGCGCCACGAACGGCGAAAGCAAACTCCCTTCAGTTCTAACTCGTTTTCTGACAATGGAAAGGATTGTAGTTATAGGCGCAAATCAAGAACTCCCCTCAGTGAGTCTTTCTTGTATGTCGAAGAGCACCACCATGAGCGCAGAAACAAGAACTCATCATCTAAAGGCGTGAGAAACGATGTGATGAGCAGGGCGCTCAACCAGATCTCTTGGTCACCCTTCACACGCAGAATAGAGGAGGGGACGCTTCTTCGGCAGTTCACCCAACCCACATTCACCATGTATAATGGTCGAACAGACCCCGTGGAGCACGTGAGTCACTTCAACCAGAGGATGGCTGTGCACTCCCAGAATGAGGCCTTGATGTGCAAGGTATTCCCCTCTAGTTTGGGGCCCGTGGCGATGAGATGGTTTGATGGCCTAGCTGCAGGTTCCGTCAACTTCTTTAGAGAACTCACCCAAGCCTTTGGGTCCCTCTTCATCACATGCAGTAGGGTCCCTTAGCCCTTAGACTCTCTGTTGTCCATGTCCAAGCGAGAATGAGAGACCCTAAAAGCGTACTCGGACAGATACTGAGAGATGTTCAATGAGATATATGGTGACTTTGACGATGTGGCCATCAGGACCTTCAAGGTAGGCTTGCCTACTGAGCATGGTTTGAGGAAGTCCTTGACTGGGAAGCCTGCTACCAGTGTGCGTAAGCTCATGGAGCAGATTGACAAGTATAAAAGGGTTGAGGAGGACCAACAGCAAGGCAAAGGGAATGGTAAGGCTATCCTTTAGGAGATGGGGGATTTCAGGTCAGACTGATACAACCATAACAGACCCCGGAGGGATTTCACTGGGCAGTCTGGGTCTATGATTCCTCAGGCGGTTAACATGGTGTTCCGAGAACCAGTGCATCAAGTCTTGGAGAAGATCAAGAATGAGCCATACTTCAGATGGCTAAACTGAAGGAAATATGCATGTACGCAGCGGAAAAATAACGGATCTACTTCATTCATAATAGATAACATGTGCTATGTAAATTTCAGAATTAAAGAACAAGAGAGTGTACCTTGATACGGTGAAATTCAAAACCAAAGATCAGAAGCACTTGGGAACACTTTCAATCTTCACTCCAATTCCACTTGATGCCCCAAATGTGTGGTCTCTCAATCAGTTATATATATGTTCTAGAGAGAATGAAAGAGTGTTTAACACTCACATACATACCAATTCTTATTTTTTCTCAAATTCTGTATGTTTCTCTCTATAAAACTGATTATCTAATTGGGCTAGCCTTTTGAGCCTTTACAATTGGGTTTTAGTGTGTGGTTTGGAGTGGGACCAAAAGGGAACAAATAAGACTCTAGCTCCAATGGGCCTTTGGCTTTTCTGTTAACTCTTGACAAGTCCAAAGTTACCATTAATTATATTTAATACCACTATATAAATATAATTGCACTCTAGGCCTTATTAATAAATTATATCCCAAAACTTTATTGTACATGCAACCCCTTCATAAAATATTCATAGTAACACAAAGTCATGAATGAAGACTGCCACTTTGTGAATTACTACATCTTAATCCTTGAGTACCCGGTTTAATCCTTTTAAATTATTCATCATATATTTATGAAATCCAATTCCATAAACATATACTTTAGTCTCACTAAAGTGGTTAGGCCTAACTTTCCGAATAATAAACCCATTAAACTTATCTCAATGGAATATTTTATATCTCCGTTAAGAGACTATGAATTCCATCTTGAGAATATATGTTTCATCAACACTAAATGTTGCTGCCCAACATACTGAGGTTTTGACCGTTACATTAGATCTCACTCCTGATATATCAAAGCAACCTATACTTCATGATTAGGTCCATTATTCTCTCAAAATTAAGAGTTCATGTGAATAGAAGTCGTGAGATTTATTATTCATTTGACAGTCGTTAAGAGAATAATAAATCTCACTACGGTCTTGTTCAATATGTCTTAACTCTTAAAACATATCAAGACAAATCATCTTAGTTGATATGTTATAGTCTTCGCAAGATGAAACGCCCAATTTCATCACCGACTACGAACTACAATTCTGAGTTTACAAAGAACTTGTGATTTATATCTTCTGTGACTTTTCACATAAATCACATACTATACATCTCATGGACTATATGATAATATTCGAATATTCATGTTACCATTATTTTAGATAATAATAAAACAACTTTATTAAACACAATATTAAGTCATACATAATGTCATACATAATATCATACATAGCATCATACAATAGGATTTAAGGGCACTAATCCCAACATAAACAAGATGGCAGGAGACCCCACGAAGCACAACCAAAGCCTTCATTGCCAATATCACCAGGAACGAGGACATGCGACCGAGGACTACAAGAATCTGTGGAATCATCTAGAGCAACTGGTTAGAGATGGAAGGTTGCAATAGTTTTTGTATCGGCCCAACAGGCAGGGAGACCAGGCAGGGTCAAGGGCTCAGGGGAAAACCTCTTCCGGGCCCCTTTTGGGTACAATCAACGTCATCTTCGCCGCTCTAGGGAGAACTGGCTCGCAGCCCTCCAGGGTGATGTCCGTAACTCATCTACCTGCTGAGGACTCTGGTCGAGTGCCGAAGAGGGCAAGAATGAAGGCCCGACTAGCGCTAAGCTTTTTAGATGAGGACAAGGCGAGAACCATACAGCCGCACGATGACGCTTTAGTGATCACCCTCAGGATATGGGGGTATGATGTGAAGAGGGTGATGGTCGACCAAGGCAGTGGGGCGGAAATCATGTACCCTAACTTATATAAGGGCCTGAACCTTAGGCCTGAGAATTTGACAGCCTATGATTCACCTTTGGTGAGTTTCGACGGGAAAGTTGTCATTCCGAAGGGTCAGATTAGACTACCCGTGCAGGCAGGATTGGAAGTGGTGGAGGTGAATTTCATTGTGGTGGATGCCTATTCTCCTTACACGGCCATCGTGGTAAGACCTTGGCTTCATGCCCTAGGAGCCGTTTCCTCCACTCTGCATCAAAAGGTGAAATATCCGTCTGGGAACCGGATCAAGGAAACAGTGGGGAGCCAGACAGTGTTGAGGCAGTGCTTGTTCGCCGCGATAAGGCATCAGCCAAGAGTAGAGCCCTCGGCCTCTGTGGATAAGGGCTTATAGCAATCAAAGGGCCCAACATTGCCCTAGGATGGGACAGCCAAGGAAATAAAGTGCGAGGATTTAGAAAAGATTGTTGTCGGTGATGACCCAAAGAAGTTCTTTCAGGTTGGAGCCTGGCTGCCCCCTTAGGAGAAGGAAGAGCTGGTGGAGTTCCTTAGGAGGAACATAGACGTGTTTGCGTGGAGTGCTTACGAAGCTCCCGGGGTGGATCCAAGCTTCATATGTCATCATTTAAACGTCAATCCATCGGTCATCCCCAAAAGGAAACCATCTCGGCACTCTTCTAAAGAGCACTCTGACGTTGTTAGAGACGAAGTGGCAAAACTTAAGCAGGCTGGGGCCATTAAAGAGGTTTTTTAACCTGAATGGTTGGCCAATATCGTGGTGGTGAAGAAGAAAAGTGGGAAGTGGTGAGTATGTGTGGACTTCACTGACTTGAACAAGGCCTGCCCAAAGGACCCTTTCCCCATACCCCAGATTGATCAGTTGGTTGATACGACAGTTGGTCATCCTCGGATGAGCTTCCTGGATGCCTTCCAAAGGTACCATCAGATACCTTTAGCTTCGGATGATCAGGAGAAGACAACCTTTGTCACCCCCACTAGGAACTACCACTACAAAGTAATGCCTTTTGGATTGAAGAATGCAGGGGCTACTTATCAGAGAATGATGACCAGGATGTTTGAGCCTCAGCTAGAAAAAAGCATTGAGATCTATATAGATGACATGGTAGTTAAGAGCAAAGTGGAGTCCGAGCACATTCACGACCTCAGGAATATCTTTGAGATTTTGAGGAGGCACAAGCTGCGACTCAATGCTTCGAAATGCTCTTTTGGTGTCGGGTCAGGAAAGTTCTTGAGGTATATGGTCACTCACCGTGGAATTGAAGTCAATCCTGATCAAATTAGGGCAATTAACAATTTACAACCACCTCGGAATCCTAAAGAGGTCTAGAGGCTGACAAGAATGACTGCTACCTTAAACCGATTCATCTCTCAGTCAGCAGATAGGTGTAGACCCTCCTTCCAGTTGTTGAACAAGTGGAAGGGATTTGAATGGATTGAGGAGTGCGTCCTGGCCTTCCAACAATTGAAGGAATACCTTTCTCAGCCACCCATTATGTCAAGGCCCAAGGTGAATGAAGTTTTGTTTGCCTACATCGCTGTGGCCCCCCACACAGTGAGCTTGGTGCTGATACAGATTGATAGTGGGGTGCAAAGACCAGTCTACTATGTGAGCAAGTCACTACACGAGGCCGAGGTCCGCTACCTACCACTAGAAAAGGCCATCTTGGCGGTGGTGCGTACTACACACAAGTTACCTCACTACTTCCAATCGCACACGGTTGTAGTATTAACCTAGCTTCCACTACGAGCACTACTTCGGAGCGCTGATTCCATGAGGAGGATAGCTAAATGGGGTACAATGCTAGGGACTTTTGACATGAAGTATATGTCTCGCACCTCTGTCAAGGGCCAGATCCTCGCAGATTTGGTGGTCGAGTTCACTGAATCTCTATTAGAAGACGAAGCAGAGAGCCAAGGCATGGATGGAAAATCAGTTGGCATGGTCTCCCTGCAGGAGCCCTCGTCCTAGAAGGTATACGTTGATGGCGCAGCGAATTAAAAGGGTTCCGGAGTGGGGCTAGTCCTAATATCCCCAGAGAAGATCACTATTGAGAAATCGTTAAGATTGGGGTTCTCGGCCACAAACAACGAGGCTGAGTATGAGGCTCTACTGATGGGGATGGCCATGGTTCAAAGAATGGGCAGAAAAGCCATGGAGATTTTCTCGGACTCAAGACTGGTCGTAGGCCAAATGAAGGGAGATTTAGAAGCAAGAGATGAGAGAATGCAAGAATACTTGAATCAAGTCAGGTGCCTGCAGTTAGGGTTCCGATCTTTCAATTTGCTGCATATCTCTAGGAATGGTAACATACACGCCGACTCCCTAGCCACTCTTGCAACCTCCTCGGCACAGGGTCTACCTCGAGTCATCCTCGTTGAAGACTTATACTAGCCCATTGAAGGGAAGAGTGAAACGGTCTGCGTCCATCAAATTAGGGTGGTGCCTAGCTGGATGGACCCTATGGTGCTATTCCTTAAAGAAGACATCTTGCCCGAGGATAAGTCAGAAGCTGACAAGGTGCGAAGGAAGGCACCTTGGTTCTGGCTGTCCGAGGATCAAAAACTGTACAAATGCTCTTTTTTCAGGTTGTACTTGTTATGCATACACCCAGAAGCCTCAGAGCTACTTCTCGAGGAGTTGCACCAAAGGATTTGTGGAAGCTACACATGAGGCAGATCTTTGTCTCACAGGGCCCTTACTCAGGGGTACTGGTGGCCGAATATGCAGAAAGAATCACAGGAATATGTGAAGAAGTGCGACCTATGTCAGAAATTTGCACCAAACATTCACCAACCTAGAGGAGTCCTTAATCCCTTATCCAGCCCTTGGCCATTTGCTCAATGGGGCTTAGACATTGTTGGCCCTTTCCCCAAGGCAGCAGGGAACAAGAGGTATTTGCTGGTTGGCACAGACTACTTCACTAAGTGGGTTGAAGCTGAGCTCTTGGCAAATATCAAGGACATGGATGCCAAGAAATTTGTTTAGAAGAATATTGTTACTTGGTTTGGAATTCCTCATACGCTCATCTCGGACAATGGACTTCAGTTTGACAGTAAAGCCTTCAAGAGGTACTGTTGCGACTTGAGAATTAAGAACAGATATTCCACTCCGGCTTATCCGTAAGGAAATGGAAAAGCCGAGGCTGTCAATAAGGTAATAGTGAGTGGACTCAAGAAGAGGTTGGATGATGCGAAGGGAAGATGGGTGGAAGAACTGCCACACGTTCTCTGGACATATCGGACCACGCCCCGTAGATCAATAGGAAAGACACCTTTTTCAATGACTTATGGAACCGAGGCTGTCATTCCTCTGGAAACCAGATTCCCAACATTAAGAACAGGCTCTTTCACTCCGAGCAACAATGATGGGCTATTGGAGAAAAGTTTAAACTTAGTCGAAGAGCGAAGAGAGAATGCCATGATCCAGTTGGCCTATTATTAATACAAACTCAAGCAAGGGTATGATGTCAACGTCAAGCTAAGGCCCCTGACACCTGGAAACTTGGTATTGAGAAAGGTTCTAGGTACCGCAAAGAACCCAGCATGGGGAAAGCTAGGGCCCAACTGGGAGGGGCCATATCGCATCACTTCGGTGGCTGGAACACTTAAATGGACATGTAATACCACGCCCCTAGAATGTAAACAACCTGAAAATGTATTATTATTAATGAAAGTTTTTCTTCGTCACATTCTTGTCTAGTCTATTATCTACTAAGTTTTCTATTATTATCGTTACCAATATCAAACAGAACCTTGGTCATACCTGGCTCCTCGGACCACATACCTTGGGGAAATTAATATATTAAGTTATTTTTCTAAGTATCAAACAGAACCTTGGTCATGCCTGGCTTCTCAGATCACATACCTTAGGGAAATTGATATGTTAAGTTATTTTTCTAAGTATCAAACAGAACCCTGGTCATACCTGGCCCCTCGGACCACATACCTTGGGGAAATTGGTACGTTAAGTTATTTTTCTAAGTATCAAGCAGAACCTCGGTTATGCCTGGCTCCTCGGACCACATACCTTGGGGAAATTGATATGTTAAGTTACTTTTCTGAGTATTAAACAAAACATTTGCTATGACTGGTCCCTCGGACCACTTGTTTTAGGAAAATTAATACTTAATGACATCTTTCTAAGTATTAAACAGAACTTTAGCTATGCCTGGTCCCCCGGACCACCTGCTTTGGGAAAATTAATACTTAATGACGTCTATCTAAGTATCAAACAGAACCCTAGTCATGCCTGGCTCCTTGGACCACATACCTTGAGGAAATTGATATGTTAAGTTACTTTTCTGAATATTAAACAGAACCTTAGCTATGCTTGGTCCCTCGGACCACCTGCTTTGGGAAAATTAATACTTAATGACATCTTTCTAAATATTAAACAGAACCTTAGCTATGCCTGGTCCCCCGGACCACCTACTTTGGGAAAATTAATACTTAATGATGTCTTTCTAAGTATCAAACAGAACCCTGGTCATGCCTAGCTCCTTGAACCACATACCTTAGGGAAATTGATATGTTAAGTTACTTTTCTGAGTATTAAACAGAACTTTAGCTATGCTTGGTCCCTCAGACCACCTGCTTTGGAAAAATTAATACTTAACGACATCTTTCTAAGTATTAAACAGAACCTTAGCTATGCCTGGTCCCTCGGACCACCTGCTTTGGGAAAATCAATACTTAACCTTTATTTTCTTAAGCACCAGAACATGTCCCAGGTTACATACGACCCCTCGGATCAGTAGCTTTGAGTAAGTTAATATTCTTAGACGTTTATATAAGTGTTGAGCAGAGTAACGGTGGTATACCCTATTTATTCTTTACAAGACATATTATTCATTTCCGTAAGATTCAGCCTCCCTTGCAGAGGGCCCAACCCTTAGTACAAGTACGTGATAATCCTCTTTATCGCTGACACTTGTTCAATTTACTTGAATTAGCAGTAATACACTACTATTAGCTTTTGTTAAAGTACGTATAATAACAATCCACTATTACCAGCAATCTTGGTTAATACTAACAAAAGAACAAAAGTTACAAGGAAAAAGAAAGACTCATGGAATTAAAGGTAAAAGTAAAGTTTCTTCATTGGTCAAAAGGAAGTTACATTACAAACAGTGGTGAAAGCACCACAGCAAAAAAAAAAACAAAAAAAATACATGCAAAAAAAAGAAGAAGGGAAATTCCTATAGCTAGGCTTTTGCTCGAAGAGGGTCTTCCTTGTGATCAGCAGCCTTGGACTTGGTATCCCCAGCCTTGGACTTGGACTTAGCAACTTTGGTTTTGAAGACCATATCCTTGATTGTGAGAGCGTCCTCGGAGAGATTAGTTTCGATTGGTGGCTGAACCCCCTTGCCCTTATCCTCATCCTCAGGCCGAGGACCCCCCTTTACCTTCTCCTTATCCTTGACAGCCTTTGTTGTGACTTCTACGTCCAGGGAAGGGGCTTGGATGGTGGAGGGCTGCTCAGTAGGATGAGGGGGAAGAGTAGTGGGAGGAGGGAGCGTAGTTGGATCTTCTCTGATATCCTTTGGGAAAAAGGTATTCTCCGCTCTCCTCAATTCAGAAGTGGCATGAACTCCTGCCTGGTTGAGCGCTTCAGCCCATACCTAGGTGCAGTAGTCCCTGCACACCCCAGCCACCTCCTCAGCTAGCCTTGTCTCCGTATCCAGCACCCCACGTTCATAGGATGCTGCCTTCTCAGCCTCGGCAGTGTCCCTGGCCACCCGAGCTGTTTCTTTAACTTTTTGCAACTCGACCTTGAGATCCAGCACCAACTGTCTCTGGATGGCCAGTTCTATCTACATCAGATGAAGCTGCTTGTGCTGGTCCTTGGCCTGGGTCTCCAGGCTCATCAAGCCGGCCTCGGCACTCAGACGTTCCCTCTCCAAAGTGGTCAGCTTGTTGGCCAGCTCCGTTTGCTCTTGCTTTAGGGCTCCCAAGGACTTCTCAATCTTGGCACGGGAGTGGGCCTTAGTCTTAGCCTCACTTCGGGCATCCTGGACCCACTTATCGGCCACAAAAACTTGTTGGGTAACCTGTATAACAACAACGGGGGAACCCCATGTAAAAAAGTGAAAGAACGAAAGGGCGGCTAAGTATTTAATTCAAAGATATGTTAGATTACTTACCATGGCAAGGTCCCTCTTTAGAGATAGGAAGAGGTCGGGCTGTTTAAAGTGCCTAACAGCGTCCATATCTCTGGGGAGGAGAAGTAGCTGCTTTAGGGCTTCAGCAATGTAGCCCGAGTGCCCTCCTTGGAAGCTCCGAACTGAAGTATTTCAGGGGATGAGAGTGCCGTCCAGCTCTAGCTGGGAAGCCCAAGTACGCTGTGGTCGGTGCACCTCAGCCCCCAGGGAGTCCTCCTTGCTCTCCACCGAAGTTTGTCTCCTTTGCCTATCTTTATTGGTCTTTTGCTGCTTCGGATCCTTTAAAGGGATAATCTTTCTGTCTTCAATGTCCTTCCCCTTCCTCTTCTTCTTTTGCGAGTTGGGATCTAGGGTGCAAACCGAGAGGAGAAGGAAGAGAGGGAAGGAGGGGGGAAGTGGGAGATTGGCAGGAACTTAGGATTTGGGGAAATCCTTAGACGACCCCCTTTTGTTCCTCGCGGTGAGGAGACCCTTCAGTCCTTTCCTCAGGTTGATATCCATCTCCTCGTCCTCCTCGGAACTAGGATCCACACGGGCAATAATGAGCTTGGGAGAGTGGGCAATAGATTACCTATTTAACTCGTCCTTGGAATCCGGGAGTTGGATTATAGGATTTGCCCTTTCTGCCTTGTCCTCATCGAAGTGAAATTAGTTAATCTCGGCCTCGAGGGATAGACGTGAGGAAGCTGTTTCCTCCCTTGGGGCAGCTACTGCTTGGAGAGGGCATTGAGGAGGTAGTTCGACAGGTGGAAGGTCTCTCTGAGCCAAAAAACCAAGCACGGAGACGTCAATGCGGGCTAGTCTAGGGTCACCAGCTCTTATTGCCTGACCCGCATCCTGGAAAATCCTTGACAGAGGCTCGTAGTCAAGTATCAAGTGGACGGCTCGTAGTTGCCTATCTTCACTTATGAATATCTCTGACCTCAGTAGCTTGTTGAGACCCGGAACGTTGACCTAGCTGAGCCACGGAGCGACATGTGTTTTATCTGCAAAAACATCCGATGAGGAGATTAGGTCTGGACCGACGAAGATTATCACCAAAAGAAGGCAAAGTGTTAAAGATGGAAGGAAATAAAGCTAAAAGGGCTAAATTCCTTACCGAGGGACCTAATCCTAGGGTACCCCACCTGGCTCTCCCTCCCGAGTTGGGCAGTGAAGACTGTCATGCCACTCTCCGGAGACAATCAGTTAATCATCCTTCATGCCCTTGTTGGATTTAGGAAGACATGATATCAATCTGACAACGTTAGACCAAGATTTGAGATAATACCCAGCGCCGACAAGGGAATGGCACTCATACAGATGAACGATGTCGTGCCATGTGAGTCCTAAGTTCATCTGCTCGTTCAGAGCATCTACGCTCCCTAAGACTCTAAACAGGTTGGGAGCGCACTGGTGGGGACATAGTCTATGGTTGAGTAGGTAATCTCTAGTTACCTTACCCATGAGAAGTGTCATTCATCCCTTTATGAATGTGATCATTGGAATGACAACTTCACCCTCTCTTCTATCTATAAGAATTTGGTCTGGGGCACAAAATTGCAGGGCCACTCCCTGCGGAATATGGTACTTAGCTCTAAAACCCTCCATACTCGTTGGGGAATTTACAAGGTGTTTGAACCTACCCATCTAGACAAACTAAAAGGATGTGAAAGAAATTTTCAAAGGAAAGAGACAAAGAATAGAAGGCCGAGGAGACCGGCAGAGGAGAAAACAACCTAAAAAGAAAAAAGAAAAAAAGGAAACTTACGAGAATGAGTAGTTAATAGCTTCTGATATTTCTTGGAGGTTTGATTTTTTTAGAGAAAAAGACTTGGAGACTTTAGAAATTTAGGAAACCTTGAAGGTTTAAGAGCTAGGGATCTCTGGAGAACTTAAGAACTTGTGAAATGAGGAAAAATGGTTTCCCCGAGTGCCTTATATAGGGGGTGGAATTAAGTGGGAGTTATCCCGCTCAAAATTCAAGGAGAAATGTCAACCGTTGGATCTGCAACTCACCGTTGGATGTGGGGGACAAAGCGCCGCCTGGAGAAATTCTTGACGCATCGCGGGCTCCAAAGCGTCAGTGACGATTATGGGGCGCATAAAATGGTACTCCCACATGTGTAAACCAAGAAGGTGAATGGTCTTGACTCTTAAAAATCAAAACCCCATTTTTTCTCCTCAGATAAAAGGGAAAAATCGGAGTTTTGAGGGGCTATTGTGGGGATGCAGGCCTAAACGTATGTTGGGCCTTGGGCCTTGTTCGAGAAGGCACGATGGACCGAGAATAGATCAACAGTAAGGAAGGAGCAAGACCAAGAACTTCACGAGCAAGCTATGGCCGTGAAAGCAGGGAAAGGTGGTCTGAGGAGGATTATCTACTCGGCTAGACGAAGAAGGGGTCAAAAAATGAACCCTATCATCCAAGGTGACTTTCCAGGAAGTTCCATTAATAAAGACACGCCCTATGAACGTGCAGGAGGAAGGGGAGCCAAAAAATATCTAGGAGAAAGCTGCTACCACCGCATTAAATGCTCTACAGCTAACTCTCTGGCTGCATTTATGTGGAGAAGACCCCTAAAACAGTGCTACCTTGGTTGCCCCAACTCTCAGAGGGCCTGTGAGGGTGTCCGATGGGACAAGTACTCAAGTAGAGGCTTAGATGATCAACAAGTGGAGGGCCAAAATCATCTAAAATGGACTATATAATGGGAGAGACCCTCCATGTTGAAGGGACCCCGGAAAAAGGAAGAAAGAAACACTGTAGCAATCAAGAAATAAATTTGTAATCATACTTAAGATAAATATACAAGAACTGATCTCCTCAGACGACTTTCTTTAGTGGAGATCAATCTATCTTCCCGTTCTTATCCTTTGAGCCCACTTTATTTGTTGTCCAACCCACTTTAAACCGGTTTTTCCAACCCACTCTCTACAAATTCATTGTTTTGGACTTTTTGGGCCTAAGTCCATCTACCTTTTGGGCTAGGGGCTCAAATCTGGTCCATACAATTACAAATATATAAATAAAATAAAAACCCGTGCGAAGCATGGGTTAACAACTAGTGGGTCTAAAAGTATAAGAAGTTTAGCCCAAGCGTTTATATAACTTAATAGATTGTTAGAGATATCAACTTAATGTCCCAATTCTTATCAAAAAAAAAAAACTTAATGTCCCAAAAAAAAATAGGATATCCCTTTCATTTCATTATAGGGAATTATGTTGAATCTTATTAAAAATTTATTCAAAGAGACTGTCATTCTAAATTTCCATTAATTACTCTAGTTTATACAACTTAATAGTTTGTTAGAGATATCAAATTAATGTCAAACACCAATCCAATTAATTTGACAATGAATGAATATATATATGAGGGTGTTATCATCCTACTTTAGTGAGATTCTTTATAAGTAGTTAACTTGTGAGAGAAGTGACCTCACTTGTTTTAACTTAGAGTCCTACTTCTTTACAAGTCATTGAAACTGAAAATTCATAAAGTATGGAAATAGTATTGCACTCATCACTTCCTTGAATCTTCTTGTTGCTTCAAACATAAATCCTTCAAATTCTCGACCTACAAATCCCCATAAAACAAACAATCATATCATATCGACACCATCTAAACATGTGTTAGAACCTTGTTTCTTATCACGATAAGTATAAGATATTTGTATACATTTAATTTTGAAATTTTAAAACTTTATTGTTGGACAATTTTTAAAATGTAAATATATAGTTTTTTTTTCCTGCTGGATAAGCAACATCTTTTTCAAGTATATACCATCTCACAAAAAAATATATTTGAAACAAAATACTTGATTAACTCATCAATATATTTAAGTTAAAATTTTTATGGAATCAAAACTGCAAACCTTTCATAAAACAAACATAAATGTACAAACATATCTTTATGTATATCCATTATATTAAGGGTGTCAATTCAGGTTAGCGTGTCGGGTTCGTGTCGGGTCAAGGTAGGGGTATTCGACTAAATAGTTCAACCCTAACCCGATCCATTTAATAATCGTGTCATGATCCTTCAACCCTAACCTGACCTGTTAATAAGGTGGGTTGACCTGACCCAACCCATTTGACACGCTTAATAAACGAGTCGTGTTGGATTGACACGAATGTGACACAACCCATTTCAACCTACATAATATTAAATATAGCATCCATTTAGAAATAATTTTTTTTATATCCCAAAAGCAATGCATACACTTCAAGTCTTCAACCCACATTCAAAATAATATAGTTCAATAAAAATATAACATTCATCTAGAAATAAGTTCTTTACACTCCAAAAGAAGTGCATACACTTCAACCCAAATTCAAAATAATATAGTTTAACAAAAATAAAATAACATAGTTCAACAAAAATATAATATCCTTAGAACTTGCCAAATGCTAAGTATCAATATTGAAAAAATTGGAGCAAACAGTAGACTAAAGTTTATAGAACAAAAACATTATATAGAAAAAATTACTGCAGAATTTTGAAACACCAAGAAAATGGTTTTCTTTAATTCTAAAACTCACTAAACACATTAGGGAGAGAGAGAGGGGGGAGAGGGAGGGAGAGAGAGAGAGAGAGAGAGCAATAACCGATTTGAGACTTTGAGTTTGAGAATTGGGCGTGAGACTATAAGATAGTAGAGTGAGTAGTACGGCTAAAATAAAAAAAAATAAAATTAGATATTTATAAGAAGGTTTAGAGATTTAGGGTTTGTAGGGTTTAGAGATCTAGAGTTTGTAAGGTTTCAATTTCCAATTATATCCCTTATAAGTTTTTGTAATTACTCACTTTTCTTTTTAAATTTAAAATATATGTTGGATATAAAAGGTATTTGACAAATCTAAAATAAAATGAATATTTATTTGTTATACGAGCTAAACAGGTTGTGTTAAGTGGGTCATTTCAGGTTAACACAAATAAATTGGCGTGTCAAACGTGTCTATTGCGGGTTACACGGGTTGACCCACTTATGACATGTTTTTTATCGTGTCGCTTTCAGGTCGACCTGTTTATGACCCAAACCCATTAAGAGCCAACCCTAACCCGCAAAAACCCGTGTCGGGTTCGTGTCGTGTTCACGGGTTGGGTCGAACATTGACACCCCTACATTATATGACACAAAGGTTCCAACATATGGTTAGATGGTTTAGTATAGATATGATTGTTTGTTTAATAAGTTGAGGGATTTGTATTTGAAGCAAAGGGAAGATATTATGGCATTCAAAAGTGTGATCCGTATTCTCCAAAGGTAGGTCAATTCTCTCACAGGTTAACTATAATGCCTTATAAAGAATCTAATTGAGGTAGGTTAATACCAACATCATCATAATATTCATTCATTGTCAAATTAATTGGCTTGGTGGCATTAATTCGATGTCTTTAACAAACTATTGGTCTGTATAAACTAGAATAATCAATTGAAATTTAAAGTTTCAATAAATATAATTTACTAAATTTCAATAAACACTAAATTTTAAGTCACATTGATTCGGTATATACCTCAGTTGAATAGATAAAGCAGGCTAGAGTGTTATGTTAATCTCAATCTTAGTGCTAAATTTATAGGATTCCGCATATCCTGAAATTTTTTATGAAAGCTGGACTCGAAAGAAGTATCCTCCCTTTACCGTATTGAGGATTACGTCAAATCCTACTAAAAATGCAATCAAAATAATTCACCTCGATATTATATATATATATATATATATAAATATATATATATATATATTTATATATATACATATATATTTATATATCTAAATTTCCATTGATTTCTCTAGTTTATACAACTCAATAGTTTGTTAGAGATATCAAATTAATGTCACACCAATCCAATTACTTTGACCATGAATGAAAATCTATGATGGTGTTATCATCCTACCTTAATGATTTTTTTGTAAGGCATTCTAGTTAACTTGTGTTAGAACTGACCTAATTTATTTTAACTCGGAGTCCTACATCTTTACAAGTCATTGAATTGGAAATTCATAATATATGGGAATAGTATCGCACTCTTCACCGCCTTAAATCTTCTTGTTGTTTCAAACATAAATCCTTCACATTCTAAACCTACAAATCCCATAAAAACATACAATCATATCATATCTACTAGATCTAAACATGTGTTAGAACCTTTTTTCCTATAACAATATGTATAAAAATATGTATATAAATTTAATTTTGAAATATTAAAGCATTATTGTTGGCTAATTCTTAACATGTGTGTGTATATATCTACATAATGTGGTTGCAAAAGTGAAATAAAGTTTTGCAATATAATTTTGATTCACTAAAACAGTTAATCTAAATGTCTTTATGAGAAACCAAGTATTTGATTTTAAAAAAATTTATTCAAAAATTTTTTTTTTGAGGGGGAATTATTCAAAATATTGATTGTTAATTAATTTTTTTGTTTTGTTTCTTGTATGCTTATCAATTTTATTGATTCTTTCTTGTATTTCATTTTAATTTATTGATTGTTAATTGATTCATCAGTATTTAATTCACTACATTTCTTGAGGCGGAGGTTTCCTTAAAAAAAAAAAAAAAAATTGTCTATTTCATCTTCTAGTAAAACACACGCTATATTAATCTTATGTTGTAGAGTTAAATTACGGTTCTACGTGTATAGTTAGATTGTTGGACTGGTTTTTTATGAGAATTTTCAATTTATGCCCTTGCAATTTGTAGCAAGCAGAAGTTTTATATCACGTGATTTAGACTTATATGTATATTAGATTGGACATTCAAAGACTTTTTATTATTATTTTATTTTAGAAGAGGACATTCAAAGATTTGGCCCTGCACAAGAACATATAAAAATTGAAAATTCTTTTATGTGAAAACGATTAAATGATATATACATGTAATCAGTATTTGATTCATGCCTCCCTTTTCTCAAAATTGTACACACAAAAAATCACCCCTTGAGCAACAATTCAAGGGGTTCACTCAAAATCTTAAGATTATGCGTCTTCGAAGTTTAAAAGTCAGTTTGACAGTCTCTGGTTGATCTCATCAGACTAGACTAGGGGTGTGCAGTCAACCCACCGATCCATCAAAATCAACCTGATTCAACCCAACCAGCTGAGTTGGGTCGGTTTTTAAGGGTTGGTGGGTTAGGTTGAATTGTCAAAAAAAAATTTACAATGGGTCAATAGATTCACAAATCCACCTAACCCAACCTGACCCACCTATATTTAAAATATATATTATTTAATCTTTTATTTATCAACTAAGTTGGTATCGAACTATATGATATCTTACTAACTATAGAATAATACAACTAGTTCATGTTTATTTTATTTTTTAATTAAGTTGGGATAGAACTAGTTGATATCTTACTAACTAAATAAAATGTCATTTGGTTTGATAATTTGTATATGGTGGTGCTATTACTGAGAATTTTCAAATAGCAAGGGTAGCAAATAAAACTATTTGGTTTGATTATTTGTGCTAATTTGATGCACTACCAACAAATTTATAATGTAGGGGTATTGAGCCCAGGAACTCATTATCTATGTATATATTGGGCCTGGGGCCCAATCCGAGGACGAAAGGTCGTCCGAGGAGGAGTAAACATTGTCAAGGGAGTCTGTGTTAGTAAAAGAGAAAGTTAGTTTTGGTCATAAGGGCCCAGGAGGGTGGGCTGAGGATGAATGCCTCCTCGGCTGATCAAAGCCGAGGTCAAAAGAGATGGTCTTCTGTCCAGGGGAACGTTCCAGAAAATTCTATTGGTATGGATAAGTATTACAAAAACATAGGACAGGGGGAGGAGTCCTAAAATATCTAAGGAGAAAGCTGCTACCACCGCATTAAATGCTCTGCAGCTAACTCTCTGGCCGCATTAATGTGGAGGTGATACCTGAATAGTGGTTTTCAGCCTTACAGCTACTACACAAAGACTTTAGGAAGGTGCTGATGAGACAAGTATCAACACCAACCATCTGGCCTGCACGTGGAGGGAAAAGATGAAAGGGGAAGAAAGTATAAAAGAATAAAAGGGCAATGAGAGAAAGGGATCGAAAAATCAAGAGAGAAACACTGTAGCAATCAGGAACCAAATTTGTAATCAAACTTGTGAGAAATATATAAGAACTGATCACCTTAGACTGTGTCGAGGACGATTTTCTTTAGTTTAAATCAATCTATCTTCTTGTTCTTGTCATTTGAACCCACTTTATTTGTTGTCCAACTCATTTTAGCCTAGTTTTCCAACCCACTCTCTACAAATTTATTGTTTTGGGCTTTTTGGACCTGAGTCCATCTATCTTTTGGGCTAGAGACTCAAATCCGGTCCTTACATATAATATTATAAATCTATTGTTATTTGTGTTGATTTGAACTTTGATTCACTAATAAAATAGTTTGTGTTAGTTTGATGTTATGCTCAGGTTTATTAGGTTATAAATGTTTCTTTATTTGTGTTGGTATTGTTCTAATGCTTAATTAAAAAAAAAAAAAAAAAAAAAATTCTAACCCAATCTAGGTGGGTTGGATTTTTTTCAACCTGATTATGGTGAGTTGGATTGAAAAAATTTCTCAACCTGACCTAACTCAGCCCATGCACACTCTTAGACCAAACAATCGTTTTTAGTAAAAACCATGGTCTCTTGCTTATATGTGGCCTGAAAAAAAAAAAAAAAAAAAAAAAAAAAAAAAAAGGTTTGCTCTATGTCCTGACCAACAGTTCCCCCCACCCCACCCCTTAATATTTAGCCCCCCAAATAGTTAATATAATATGCTCAAAGCACAAGTCAAGTTGGTGTTTTTTTTTTTACTCCTTAATTTATTTTTGAATCCTAAATTTATTTTTAAGAACAATACTCTTTTTAAAAAGTTAACAGATGTTATAAGAGCATTGGTTTAGTAACTATTTTTAAAGGAAAAGAAAAAAAATAACTAAATTTTTTAACAGCTTTTTATATTTCATATTAAAATGGTATTATCACTTTCCTAAAATGATCTATTAATAAATGCCCTAAAAGTACCTGTTAACTGGACCCCATAAAGAATTTTAATTTTACGTGAGAGGGTATAACTACTTACCATAAGAGTTGTGGGTTCCAGTTAGCTCAACTGGTAAAGTCTCTAATGGTTGTATAAGAGATCTGAGGTTCAATTCCCCTCACCTACACCAAAAACTGATTGATGTCTTGGTCTAATGATAAAGAGCTATTATTAGGAGTGGACGCCATAAGTTGAAACTTTCAAAAAAAAAAAAAATACCATAAGAGTTAACAATCACTTGACACAACATCTATCACAATTTTTTAGATTCAACTATGTAGAATTAACATATTTTTTCTCAAAAAAAGAAAAAAGAAAAAAAGATTAACCTTTTTTTTTTTTTTTTGCTATACTTTGATTGGCTATACTTTTGGCCAATTTCTGCCCAACAAGCAGATTAACCTTTTTTTTTCTTTTTTTGCTAACCAACAAGCAAATTAACCTAGTGGCAAGGCAACTTGTGGGTGTAGTCAACTTAGCTACAAGGTATTTACTGTTCTACAGCTGAAGACTTTTGTAGCAAGACAAAATTAAAGATCTGTTTGAATACCGCTTATTTTGCTGTAACTGAAAATTTATTACTGAAAATACTGTAGATAAAGGTAAAAATTAGTTGAAATAGTACAGCGGGGCCTATGAATAATACAAAAAAGTGTAGTGGGGCCATGAATAGTAGCAAAAATAAGTCGAATAGTAAAATAATTTTAATTTTTCATTGTTATCTAAACACACACTAAAATTTTAAATTATTTCTGTGGGATCAAAATACAAGAAAGTAAATGAAAGACAATTAATTTATGATTTGTGGGAGAACGATTTACAATGGGAGAACTAGGTAAGAATCCAAATTAAAAGACTAATATCACAATTGAAAGAGGTACAACTAACAACTTTATATTCTATTCGGTCTGGCCAAGGAAGACGATTACAAGCTGAAATCACTCTTTACAGTTTTTCTCTCTGATTTTTCTATCCCCTTTCTAAATGGGACGAGGGCCCTTTTTATACAAGTTCTGCTTCTCTCCCTAAGGAGGATTGTGTGGAGGAAATAAGATAATATTTGTCCCATCAAAGGTTTCCTCCACCTTTTGAGGAGTAAGTGGTAAGAGACTAAGAGGCATTACTGGGGCAGGTCAATCAATAATGAATTCAGCCTTTGTTAGGTGTGAACAACCATTAAACGCGAAGGTGACTATTGTTGAATTAGGCTCTACCTTTCCTAATTCTTCGGTTGTATTCTTCCATTGGCTTTTTGAGTGTATATTGGCTCTTTCTCTTGCTCATTCGTATCCTCGGCTGTGGGCTGATGACAAAATTTTCTTCGGCAGCTTCGGCCATGTACTAGGTGGGAACGGGAGATATCGACGGGCTAGGCCTTGCTACCCATAACCAGAAGACCCTTTGACTTTCTCCTTTCTCGGTGCCAGTCTTACACCTCTTGCACTTTCCTTGGGCTGGATCTGTGCTTCTCCCTCCATTATTCCTTTCCCATGGGCCTCTAGCATTTATCCCACTCCCACACAATTTCTTAAATCAGATAATTATGTTATTATGAGACAAAAGCAAACCTAAAGTACCTTTTTTTTTTCCCTTTACATTTTTCTTTTGAACAATGTCAAGCACTTGTAAACTTTTCACAGTGAATTTACCCATGTTATAGGTTGTTTTCCTTTGCCTCTGTTACGAATATATTGCTTGACCCATTTTTCAAATTGCAGCCAACGTGAACTGTGTCTTTTCCGGTGATTCAATTCTACTGAAATTCTAGAAGTTAAGGATTTTAAGCAGTAAAAGAATTATATGCCTCACAGATTAAATCAACAATTTATCAGGACAAATATTTTTCAGTTCAATACATAACTTTTGATAAAATAGAAACCTTCCTAGCAAGGGAAAAATAAATAAAAAGATCAGAAAAACACTTCAATATGCTAATCAAACAACACTAAAAGTTCAAATAATTTGCAATGGAATATTGCTGATCAAACATGCAAAGCTAACATAAAAAACAAACATCGATAATCAATTCCTACATGTAAGGCAAGATTTGAAAAACATGTTACATATTCATATTTTGGATTTTTTTTTTAAATGGTAAAAATACAATTTACACCTGCTAACTTTGCCTAAGAATTATTTTGGTCTCTTAAGTTTGAAGTTACTATGGCTTTTGAGTGGAGTTGTGATGTGCCTTTATGTTAGAACCCTTTTCCATCTCCCTTGTGTGTGTGTGTTTGTTTCTCAAAAAAAAAAAAAAAAAAAAAAGTTTGAAGTTGGTAATTTTAGTCTAATAATTTTGCCCAAAATCATTTTAGTCTTTTAAGTTTAAAGTTAGTTATTTTAGTCAAGTAAAATCCTTTCAGTCTCTTGATAACTCACTTAGTGCAATAACTTTGCCCAAAAATCACTTAAAAGTATCAACTTATAAGACTAAAATGATTTTTAAGTAAAGTTATAGGACTAAAATGATAATTTTCAAACTTAAAAGGACTAAAATGATTATGGGGTAAAGTTGCAGGACTAAAATGACAACTTCAAACTAAAAGGATTAAAATAATTTTTGGGCAAAGTTAATGGGTGTAAATTGCATTTTTGCCTACAAAAAAAATATATAATTAAAATGTGCAAAATTTACGATGGAGTTAATGCTCCCTTCTCACCTTCTAGGCCTCAACTGTTATGCGGATTAATATCAAGTGCAATACCACCTAATTTAATAGCTCTCAATGACTGAGATTGAGAGTTGAAAAAAACAACTTTTAATCTCAGTCATTATAAAAAAAAAAAAAAAAAGAGGGAAAAAGTAAAATAGTCAAACTAGTAAAAATATTTAGAGTGGAGAGCAAGTAATTACACTAGGTGCAAAACCCTCCCAAATTGCTATTTTCCAACCCCACACCCATATTGAGCTTTAACTGGGTGGTATTGCTTTTTTTTTTTTTTTAAGCAATTGTGAACAGTAAATGGATTATTGTAGCCATTACTGTAGTGAGTTTCTATTTATTTGTGGTGGCTGGGTTGCTATAGTTGAGAACAGTGAGATCAACATTGCTATGGACAAGAATGGTGAGATCGGTGGTTCACGGTGGGTTCGTGGTTCACAGTGAAATCATTGGGTTTGCTAGTGGGGTTACTAGATTTTTTTTTTTTTTGTTGATGGTTCACGGTGAGTTTGTGGGTTTAGTAGCAATTGTGGTGGTGGTGGTGGATTTGTAGATTTTTGTGGGTTGCTAGTGGTGGTGTGTGTGGTGCAGCAGTGATGGGGTGGTGAGGTTGCTTTTTTTTCTTTTTTCTTTTTTCTTTTTTTTGTTGGTGATTCATGGTGGATTTGTGGGTTGTTGTTGGTGTTAGTGTGTGTGGTGCAGCGGTGGAGTGGTGAGTTTGGCGACAGTGGTTGATGGATTGGGATTTTGATTATAGGAGGTTTGTGGTTGCTTGTAGGAGGAAGAGAAACACTAAGGGTCCGTTTGGTAGGGCATTTTAAGCACACTTTTGAGTATTTTAAACACACTTACACACATTTTCACACACACGTATATTAAAAATACCCAAACAACATTACTTAAACTCCTCTACCAAACACCCCTAAATATGAATACAGAAAGAGTAAATAAATTATAAAAAAAATTTAAATGAAATGGTGAATTAATTAAATTTGGGATATTGTAAAGCAGTACAGCATAATAAATAAAAAAAATTTTAAAAATGTAAAATAAAAAATTTTATGCAAACTTGGATGCGAATGATCTTTTTTTTTTTTTTTTTTTTTTTCTCCCTCGTAAAAAAAAAAAGGATGGTAATTTCAATAGATGAGATTGGGAAAAAAATTTAAAAAAAGAAAAGAAAAAGAAAAAGAAATTCTCTGGATTCACGGGACTGACTAGTCCACCAAAAAACAAAGCCAGCTGACAAAAAACAATTGTCATGTGTTCAAACAGTGAACATTACAATATTTCCGTTGTTTCCAACCAAGCACTCATTGGCCATTTCTTTTCTCTTTCCACGCCGTTTCGTATCAGCTGTTTCATAAAATATGACCGTCGCAATTTTCAACACCCTTCCAGCGAAACTTTACCGTCCAACTCGAGTCACTTTTTTAGTGATCCAATACATTATCAACCAAACTAGCGGTTGAGATTCGTTACAGTAGGTTTGATGTTGTACATATATAATATATATATGTAGTAAATAAAAACACACACTTAACCAACCCCAAGAAATCTCGCAAAAGAAAAAAAAGACCCCACCTCACATGTGTCTTGTCTTAATGGTCGGAACCTTGGAAAATTTCGCACCTACTGTTCCAACAAAGATCGGACAACTCATGCCTCACCATACCCAGAAAAAAGCTAGCAAGAAAGATCAACCAGATTGTCTTCTTTCCTCTTTCCCTCTTTTTTTTTTTTTTTGGTTTTTTTTTTTTGTTTAACAATTTAACATTAACTAAAAATATGGCTGAAAATAACAATTCGAATTTGAGATGAGAGCAAGTAGCAAACCAGTCAACAATTATAGTCAATCACTTCTGTTTTGCATTTATCAATATGCTTGACAACTTAATTTACACCAAAATCATAACCAAAAAAAATACATTCTTGTACTAATGATCCAAGAACAATAAATACCACAAGAAAGAGAAAAGCATTAATTTCAGTACTCTTTAAAAGAAGTTGTTAGATTTAGCTAAGTATGTATAAATGAAATCCATATATATAAATATATATATATATATATATATTATCTTGTAAATTGCTTTATTCTTCTATGTTCATGAACAAATGAGTTAGTGAAAACAAACTAATCAATTAAACAATACCAAATTTGTGAAAGATAATCCAGCCAAAACCTTTTTCTCCACAGCTTTTTCATTTCTTCCAAGCATAAACCAGCAATGAAAACCCAGATGGGCCACCCAATTCACTCTCCTCTGTGCTGGCCCATTCCATTACAGAGCTTCCTCCAGAAGACCCTGCCGAAGACCACATAGAAGTCGAAGACGATGACAAGCTTTTCCTCATCTTTCTCCATTCAATCCCACTCAAGCCATAGCTCCAGCTCTGTTGTGCCCACAAAGCCATCCCATTTTTCTCACCCGAAGAAGAATTCGCTTCCTTTTCTCTATCTTCATCTCCTTCAAACCTGAACATGAAAACCGCGTGTCTATCATCGTTGTCTTTCTCGAACAACCAGTTGTACACGTCCCATGAGATCTGTACAGGCACCCCATCAACTTCAATTCTCTCATTGCCTCTGAATTTCCACTTTAGGCGCTTTATCTGCAAGACCCTTTTGTTATCCACGCTGAAACTGAGCCTGGTGTCATCATTGTACCCGCAATCTATTTGTATTTCCCTGGTTTTGCCTCCAAATCTTGCTCTCGTGGTGTAGATTTTGTTGGCAAAGACATGCTCTCTTTTCAAGACAAGAACTTGGTTACTTTTAGGCCTTTGGGCTTTGGTTTTGGCATAGGCTTCTTTGGTGGAGTCTCCAACGAGAAGGGTAATTTCATTGTCAACAACTACGGCTATGTAGAACTTGGATTGGGGTTCAGGTCCAGACCCGAACTTGGCTCTGGTAAGGTCCCAAAAAATTTGAGTATTGGCGTTGAGCCTTTTGGATCCATGCTTTTTCCAGAAAATAAGGGGTTTGATGTGGAGGTGGAAAGTGTATTGGGAAGAAGGAGAAGAAGAAGAAGAAACAGGAGGAGAGTCGAATATGTGGTGATGACGGGGGAGGAGATTAAGGTGAAGAGAGCGGCCAAGGAGAGAGCGAGACCAGGTTAGAGAGAAAAGGCCAAGGGCAGTGTGGTAGAGGCAGGTGGTGAGGTTGGGGTTGCCGGAGGTGGGTGGCGGAGGTGGCGGCGGCGGTAGAGATTTGTGGGTTTCATTATTGGAGGGGCGAAAGCAAGAGGGGAATGGAGAGGATTGCTGAGACATCTCTTTTTATTTTTTGTTTTGGTTTTGGGTTTTGTTGGGGAGCTGAGATTAGAGAGTGTGTAGGGTTTTGTGGTTTATATGAAGGGCTTAAAAGCTTAAAGAAATTGGGGGAGCTAAAGGGGAGCGGGGGTAAAAAGTTGAGAAGGGGGAAGGAGACTTCTCAACCTGAAATATTAGACTAGAGCCAAAATATTCAAAGGGAGACTCAGAGAGGTCTTGACCCGCCCCCCCCCCCCCCAAAAAAAAAAAAAAAAACAAAAACAAAAAACAGCTAGAATACAAAAGAACCTTAATAAGAGTGAAAATTGCCAAGTCTAATGGAGAGTAATTCTAATGACACCACATAAAATGCTTCAAATTTTGTAAATTCTGCGTGTTAGATTGTGACGGACTATTTGTCACTTTTATACCCACTATTAACACCCACTATATATATATTTATTCACAATCTGTCCTGTGGACAGTTGTGCCACAATTATGCTACATTTTGATATTTCCAATTGAGGTATCTAATTTTTAAATCCTCTATTCCTAATTGTAATTAAGGAATTATAAAATTGCAATTAAAATAAGTGAGAATTATCTCCTATAAATAAGTTTATGCTTTGAAATCCTAGTTGTCTTATGATTTTCTAGCTAAGTAAGGAAAGTTTCTTTATTAAAGAACCAAATCGACATCGTATTAGTTGTCAAAGTGATAATCATAGTTGTCAAAACGTGAATCGTATCGTGAATCGATTTTTAATTTTTTTGTATCGTGTATCGTATCGTATCGTGTATCGTAAGATACACAAATACTTAATAAAATTTATAAATATACATATATAAAGGGTATATTCATTATAAATTTTGAATATATTCAACAAATGACTAATTTATTCATCACTTATGTAATAATATTTAACAAGCTAACTAAATAAATCAAACTAGCATGTGTTTATAACATACACATTCAAATTTCTTAAATTCAAAAGTGATAATATCTTTCATTAAAATATTCGTAGTAATACAAAGTCATGGATGTAGACTGCCACTTTGAAGATTACTACATCTTTATCCTTGAGTACCCGGTTTAATCCTTTATGTTATTTATTATATATTTATGAAATCCAATTTCATAAATATATATTTTAGTAACTACTTACTAAAGTGGTTAGGCCTAACTCTCTGAATAACTGAACCCATTAAACTTATCTCAAGGGAATATTTTATATCTCCATTAAGAGACTATGAATTCCATCTTAAGAATATATGTTCCATCAACACTAAATATGGTTGCTCAACATACTGAGGTTTTGACCGTAACTTACAGATCTCACTCCTGATATATCAAAGCAACCTACATCTTATGATCAGGTCCATTATTCTCTCAAGATTTAGAGTTGATGTAAATAGAAGTCGTGAGATTTATTATTAATTTAACAGTCGTTAGGAGAATAATAAATCTCACAGTGGTCCAGTTCAATATGTCTTAACTCTTAAAACATATCAACATACCAACTAGAAGTCTCCACTTCCATGATCAAGACAAATCATCTTAGTTGATATGTTACAGTCTTCGCAGATGAAATGCCCAATTTCATCACCGACTACGAACTAAAATTCTGAGTTTACAAAGAACTTGTGATTTATATCTTCTGTGACTTTTCACATAAATCACATACTATGCATCTCATGGATTAAGATAATGTCCAATTAGTTCATAAATGGATAGTCTCATATAATTAAACAATTTAATTATTTATGACATGCCAATAAATTGGATTTTAGGGCATAAACCCCAACAAATAAGACTCTAGCTCCAATGGGTCTTGGGCTTTTCTGTCAACTCTTGACAAGTCCAAAGTTACCATTAATTATATTTAATACTACTATATAAATATAATTGCACTCTAGGCCTTATTAATAAATTATATCCCAAGACTTTATTGTACTTGCAACCCCTTCATAAAATATTCGTAGTAATACAAAGTCATTAAGGTAGACTGCCACTTTGTAGATTACTACATCTTAATCCTTGAGTACCCGTTTTAATCTTTTTAAGTTATTCACCATATATTTATGAAATCCAATTTTATAAATATATACTTTAGCCTTACTAAAGTGGTTAGGCCTAACTCTCTGAATAACAAACCCATTAAACTTATCTCAAGGGAATATTTTGTATCTCCGTTAAGAGACTATGAATTCCATCTTGAGAATATATGTTCCATCAACACTAAATGTGGTTGCCCAACATACTGAGGTTTTGACCATTACTTTAGATCTCACTCCTGATATATTACAGCAACCTACATTTCATGATCAGATCCATTATTCTCTCAGGATTAAGAGTTCATGTGAATAGAAGTCGTGACATTTATTATTCAATTGACAGTCGTTAGGAGAATAATAAATCTCATAGTGGTCCAGTTCAATATGTCTTAACTCTTAAAACATATCAACATATCAACTAGAAGTCTCCACTTCCATGATCAAGACAAATCATCTTAGTTAATATGTTATAGTCTTCGCAGATGAAACACCTAATCTTATCACCGACTACGAACTACAATTCTGAGTTTACAAAGAACTTGTGATTTAGATCTTCTGTGACTTTTCACATAAATCACATACTATGCATCTCATGGACTATATGATATAGTGTCCAAATATCCATGTTACCATTATTTTAGATAATAATAAAATAACTTTATTAAATACAATATTAAGTCATACATAATGTCATAGCATCATACAATAGGATTTAAGGGCACTGATCCTAACAATCTCCCACTTGCCCTAAAGGCTATTGTGCACTAATATAACTTTCATTCCCTCCAAATGTGACTCGAACGTCCTTTGAGGCGAAGCTTTGGTAAATGGATCTGCTAGATTAGTTGCACTTTCAATCTTTGCTACCACCACATCTCCACGAGCAACGATATCTCGAATGATATGGTACTTCCTCTCAATGTGCTTTCCTTTCTTATGATTCCTTGGATCTTTAGATTGTGCAATTGCTCCACTATTGTCACAAAACAATGTAATTGGAACTTGCTCCATTCTCATTACACCAAGGTCAGAAATGAATTTCTCGAGCCATACAGCTTCCTTTGCTACCTCACAAGCAGCAACGTACTCAACTTCCATGGTGGAGTCTGCAATACAAGATTGCTTGACACTCCTCCATGTTATGGCTCCACCTCCCAAGGTGAATCCACATCCTGATGTGGACTTTCTGAAATTTGGATCCGATTGAAAGTCTGAATCTGTATAGCCAATGGGAATCAAATCCTCACAACAGTAAACAAGCATATAATCTCTCGTTCTCCGTAGATACTTGAGAATATGCTTTACAGCTTGCCAATGTTGTGGTCCTGGATTTGATTGGTATCGGCTGACCATGCCAACTAAATAACAGATATCTGGTCTAGTACAAAGCATGACATACATGAGACTTCCCACTGTAGAAGCATAAGGAACTTGTCTCATCATGTCTATTTCCTCTTGAGTCTTAGGCCTTTGGTCATTAGACAGAGGAACTCCATGTCTTAAAGGAAGTAATCATTTCTTGGAGTTTTGCATGCTAAACCGTTCTAGAACCTTATCTATATATCCAGCTTGTGATAAGCCTAACTTCTTATTCTTGCAATCTCGCCAAAGTTTGATCCCTAGAATAAAGTTAGCCTCACCCAAGTCCTTCATATCAAATTGGCTTGACAACCAAACCTTTATTGATGACATTACCCCTATATCATTCCCAACGAGTAGAATGTCATCAAAAAAAAGCACTAGGAACATGACTACTTTATCTTGATGTCTTTTGTACACACATGGTTCATCAAGATTTTGTTCAAAACCAAATGATTTGTTTGCTTGATCAAATCTGATGTTCCATGACCTAGATGCTTGCTTAAGTCCATAAATGGACCTTTTCAACTTGCATACCATATGCTCTTGGTTCTTTGCTATGAAACCTTCCGGTTGTATCATATAGATATCCTCTTCAAGATTGCCATTGAGAAATGCAGTCTTGACATCCATTTGCCAAATCTCATAATCATAATGAGCAGCAATAGATAAGAGAATTCTGATAGATTTAAGCATTGCTACTGGTGAAAAGGTTTCCTCATAATCAACACCTTCTTTTTTAGTATACCCTTTCGCCACTAGCCTTGCTTTAAAGGTTTCAACCTTTCCATCTATCCCTCTCTTCCTCTTGTAAACACATTTGCAACCAACAGGTTTAATGCCGTTAGGTGCCTTTACATGATCCCAAACTTGATTGGAATACATGGAATCTAATTCAGATTTCATAGCTTTGACCTAAATCATTCATTGCCTCATCATAAGTGTAGGGATCTGATTCAGCCTCTTCTGAGATAGCTTTATAAGTTTCTCTCAAACCTATGAATCTTATAGGAGGCCAGACAATTCTCCCACTACGACGAGGCACCTGTGTACTAGACATCTCATGAGTAGTATCTTGTGGTGTATCTAATATAGCCACATCATCCCTAGTTTCATCCATTGGTTGTTCATTTACAGATTCATTCATTTCAGCCAACACAACTCTACTTCTAGGAGTATAATCATTCATATAGTCATTTTCCAAGAATTTGGCATTTGTGCTAACAAATACTTTATTATCTTTATGACTATATAATAAACTTCCAACAGTTCCTTTTGGATACCCAACAAAGAAAACAACTTCTGTTTTAGACTGTAACTTGTCAGACTTTCCTTTTAACACATGTTCTCGACAACCCCAAATATGGAGATGTCTCATACTAGGTTTACGCCCATTCCACAATTCCACAGGTGTGTTAGGAACAGACTTCGAAGGTACTAAATTCAAAAGATACATTGCAGTGTTTAAGGCATATCCCCAAAAAGAAATAGGTAGAGTCGAATAACTCATCATGGACCTAACCATATCTAAAAGAGTCCTATTCCTTCTTTCCGCTATACCATTTTGTTGTGGAGTTCCAGGTGCAGTCAATTGGGATACAATCCCATTCTCAGTTAAGTAATCCTTAAAATCCCCAAGAAGGTATTCGCCACCACAATCAGATTGAATGGCCTTTATGCGTTTACACAATTGATTCTCAACTTCAGCCCTAAACTCTTTGAATTTTTCAAAGGCTTCAGACTTCCGTTTCATTAGGTACACATAACCAAATCTAGAGTAATCATCAGTGAAAGTAATGAAATACTCATAGCCGCCTCTTGGCTAGATTGACATAGGACCACATACATCTGAGTGCACTAATTCTAGCAAATCTTGGGCTCTTCTACCTTTTGCATTAAAAGGTCGTTTGGTCATTTTACCTTCCAAACAAGATTCACAAACTGGAAATTCATCAAAGTCCATGGGCTCTAAGAGACCATCTTTGATCAGTCTTTGAATCCTATTTGAATTAATATGACCCAAACGTAAATGCCAAAGATATGCATCACTAGTAGAAGGAAACTTTCTCTTTAATGATTTTACATGAGAGTCATTATCTAATTCAGAATTATATAAAAATGAAAAATGCCACTGAGAGTGTCTCTCTTTATTCTTTAACTCTCTCTCTTTTGAACTAGTCTGTGATTGGCTGGCCTTTACTCTTTAGCTTTATTAATAATTTAATATTTAGCTGTTTGCCTGTTTTTTGACTTTTTAAATTTGGCTTTATCTTATTCTTATCCGTTGGTGTTGGTCAGTGTGTGATGGTGTTGGTAAGATACTGATTGTCTTTTAGTGTAATGTGTATTATGATTTGTGATTGTGAAATTTTCTAATTGGCAGCTCGCTATTGTGATTGGGGTATCAGGCATGATGCTTGTGCTTGTCTATTGAGTGGGGTGGGGGTAGATGGACACATGGGGCCGGGTTACACTGCTTTAATTATTGTGCTGCACATGGAATGTGTAATGTGCACTGCACATGGCTGGCTGCACATTTTAGTGTAAATGTGTAATATACACATGAGGCTAAACAATATAACAAATTAAAGCAGTATAATTAATGACAAAGAAATTAAAGCAATATAGTTTATTGTTAAGCTAAACAACAATAATTAAAGCAGTATATTTAACCAATACATTATAAAAGACAAATAAATTAAATTATGTTAGGCTAAACAATAATTAATAATTTTATAATTAATGAAACAACTAAACAACAATAATTAATAATTTTATTAATATTTCAAATGAACTTATAGTTTATTGTATAGCTAACTTTGTTCATTTCTTTTCTTTTCATTTTTTTTCCTTTTGAAGTTTTTCGGTGTATAGAATGCAAATTTGTTTTGGTTTTAAGAAATTTTTTTTTTTTTTTTAAAGCATAAACTTCATGTCGGCCAAATCTTGAATTTCGGCCGGTATTTCCTGAAACACCCGATATAGACCGAAATGATCCGAAATTTTTTCAAAGTAGAATAGGAACACCCTCGACAAAATTCCTGGAGTCGCCACTGCCAGCTAGCTTAATCTTTCTTTTATTTTTCTTATTTTTTAAGTATGGATATATAAATCTTGCAGTTACCATTACAACAAATAAAGCCTTTTTTACAACTAAAGCCTTTTTTTTTTTTATAACTGATGGTGTTTGCCCACTGGGTGTCGCGCGCTCTCATGATTTTTTATTGCAAAAACCTTATCGAGTATATACTGTCCATCTACTTCATACATATCGTGAAGCAAATAGATGTGTGGATGTATTAGCAAAACGGGGTCGAGAACAGCATAGCCCTTAGGAAATATATCCTTTTGTTTATCCAGCTTTTTTGTTTGGGATGTAAGGCAAATAGGGACTTGTAGACTTTGTCTCTTGGTAGGTTAATATGCCTTTTATTGTACGAACTCTCTATATTATAAATAATACAGCCCCTTTTTATAATTAAAAAGAAAGCCTTTTTTCATTAATTAAAAAAAAAATATATATATATATATATATATAATATTTCTGTTTGTTGTAGCGTCAAATGCGGCCAGACAAACGTCGCAAAAACTCTCACTTAAAAAAATAATAAAAATAAAACTTCATTTTGTTTGGAAAGTGTAGCAGTAAACACACAAATACATTTTTTTTTAAATAAAACTCATAAATATGTTTAATTATTAGTTGTACGTAAACATGGGCGTATGCAATTGTTGGTCTTGAGGTATGAACTATATGGTTGTTGCCATACTGGAAAATGTCAATCTATGGCATGCAAAACCATAGGAATTTTTTTTTAAATTTCATTGACTACTTTTATATTATATAATTGGATTTTGTTAATGGTTGTTCTAATGTTTTCTTTTGAGCGAATGATTGTTCTAATGTTAACGTGCACGGATTCTAAATAAAAAAAATTGTTAACGTGCACTTAATGTTTTATTTTTTAAACCTCTTTTAAAAATTAAAGCATATATATATATATATACCCAAAAAAAAAAAAAAAAAATCTATACCTATACAATCTGTGAATAATTGACATAACTATTTTATACTTTATAAGGCCTACATTAGAAAAAATTATACCCTGTTACTGGTGTATGTTTCCTCCCATTCATAGTTGAATGGGTCCTATCAATTGTGAAGGGAGGAAACATACACCGATAATAGGGTATACTTCCTCCTACATTAGAAATTTAGAACTTAAAATAAATATTATATTCCTTAAATTTTGTGCACCGTTAACAAGGCTATATAATTAGCAGGGAAGGTGGAGCGGTTGAAGTCTTTGTAGAATTGTAGCATATAATAGAAGACAACTAGACATAGTAAATGGCAATGGACAAAAAATTGAAGAAATAAGTGGACTATCGACTATCGTTATGACTTGAAGACTCAGACTTTTTTTTTTTTTTTTTTTTGAGAGTGAGAAGACTCAGACTTGGTCCAACTATACATACATTTACCAAAAAAAAGTAGCATGGTTGAAAGATCATTATTTCTTTCTGTTGAATTCATGAAGTTCACGGATTGATTCTTCGCATGCGTTGTTGGACTTATTGGATGTTTCAAGACAGGACTTCTTCTTTGTTTCCATATCAAATTGCTTTATGAAAAAGCATCTATTCATAACAAATATCACTTAAAAAAACAAAATTTAGCATTTCATAAAAAAATAAATAAATACTTTAGCAAAAAGACAAACAAATAAAGGGCAACTAAAACAAAGGGCGTAGTCAGCCCCATATCAAAATGCCAAATTGTTAAACCAAATATTAGTAAGTTTAATGCATTGATTTTTTTTTAACAAGAACTTTATAACTCAATAGACACTCTCTCGTATTTTTAAAGTGACATTCAAGTTCAAATTCCTTCTCCTCAACTAGTTATTACTTGGCTAGCACCTAATTGTGTACTTGCGTCGAATATTATTGTTTTGGTTTATGATTGCAGGAGCTTGATGAATCGAGAATGGATCGTGCATCTCGAGCATGTTTTCAGTGAAGCAAATGGTTGTGCAGATGGTCTGACGAAAAGGGGTCGAAAACAAGAGAGCAATGTAGTAGAATATAAGGAATGTCCCTATTTTGTATATTAAGTACAGTTTTGTTCGGGACTTGATTAATCTAAACACTTTGAGATAGTGCTCTGTGCCGACTTTCTTTGTGTAAACAGTTCATATAAATAAATAAAAATATTTATTTTGGACAATATATATATATAAACTGATTCTAATTCAGAATTTCAGACAATCATTTATATTGATTGCTACATTTGAGCTGTAGAACATAGATGGATAGAACTAAAGGTGGGTGTACTGAATCAGAATGGCCCACAAATCAAATGGAAATGGTCATGATTCCCCCTTCTTTTATGCGAAACAGATAAGTTACCTAAAACATTTTCAAGAGGTAACCAATTAATTAAACTCAAAATCTAAATCAAACATAAATGAATGAAGAACCCCACCATGTGCCTATATTCCCTGAACATAATGCTCTGCATGAAGTCTGTTGTCCTAATAGTTGATGACAGCCAAGCTACCAAACAAAGCCTTACTCATGAAAAGTCATCAACATCTCTTATGGTCCTCTCCTCGGTCTACCATTTTTTGAGTCATTTAACGGTCTGATGTATTCTTCCTGTTCCTGTTCTTCTGTCTAATGGATTAGTTACAACTTGCCAACTTGGCCAACCACGAGCACCGTAGTACTGGTTCTCACCTAATCCTGTTTTCAACATCATATCCGAAATCCAAATTGATTCTGTAATTATCAAATTATCCACACCAATAAAGAAGTTTGTTACAAACTTTCAATAGAAAAATGTTGAAATCAATACAAATTTTACGCTTACAAGTTACAACATTTCAAAACACTTTTGTTTTGAGATGTAATGGGTCTCTGTATAATTTTCTTTATATTGATCTATGGTGGGCTAACACATTAGCTCGTTGTGTAAGATTTTGTTGTGACCGTAAAAAAGACTTTGTAGTAAAATCTAGAATCCTTGGGAATTGGGATTATATCTCCTGGTTGTTTGCTATTTATTTTTTATTTTTTAAAGTTTCTCTTCAATAATGGATGCAGTCTTTCAAAGTTTCATGCATTATTGTTCTAAACTAACGTGAAATCAGGGCAAAGGGGGAGTAATAAAAAGTCGTGATTGCTAGAGTTTACTCGTTTAGTTGACAATTGAATACTAGTTTAGAAAATTGCTTTGAAAATTGAAAAGTAAGAAAGTGAGATTCAAAAGATGGATAACCTCTTAAAAAAATAAAAAATAAATAACCAATTCGGAAATAAAACTACGAACCACAATACCACTGCGCACTTTTGGTGCTGGTCACTTCACAAATATAAATACTTGTGGAATGTGGGAGGTAAGGGCTGGAGTTCAAGTTTTTATAAATGAGATTCACTCACATATATACTTAGATTAAAAATAAAAAATAAAATAAAATAAAATAAATAAATAAATAAAAAAACAGCTACGAACCGCAATATCTTTTGTAAGATAAAATAGCTGGCCGAGTCCTACTGTCCTAGGCAGTAGAGTCCTTAATTCGCCGAGTCCGCTTGTTCATGTCCGAGGCCCACAAGGTAGTCCTATTCCTGTGGGCTCGCTAATTGAGTTGGGGCATAAAACCCAAATTCTGAGACTTAGGAACATGAAGACCGGGCCATCTTCCCATCCTAGTGGATCTTCCTTCGATAGACTTCAAGGCCCAGCATTGCATTCAGATAGGGTGCAATATCGATGGCCGAGAATTTTGAGATGACTTTTCTTCTCAATCGTCTGATCAGATGAAAAAAAAAAAAAAAGATGATTTTTTAGGTTTTTAACTTTTTATTTTATTGGATATGGTTAAGGAGAAAAGTTAACTTTGTAAATTTTGCTCTCAATAGTCCAGAATGATTTTTAGGTATAGCTTAATAATAATAGACTTCACAGTTCCTATCAAAAAAAAAAAAAAAAGACTTCACAGTGGTCTGATTGGAAGGGAAAACAATATGAGTTTTCCACTCTGCAAGTTTTGACTTCATAATGTCCATAATAAAATCAAACTTATGACTCATGAGCACTCCTAATTCCTACTAGTATGAATGTAATGTATGATGGATCGAGAAACTTGAATACTTAGTGTCAGTTTGGCTTACCTGTTTATAAAAGTACATTTTTAAAAATAGTGATTTCAAAATGTATATTTTCGAAAAGAGATTTTTAAAATGTCAATTTAAAGTTTGGTAAAACTTGAAAAATGGTTGTTTTGTGAATTGAACATTTGATTTGGATAATATTGATCTAAATTTATTGGGTCGCGAGTAAATTAGTAAAAAAAAAATAAAAACCCTTACTTAAATGCCAACTTTTTATTCAAGCCATTATGTAAATTGTCTAACATTTTAGTCAAAAGAAGATGATGAAGAAAATGACAACACATGGATAGGAAAGAAACAATCTGAACGTTCACTTTACTTGACAAGTAACAAGAAATGAGTTATTTTAGGACCATAACTTTTATAACATCATTTTTCACAATTATCTTGTGGCAGACTATGACTTACTGCTCATCACTTTCATATAGACCCATCATTTTTTCTCCATCCTTCAAAGTCTGACATATTAAAATTGTGACAAAATTATGGCACCAAAAATTGTGGTCCTAAATTTTTTCTAAAAAGTTTTTCACCAAACTAAAATAGAAGGAAGAGTCAGTGCTTAGAAACTGTGGGCATGGTCGTTGTTTGAAGAATGATCCAAACAATATCAAAGAATCCGATTATAGTTTGTGGACAGGGTTGCAAAAAAAGTAACAAGTTGTTTAGGGATCAAAATCCTATTTTGATCTATAATTATTCCTTAGGTGGGCTTGTAACAAACGATAAGGATCACTTTATATTGGGCCTATCGACCAGCATCAAAGTGGATTGGACAAAGTCATATATCGTACTACCCTTATCCTACAGATCGATCAGGCTGATCAAGAAGTTGAATTCTAGGTCTTATCATGGTTGTCAAAATCCCGATCTGGATTCTACGATCCTACGATTTTACGATCTCACCTGCCCAAAACGATCTAAATCTTTCAAGGATCTTAGCGATTGTTCAGGATCGTACCATTCTGACGATTCCAAACAATTCTGGTTTCTTGTAGTCTTCTTTAACTTGACAAAAAGTTCAGTTGGACTCAAATGAAAAATAACATTCCAATAGATCAAGTTTTGCTAATGTAACGAGATAGAGTGTTAGTTGAACCCAAACAAAAAATAACATCCAAATAGAGTGTTACGTTTTAAGATTTTTGACATCTTAAATGATGCTTATAAATGGATGTAATAATGCATGGTAATTACATCAAATGGATGCAAATTTTTGGTTTTTTATGAATGTATAATTTATGTGATTATTTAACATACCAATTTGTTTTTTTGTTTTTTCTCAAATAATGTAGGATCTTACGATTCATGATCCGATTCTACGATCCACGATCCCACCTACTTCCCACGATCTTACGTAGGATCCCGATTTTGACAACCATGGGTCTTATCCACACACAAAAAAAAAGTTGAATTCAAGGTCCAAAAAATCACATGCATAATGTGAGATTAAACCCCAAAAAGAGTGACACCGCCAAGTTGGAACTTACAACGCAATTTAGGCCAAGTGCTAGTCAAAATTTTATTCTTAGGCTCGAAACAACCAAGCTTGACCCACTTATGGATGTGCTAGTAAAATATTTTTATCTATTTATTTATTTTAATTACTTACTTGTTACTCAATCTGTACACCACATTTCAAATTAATATTCATCCTTTCAACTATTTCAGTTTAATTCTTAGCCTTTTAAATGTGTGTCAAGAATGTCATTATGTCAAAACTATTAGATGAAAAAGTATAACGTGACAAACAGAAACTCTAAAATCAAGCATTGATGCTAACATGGAGTCTAGGTGCCAGGTTTTATTATTATTGTTTTTATTATTTAAAAACGAAAAGACACTAGTATCTATAAAAAGAATACACTAACATCTTTCTGACATCAACATTGAGTTAAATAAAAAGCATTTTAGCCATCATCAACTACTGATTCTACTTCGACATCAATGCTTGATTTTAGCGTTTTTGTTTGCCACATTATATATATTTTTCATCCAATAGACAATAATCACCTCTTTTACACATATTTAATAAGTTCAAAGACTATATTGAATGTATAAAAAAAAAAAGATTACATTGAAACATTTTTTTTTAAAAGGAACTATTTTAAATATAGAACTAATGTTAAGGACTAAATACGTAATTAAACATTTATTATTTTAATGCTCAATTTTTGGTGCTTTGTTTTTTTAATTTTTTTAATAATTGGATAATTAATATAGTGGGGCAAAGGATTCAAACCTATGCTCTCATTGTAAAGAAAAGTAAATAATGTCACTAAATTACAAGACTCTTAACTCAGTTTTTGGATGTTATGTCTACTCACAACTTGGTGTTGAGAAGCTTTATTTTAGACTTTGTTCAGTAGGGAGGGAAAAAATATATAAAAATGATGAAAAAAGATTAAAAAAATACTAAAAATTAATGTTTTTCATTATAAATGTTTAATATGAAAGATAGAAAAGTGAAGGAAAAACAAAGCACGTTGTATTAATCTATATAAGATACTTTCTTTCCCATTTTCCTTCCATTTGGAAAGATTAAAAATGGTGGCCTAGTCCTTGCATAGAAAATAATCTCTCTTTCTTTTTCTTTTTCCCCTCGGTTCTTTCAATTTTATACCTTTTTGGGTTATATTTTTGCCTTGTCATGTCTCACACTTTGATTAGCTTGGCTTTTGGACTCGGTTTCAAGTTGCAGAAGTCAAATCGGTTACTTGCATCAACATGGAAAGTGAAAAGTGAAAACTAATTTTGGTATTATTGGACATAAACTTTTAGTTTAAGAGTTAGAGTAACTAATAATCTCTATCGTCTTTGTTCAAAAAAGAGTTAAGAGTAACTAATATAATGTTGGTTCTCCTCCTTTTAAGCCTAGGGCATTCTTTGACTTTTGCAATTAGTAAGGGTATGGCCAAGATATTTTCTCAAGAAAAAAGACCACTTTGATTGGAGGGTATTTGATCAAGTTAGAACCTTTTTTTTTTTTTTAGGGGGAAAAAAAACAAAATCAAGCTAGAACCTTGAGCAATGGAATCTCATAAAAAATTGGGATGTTCTAGTTTTATGCTGTTTTTGACACAATTTGGTTGACTCAATCCCATCTCGTTAGTTCCTTCAAGGAACATGCAACCCGGCCCCATGACCTGCTAAGTTTGCTAGATAGTGAAAATCAACATTAAATGATGATGAGCTAGCATTTTTGGAGGCTATGTGATTGAGCAGTGTGAAATATATCTAACAAATGTAAAGGGTCTTCTCCGAAAAAAAAAAAAAGCAATTATAAAGGGTCTCTTGTGTGTATGCCTTTTATGCAAGTTGTACTATTAATGGGTTAGTGGGGTGTACAAATACCCAAGCCCACTTGCAAAGTTTCCCATCAAACCAAGATTTATGAGGAAAATCCTCTTTTGCCGTCCAATCACAGCTTCCAAGTTTTTTCTGAAAAAAAAAAAAAAAAAAAAAAAAAAACATGATGATTGTGATTCTCTCTCCCATGAATACTTTAGCATATTTTGAATGGAATATTTTTAATGAATAGTTAAATAAATCGTTTCCAAACAGACACGCGGTATTGAGTGTGAAAAAAGTGTCCTCGAAACTCTACCATACTTAATAAGAGAAAATATCAATGTTTCTTTCATTATCTCTTCATCTTTCTCCATCATCTGACTCTTCCACACCAAACCAAAACAAAATGATACCACATGTTTGTTACCTAATTTGAGCTGTAATGCTTGAACTTTGTTGCATGAATTAGACACCTGCAAGACCAGGTGTGCACAGTCCCCACATCCTACGCGTCTTGTTTTGTGATACTTACATTAATCGCTAACGTTGACATGCCCATTTCAGAACAATTGGCATCGAAGCAAAGAGTGGTTGAATATGAATTCAGTGAACATTGAGATGATATCCAAACGATTCCTTTGTTATTTTCTGAATCTCATTGTGTTTACTGATCATAAAGAGTTAAAACCTCAAATTCCCACTTCAAAAAATTACTTATTAACCATGCAAATTCTAAATCTATAGAGGGCTAAACCTAAAAACCTCAACTTTTACAATTATAAGGCTACTGATATTGGTAAGGGGCGTTGATGAAAGCTATCTTTTCAGAGAATTTAGGAAGCGCACTAACTGGTAGGTAGGTCACTTAAAGGCACAGGTACCAGTATAAATTGAAAGCAAATTACTTGGTTGAAGATGGATCTGATATGGGTCCCATTCCTTGTTTGTCTCTTTTCAACACTCTGAAGATGAAGGGGGTAGTTAGGGTCATGTGGGATTTTAACAAGTGCATGTTCATCCATGTGAATGAATGGAAGGAAGGAAAATAAATGAGACATAACATGTAACCCTAAACCTAATGAGATAGAAACAATCTGGTTCAGGTCTTGTCTAATATTAGACCCTACAAAAACAAAAACAAAAACAAAAAAACCACACTCCCACTGAACATATTAAAAAAGATTTTAGTGCATCAAATCAGGTAGAAAAGTATTTTGGCTTTTCAGGGAGTAGGCCACCAACATTATCTTTCACTCCCAAACAAAGCTCTTTGCCTTTTGTATTTTTGCATGACTCACTTGATCCAAGGCATCTAAAACAAATGATAAGCCCCATTAAGAAGAATATTGCAACATTTCTGCTTTTATAGGTTTATAAAAAAGCTAGAGACCATATGATTCTTTTTCTCACTACATTTCCTCATGAGATTCCATACACCATGATTGGATACACTATCATTGGTTTTGACTGCTTTTTCTTCTTAGGAAGATCTCTCCTTTGACTCTCAGAGTCTTACTGTCTCCCTCTCCACTGGGGAGTGCAATCCAATCCAAGGATGTCCTTGTGAAAAAGTAATTCTGTAAAAAGCATTTTCGTTAAAAAAATTTCATCCTAGGTTGATAACTATTGCTTCAACGCCTACACCTCGCAAAATATTCTCTGCATACTTTTTACAGATTCGAGTAGTACAAAACATTCTGCAGAATATATGTTAGTATAAAAACTTTTGCAGATTGCCATTGATTTACTCGCACTTGATTTGTCCTAGGATTGGTAGCTCTATCTCTTAAAGAGTTGGGCAGTTGCATGCCATATAGTTGTCATTCCTAGGTTATATCCCTGATTTTAAATTTAAAAATTAATTTGTTTTCATTTTAATAGCAGAACAATATATATATAGGCAGAAGTAGATGTTATATGTACAATGATTTTGTTTTTTTATAAGAATTTTTTACAATTGATGTTACTAACTTCTGGATTTTTATTACTTAAAAAAAAAAAAAAAAACCGAAGTTTTTCTTTATTGGGGGGCACATTGGAGGTTGTTTCTCTTTTTCCCCTCACTTGGCTTTCTTAAAACAAGAGCTAGTCCATCAGTGATCAGTCAGACCAAATTATCATTCACTCAACGAATATGAATAATTATATGATTATATCAATAACTTGCATAGGAGACAATGACAATGTGATCCAAAACTAAGATTAGGTTTATAATTGTCTCAAAAAAAGAAAAGAAAAAAGATTATGTTTATAACATATTATAGATAGTTTACCCATGAACTTATTAGCTCTTTATTAGACTCAGGAGCGCCTTGTGGGCAGTCATCATGCCAACCATAATGCAAAGAATTTAGAGGAAATCAGTTTGAGACTTTAATTACAACTCGATCATAAGAAAAAAAAAACACAAATGACAAATGTGGAGAAATAACACTAGAAATAAGAAGATTTGGGAAATGATGGGAAAATAAAGTGTAACCATTAAGGTACAGTGATGAATTTCTTGAAATTTTGTTCATCTAAGCTGCCCCACTTCTTCCCAATAAATGCTAAGTTTTATATTCCAAAGCAAAGAAAACAAAAATCGTAATCATGATAAGTCAAGAGCCAAAATGCGTCCAATTGAATATCTTATCAAGTTATCAGTTCATTCACTAGTAACCTCACTAGCTTAAAGGGTTTCATAGAAATCAAAAATATTCCATAAAGCATTTAACCCCTTTCACTCTTACATGGGAAGGGAAAAAATATCCTCTCTCTCTCAAATTAACCAGTCTTGTAATTGATGAACTTGCTATTTGTTTGCTGAGATGAGAAAGTGGTTGTTCAGGTTAAATTTCAAGCGTCCCCAAAGTCATGAAGTTCAAACTATTAATGATGGTAAACTCAATAACATGCCATGATTTATACACCTTTGGTGAATCAAAAGTAAAACAGAATTATGAGACTAAGCAACTTTAGTTTTTGATGGTTGTGGGGAACAAAATCAATTCCCAAACAGGTGAACAATCATGAACTTTCATTGACAAAGACGGGACACCAAAAGACAAAAAGAAAGGATATACTTTAAAATCGACCAAAAGATAAAAGATTTCCAGGCCTACGATATCAAATAACATATAATGGCGGGCTTAAGAATTAAGATGAATAGAAATAACAACAAGAAAAGCACTCGAAAGAGAAGGGAAAATGTCAATATTTCTATAATCAATGTCAATATTTCCATAATCTATAGACTGTAGTTTGCCATTGCACATGCATAGGGGCAGTTCAACCATTAGATAATTCAGGCAATGGCCTAAGGCTTCCAAATGGAAGGTGAGTAGCGACCCCCTAAAATAGAACATATGTTTTATAATATTGCACCCAAAAAAAAAAAAGGTAAGGTATCTCAATTAGGGAAAAATAGAAAAGAGAATAAGAAGAAGAAGACATATTCTATTGGCCGATAAAAATGCATTTTGATCTCGGATGTGTCAACACATAAAAATATGGCCCTTACATTATTCAAACTATATTCCTTCTCATTATGTATATGTTAAATATTCAGACCAACAATATGAATTGAACCATTTTGTCATCAAAGTTGATGGAAATTAAGACCTTTTGTAATTGTACTCTAGTTATATAATGTATTATAAACCCGATTTAAAGCATTAGTATTACTATTTTTGTGTGTGTTCTAATAAGTATTACTGTTTACTAAAAAAAAAAGTTGATTGAAATTTACTCTACTAGTACTGAATAACTTAGCTTTTTTTATTGTAACGGAATGTTCAACATGTTTATCTTTCCTGCTTAGTTCAATGTGTGGGCTCTCTCTCTAATATTGGAAGCCAATTTTTTTGACATGACAATTTTCTTGGGCCAAAATTTTCTTGTAATTAAACATCAAATTACTTTGTAATGTGTATTTTGTGGGTTTATTTATATATGGGTTGAGGTACAACTGCTAAAATTGGATTTGTACAAAATAGGATTTCGGTCTGAGTGAAATTGTAGTAGTTTCAAGCGATATGGCACGTGATTGCATTTTTGAAATGAAATTAAGGCAGCAACTTTGCGGAACATTCATGGGAGACTCAGTTGAGCGAAAATGTAAAAATTAGAGAGAATTCAATTACGAATTCTCCTACTGTTCTAGCTATAAGCCACCTTAATAGAGTTTGAAACATGTCTATTTTGCCGCAAATTTATTTTTCATTAAGGCGAGCATGTATATGGAATTAAATTATGAAAAATTCAATTTCACCAAATAGGGGATAATATTATATTTTAAATGACTTTTATTTTAAATGACTTGATACAACTATATTCACTTTTAGAGTTGTTAACCACCAAATCTTTAACATTAAAAATGATCCTTTTTCCTATTAAAACAAAAAAAAAACCTTTCTATTTCAAAGCAAACAGAGAGGATCCTTTTTCTTTCAGGTTCAATGTATGATAGCTGCAAACTACTGAATTGTCAAGTTATTGTGTTTAACTTGATAAGACCCTGAGTTGGATATGAAAATGACATGAAAAATGAATTTCTATCCTAAAAGGCACAATGCATTAAGAGCATTCCCTAAAAGGAAAATTGAGACAAACAGAAGTAGCAAATAAAAATGATACAAGAAGGTAGCTGCATGATCTGTAATAGCTACATAACGCAACATCATTTGAAAGGAGATATTTGCTTTTGCAAAACATGAGATCATGATTCATGAACAATCACACGGTTCTAATCATCTGTTGAATTTTCTCTTTCATTGTAGTGTCACACTTTTAAGCTTACTTAAGGTAAGATTAAAAAGTGAAAATTTTCTGCTCTATTTATAGCCCAATGATAGTACGGTCAGTAAGCATTGGAAAAATCTTTACTTCTATAACTATTAGGAGTGTTAAAATAAAAAGAAGAAAACAAAATTATGTTAGAGAGAGAAAAAGAGGAAACCGAAACTAATTAAGGATTTACGTGGCTGAACCTGATGACCAACATTTACAATAGAAAATTCTTAACCGCTACATCTTTATTCTATTGGATTGATTTTACAAAGTATTCAATATAGGGTAAACATAGGAATATAATAAATTGTGGTAACTCTGAAATTACAATATACCATGGCGTTACAAAACCAAACTAGGGGTGAACACGGTTTCAAGCAGGGCAGTTTTGGGGAGGTTTTTGACCACACCACCGTGGTTGGCATTTGCACCATTGGAACTACTTAGTCACCGTTTAGATTGGCTCTCCGGCATTTTCAGTGGCCATTTTGGACGGTACGGTTGGTCAAACTTGAACACCACAACCACAACTCACAAGTTAGATTCAAAATTCATTAAATCAAAACTCAAACCCATAGATCGAAAATCTGAGAGAATGAAACAACCATTCAAAACCAAACAACACCACATCAAACCCTAAAATCTAAATAGCAACACCAACACCAAATCAAAGACAAAAAGAGAGACAAGATTTTCGATTTTGGATTTCTCACCTTCAATCTGAGATGGAGGAAGGCATATCTAAGTTGAGTTTATACAAATCTGAGATGGAGAAAGAGATATATGGGCAGTGTGGTGCAATTGCCAAAATCCTAGGTTTGTTACTGCCCACTGTAATAGTTGATGGTTGGAATGGTGTTTCAACCATAGGATTGGTGATTGTCGGTAGGCTTCTCTAGCGGTGTGGCCGGCTCAGCGGCGGTCGGTTTTGTCGATGACGATTGGTGGATAAACACCCCTAACAATAACTCATAATATTTTATAAAATTATGGTCTACTTATTTATAGGAATATCCAAAAATATAATATCCTAACATATTTTAATAGTACCTTCAAACTCAAGTCTTCAATGCAAACAAGGTCTTTAATATCTTAATATCCTAACATATATTATGGTCTACTTGAGTTTCAAAGAAAAGTCTTCAATGCAAAGAAAAGTCTTCAATGAAAAGAAAGTCTTTAATGCCCATTGAATGTATCAAACTCACGATGCAAACACACTACAACCAATACATCTGAACCACATCAGAAACATAACCCCAAAAAAGGGGTAAAACCTTTGAAAACAAAACACATGAACAAACTTGGTAGAGATCAAAACAAGAAGGAGCATAGGGAGGGCGATATAAGTATCAAAATCTTCTTTAGAAACTTCCAAAGAATAACAGTGAGAGAGAGGAGAGATGAGAGGAGGAGATTTAAGGAGATCAGGAGAGGAAGGGAGGAGGAGTTGAGAGAGAGAGAGAGAGAAAAGATAAAATGTAGAAGATTGTGTGGCTGAGAGAAAAAGAAGTGAAAAAAATATAACGAATGGGCTTAAACGGCATTATATAAAGCTTAAAAATCAAAATGATGCCAACCAACATGGGTTCTTAAAAATGATACAAATAACTATACCAAAACTTACAATAGTTTCCTGTGGTGGCTAGTTTGGCTCAGTGATGGTTAGCTCCATTGATTTTGGTCAATTGATTTTGTCATATATTTCTATAATGAATCGATGATTTGTGGATGTCCACACTATTCACTAGGTTGAATTCATCCCTCAAACCCTAAAGTTCTGTTACCATCTTGCAGGGACAAAGCCAATTTGTAGACTAAGGGGGCCATGAGATTTCTATTTTTTTTTTTTTTTTAAGTATATACATGTGTGTGTGTGTTAAATCATTTTAAATTTTAAGGAAACCCAACTACAATATTTGTCTTTTCTAGTCCTTAATATTGTCAAATCTAGATTCCACAACAAAATAGTAGATGATTTTCTAAAGTTCTCTTTGATTTTGCATATTGCAAGGGACTTGTAGAAAAATTTATTGCTACTTCTTAGGGTTCAAACTAAGGCTGAGTTCTTTTGTAATAGGAGACTAAGTTGAAAATTTAGTTATAAATCTTATTTTTGAAAGTGGTTAGTTAAAATAGGAAGAGTAGTTTGTTATCCAAAAATAGGGAGAAAATTTTAGGGATAACGACGATAAAATATACTAACCACAATGGCAGGGACAAAACCAAAATTAAGATTAAGATAATGGTTTGGGAAATGAATAGTGCTTTCCTATATGCACAATTCAAAAATGTGGAACAAATAGGGAGGCTGTGGGGTGTTTTTTTTCTCCCTAAATTGCTCCCTTATCATATTTTTGGGTAGTTGATACCAATGCTCTCTAATATTGTTAGAATTATGGTTAAGTGATTAAATTCACAATTTCTCAATAGCTTAAGAGCATTTACATCAGTCTTTTCAAATGTTTAGCTAAATTAATCCAAAAAACTCCAATTTTTCTAGTTTAGCTATCTATATTTTTTATAGTCATACATCAGCCTCAATACTACATCACCATTTCAATTAAATATTATTTCTTCGTATTCACATTTTTAACCCCAAAATCCACCACCACCCATCACAACCGCACACCCAGGCAACACAACCCAACAAAACCAAGCACAACCCACAACAGCCTAGCACAATCCATAAATCCCAACCACCACAACACCACCACCACCCATCATCACTGCACCACCACTCATCACAACCAAACCACTACCCAGTTTGGTTTTAATCCCAAAATCCACCATCACCCATCACAACCACACACCTAGGCAGCACAACCCAACAAAACCCACACAACCTACAACAACTCAACCACCACAATGCTAGCTGCCACCACCACCTCAACCCACAAAACCCAGCAACCACCCCACAAAAACCCAAAACCTCACGCAACCACCCATCCACACCAATCTAAACCCAGCCAATCACCTAGCCAAAACCTAGCCACCATCGAACCCAACCAAAACTTTGCTAAAACCCAAATTGGCGCCAACCACCGATTGATGTTGATCAGAGAGAGAGAGAGAGAGAGAGAAGAAGAAGAAGAATAAAAAATGATTTTATTAGTAGTAGTGAGAATAGTGTTTCACTGGTTGTAGTGACGTAAAATTGAATGTTAAATTTTTTTTATAGTTTATTCATATTGATGCGTGGACTCTTTTTTTATTTTTGGGTTTTTAGCTATATTTTTAACCTCAGGTTGATGTTGATGTGAATATGCTTTTAATTGTTTCTAAAAAAAAAATGCTTTTAATTTTTTGAGACAATCAGATATTTATCATGATATCAAAACATGAGGTTCTGAATTCGATCTCTATTTCAAATCTACCTTCCATTAAACTTTTGGAATAATCGAAAATTTATCCAATCCCATGAACTAGAAAAACACGAAGTTGTATAGCAAAAGCAAGTATTAGCAACGTACCGCCTATACTTTAGAAATTAGCAAATAGATCCCGCGAGGGCCGAGGTGGTTGTTGAGTGAGAGACAGAGAGAAAAGATGGCCTCCAAAATCATTAGAACTCCACTCACTCAATCACATTCAGTGTCCCATTTCTTTAACAGCGGCAATCCCAAACAAATGCCTGCCATAAGTTGAAATGGATCCAAATCCCTTTTTGACCCAACAATTCATAAAGTTTCTTTATTTTCTAAACACCACCAGCCAACAATCTTTTTCTGGTAGATAAATCATTATATGAATAGTTCCACTTCCACACAACCATGGAAATCTTAGATGATTCAATTCTTTTGCTCTTCTTTAGTCATTTCTACCGTGTCTATTTGATGTAGTACATATTCAAATATTATAATTCGGACATTTTATTTACCCAAAAATGTCTCGTAATTTTTTTATGAAGTACCATTATTTCATGGAAATCCATAGTTAAACCTGCACTAGTTCATCTGTTCATTTAGGAAAATATATCTAGCGTTTTTGTTGCATGTAGCATCGCATTCACAAATCACAATACTTTATCTTTCATCGAATAATTCTGTGAAAATTAAACTTGAAAAAGAAAAAAAAGATGAAGTTTTTATATTTTTACAAAGCAAGTTATTTCACAAATGATTTGCTTTGTGAAAGAATAAAATAAAAATATATAGAATAAAATACATGTATACTCCATGTGATTTGATGCAGTTCTGTTAACACCTCCTACTCCTAGGTTTCCAAGGTTTTTTTTTTTTTAATCATACCTCCAACGGTGTCCGACTCTTCCAATAAACTATTTCCATTCACGTTTGGTTAAATTTATTAATCCCATAAGATATAAGTCATCTCACAGACTTGTTCACATTAACTCTTGTCACATCTCATATAATAATAATAATAATAATAATAATAATAATAATAGTGTTCAATTATTCTTATGTAGTTAATATTTGTCAATAATTTTAGCAAAAAATGAATGGAAGTAGTTGAATATAATATTTGATGCCCCAGGACGTGTGGTTAAATAAATTAAAGTCCAAGGGGGGTGTTATACAACTGCAAGCAACAAGGAACATAGGAGTACTTTATTTTTAACCATAAAAGGTGAAAAAAAGTAATGATTCAATAAGCAAGTGCCCTTCTGTCAGTTTCTTTGACATTGATGGAACTAAACAATAACATCCATTCACCTAGAAGGACTGGAAATGTTGGATTTTAAAGAGAAGTGCTACTCTTCTTCTCATCAATTCTAACTAGCACAAAAGCACTTCGAAAATGATGGTTTATAGTGGTTATTTTATTTTGAAAATTAGGGGGAAAATTTGTTCTGAGAATCCCAAATTCAGTGCATTATAGGTTTTTAATTATATATGGTTTGGCATGAAGGAAATAGTAGCAATGTTTTTAAGGTTTTACTTTTTGAGCAACTTTTTGAGTGTACCTAAAATATCATTTATTTTCACAAACATCTTGACATTGCAAATGTGAAAATCTGGGAAAATCTTAGAACAAAGACACCATGCATTATGCATAGACTAATGTCATACATTATAACAGAAATGACTGTACACATGGCAGTAGCATCTTCAATTGGGTCACTTAGAAGCTAGTTCTAGGACCTAGAGAGGATCTAAAACATTAAAAGAGGGTCTAAAAGGGCTGAGAAGAATGGGTTACAATTAGTGGCATTGGCAGAATAGAAGTACAGGCTGAGAAGGAGGAGGACGGAAATGTGTTGAGCCTAAGTTACAGAGCCTGAGGTGGCACAACAGAGCGAAGCTCAATAGACCCATAATGAACCAACTCCTGAATCATCTGCTCTATGTGATCATCTTCAAGAGGCTTGAACTGCTGGGTGCTTTCCACTTGAACTTTCTTGACAACCCAATTGGCCTCAGTTTCTTGATCTAGCATCAATGTCTTATCCGGAAATTGGGTACCCATTTCATTAATGTTCTTCCCAGTAATGCCACTGGTTGTGTTAGCACGCAACAATGGCGCTTTTTGAGGCTCTTGAAGTGATGGTTTGGTCATTTGAAGTGAAGCCATGTAGCACCTATGCAGTTTAGCAGTCAGAGTAGCTGAGAGAAGCTTTGAGGATGATGACTGAGGTGCATTTGGGTTGTAAGGGAAGTTGGTCCTAGCTCTTGCACCACACATTAGCCTTGCTGCTTCATCATAGGCTCGTGCCGCGTCTTCAGCAGTTTCAAATGTTCCTAGCCAAATCCTAGTCTTCCTGCACAATTCCAAACGTTTAGGACTCACTAGTAGATTACGACATTTTTTTTAGTAAGTCAATAGTTGGGAGAGGAAGGATTTGAACATCGTCAATGAAGTGTCACAGTTGATATTTGATTTTGATATTAATAGGCTAATAGTGAAGTAAACTTACAGTAAAGGGTGACGAATCTCGGAGACCCAAGAGCCCCAATGCCTTTGGCGAACGCCTCGATATCGCTGTTGTGGTCTGGCCATGTTGTTAGTCTAAAAAGAAATGGAAAGGTGTTTGTGATGTGCCTGAATGAGAATATGAGAGGCTAACAGAGTGGTCCTTAAATGCGGAGTAGGGGAAGGGGGATTTATGTAGTTGGATTTGTGGACAAACATTGGGTCATTTGCTTGACTCTCTTTTTTTTGGCCTTCTGGCAACCAATTAGCGATGGGTCCCATAAGGGTTTTATGTCTTGCCTCCTTTATCTTTTGGCTTTTTTTTTTTTTTTCACAAATTTACAAGTGACCAATAATAATTATTCCATATATATGATATAATGTAAAAGTTACCTAATTTAATTCACATGACCATGATACCTTTTGAGTTTTGTCACGAAAATCTTTGCATAAGAGTGTTATCTCAATTCTCAAGATCTTCTTATGATTGACTGTTTATTTTATTTTTCAAATTGTTGTCTCTGTTACTGTATATTCCTATTTATATAGTTCGAGCTTCGGGCATTAACATGGTCTATATTGGTCGCTATTTTAGTCACTTTAATTACTGTTAAATGTTTTGTTTTGTTTTGATTTTTTTAAGGGGTTTTCAGGGAATTGAATAGAAAAACGGTCCTTTTTGTCGGTGTTTCTTCACCCAAATCTTATTGTTTCTGTGTTGAAGTAGACTGTAGTTGTAGGCTTTCTTCAAGATTCTTCATATGATAGAGGATGAGACCACTGAGATGTTAATCGAATTAACCCCTTTTGTCTAAAACCATTGCTAGTGAGTCGCACGAAGACAAAACCATAACATATTGGCCTATATTGCTTAAGAATGGTAACAAGTCCAACTGGAAAATCTACTCTGTAGTTTCAATACTCTGTTAAGGAAAAGTTATACAATTGTGTAGTATTGCTTAAAGTTATAATGAGTTTAACTTGGTCATATTCAAGTTACACATAGTATAACTTCAAATAATATTACACCACAATTACTTTTTTATTGAAAGAATATTGTTACAAATCAATCATTGGACTACATTTTCTCCGTATACCTTTCATTCTTGTAAAATATCCTATCAACAACACATTCCAAACTTATCAGTTATATTTATTGAATTTTAGGTAGGATCAATCTCATATTATTTAATCTAAACTTCTAAAAACAATTTAATCACATTCAAGCGTTTATGAAATACTATAGATCTACGATATTGAGTCCTGACACAAACTTTAACAACATTTTTTTTCCTCTTACAAAAAGTGATGAAAGGGAGAATTCAGACCCAAAATTTTCACTATAGAAGAAATAGACAATATTACTAAATCATAAAACTACTAACTAAATTTTAACAATATTTTTTTTAGAGGAAATTTTTTAACAATGTTAATAGTTCAATTCATATAAGTTTTTATTATTATCAAATATTGTGTTTAGGGTTATAATATTAGGTTGAGTTTGGATTTACGAGAAAAATAACCCAACCCTTCCTAAATTAGTCCCAATGTCTTTTTAAGAAATTTCAAACTCATTCTATTAAGACTGGAATAGGTTAGGAAACCTATCAAAATAGTCTCATTGTCAATGGATAAAGATTTTCTTAAAATCAAGTTTGAGGATATTATGTTATGGTTCATACTACCATCAAAATATATTAAGTTACAATTCATTAAATCATTTAAACTTTTCATTGACTTATGACTTTTAAATTTTATTTTATGGACGCATAATATAGGGAATTGTAGAAATGTTTTTTTTGTTCAATTAAGCTTTTAATAGTTTATCAATAATTGATTGAGACTTCAAATATTAAATTCATTAGAGTACTTGAAGGAATAATCAAGATTGAACGTGATTATCAACAAAAAATAAAAAATAAAAAATCGAGATTGAATATCACAATCTTATAAATCACATAAACTTGATGGAAGACTACCATTGTTGAGTCTAACTTTGATGAGAGATGTCAAGGTATTTTATTTTTTTATACATGTAGATGGCACTAAACAATTTTTGTATATTTATTAGAGTGTAAGGAGATAATAAGCTTTTTTTTTAAAGATTATCTTGTAACTATGTATATCAAACTTGATAATTTTGTAAAAAATATATTATAAGTTATGACTTAAGCTTATAATTAAAAAACTAATTTATAATTTTTTGCATATGTACGGATACAATTAAAAATAACCACAATCAAATCCATATATATAAAATGTTAGAATACAATTGGAATGATACTTGACACAAAATTGGAGTGCCTTTAAAATATAAAGACACTTGACATCAAATTAGGGTGCAATTAAAATAATACTTGACACAAAATTGGGATACAATTATAATTTAATATAAATTCTTGATTGAGCTTCCTATTTAATGTATTATACAGAATAAATTAATAAATACTCTCTTTTTTTTCCCATATGCATACAAATACACGTGAATGAACATGCTCTGGGTGTGTACTAAGTAATATATCAATACTTTAATCCGATACCCTAGAATAAAAAACTTCTAGATCTGCACTTTTTTTTTTCTTTCACCCACTTTTAAAATGATTTTTTCCCCTTTGTTATTACCATGGAACAAGTTCTGTTGCTTATGTTAACATCTTGTCAAATGATTGCAATACACAAGTTAATGGAAACTTGGATTCTCAATGAAACTAGCATTTGCTTGGTAAATAACTAAATATTAAACTTCACTGTGCAGTGTGACTACTTGAATGACCTGCTTCGTTCCTCTTTGTACCTGTAGTCTTACTCCTCACACATCACACCTTGGTGATTGTGGTAATTTTACCTAAGAACACCATCAACTGCTTTAAAGCAGAGGCCAAGTAACAGTTGGAAATTCCCCTTCCAGACTATCTGAACCGAGAATTACCAAGGACAACTTTTTTAACAACATTTTGACAATAGATAAGATGGCTAATTGAGATTCGAACAATATATGTTTCACACTGACCATCGCTAACAATTTTTATTATATACTAATCACAACAAGTTACATGTTGTATCCGTAAACGAAAGTATAAAGGGTAACAAAGCTTAAATTAAGGTTTTATGAATGTAAAAGGGAAATGCAGTATTCAGTTCTTGGTAGCAAAATTCTCACTTTGATGGGTACAGCCCAACTCCATAATTAGTGCCCCCCTTTCCCCCAAATACACCAACAACTGGTGGTGTTAATTATTTTTGCATTACGTTCATCGGCCTCTCACCTAATTTTGCCCACCTCTTGGGAATGGAAAATTTTAAGAACTTCAAAAGAGTTTTAAGACTGTTCAAATCAGAACTTGTAAGGTCCCTTCCGACTTTTGGATTGTGCAGGTTTTGCAATTGTTACATAAACAAACCTGCCATCAAAAAACTGAACCACATACCAAATCATGTGTTATGAAAACAATTTTACTGGATTCCTATTTTACTGAGAATAACAGATTATTACAAAAGATGCATACCTTTCCATTCATCTCTTTCACTGCCAATTCCGCAGAGTCTTCTGTAGTAAACCAGATATATGCAAACCCTAAAGGCTGCCTGGATTTTGTATCCATAATCATTTTCACTGCAAGATGATGTTAACAGAAACACATGTAATCCTGAAACATTTTCCTCAAAATTCAACAATATAAAAGCAGCATGCACCCCAAAAAAAAATATAATGAAACTAAACATTGGTGCATGCATAATTACCAATAAAGAAAAAAAAAGGTTATAATCATGGTAAAGGCCAAAGGGCTTCTACAATTCTCCAACACGATTTTGCACACTCCATTACCCAACACCTCCCCTGTCCCCAACGTTGTCAGCCAATTGTGCTACAAGAGCACTGCAAGCATGCAACATAGTGTGCTGTTCTTAAACTGGTGCATGGTCCATAAACAGTATGACATTTTGGTAAACTAGAATAAGAAGCTTTTCCTTTTATTTTTTTCAATTAATAATAAGAAGCTTTTAGAAGTTACTTCCAGAAACACCTTAACTTCAAAATATACAAGCTGAGAAATTCACCTTGGCTTACTTCACCAAACTGTGAAAAAGTCCTCTGCAAACGTCCCTCAGACATTGATTGTGGTAGTCCTGCATCAGTTAGCTCCAAAGGCTTCAGAAAAATTATTATTCTCTGCAAAGAATTAATGGAGAACTTTATCTAAACAAGAACAGCAGTACCGCACAATTACAAAGGCAACTTAGTATGGCTTGCTGAATAAAATTACCACCTTAAATGCAATGGCAATTGTAATTAAAAAAAAAACCATAGAAAGATGTAAACAAGTACTTGATTTTGCTTCTTCTTTTTTCCCCAATTACTAATAATTCAATATTATTTACCATTCCAATGAACCAAAACCATGACTTTAATCAACCAAGTCAGTGAAAATACTACTTAATAAAAGAGGGAAAAGTCCAAAATACAACCTCCCACACTTAATGGGCTCTCCTGCCAACACCAAAAAGAAATTCATTGGTGTCTTGGCCTGATGGTAAAGGCAATCACCCATGGAATGGATGCCATATATCGTATCCTACATAAAGAAAAACTGATGAAATGCCAACCAAGTATCAACTATAGATTTCTATGAACAATACCATCCTAAATATCTAACAAATTTATGAGCTCCATTGCAACAAATTCCAATATAAATCATGTAAAATTTTTCAAACCAGCCTAGGTCTATATTGGCTAAAAATTTGCACTAACTCCACATGTTCACAAATGCCAAGCAATGTACAATCTTTTAGCACCAATCAATAACATTTTCGAATTTCAACCTAAATAATTAAGTACAAAGACCAATTTTTAACTCCAGAAAAACTAAAAAAATAAAATACTTCAAAACGTGATATTCCATCCATTTCCTACATTTTCTCAGAAACCAAACAGAACTTAAGACTCTGCCCTATGAACAAACTTATCAGAAAGCTGAAATGAGTGAAAAATAAGCAATATTGCCAAAGACCCAGAACAAATTTTTCCGCCATTTAGTAAAAAAAAGTTACCTTTTATGAAGATTTTCGTGGAAGGAGACGCATCATGTACTGAAAAGCTCGAGCTTGAGCTACAGCGAAGTGATCGAAGGGATGGGTAATGAAGATTGGTTGGTGCAGAGAGTGATATTGAAGAAATTAGTGGGGAGATTGATGGTGGAATTGGGGTTTCTGAGACAGAGGGGTTAGGAATTGGGAATTGTCTGTGGGATTGAAGTTGAAGCAATGAGATTTGGGATGGGAAAGAGTGTAACAGTGCCATTCAAAACCCTAATTTCTAAAACCCTACAAAAACAATTACTGTGAGAAAACAAAAGGGGCAAGTTTTTTTTTTTTTACGACGCTTCCTAAACAGCCGTTACAGCCCACGAGTCATTTTGATTTTTCATTTTTGACTCCAGAGTCAAAAGTCAATAATCAAATGGTTTTTTATTTATTTAAATTAATAAATAGAAATTCTAATCTAGAATTATCTAAGTGTATATGTGTGTGAAACTTCTTTCTGAAAACTTGAACTCCAGCTCTTACCACCCACACCTTACAGACACTTATACTTATGGAGTGGCATAGTGGTTAAATGGTTTTATTATTATTATTTTTTTATGAATCATGTTAATAAAAAATGTAAGGACTTGAATTGGAAGCCCAAGCTCACTTAAATTAGTAGTGCCTTGCACTTCAACCCAAGCCCAGACAATAGAATTGTTTTAGTATAGAGGTGAGAAGACAATTACAATAGAATGGCTACCTAAGCTTAAGGTTGATGTAGTGGTACACAGTTAAAGAAGAATGAATCAAGCAATTGTAGAAAAAAGTAATCCTCGGTCATTTCCGAGGAAAAGTTCTTATATAAGTTTTACTTTGGTTTTGTCAAGCAATATACTGTTCACTTTTCTATCTCTCACTCTCGTTTTTCTTTTTTCTCCTCCCCCTCACCTGCAAAGCTTCTTCCCCTTATATATCCTCCTTCTTGGCATCCTAACCCTTCACTTGTACACCTCAAAGCTCTTCCCTGGATACTTGTCCCATCAAGGTTCAACTGAAGGTGGTAGAAGGGGTTGCTAGCTGTGAAGACATTGTTCATGGGTCACTTCTTCATTAATGCAGCTGATAAGGTTGTTACAGAGCACTTAATGCGGTGGTGGGAGGCATACCATTTCAGGAAGCTTCCTCCCACCACACTGATCCTATCCTAGAATGCTCTTTCTCCCATTTGGGCGCTCATCAGATTCTAAGCACCTTCCCCACCTTCTTCTCGGGTAAACCAGCTTCTTGGGTCAGATGCGCTTTACAAATGAATGGGTGCAGGACTTCCCACTTCTTACTCTCCTCGGTCCTCAGACACCCCACATTAGCCCCCTAAGACCTTGCTATTAACGCTTGATCTAAAAGCAAGGTTTTAGCAACACTTGGGTGGGTAGTACGTGCCAAACGTGTTCCCACGTGAAGACGTCGTTTCAACTTTCTTCAGCATGTCTTTGACGCTTCGGTATCCACGTTCCTACAATTATTGCGTCAGGCGACTGCCTGTTCCCCCCACGTTCTACGGCATGATGATGATCCTACGGCCCTCATTTTTCGTAATTTATAAGCGGGAATTTTACCGCTCATTTATTTATTTATTTTTTACTTCTATATAAGAAGGCGTTGAGAGCAATTCTGTCCCATTTACTTGTTCTCTAGCTTTTTTCGTTTGAAGCAGCAGTCCGAGGAGAATCCTTTCCAGTCCTTGTAGGTGCGTTTGGTTTCATACTCCATAACACAAAGGGATTTACTTGTTGCTGTTATTTTTGTTTTCGTTTTCTTTTTTTATATTTTAACCTTATAAGGATCCATGGGTAGATTCGCTAGGCTAGTTGACACTCCCGAATGCATGGCTGCCTTTAGGGCTAGGTATAGGATTCTCGACAATGTTGAAATTCAACATTGTGAACTAGGCGAATGGTTAGTCATAAACAGACCACCTGATTTGGTAGTTATTCCGATGATCGCCTTCATAGAAGGCGGGATGGAAATTCCCATGGGTAAGGTGACTAGGGATTTTCTTATTAATTATAGGTTATCCCCCACCCAATGCTCTCCTAACCTTTTTAAGATCCTTGGTAGTGTAGATATGATAAACAAAAAGATGGGGACTAACCTCACGTGGAACAACGTAAATTGGGTATATAATTGCCAAAAGGGAAAATATACCAGTTACTACTTCAAATGTAGGGTTCCCTCTGTTAGGTTAATCTCTTGTATACCTGAGTCGAACAAGGGCATGGATGAAGACTTCCTCATCGTCTCGGGTGACTGGCATGATGGGTTGCGCTGTCCTACCCAAGATGGGGAACCAGGTAGGGTTCCCACAAACTTTAGACTAACTTAGGACATCCATTTCCTCCTAGTTCTTTTTTTATTTATTATTATTTTTATTTAAAGAAAAATAAACCACTTTATAATTTACAATTTCTGTTTACTTGCAGACGAATTTCACACCGCCTCGATCAAAAGCTTGGTAAACTTTGCAGATCTCAATCTAATCCTTCAATCAGAGATCTTTATCCACCGAGACGGGCAACTCCGAGTGGTGCACGTGATCCTTGGATTCAAGCCCATTTCTAAGCGCTTCCAAAATCCTAAGCACGTGATTAAAGCAAAAGACCCAAGGTTTGCGCTGATTGACGTGGCCGTTCCTGGATTTTTAACACAACCTCCTTCATTTGGTACCCAAGACGCGCAATTGCCAGCCTTATTTGCAGCCAAGCTGCTCTATTCCCAAGAAAAACCCATCCCCTTCGACGACGAGCAAGAAGAATGCGCGCCCAAACCAACCAAAGAAGACTTAGATAAAGACTTCGAAGTCTTTTATCAGGAAGATCCCGAAGATCTCCCAACCCCTTCTTATCGTCGTTTTGCCATTGCTCTCATCAATACCAGTCAAGAAGCACCCAATATCCCAGAAGTTATGGTCCTAGAAGAGAAGACCCCGGACTTGCTAGCACTGCTCACCGCACATGCTAGGGGCAATGCTCCCACGATTCCTATAGTGCCTTGGCCACCAACTCCTACTTCCACTCGTGCCTCTTCCGATGATGCTCCTAAAAAGAAGAGAAAAAGGGGCAAAGCATTCGAGAGTGCTGAGGAGGGGGAAATAACCCACCCAACGCAGTAGCCACCTGCTAAAGAGTCCAGAGTCATGAGGGCTCAACAGAAAAATAGTACCTCTTTTGGGTCTGCCAAAGGTGTCGAGGGAGAGCTACGCTCTAAGGTCTCTAAATAGAACCCAGCTTTTGTACTAAGTTCAGGGGATCCAATTATGGATGATGCCTCCCTCAAGGATCCCTAGATGGGCAGATCAGGGATACTATCTGAGTGTCTGGAGAAGGCCCTCATTGCGGAAGCGCGAGGTGTTTCTATCACTCAAGAAGGATCTTACTAAGGTATGCCTTTAATAATTTCTCTCTATATATCAAACTTTTAGCCACGTACTAACATATATGTTTTTGTAGGCGGTGCAGGCGTCCTTCGTTGCCGAAGAATGGGTGGACCACGCTTTATCCAAAACCCGTGAGGCAAAAACCAAATTGGAGCAATCTGAGAAGGCCCATGCCGACTCCGAGAGAAGACACAAAGAAACTCTAGTTCACCTAGCCGAGGTAGAAAAAGCATGCAAAAATGCTGAATCGGCCTTGGCAGGGTTTGAGAAACAAGCCGAGGAGGCGCGACTTTCTTAGAAAAAAGCTGAGACTCAGCTAGCCTTGGCGATAGAGAAGACTAAGCAACAGCATAAGCAACTTGAGGGGAAGGACACTGAGAAAGCAAGGGCTGAGCAGGCCGTTTACGATGCTGGCATGACTAAAACTGCTCAGAGCTTAACCGTTCAACTTCAGGACGCTGCTTGAGCCTTCTGTGTTGAAGTCTAGGGTGAAGCTCTGAACGCCGCGGGAGTGAATGTGGATTCTGAATTGAGGGAGGCAGACAAGGTTTATTATCCTCAAGCACTCCATATTGCTCCTAATTCTACCCTTATTCCTCTCGATCCAAGCTCCACCTCCTCAGTGCCTAAGTCTACTATGACTTCAACTTCTGTCTCTTCCTCCGAGAAGAAGAAAGAGCAGCAACTTCAATCTCCTGTCGTGGAACTAGGACCAGAGGAGGTGATTGAAGTTGAACAGCAAAAGAAGAAGAAGAAAGAGAAGGCAAAAGATGAAACTGAATAAGTTCTTCTGTTTTTAGCACTTAGGGTAATTTTGTAGGGTAATGGGCTTTAGAGAGACATGTATTTTTGTAACTCCAACCTTTGAATGGAAATATATGCAAGTTTTGTTGGAATTCTTAACTTTCATTAGTCGTCAATTCTTTATTTTCACCATTAATATCCATACTTCATAGATGAAAGCAAATAGCTTAGTAGATGAAAGCATATAGCCTATCATATTGCAAATCAAATTAGATTTTCTTTTGTCTTACTTTCAATTTGTATTTGAATTCTGTTTCACTGACACTAACTTACCCAAGGCCATAAAACTAGCGGAGTCATACACAATAACCTTCCAATAAAGAGTAACTTAACCAAGTCTTGTGACCCAAGGAGTCATTCAAGACCACAGCTTTGTTCAGTACTTAGCCTATTTCGTGTAAGGGTTAACTTATCCAAAGCTTGTGACCCGAGGAGTCGAACAAGACCGTGGTTCTGTCTAACACTTAACCAGTTTCACGCAATAATTAATTTACCTAAGGCCTGTGACTCAAGGAGTCGAATAAGACCAAGGTTCTGTTTAACACTTAAACAATTTCATATAAGGGTTAATTTACCCAAGGTTTGTGACCCAAGGAGTCGAACAAGACCGAGGTTCTGTTTAACACTTAGACAGTTTCACACGAGGGTTAATTTACCCAAGGCTTGTGACCTGAGGAGTTAAACAAGATCGAGGTTCTGTTTAACACTTAGATAGTTTCACATAAGAGTTAATTTACTCAAGGCTTGTGACCCAAGGAGTCGAACAAGACCGAGGTTCTGTTTAACACTTAGTAATTAGCTATAAGTCATTACGATTTAACTTCCAACTACAGCAGTAAGTAAATGGAAGAGAAATGAACAAAAAATCTTCATATCATTAATAATAATACCTACGTAGATTATTTACATTCCACGGGTGAGGAACTACGTTTTCATCCAAATCTTCCAAGTAATAAGCCCCAATTCCTGCTACCGAAGTTATCCTGTACGAACCTTCCCAATTTGGACCTAGTTTTCCCCACGAAGGATTCCTCGCTGTTCCTACAACTTTTCTTAAAACTAGAGCTCCTAGCTCCAATGGCTTTGCCTTTACTCTCTTATCATACCCCTGCCTGAGCTTTTGTTGGTAATATGCCATTCTGACCATGGCCACTTCTCTTCTTTCATCAATTAATTCTAAACTTGCAGAAAGTAAACGATCATTCTCCTCCACATTAAACTTATCAGTTCTCAAGGTTGGGAAACCTACTTCAAGAGGTATAACTGCTTCGGATCCATAAGTCATTGAAAAAGGAGTCTCTCCTGTTGACCTTCGGGGTGTGGTATGATATGTCCATAACACATGTGGCAATTCATCCACGCATTTTCCTTTTACATCATCTAGCCTTTTTTTTAATCCTGACACCATGGTCTTGTTAACTACTTCAGCCTGACCATTTCCTTGAGGATAAGTCGGAGTAGAAAATCTGTTTGTGATACCAAGTTCCCCACAATACCTTCTGAAGGCTTTGCTATCAAATTGGAGTCTATTATCCTAGATCAAGGTATGAGGGACTCCAAATTTGGTAACAATGTTCCTCAAAATGAACCTTTTCGCATCTACATCTCTAATGTTGGACAAAGGCTCAGCTTCCACCCATTTTGTGAAATAATCAGTTCCAACCAAGAGCCACCTTTGGTTTCCAGCAGCCCTCTAGAAGGGTCCAACTATGTCTAACACTCATTGGGCAAAGGGCCATGGACTAGTAAGTGGATTTAAAACCCCTCCTGGTTGATGGATATTACGAGCGTATCTTTGACATTGATCACACTTATGAACGTATTCTTATGCAGTCTTCTGCATACTTGGCCACCAATACCCCTGGGTGAGAGCTCTATGGGATAAAGACCTTCCCCAGTGTGACTCCCACAAATACCTTTATGCAATTCCTCCAACAATGGTTCCACGGTGTCTAGATGAACGCATAATAAATACGGGCCCGAATGGGAGTGTTTATACAACTTTTGCCCCTTAGAAAGCCAATACCGAGGGGCCTTCTTCTGTACCTTCTTAGCTTCAGTTTTTTTCTTTGGGTAGTAACCCCTCCTTTAAAAACAAATACTATTTACTTGAACAAAAGGTTGGTCATCACAATTGGGAGCTATCAGATCTTCCACTGTTATAACTTGGGGTAGTCCCGACCCCAAAGAAGTAGCCAGCATAGCCAACGAATTTGCATGGGAGTTCTGTCCTCTCGGGATTTGCCTTAGGATAAAACTTTTAAAACCAGATTGAGCACGCTTAACTTTAAGGAGGTACCCCTGCATTCTTTGATCCCTGGCCTTAAACTCTCCATTGACTTGCCCGACGACCAGGCGGAAGTCCGAATATATTCCTAGGACTTCCCCTCCTAGTTTGCCAACCATCTCCATCCCAGCTAATAGAGCCTTGTACTCAACTTCATTGTTTGTAGTTGAGAAACCCAACCGCAAAGACTTCTCCACCATTGACTTCTTGGGAGTCACCAGTACAATTCCAACTCCAGAATCTCTTTGGTTTGCCGCTCCATCCGTGTACACCTCCCAGGTTGAAGGAGGGGGGGGGGGCAAAAATCACCAAAGTGCACAGTCCTAACCTTTTAACCTCGCCGACGTCCTTGGTGAATTCTGCGACGAAGTCTACTAACACCTGTCCCTTTATGGCGGTACAGGGCATATATTTAACATCAAAAGCCCCAAGCATGGTTCCCCATTTTGCAATCCTTCCTGTGTAGTCTGATTTTCGTAGCAACGCTTGTAAAGGGAGCTGTGTGAGCACCACTAAAGTGTAGGCCTAGAAATAATGAGGAAGCTTCCTCGTGGTGTGTATGATGGCCAGCACTACCTTCTCCAAGGTTAAGTAACGGGTCCCGGCTTCCTGCAAGGACTTACTTACATAGTATACGGGTTTCTGAATTTCATTTTCCATTCTAACCAAGACTAAGCTTACTGCATGATCTGTAACTGCAATGTACGCATACTATACATCCTCTCTCTTGGGTCAGGACAGGATAGGTGGGTACGATAGATAACGCTTCAACTCTTTAAAGGCTGCTACACATTCTTTGGTCCATTCAAAATTCTTCCACTTGTGAAGGAGCTGGAAGAATGGTCTACATCGATCCGCCGACCGAGAAATGAACCTATTTAAAGCAGCCGTCATCCCTGTTAGCTTCTGCACTTCTTTGGGATTCCGAGGATGGTGCAAATCTTTAATAGCCTTTATCTAGTTAGGATTCACTTCTATTCTTCGGTGTGTGATCATGTAACCCGGGAATTTTCCCGAGCTGACACCAAAAGAACATTTCGATGCATTCAGACGCAAACTATGTCTCTTGAGCGTCGAAAGTACTTCCTACAAATCCCCCAAATGGTCCGAAATTTGTTTATTTTTTACCACCATATCATCGATGTACGCCTCCACATTTCTTCTAATCTGTGCTTCCAACATTCGTGTTATCATTCTTTGGTATGTGGACCCAGCATTCTTTAAACCAAAGTGCATTACCCGATAATGATAATTGCTCATGGGAGCTCGGAAAGCAATCTTTTCTTGGTCGGACAACGCCAAGGGTATCTGGTGTTACCCTTAAAAAGAATCCAAGAAGCTCATCCAAGGGTGTCCAACCGTCGCATCCACCAATTGGTCAATCCGAGGAACAAGGAAAGTTATCAACATTTTATGGAAAGTTATCAACCGTCGCATCCAAGGTTGCTTCCTCGGTACTGCACCAGGATTCACATTCAATTGATGGAAAATAAACTCAAGATCAACTCTCGGCGCAACATAATGTTGACACCCCATTTTGCAACTCGCATTTAACCTCACATGGAGGGTAAAAGAGTAATTTCACCTTGAAAATATGCATCTTGATTCTGGTCATTAGATCTTTAATATCATTTCACCAAAATGATCTTAATGTTGTAACGATCAAATTGACTGGTCATAAGCCTTAATCGGGCCATCAGATTGAAAGTTATCATCAAAGCAAGTTTTAATGGCCGAGATGCATTATCACAAATTGAGTCCGACTATATGTGATTATGAATAATTGATTACAATTAGTTATAATTATAATCAATTTGAGATTAATGATGTGTCTTAATTTGATTGGTTAGGACTACATTTTATGGTCACAAATTGAGTCCGACTATATGTGATTATGAACAATTGATTACAATTAGTTATAATTATAATCAATTTGAGATTAATGACGTGTCTTAATTTGATTGGTTAGGACTACATTTTATGGTAAGGTTGCACACACTTAATTAATTAGATAGTCAAACATTAATTATTCAATGAGTAATTTGTGCAATTATCTTTTAATTACGGTAAATTTGGAACTAATTAAGTATGAAATGGGAGTGATTGGAGCCTATTAATGTTAATTGGAAACTAATTTGGGACCTATTAATGTTAATTGTGCTAAAATTATTTTCTAACAAATGGCCACTGCTCATCATTTCGTTGATATCTCTCAGAATATTTTGAATCTGTGAATGAGGTTAATTTTTCCAGAATCTAGACATCAGGGGCTTCAATTGAGCACAAGAATGAGACAATTCCGATCAGAATTGAGGAAGATGTGATTTTTTGAATTTGGCTCTACAGGCTGTTACAGTAGTTACGGAAAAACCGAATTTTGCTTGCTCCTCACTCCCATTAATCTCTGAATTTAATGCACCTAATTTCCCCAAAGGCTAAAATAAGGTTTAAGTTCATGATTCTTTGTTAACCCTCATTAAATGACATTCCATTCATATTTTCTCCACCAATAGTATATAAACCCCCATTCTGCTCCATTCCAAGACAAAAACCCCCTCTCTTCTCCTCTCTTAAGTTTTAAAAAAGTAGAGTAGTCTTGTCATATCTTAGTATTCTTGAGACTCAAGGTATTGAGTAAGATGCACTCTCCCTCTCCTAGATCTTCTTTTGCTCCACCCTTAGGACCTCCACCAAGAGTCTCCTTCTCCACCGTATGGATCTTGCATGAAGGTATAATCCCTTTCCCTAACTTGTTTTTTTTTGTTGCCATGATGAGAATTTAAGATTAAAGCATGATAGTAATTATTTAAATTCCCTTAAATATGTTTGAATGTTCTTAAATGTTCTTAACATGTTCTTGGTTGTTCATCACATATTCATGCATAACACTAGTTTTGATCTTAAATCCACATAAAAAACATGAAAAAGATGTTTGTTTGATAATTCTTTCAAATCCTTGAATCTAGAACGAAGACAAATTGACCAAGGACCATGTTAGCACCGCACAATTATCTAACCTTGCAAGGAATGCTTCATGCCAAGAACAAGAACAGAGTGATGTGTTATAAGTTTCAATTAAGTGAAATAAAAGAAAAATATGAAAATTGAAAAGAGAAGAAACGAAAAGATAGCATAGTGATGTGTTATAAGTTCAACTAATGAAGTGAAATCACTTGTAACTAGGTTGTTACCAAGATTCTCAAAAAAAAAAAAAAAAAAAAAAAAAAAGTTTGTTACCAAGATCCATGGAGCCTTCGCCAAATAAGAGCAAGACTTAGATACAGTACTTAGGTGCTGTTCCTTAAGTTCCTCTTTTAAAATTTTGTCATGTGGATTTTTTCTTATGAGATGGAAGTGTATTTTTTAGTTAAGTAGCCACATGGCTGAATTTTAAGACGGGAATCTAAAGAACAGTACCTAACATACTGTACCTAAGTCTTGCCCGCCAAATAAATATAATATTTGAATAAAAATATGTTTAATCTCACACCTACACTATCAATTTACGTGAAAATGTCTCTAACTCCAAAATCCCACTATATTATTATTTTTTTCTACTAGTAACTACTAAGAATTTTAAATTAAACCTAACATAAATTTTATCTAGCGATAATTCAATATGCCTAAAGTCAACTAGGGCCATCAAGGTTCATTTTGAAATCAAGCGTAGATATACGAAAATTCCAATTTAAAAGAAAACCTTTTTTTTTTTTTATTACAAACCTAAAATTTAATCAATCACAATTTTTTGACCACCAAATTAAACAATCAAACCAGTAATCGGGTACCTTAGTTTCATGTAGAAATCTTCATTTTGAGATCAAAACACTTGAATCATGGTCAAATGGGCATTTGCCCCTTTCGCCCAAAAGATGTAGTAAAATGCCCTTATTCTGAAACTATCTAGCAAAATACCCTTGTTTTGAAACTTGATTCACTTGGAAAATCAAGCAAATTATTTGGAAAAATTCACTTGGAACTCGAGTTCCATAAATTTTTTTTTAAGTTTGATTTGCCTATAACTCAATTTTCTAAAAATCGAGTTTCAATGTAAAACTCGATTTTTAAAAAATCGAGTTTCAAAATAAGAGTATTTTGCTAGATAATTTCAGAACAGGGGGCATTTTGCTATATATTTTGGGCGAAAGGGGCAAAAGTCCATTTTTGTCCTTGAATCATCAAAAGCCTCAAATCTGGCCTAAGTCCTATTACTCGTAGGTCTATTATAATTTCACTCAATTAAACTAACAAAAACCGAATTAGATGATCCAATTACATATTATTGTAGCCTATTTGGTTATAACACTACTAGATTGAAAAGTTGTTATAAATATGATACCAGAAGAACCACTCTTGTTATAGCACCTTAACACCTACTTAGGAGTTTTTAATTTTAATTAGAATCTTAATTTCTTTCTTAAACATTCGATTTCACGGGTTAATATCCAAAATACAAAAATACCTAATTTGTGCATAAACCATAACTCTAAAATTATAAAAACTTAATAAATCCTTCAAGGATGATACTCTCATCATATTAGGCATTTAAATCGTCAATCAGCGGTTTTAATTAAATGTTTGTACGATCAATTTAAAGAATTTAGAACCAACATTCAAAAACCACAATCAAATGAAACCTAAAAGCTAATACTAACGTTAAAATCTCTCTCATTCTCAAAAAAAAAAAAAAAAAAACGTTAAAATCTCTCAAATTCCTAACAAAGCCCTTAGAATTAAGTACAATTGATATTAAATCTTGAAATAATGGGTTGGATACATATAGGGGATGATTCAATCTAATCAAAAGGCAGGAAAAATGGGAATGAGTCATAAACAAACAAAAATCTTGATCTTTGCTTTGCAAAAATCCAGTGACAACACACTTTTCCAAGGCTGGACAAGAACAGTTATAAGTAAATGAGGCCAAAAATATCTTGGTTGCCTCCAATATGTCAAGTGAATCTAATATAGATTGATTTTTGAGTGAATCTTATTTTATTTTAATTGTTTTTTTTAATTGGTGCGATGACATGGGTTCGGGGTGATTAGACTATGATTTTTAGTTTTTTAGTTTTTTTTTTTTTTTTTTTTTTTTTTTAAGATTTAGAGTTTTAGAAAGTAGAAATGCATTGTAGCTGTGTGTTAATTTTTTTTTTTTTTTTTAATTAGCACATTTAATAAGGTTAAATTTTGGTGATTAGTGTGTTAAATATTAAAATTTTAGCATTTAGTATATTTGATGCCAATACTTTAAGGAATGCTACGAGACTATATAATTGCTTTATATAAAACTTCTTCTTTTTTTGAATACATTTCTTCCTTTCTTCTTCCATTTTGTTTTTCTTATTTTTCTTTTTCTAATGAAAACAGAATATTCTGTTTCTAAAAGGGGGAAAAAATCAGATTCTATATGGTATTTGTCTTTTTTCTTTAGAGTTTAAACAAACGCTTCCGTTTTCAATTACATGAGGTGGCGCAAAATGACTGGCTGGAATTTACACCAATCATAAACACAAGCCAGAGATATGACCATGTCCAAGGAGGGCTAATATTTGTAATTTTGTATATCTTTTAGTTCTAGCACATTCCCATTTTGCCCGTGATTAACGCTCAAATTGGAGGGAACATACTTTCCCTTTTTAAGCAAGATCAATTGCATTGTCATATCAGGCAAAATTACCATTTACTTTCGAAGTACAATGATATGGTATTTCTTTGTCATTTCTTCGTAATTTCAATGTTGAATTAGGTTTCCAAAATATCATTGACATGGATACCACAAAAGTTGAAAAAATGAGAGGGGTGCAGGTGCAGGGGCGGGGGTTACGTTGTTGAATAGATTGTGTTCTTATTATATTTTTGTTATTTTATATGGGAAAAAAATAAAAGTAACTGGAAAATTACAACTTACTTTCGGGGTACAATAATATGGTATTTCTTCGTTATTTCTTCTTAATATCAATGTTGAATTTGAGTTTCCACAAATCCATTAACATGAATACAACAAAAGATGGAGGAAAATAAGAGGAAAGAGTTATGTGGCTGAACTTAAGCTGACTGATGGATATTTTTATATTATATATTTTTTGCAAATATATATAACTTTGTATACATTTGTTTAGTTTACAATATAAAAGATATATTACTAGTACAATGTAAATTAAAAAATTTCCCTCCTAGTATTTTATATAAATTTTAGTTATTTCATAAGAAAAGAAAGAATAAAAGTACTGTGCTAGAGCCGTTCTTCAATGAGATATGGTCCAAGTAATTTTTTACCGTTAGCCAAATTCCAAACATGCTTACTAGTTACTACAAAAGAAACTTGAATAAAAAACGTAATTCTTGCACATAATTGATGCTCAAAAGTCAAAACTAGTGCATAAACTGATATCAGGAGAATTATTACAATTATAAAATGTTTGATGTCGCATATGGCATATGGGAGCATTCAAATGGTTACATGGAGAAAACTATGAACAGGACTGAACTATTAGGTCCAAGAAATAGGAGGCATTGGGTAGGCTGATTAAAAAGAAGTCTAAAATATTAGCTGAATGAGTGGCATTATCAGAAATGATATACATATACCAGATTATACGTAGAGAAAGAATTAATTGAGGTTGTTTGGGATGATGTTTGAAGCTAACAACATTAAAGAGCCTGAGGTGGTACAACAGAGCAAAGCTCAACAGATCCATAGTGAAGCAGTTCCTCTATCATTTGCTCAATATGATCATCCTCAAGAGGCTTGAACTGTTGCTGGCTACTTTCCACTTTAACTTTCTTCATAACCCAATTGGGCTCTTGTTCTGGTCCTTTTTCTGGGAACCACATACCCATTTCAAAAGTTTTTCCACCAAAGGCATTGGAGGCAATGAGATGTGGTGATGGTTCTTTTTTAGGCTCTGGAGCTAATGGTTTGGTCATTTGCAGTGAAGCCATGTAGCATTTGTGGAGTTTAGCTGTCAAAGTTGCTGAAAGAAGCTTGGATGAAGATGACTGAGATGCATTTGGGTTGTAAGGGAAGTTGGTTCTAGCTCTTGGACCACACATAAGTCTTGCTGCTTCATCATAGGCTCGTGCCGCGTCTTCGGCCGTTTCAAATGTTCCAAGCCAAATTCTAGTCTTCCTGCAATTGAAACGTTTCGTTTAGTACTCAACCAAGGAAAACAAACTCGCATGAAAAAAAAAAACGTATTTAGGTTTCAGTAACTAATTAGGTCAACTTACAATATAGGGTGGCGAATTTCGGAGACCCAAGAGCCCCAATGCCTCTGCCGGACGCCTCTGTATCGCTGTTGTGGTCGGGCCATATTGAAGAAAAAGAAACGTTTCTTGAGAAGGTGTTTGTGAAAATGCCTGAATGAGAGAAATGAGGTAGGAAAGTGGTGCCGAGTGAGGGAGGGGGAGAGGGGGGGTTTTTGTAGTTGGGTTTGTTGACAGATATAGATGCAACTGGAGGCTCTTTTTCTAAGGCTTCTCTGGCAACCAATTGGGGAATTGGGTCCCACCGGAGCTTTTGAGGTCTAAACTTCTTTTTTCTGTGTCCATTAGTTACCAGTTGGTCTGTAGCAACGATTATTGAATAAATAGGTGGAGAATTTCAAACTGTGACCAAATTCAGTTCACATGATTTCTTTTTTCCTTTTATGAAACAAGCTATTGTATCCAAAATATCATGCTACTGTTCTCTTGCCTTTTTGGCTTTTTGCCCATTCTTTCTTCAAGGAAATCTAAGGTCATAGTCTCATAGATTCTTCTCATGTGAGTTTGGTTCATTTTAGAATAGACAATGACTCAATCAAGTTCATTATTATTAAAGATAATAAAAAAAATAATGAGGGTAAAATATTTTTATTTTTGCTTCTAGCTGATCAATAAAAAATCTTTGAACATATCATATTATTATTATTATTATATACTACATTTATTTTGGACGACCAAAATTCCAAAATTAAGATAACATATTGCATATTGGAAGGATGAATAATAATAATATTTTTTTTTTTGTTTTTTATGAGTTGAGTGATGAATTATTATACGTTATAATATGGTCCCTAGGGAGCGAGAGCTCTATGCATCAACTGTTACCAACATGATTGAGTCAATTTTGCGTTGGGACACATTGATTAAAAGATTCTTGGACCGTAATAATTATCCTAACAATTCAAATCATTTGATCATATCTTTTGTACTATTATAGGATCAATCTGCACTCACGAGCAACAATGTCCTGATGTTTTTCATATATATATCAATTGGAGGGTAGTGTTTTTTTATTTATTTTTATTTATATATGAGAATTATTTTTAATAAATTGAAAAAATATGCTGATGAAGCAACATGGTAGGATAGACCTTTCTTCCAAAAAAAAACAAAAAAGGTGGGCTAGCTTGCAAGGTGGGATTTGTTTTGGAGCTTTCATTTTCATGCAACTTCTATAAGATAACTGATGCCATAATGCAGTGAGGGTTTTTGTTTGTATTGTAGATTTTGCTGTGAACCAAGTGTCTAAAAGCTCATAGTCATAGCATGGAGTTAAAAATTGGAAACATTAGCATATGTAGTCATATGCTACATAGTAGAAGAGGTCAGAGAAGCTGTGTTCCACACTTTCATGTTTAAATTTGGATGGTTTATGCAATGCAAATGCAATGCACCACCATATATTCATTGTTCACCCACGTGCCTAGAATGACGCCCCATATTGAGAGAGAGAGAGAGAGACAGAGAGAGTGAATCAAATATCTGTGTCTTCCTCAGTACAAGTTTGTTTTAAACACAATCATATGGTGTGTGGTGAGAGATAAGCATAGCCTTTAACTATTCAGCAGCTATTTCTGACTGTGTCAAACTCCAACTTGAGCATGATAAACACTTTGTACTCTCTTTCGTTGAACGCTCTCATCTCATAGTCTTACTTACGGCAACTACCAGTTCAACATAAACTAACGGAGGATCCGGGTTCCTCGTAATAGAATATCAATTAGATCTCTTCCATGCATGCCATGTCTACGGTGCAAGGAAAAGAGCCAAGAAACTTTTCACCCTAAAAATAGTCAAGACTCAAGACATGTATATGCTAAGTCGAACTAACAATCTTGGATTTGACAATCAGGACAAAAAACCTAGAAGATTGCAGACAATAAAAGATTGAACAGGTTTAAGAATAACTTTTCTTTTCTTTTTCTTTTATCCCAGTAGATTATACTTTTTTACTTTAAACTATCACTTCAATTACACTTTACCATCTGAATTATTGAAACGCAAAACAAATTCCTCAATTTTAAAAATATGTTATACTTAATCTTCTATGTCTGTTTTATTGTTTAGTCGGACTAAATTTAACATCGAAAGACTAATTTACACATTTTGTATGTGTCTGAGAAAAGAATCGTCATATTTAATACCAAAACAGACAGGCATGACAAACATTAAAGGAGGGGTGAAAGATTAAGGTTGAAAAATGTAATTTGCCCTTTTCAATTTTTAACAAACGCCCATTTTAGTCCTAAAAAGAGAGGGGCATTGAACCCCAATGTACAATCATACAAAACCAGCCCAAAGAATCCAAAATATCAAAATGGGGGAAGCTTAATTAAGAAAAAGTTTACGAGGAATTTCATCATAAAAAATTACGATTAAACTATATATGTTTTCAAACTAGAGAGTAAGATGGAAGGAGAAAAAGAGGACAAATGGACAATCGAACAAACAGCATTTAATGGAAAAATTGAGAGTTCTTTTGTCCCATTTTTGGATTACAGCTAACCAAATAGCCTGAAATCAACAGGAAGGTCAAAAAGAAGATAATCTAATGCATAGGGCCCACATAGAACGCGTGAAGTGGGTCCCAAAATCTAACATGGGTGATGATAGCAAACTGTCCGGTTTATGTGCTACTGTATGAAACCTCCCATGGTTTCGTGCCCACTACACGTTCCAAAGTCACATGCAAACACAATACTTTGGATTTTTGTTTTTGTTTTTTTAATATAGCAATACAATGGATTTAACGAATAACGAAAGAGGATTGGAATTGTGTTCAGGGATAAGAACACGGGATATCCTTGTCAACACACGACATTGTCCACGTTCTCTCGTTTTTGGTTCTTCCTCATACAATGCATTAACAATTAACACTCTATTTGAGAATTGTTTTGAAGAAGAACGGTATTCCCCAAGTCAAACCCATGATACTAAACAAGATATAGATGAGTTTTGGAAACATCATTGCAGACATCGCATTCTGTACCCCTTATGACTCGAGTTCTCGTACTCCAATGATACTGAAATTTTAAAACCTAAGGTTGGTTAAGGACTCAATCATATTCTAAATTAACTTGAAAAATGTTAAAATGGAAATTTAAAACTTTTTATGAGTAAATAAATCTCTTTTTTGGAAAATAAAGGTCAACGAACCCTCGGCCTGTGTACGCAAGTTTGATGCATGAGTACACAGGCACGGACCTGCACACGCACCTAAGGTTCTAGAAACCTATGAAGGGCAAGTTTTATGTATTAAAGACTAAGGTTTGAAATGAATTCCACATCATCTGGGAGCCGTTCCTGTAGGCACCGCATTTTGTACCCCTTACGATTCAAGTTCTTGTTCTCCAATGATGCTAAAATTCTAAAGCTAAGGTTGGTTTAGGGTCCAATCAGATTCTAAATTGACTTGAAAAATGTTAAAATGGAAAATATAATTTCTTATGAGCAAATAAATCTATTTTTGTAAAAGAAAATGTCAAGAAAACCCTTGGACTGTGAACGCAGGCCAGAACCTGTGTACGCAGGTCTGATGTATGCGCACGCAGGCACAGACACGCAACTAGGGTTTCAGAAACCTATAAAATGTAAGTTTTCTACATTAATGTTGAGGTTTGGAACAAATCCCACATCGTCTGGGAGCCATTCCAAACCCCTATTTTCTCACTATATAAAGCCATACATGATACCTTTTCAAAATACACAGAAAATCTTAAGGGAAAACCTAAGATTCACTAGAAATAGTGAATCAAAGAGGGAGTTTTTCACAAAACATCCTTAAGTCAATTTTATTTTGATTGGGACCTTTTTTGGTCTTGATTCTTGAGTTTTGAAATTTACTAGTCATTTTTGTTTAGTTGTGAATATATTTAACAGAGAGGAACAGTCAAAATCAAGCTAAAAGAGCTTTTGTTTTTGAGGTATATGTTCTAACCTCTTTTCTTTCATTTTTTTCTTTTAATCTTGCTTTTAATTCTGTTTCTTTGTTTTGTTTGTGTGTTAACATGTTTGTTTAAGTTTAGTTTTAGTTGTTTTCTGTTTTAAAGCATGCTAGGCTGCTAGATTTGTTGTTCTTTCTTGTTATGTTCTTGTTTTCTGGGTTAGGGTTCTTCAGGGAGTGTCTGCGTGCGCATGATTCTGCATGTGTACGCAGGATCGAAGTATGCGTACGCATACAACTGGCCTACATACGCAAGCATATGTATGCGCACGCATACTCATGCCCAGAAACCCTAATCTGAGTATTTCTACTTCTGTTTCTTTGTTTCTTTTACATAATATGCCTCTATTTTGACCTTCTCATATGTTTTCCAACCTCTGTTTCTTTGTTTGTATGTTTGTTTGCTTTAACATGCTAGATTAGGGTTTCTTTTCTTCTCCTTGCTTTGACACCATGAATATGCATTTACATGTCCATGCATTAATGTCATAGGTGCTGTGATGCAGTGAGGTAAGTAAGGTAAAACATGCATTGGTATGAACATGTATTTTAGTGATAAATATGCTTGCTTGATGGTTGTTTTCATGTCTAAAAGTTATATATATATATATATTTGATGTTTAACACTTTGTTGCCATGCCTACCTTTCTACCATAATTTGTTTGCTGCCTTAGATGAGATAACATGAGATGCCATGATAGATGAATGCTAGGGTTGGTTGATAAGCATGATAGAAGAATGTTAGGTTTGGGATGAAATGCCATGTTGTATGCTAGTGTGTGTGTGTGTGTGTGTGTGTGTGTGTGTTTAGATGCAATGTTGAATATGCCTTTAATAGGATTAAGACATAGGACACAATGAGTGGAAGCCGACCCATGGATCGGGTGGTTTTAGGTGCCTAACACTTTCCCAAATCCGTACCTAAACTCCAAACTCAGACTCTAGCAGTAAGACTAGTCCTTCCATGTAAGGGCGTTATATTTATGGTTCCTAAACCATAAAACTAGGTGGCAACTCCTTGTGTTTCCTCCGCCTCAATCTACTCGGCCGAGGCGTACTTCCCAAAGCGGCCCACACAGCGCGTTGCACTTACAGTTCCAAACCCCCATTTTTCAACTATATAAAGCCTTACATGGTATATTTCAAAAACACAAATCCTAAGGGAAAACCTAAGATTCACTAGAAATAGTGAATCAAAGAAGGAGTTTTTTACAAAACATCCTCAAGTCAATATTTTCTGATTAGGGCCTTTTCTGGCCTTGATCTTTGAGCTTTAAGATTACTAATCACTTCTTTGTTTGATTGTGAATAGATTAACTGAGGGGAACGGTCAAAATCAAGCTTGAAAAGCTTCTTGTTTGAGGTACTGAGTTCTAAGCTTTTCTTGTTCATTTCTTTACTTTTTCTTGCTTTAATCTTTCTGTTTTCCTTGTTTTTATTGTTTCTTCATATTATAACATGTTTGTTTAGCTTAGGTTTTCTTTGCTTTATGATTTTATGCATGTTAGGTTGTTAGATTTAAGTTCTACTCTGTTTTTCCACATTTCTATGTTTCTGGGTTAGGGTTTAAGGCGTGTCTGCATGCGCATGCTTCCTGCATACGTACACAGGCTCGAAGTATGCATACGCATACAAATGGCCTGCGTACGCAGGCCTATGTATGCACATGCATACTCGTGCCCAGACCCTAAGTCTAAATTTTTTTGCTTCTATTTCTTTGTTTCTTTTACATAATATGCCTCTATTTTGACCCCTTTTATGTCTTTAAGTCCCTATTTCTTTGTTTGATTATTTGTTTGCCTTTAACTTACTAGATTAGGGTTTCCTCTTTATTTCTTGCTTTGATACCATGAACATGCATTAATATGATCATGCATTGATATCATAGGTGCTGTGATGCAGTAAGGTAAGTAAGGTAAGTCATGCATTCACATGAACATACATTTTGGGTGATGAACATAACGAATATGTTTGTTTGTTGTTTGGATACTATGCTTATATGTTTGGGTTACGTTTGATGTCAATATCTTGCTGCTAAGCCTATTTACTACCATGTTTTTTTTATGCTTTGGATAGATGTATGCTAGGTTTAATATGATATGCCGTGATAGATTTATGTTAGGGTTGTAGTACATTTGATGCCATGTTGATTGTTAGATGCATGTTAGTGTGTGTGTGTGTGTGTGTGTGTGTGTGAGTATAGAATACAATTTTGAACATTCCTTTAATAAGATTAAGATGTAAGACACAATGAGTGGAAGCTGGCCCATGGGTCGGGCCATTTTTTGTGCCTAACACCTTCCCAAAATCGTACCTAAACTTCGAACCTATACTCTGGTAGTAAGATCAGTCCTTCCACACAAATGTGCTATATTCATGGTTCTTAGACCATAAAACTAGGTGGCGACTCCTTTTTCTCCGCCCCAGTCCACTTGGCCAAGACATACTCCGCAAAAGCAGCACCGACCGCACGTTGCACCCACAATCATTAAACAAGAAGATAAAGATGAAAACAATCTTTCTAAAAAAAGGAACTTGAATTACCTAATAAAAGAGAGATCAAAACTTAAGAATTAACATAGGATGGAGTCAAAACCAAGCCATAGAAGAAAAAAAATTCAATTGAAATTATATTCATTATAAACTTTTCTTCGTAAGAATACAAAGCCCCAACAATGAAGAGGAATGCGGGCATAATAAAGTAAGGCAAGGCTAGTTTTCACTAAATGACGATGTTTTCTCTCAATAGCCTCATTTTGTTGATGGGTATGAGGACAAGAAACACGATGAAAAATCCCACAATTTTTTTTAAAAAAAAATTTTTTGAAAAGAGAGCGATATTGATCACCACCCCAATCAAATTGAGCAGCCATAATTTTGAGATTAAAATAGCGTTCAACATACTTTTGAAATTTAATGAAAATTGAGAGTGCATCATTTTTACAAGTTATTGGATAAAGCCAGGTAGATCAATTGAAGGCATTTAAAAATGAAACATAATATTTATGACCATTTTACTAAAACAAGCAGGAAATGAATTCACTATTATTTGCAATTATAGGTATACAAAATCTAGAAATAACATGAGAAACAATATTAAATGTAGGATGCCCTAAGAGCATTAGCATTGGGGGTGTAACTCCCCCCCCCCCCCCTCCCCTCCAAATTGCTATTTTACAACTACACATGCTCAAATTGAGCTTTACCCAAGTGGGTATTGGTAAAGGAATTTTAGCAATTACGAACAATAAACTCTTAAATGTAAGAATTATTGTTGCAAGATTGTATTTTTTTTTAAATAATTTTTTATTGTCTCTCTCTCCTTTCTCTCTCTTCCTATTTATGTCTCTCTCTCTCTCTCTCTCTCTCTCTCTCATGGGTAAACTTATGGCCATAAATTAAATTTTTGGTAATTTTATGAACATGTAAAACATTATTTAGAACAAAGGATGATGAAGGGGTAGAAAGTTTGGTAGAGCAAATATGTTTCACTGATAGTCCAATACCATTGCCAATGCAAATTTGGTTGGAGCCAAGATAGTCCTCAAATCACACATTCAGATTGGTGAGATCAATAGTGAGATGGTGAGTAGTTCCAGAATTTGTATAACAATTGAGATTAGAAGGTCCCTAATGAATGGTGAGAAGAGCTTGCATCTTTGAATTCGATTTAGTAGAATAAGAATTGTCAAACAATGGTAGCAAGAGAGAGCTACATGACAAGGTTTGTTGCAAACTTGGCATAATGAACAATTGTTGGAGGAAGATTTTGTGGAGCCACAACCACGCTCCTTGCCTCGATAATTTTTCTGATTTATGGATGGAGAACCATGACTAGATTAAGGTGAAAAGTTATGGTGACCACCATTTCCACCACATGAGGAGTTTCCTGTATTTGCAAAATTTGCTCCAGCAAGAGAGAGATGTTGGTTTTGTTCAACATGCATTTCATAGGCTAGTAAGTGCCCATATAAATCCTCAAGAAAGAGTGGGTTAACACGTGTAGTCACATAAGTAACAAAAGAATCATAGTTAGACACAAGACCAGCCAAAAGGAAGGAGTCAAGCTCAAAATCATTCAATGGTTGGTTGATGGCAGCAAGGGGTGGGCGCAAGCGCCCGCGACGAGTCATCCTCTCTTTGGGTGAATACACCTTGGCCTAAAGTGGACCATGGCGGAGGGTGTAAATGGAGTCACCACCTAGTTTAGGTCTAGGAACCATAAATATAACGCCATTCATGGAAAACTGATCTTTACCAGAGCATGTGTCCGGAGTTTAGGTATGAGGATGGAAAGGTGTTAGGGACCCAACCCCACCCGATTCATGGGTCGGCTTCCACTCATTGTGTTCCAAATCTTAGTTTCATTAAAGGTAAGTTTAACATGTTATTCTAACTCACACACTCTAAAATGCATCTAAAGCAATCAACATGGCATAATCATTCCAAGCCTAATCATTCATCTATCATGGCATATAAGCATATATCTCCAAGGGCAGAAACATCACAAGGTGGATCAGGATAAGCATGTTATAGCATCTAAACATCAAGAGCAAGGGATTCAATCAAGCACAACATGTTCACCACCCATATCATATTCATCAACCAAATGCATGTTCATGTGATAATACATGGCTAACCTCACTTACCTCACTGCATCACAACACCTATGCATCAATGCATGATCATATTCATATGCATGTTTATGGCATTCAAACAAGTAAAACCCTAATAAACATAAAAGGGATAAAACAAAACAAAGCAAAACAAAATAATATAAACAGATGTATACAGATGTGAAAACTAGGTTAAATAGAGCCTAAGCATGTAAATAAAACAAAGGAAAGACAAACAGAAAATAAATTAAGGTTTCTGGGCAGGAGTATGCATGCGCATACATAGGGCATGCGTACGCATACTTCGAGTATGTGTGCGCACGCATACACACCCGAAACTTGAAACCCTAAACCCAGAAAAGCAGAAAAGAAAACAAAGGAAACAAAGCAAAAAACAAGGAAACTAAAAATCTATCATGCTTCTAATATAAACACGAAAAGAACTTAAGCTAAACAAACATATCAAAGCACTTCAAACACATATATAAACATAAAAACAAAGGAAAAGCAGGGAAAGTGAAAAGCCAAAGTTAGAAACTTTACCTCAACACTAAAACTCTCTAAAGCTTGATTTTGACCATTCTTCTCAATCAATCTATTCACAACCAAATCATAAAGTGAGTTAGTAAACTTAGAACTCAAAGATCAAGACCAGAAAAGGTCCCAATCAAGCAAAATTTGACTTGAGGATGTTTTGTAAAAAAACCCCATCTTTGATTCACTATTTTCTAACGAATCTTATGTGTTTTACCACTAGAATCCGTCCTCCTTGAAAAGTAACTTTTATGGCTTTATATAGTCGAAAAATAGGAGTTTACGGCGGCTCCCAGATAATGTGGGATTCATTTCAAACCAAGTTTTAATGCAAAAAACTTGTCTTTCATAGTTTCTAAAACCCTAACATGCGTGCGCATGCCTGTGTATGCGCACGCATGCAGTGAGCATGCGTACGTAGAGCTTAAGCATGTGTACGCATATGCGTGTATGTGTGCACACGCCTTAGGATTTTCGTTGCCTTTCTTTCCAAAAATAATTTTATGTTCCAAAAAATAATTAAATTTTCCATAAACACTTTCCTCAAGTCAATTTTCATCTGATTGGGCTCTAAACCAACCTTGGGCCTTAAAGTTCTAACATCATTGGAGAATAGGGGCCCGAGTAGAAAGGGGTACAAAATGTGTTGTCTATACAAGAGTATCAACTAGATTAGTAAACTGTTGAAAGTAATCAGCAATTGAAGAGTTGCCTTTCTTTAATGTGGCGAGCTGATAGTAAATCTGCATTGTTTAAGCATGAGATTGTGAGTTAAACGTGCATTCCAAAGCCTACCAAACATCACGGGAAGTGAGATATTTAACCACATGAGCAAGGATTTTCTCAGATAGAGATGAGGATTGCACTGAGAATCATCTGATCCTGTAGATGCTTGTGGTGGAACTCTGGATTTTGGAGAATCGAGGTATCACTGTCTGTTGCAACAGTGGTGGCTTGTGGTGAAGGGGGTGTAGTCCCATCCAAATATGGTATTTGTCAAATCATGCACCATAGAAGTTTGACAAGTGCCATAAGCATCAAACTCACTTTTCACATCAAGTATATCCTCAATTTTTGATTTTTTGTTGAACTTTATCCTTATCATGTAGTTAGAAATCTTTATTTTTCATGACAAGCAACATATTTTTCTCTTCAACAGGTTGAATTAAATTTACTACACATGGTTCAAATATATCACCTTGTTATGTAGGCTCTATAGTATATTCTTCTTGTTGTAGAAACACTTAAACAAAATATGTCGACACTTGTAATTCTCTTTCAACGCTAGGTTTTGTTGGTTTAGTGTTATTATCTCCGTAGCCAGAAGTTATTATTTTATTGTGATATGTTGTTCTTAATGCCTCTTCACTACCAAAAAAAAGATTTACACTAGTGTTTCAAAAAAGCTACAATAGGTCTCTAAAGCACTGACATAGGTCCATTTGGGCTATACCGGCTTTTTATAAATTTGGCAAGGTTTGTTCTATAGTAAGCTGTGTTGTGAGAAACCACGAGTTGAGCAAAGTATAGGGGACGGGGGTTTATGATGATTTTCAAGGTGATCACCCAACCAATCATATTGTACCTCCTAGATCGATATTTTTACATTATTGGAGTCATGAATAATTTATTTAAGGTAGAAAACAAACAAAAAAAAGAGTAATAAATTATATCTTTATCTCATTGAAAATTATTCAAATTACATGATTTTAATGACAAATAGAAGTTATAAAACTTTAGTTTCTTGTTATAATTTAAGAAAAGTACACAACTTTGGTTCCTAGTTACATTCTAAAAGATGCAAAATTATATTGGATAAGTTACTAGAAAGAACCAATGATCCAAGTAATTCGGGGCTAAGTTACGAAATGGAAATATATTAGGCACTCATTCCGCTCGACCTAAATTGGTCTTCTAGGAGATAATGTCCAATATTCATGTCATGTAACTTTCAAGCAATCAAACGTGTTATAGCACTCCAAACATGTAATGTTTTAAATTTAAGAAGAAAATTATTCATGTGATCATGGGTTTAAGCATATGAACATGATAAGGTTCACAAAAATCAACATATTATCGTATAAACATGCAAAAATCAAATTTGTTATGTCATGTCATCATTCAACAAAAAATCATATTTTAGCATATGATGACTCTATAATTTCATGTGCATTAATCACTTAAATTTCAGATTATAACATATGTGTATTTGATCAAGCATGTCAGTATTTGAATACCCAAAAAAAAAAAAAATTATCATCCATCATTTCACATTATCATAAATCAAATAAAATTTTAATCATCATATACATCATTTGAATTAGATTTTTATGAACAACATGTTGACAGATTTGAGCCCTAGTCTAAGGACACATTTTCACCATTCATTCTATCCCATGTCATCGTACCACCTCATGATAGATAAATCTAATGCAGTAAAGTGTGGAAAATTAAATTAGGGTTTTTAATGTTATAACTACCTACACGTAAGGTTGGCAAAATTGGGATCTTACGTAGGATCGTTGAAGGTAGGTGAGATCGTAGATTGTAGGATCGGATCATGAATCATAAGATTCTACATATTTTCAGATTTAAAGCAAAAAAAAATGTTGATAATGGCTTTTTATGTTGAATAATCACGTAAATTATAAATTCATCCATAAAAAAACTTAGATTTGCATCATATAATGTAATTTGCAAGTCATACATCACTAAGTCTATACTAACGAAACAAATAATTTTAAGTTTTGACCCAATGTATTTCAATACATGTTTAATTAGCAACCAAATACCAAAATATTTATCAAAACGTATGAAAAATATTTTCCAAGTTCTAAGTTCCAAGTTTGAAATCCAAAATAAGTTAGCAAATGGAAACTAGCTAACTACAATATGAAATCCAAAAGCAAGATGAATATTAACGTGAAGTGAACATTTAATTATTCTCATTCTAAGGTTCTTATAACCACCGTCCTAAATTCCTAATCATCATCATCCATTTCATCATTGATGTAAATATTATATATTTGTATACTAGAGCTGCAAAAGACATCAAAATACAATTTCATACTCAACTATTCAAGTTATATCGCTTAGCAACAATTAGAGAGCATGCTCAAAAAAATCAATCAATCAATATACAAATACAAGCATAACTGCTAAAACTATATATAAAAAAATATTTTAGTAATATTAGAACACAATTTAGTATATTGATCAAACAAATTTAACAACATTATAACTTAAAAGGCAGCAAAGCCAACATCAAATTCTTCATTTAGAAATGATGAAGTATTCCTTCATTTTGATTACAAGTGAACTAGAAACTAGAAAGCATTTTCTTAGGTTAACATAATTTTATAAAAATAAAAAATAAAAAGCCATACCATCAAAATATGAAAAAAAATAAAAACCCTTAAAACTTCATCAAAACAAAAAATTTATTCCATAAAAAAAATAAAATAAATAAAAAACCAAAAATTTATGTTTTTGGTAGGATCGGTAGGATCCTATACGATCCTACCATTTTTACGATCCTAGTGCGATTCTAAACGTTTTGGTGAGGTGGGATCATAAAATCATGCGATCCTACGATCTAGATCACGATTTTGACAACCATGCCTGCACGTCTCTTGCCAAAATGACATTGGTGGAGGGCCTTTACATTTGAGCCTTCATTCCTAGGGTACTTCAGCTTATCTCCTCAAATTATCCATAAATTTCCTCCTTGAATTCCAAAATAAATTGTGCCTTTGTCACTTGGTTGATTAGTTGAAAGATTGGTTTTTTGCATCCAATATGTTGGCTTATCTCTTCTTCTTTTTTCTATTGTAATTGCTCCTTTGTTTTTTTACTGCTTCTCTATGTTGATGAGACATTACTCTAACTAGCAATAATCCCTCCTTCCTCGATTCAATGCATATGAGCTTAAGGATATTGGATTCTTTTATTGCTTTTTCAGCTCCTAGCTAGATTCACAACCTCTACTCTGTTTGTTCATTAGTCCAAATATGACTCTAATTTATTTCTTCGTCATCATATATAAGCTTGAGTGCAAGCCTTACAAGACTCTTTGCACCCCACATAATGCCTTAATAAGCATGAAGCAAGATGGTACCCTTTTATCTGATCCCTCCTCCTATCACAGCCTTGTTGGAGCCCTACAATATACCTCACATTTACCAAATTTGATATTGCATTTTCTGTTAATCGGATCTATTAGTTTATGTATGCCCCCAAATGATATTCATTTTGCTATTGTCAAACTGATTTTGCATTACCTTGAGGGGTCCATTGATTATGGTATTCTGGTTCTCTTCAAGCCTGGTCCTATCACTTATTTGTCTGCCTATGCAGATGCTGATTGGATTGGTGACCTCTTTGATAGCAACTCTACATCTGGTTTTATTGTCTTCCTTGGATCCTGAAGAGGGTAAAAATATATGTTGACGGGTTGTTATGAAATGGGCCTGACGGTTCCATATCTTTGGGCCGGTAGAGGACGGGCCCATCGCGTGCGGGTTCTGAACGGATCCTGCATAGACGGATGCAAGGAGGACGGATCGAGCACCCACGTGGCAGCCAGAATCCCTAGATAGGAAATACTTGTGACACACACTTAGCCACCATAGAATCCTAAGGTAAATGGAATCCTAGCACAAAGAGGATTCTGGAAGATACGCGTATACTTGAAGATCTTCTTTATAAGGAAATGTCTTGTCCATCACATTTTGACTATTCAAGAGGATTCCTATAAGGAAAAGACTTCTACACCAAGGAAGAGAGTTCTACCTTCTACTACTATAAAAGCCCCAGTACTCTCATAAATCAAGGTATGCATAATGTACCCTCATAAATCAAAGTATGCATAATTTACCCTCTCTAGCACTCTAGAGTTGTGAGAAGTTCTGATTTGACCTTTGGAGGGTATTCGGCCGGTACTACACCGGTGCTCTCTGTTAGGTCTTCTTTTTCCCTTGTGCAGGTGCCGTTTCAAGCGTAGGAAGGTCGTGTAACTCACTGGTGATTTTACGGCATCATCAGATCCAAGTCCAACCATATCACTTGGTTAGCCAAGAAAAAATCTACTATCTCTCGCTTTTTTAATGATGCTGAGTATCATTCCTTAGCTTCTACTGGAGCTAAACTTTATTGGCTTTGCATTATTCTTAAAGATTTGGGTGTTTTCTTTCATCATATGCCTCAAATTTGGTTTGACAATATTTGGCTCTTGACATTGCCTCTAATTCTGTCTTTCATACTCACATCAAACATATTGAAGTTTATTTTCATTTTGTTTGAGAATGTGTCCCCTACAAAGATTTGAACGTTAGTTTGTCTCTACTTCTGATTAGTTAGTAAAGATTTTTACCAAAGGCTTATCTTCCTCACAATTTCTCTTCTTAATTCTTACTATCGAAACTAATACCCACCTCACAAGTCACAACATTGGTGATTAAATCCAATATAGTTAGAATTACTTAGATAGTTACAGTTGGTTAGAATAGGTTGCAGAAATTAGTTTGTAAAGTCTATTAATATAATATTATTGAAAATGCTAAACCTACAAACTTTTTTACAAACTACTGATATGGTAGGTGCTTATCTCATAGTTGTTTTTCATTAAGCACTCGTAGGCTGCCACTCAATTAACTTAAGACCATGTCAAGCTCAAACTCAAGTTTTAACGTTCGAAATGCAGTCAATTCTGTCTCAATCTAGTATAATTTTTTAACAAGCTAAACTTGGACAAAATAAAGCACCACTGGTGGATTCGACTCATTTGTTTATTCTTTTGTTTCTCCGTTTTTCTTCTTCAATTTGTATTATCTTACGATGGAGAGATTTTTAATTCTTAACACACTTCATTTTTCTTTACGCGGTTTCGCTGCTAAGCAAGAAAATTTTTGTATTTTAGTTTGATGTGATAGAAATGTCTGTACTCCAAGTCACCCCGCAGTCCGTGGGATTTTGCCCAGGCTGGTCCTTTGAATTTTGAACATAGACACAAGAAATTGACATGAAAAGGAAATGATGTATACGTCTCCATGTGCATGTCCCTGTTTTGTCTCGCATAAGACATAAGAAAAATAGTGTAAAGTTAGACCTTTGCGAAGAGAAAGCGAAATTTCCAGAGATAATTTAGGGCAAGGAAAGTGCAGAAAAATTAGGAATTAATCCACATACTATCTTCTCAAAAAATAAATAACAAAAATCCACATACTAGAATTTAAAAGAAAAAAAAAAGACATTTGCAAAAAGTAGCAAATGTTGTATACATTTGCAAAAAAAAAGGTAAGAATTGTACTTTTTTTGGCAAATTTGTATACAATATTTGCCACCTTTTGTAGGTCTATAATGTAAATTTACATTGCAATTTGCAAGTATTAATGTAAACATAGAATTTTCTTTAAAAAAAATTGAAGGCTAAACCTCTGTTACATAGAGTGTAGACTGTAGAGCTTCATTTGTTATTTTTTACTTTTGAAGTTGGTAATAGTATGAATTTAACTTTGCACTTTACCAACTTCAAAAAGAGACGCTCTGTTTTTGAAGCAAAAACTAATTTAGTATCCATAATTGACCCCCGCAAAAGTCAAGCTAAAGCACATGTTTAGTTAACTGTGAGAATTGCATGCATTGAGGGAGTATCATAAGGCAGTCACGCATGTGGTTCAATAGCTTAAACATTGAACAACCATATGGAAAATTATGCAGCGATTTGACATCTTCTTATACATTGCCGGGAACTAAATATAGAATAGATTATAGATCCCCTTCGTGTCATTAGTGCAAAGAAAAAATAAGAAATGTCATTTCTTCTTTCTTTCTTTCTTTTATAATGCTAATAACTAAGTTGGGTTTCAGGAGTTGGGCCACCCTTTTATTCAAATGGAACTAAGGCTTTGGGTCTTCAAGATACATGTATGAGTTTCACAATTTCTAAGGCAAGCATATTCTGGAAAATGAGTATCCTAAAAACATTTTTTTTTGGAAACTATCTCATTTTTTGTGTGTTTCATAGCGACCTTGAAAATGAGAATGAAAATGTTTTATGATGTTTGATACAAGCAACAAATTAACATTTTTTGTATATTTCAAAACATGAAACGCAAATTATGAAAATAAGTTCGTTTTTTGAAAAATAAAAGCAGAAAACCACCTCTTGAAAATAAGAAAAAAATTTATTGAGGTTTTGTCGTTGACCAATTTTTAGTTTTCCTATGACCCGCATTTCTAATGCTACCAAACACTAAAAAGCTCAAAGAATTATTATTAAGAAAGGTTTTTTGTCAAAACAAATGAAGCATAAGACTCATTTTGTGTAAAAAAAATGTGTTTAAAAAATGTGTTTTATAGGGAGTCCATCATAGAACCAAGGAGAAAGACATGTGCTTTAAGCCCAATTCATAAGATAAGAGAGATATGAGTTGAACATGTGATGTAAGTAACATTGTGGGTTGTGAGCCCAATTTACCAAGATTTGAGCTTCAAGCCCATCTCGTGAGGTAACACTATTTTGGTTTTTTTTTATCACACTATTTTATGTCCATTTTATGAGCTATGAACTTGTTATGCGAGGTAAAGAAGACATGAGCTATAGGCCATCTTGTGAGAAGATCAAGCGTTATGGAGCATAAGCTCAATCTGAAAATATGTCGATTCTTGGTAAGACAATCTAACTGATCATGTAGTTTCTCCAAAAAAAAAAAAAAAAAACTGATCATATAGCTATATGGACAATATGTTTTTCGACCTTTTGGTCTTCAAAATACCAAATAGGCTAAATGAATACACGACCTTGTTATTAACATTCCCTAGACTAGAATAAAAATTGAAGCATTATTTGTAGGATTTCTTTTTCAGATTATGTCAATGTTTTTGTGATTTTTTGTTAGGTCAAATTATAAATAAATAAATAAATAATTTAAATAAAAAAATTGTTGTCCAATAAGGAAGTTGCGATGGAACCTCTCCTACAAAAAAAAATAAAAATAAACTAATAATATTAAAAATAAAATAGTGCATCAACAAATAATGAAAAGTAATCATTATGAATTGAACGTTACAAATTTAAATCATATACATACATACATACCTACATATATATATATATATATATTTATATATAAGTCCATCTTCTTAAATCAAAACCTATTTGCTTAAGATGTGCACTTCAAAATTTTCAGATTATGTAGGCCTATTTTATTTTTGTATATATTCTTGCACGTAATCAATACAAAGTGTAGTCAAGTGGTATTGTTTGAGGTGTGTCAAGATTCAAATCTCTCTTTTCATTGTTACAAATTTACAATAATAATAATAATAATAACCGCTTATTAAGTTTTTTTGTTAGAAACGTCTATGTTCAGAAATCTACGAGCATTTTAAATATATGTATTTCCCCATCATACACTCACTAGGTTATTATAGAAAATTTTCTCACCAAAAAAAAAAAAAATTATTATAGAGAAAAATCTCCTGAGAGTGGGTCCAAGATCTCGGTAAGAGGTTTTGAACCTATTATAAGATTTTAGAAACCACTAGGCCAACTCTTAAAAATTGCTATTATGACATCAATATGGTAAAGAAAACAGCTAACTCTATTTCCATGTGAAGCATCTGTCTTTTTAGACAAGTTTTAATGCAATTTCAGTATATAGCTAAGCTATTTCCTTTCTGGTAAAGAATTTAGCCAGAGTTGAATATGTCATCAAACCATTGCTAACCAAGGAAACTCATCCTTCATTTCTACCTGCTTAGCATCTTTCAATTATAAACGCAATTGGCTCGAGAAGATTTTGGTGATCCCATTGCACACACAGAGAGAGAGAGAGAGAGAGAGAGAGAGAAGCATGATTGGCACTAATGCATCTTCTTGTTTCACTGCTTCGCAATACCCAATTTTAGAACAAGGTAAATATGTTCTCTTCTTTCCGTGAAAATTCCTTCTCATTTGTTATTTTCTTCAAGGGAATAGCCAAATTCAAGTTACATTATACTTAATTTTAACAGATTGGCTGCAGAGAAAAATATGGTCCTCGAAAACCCAAACAAGAGGTAAGCAAACTTTTACTTTTTCACTCAATCAAATTTTGAATTTTTGAAAGATCTTCAGTTGATCAGTGCTTATCCTCATTGTGGGAGAAATGTTTTTTTTTTTTTTTTTTTTCCTTCTTTTGGGTAATGTTTAGTTAATCTCAGGTTGAATTTGTAGTTTAATTTGGAGATGAGTAGAGAGAGAAGGAAAGGTGACCGAAATGAACTAAATTTAATACTATTTTAGTTACCTTCCCCTCTACGCTGATCTTCTTTTCCTTAATCTCTTCGTTCCAAACATAAGATGATTGTAGAGGATTATTCTCGAATTCAGATTGGCCAGTTCTAGTAATGATATGAAAATAAAGAAATAAATTAATCCAGTTTTTTTTTTTTTTTTTTTTTTAAGTTAGAGACTTAAATAAATTAGCCCCACTGTTTTATTTTAATAAAAATAATTCAACTTATTAAGTTGACCATTTGAGCATCCACAGCAGTGGAGCTAAAAATTTAGCTTTTTAACTCCACCAAAAATTACTTTATCTATTATACATATACACATGCTGCAGCAGTGGATCTATTTTAGCTATCAACGCAATAAAATAATAGAAATATCATAATAAAATAATATATCCCCTACAATAAAATAACATATCCCACTACCCAAAAAAAAATCTCAGCACCAACCACAACCACCTCTACCCACAGCCACAACCACCACTACCACCACCACCAACACAGACAACCAAACCCACAAACAAAATAAAAAACCAAACCACCATCATAGTCACCAATCCACCACCACAGCCACCAAACCCATAGGGAAAAAAAAAAATCAAACACCGTACCACCAAACCATAGCCACAACAACCACCATCGCCACCACCACAGCCATCAAACCCACAGAAGAAAAAAAAAATCAAACATCATTCCACCACCATAGCCACCAAACCCACAGTAAAAAAAAATCAAACACTGAAATTAGGTCGGAGATGTTGATCGACAGCGTGGGTCTGCAGCGTGAGCCGGTGGCGTGGGTCGGCAGTGTGGGGGTGGGCTGGCAGCGGTGAGAGAGTTGAGAGAAAGAGAGGTGAGATGATTAGAGTTGAGAGAGAGCTGAGAGAGTTGAGAGAGAGAGGTGAGATGATCAGAGTTGAGAGAGAGAGAGGTGGGCTGGGATGGCGTGGGACGGCGTGGGCTGGGACGGCGACGGCGTGGGCTAGGATGGCATGGGACAGCGACGGCGTGGGCTGGGAGATGAGAGAGATGAGAGCTTGAGAGTGATGATGAGAGAGAGCACGGTGAGATAGAATAAAAGAAATGAAAAAAAAAATAAAGGAAGTTGTATTATTTTAATCGGAGGTTGAATAAATTTTTTTTTTTTTTTTTTTTTTAGATATCTGCTACAGTGCACATCTATAGATAGATGTGCACTGTAGCAAATCAGCAAAAAATTATAACTTTGCCTCCATTGCTACAAGGCTTTTTTGGTATATTGGTGGAGCTAAAATAGCATTATAGCTTTTTAGCTCCACTGCTGCAAGTGCTCTTATAATGGTCAATAGGTTTCCAACTAAAATGCCACGACAACAAATCACAAAGTAATATAATGTAAAGAATACAGTGATTTATTAACAAAGTGAAAAACCTATAGACACATTCAAATGAAAAAAAAAAAAAAAACCCTAAGGATATCACCTACCAAGGAAAATTTCAGTATTTGGAATTTAAGTTTACAATAGAAATAAACCATAATTCTCGATCGATCAAGATTCGGTCGAAAGTCGATCAACAAGTAGATTTCAATTGATTGAAAGTTGATTGAGATGTAGGGTCCGTTTGGATACAACTTATTTTGCTGAAAACTGAAAACACTGTAGCAAAATAATTTTTAAATGTGTAAATAGTACTGTAGAACCCATTTTTAATATTTTTTTTTGAATAAAGTGGTTGTGGGTCCCGTGAACAGTGCGTAAACAGTGCATAATGTCTCTGCACAGTGTAATCCGCGTGATTGAAAAAAAAAAAAAAAAAAAAAAAGGAGAAAAACGCTAAAAACGCAGACGCATAGGAAATAATCTGTATCCAAACTCCACCGTAGTCGAGATTCCAAACTTGACTTGAACTAATTCTTGGACTTTGTCTTACACTTTTAATTATGTAGTCTTTTTTTTTTTTTATGAGATTAATTATGTAGTCTTTATTCTAACATTCTTCCTCACTTATGAGAATCTTTTTTTATTATATATGTAATCATTTCTTATGTTTCAATCTCTTCTCGTAATTTTGTCATAATTTGATCTCAAATTTATGCTATTTAAGCTACTTAACACTACTTAATGTCCGAGATTTATTTTTATGTTGTATGCCAAAGGCTAGAATCCGATCTAAAATTTATTCTATAAGCTAATTAACAATTATTTAATGTCAAAAGACTATTAGGAAATATTTTTTCATTGAAATTTTTTTTTTTATACAAGATAGAAATTTTACTCTAGTCTAATCTAAGTGTATATATGTGTGAAACTTCTTCTTAGATACTTGAACCCTAGCTCTTCCCCCTCCCTCCAAGAAGCACTTATACTTGTGAACTGATCATTGCACCAAAGGTGTGCAGTGATATTGAATTAAAAATAGTAAAATCCAATCATTTAACTATTATTTTAACATCTTCCTTTACATTTAATCATTTAATTATTCTAACAAATAATACTCGAAGGATGTAAAGTATGAACCAGGGTTTTTAAGGGGAGAGTTTTTACTTTTTACTTCCTTTTTTTTTTTTTTTTTGGGTACTTTTTATTGGCAAAGTAGTTTTGAACGATTTTCCATAGTTGCAGGATTTACGCCCTCAAATCTCCTGATATTACTAACATACGCCAGCTGTAATTTAAAAAACATCCAGCCAAATTCTAGTGGTTGACTATTTTTAGGGTAAGTTAGTAGTTCGGTAATCCATTCAAATTACAAATTGACAACTTTAAAAGTAAATCTTTTCTTCAGGTGGATATATATATTTCTCAACAAAAAAAAAAAAAATGGTGGATATATATATATAGTTTATAATTAGAGACCCAGGCCAAAAGTGAACATGATCAAGCTGGTTGGTACATTTCTTTAATGCATGTATATTAAATTCTAATAATAAATGAGCAGAATATAGTAGGCTTGCATTGAGTTCCATAGTGTCATTCATATTTTGTAATAGGTAATGCCGTAATGGCAAGTCTGAATTTTTCTAAGGGGCCTAAACTAAATATATCAATAATGTTTAAATCCACAAAACACATTATATAATACTAGACTCATCACACGTGCTTTGCACGTGCAATAATACTCTTTTTTATTTATTTGCTTTTTTAGTTTAGTGTTATAATGTTTAAAAGTGATATATAAATAACCGTGTGTATTTTTTTTTTTTTAAGAAAGAAGTAAAGTAACGTGGAATAATATTTAAAAATGAAATAAATATAGTGTCCTAAGTTTTAGGCCGAAGGGAGAAAATAAAGGAAAAATCCTAAAACTTAGGAACTGTAAATCACTCTTTTAACCAGTTTTTTTTTTTTAATTTAAAATTATTTAACTAAAAGATAGAGATATTTTAAAGAGTTTAAAAATTTGTGTGAGGGTATTTTAGTATCCAAAATGTTGAAAATCAAACAAGGAATCCTGTTATTAATAGAATAGATAATTTTTTATATTTACATTATATATAGAATTTATATTTAAAAAAAGACTTCAATATGATTTATTTTACATATATATATATATTATTTTCATGTATATAATTTTTTTATCAAATCAATTTTATGTAATTCAAGGAAAACATTTTCTTTCATTAAATCATGTGTAATTATCCTTTAAATTATAATAATTATAATTAATAGTTTATAAATATTTTAAATCAAAGTTTTTTTTTCAAATAAATTAAAGAATACACATTTAAGTATAGCAATAGTTTTTAAAAAAGCATAAATATGTATATAAATTAAAAAAATTTAGATAAATTAAATGATAAATGTCATTCTTATGTGCAATGTAATATATATATATATATAGAAAAATATTTTTTTATGGATGAAAAAGTAGAACATGTCCCAAATTTTTAACCATAAAAATCTCAGCATTTTCTATTCTAGCGAAAAAATAATAATTTCTTGCATGCCCACATCCCTAACTCTCTAAATGAAAATAAAAATGAGTTTTTTTTTTTTTTTTGGGAAAAGAAAAAGAACCTTTAAGAAAATGATTTGCTTATTTATATATTCTTTGATTCTCAAGAAAAAATATATATATATATATTCTTTTATGAACATATACTTTTAAATGCTAATAAAATCTTTGAGTTATGTATGAAAAAAGAAGGTGAATATTAAAAAAAAAAATTACACTTTACCACCCTAAACTTTTCAAATGCACGTTTTGCACCCTAAATTATGACCCTTATTACACTTTATACCCCAACATTAAGTTTGCTGTTAACTTAGATAGAAATTCAAAGTTTAAATGGCAAAGTGTAATCAGGAGTATAATTTAGGGTGGTAAAGTATAATTTATTTTTTGTTTTTAAAGTATTGAGAAGAGGGATAATTAAGTCTTTTCACGTGGTGTCATATTTTTCTATCCAAGTTAACAGCAAACTTAATGTCGGAGTACAAAGTGTAACATGGATCATAGTTTAGGGTGCAAAATATGCATTTGAAAATTTTAAGGTGCAAAGTGTAATATGTGGTATAGTTTAAGGTGGTAAAGTATAATTTTTTTTTTTAAAAAGGACATTAATACTTTAAAAGAGTGTATATGAAGGGAGATAATTAAGTAAAAATGTAAAATTCACTCATATGAAATTTTAATGATAAAATAAAGGGAGTGAGAATGTCCCAAATGTGTCTAAAAAGCTTTTTATTTTTGGCTTTTTGTGTCGGCTTTTTGTCATACATTTAACATAAAATTTACCAAAATTTGTTTATTTATTTATTAATATTATGTAAATAAATTACCAAAAATTGCGAGTACCCAATCGAACACTAAATTGATATCAAGTGATTAAATTTGCTTAAATTGGAGAATTCAATACGTTTGGGAACATAGAAGTTTTCAAATTATTTCAATGGGAAAAAAAGTCAAGGGTGTATAAGGATGCGTAAAATTATTTCCAAGAAAACTGAAATATAATTAGTTAATGAGATGAGCATAAGAGTTTTTATCAAGAAAGCACAAGTGTGGTTCTAGGGTTGCCGCACTCGCACCGGACTAGTCCCGACGCAGCGTCCGGCATCCGACGCTCCGATTCACCCCTTTTTTTTTATTAGTGCCGATTCAGCCCGATTCTGGTGGAAATGGGAGCCGAAACGGCAAAATCGATCCGATTCCGGTCAAAATGGCCGCCGAAACAGACTGATACGACTGCCGAAATAGGCCGAAATGGGCAACTGGCCGCCATTCTTCTGCTTCATGTGGCCTTGTGAGAGGGAAAAAAAAAAAAAAAAGAAGAAGGAAGAAGAAGATGAGAAGACACAAAAAAATGGTTGGAAGAAGAATAAATGTATATAACAAAAGAATATAAATTAAGTAGGTGGGAAAGTCAATTGTTTCACATGGGTGGGCTTGAGAATTGGAAAAAGAGTAAAAGAACCTTCTTGAAATGTGGTTTTTTGTTTACAATTGCCAAAAATATTGATTTTATTAAAAACAAATCATAAATAATTGTTTTTTAATAATAAACTCTACCCTTTATTTGAATTTTTTTATATAAAAAATATTAAATTCACTATATAAAAATATTTTTAATAATTTTTTAATCGCCGCAGCCGCACCCTACTTTTTCAAAAATTGCTGAATCCCGCACCCACACCCGAATCCAAAAACGCACCCGTGCTTCATAGGTTTTTATACACATGAGATTTATGTAAATAATTATTTAGTTTTAAGCGCATTAAATATTTATGTTTATTCTTTTATTTAGATTAGCTATTTGAAATTACTTTTCCTTAGAGATATCCTCATGATAAGTCAGAAATTGAGAAACAAGTTTGGTAATAATTAAAAAAAAAATTATTTAATCAAGTAGGCAAGGTGATTCTGAACACATCCATTTGCTTTGCCAATTTACTGGTGTACGAAGTCCAAACAACACATACCAGAATTTGTTATATTCCAGAAGTGAATACTATTTATGTTAATGATCTTAATTGTCTTAAAACTTGTTCAGGTTGTGTTATTCCTCTTCAGGTGGTATCAGTGAAGCAACTAAGAAGCAAATCCATCATATGCCAACAGAAGAAATGTTTCAGATGTTCTTCCACAAGATTTTCTTCTTTGACAGATGATAGTAAAAACCATGAGAGTATAACAACCATCAGAAGTCATGTCATAACCAAGAAATACCAACTTGGTGCCACATATAAACATGAATATGCATCTAAACCTGAGGATGATTATTCGACGAGCTTTCTTAATGTTCTATCTAAGCAATTAGAAGCTTTCTACTTGTTTTCACGTCCTCACACTGTAATTGGCACCGTGAGTTACATATCTTTAGTTACCTGAGAAAAAACAATTTGACAGCATCTTTCTTTTGGCTGAGAGATAACAAGAATTTGACTATAATATATTTTGTGTTACTTCTTTTTATCAGGTTATAGGGATAGTATCAGTTTCTCTTCTTCCAGTAGAAACCATTGCTGATCTGACTCCTACATTTTTTATGGGTTTATTGAAGGTAAATTTTGGTCAGGTAGAGATGAACTTGCATACTACGTACTAAATTAACATTTTTGTTTTCCTATTGTCAGGCATTGGTACCCTCCATATTGATGAACATTTACATTGTCGGTTTGAATCAATTGTTCGATGTTGAAATAGACAAGGTAAATCATCATATACTTTAGAGTAAATTTTAAAATGTACAAGATATGTATCATATTTCAATTTCTGAGATACAATGCATGATTGCCCCATTGAAATGTACTTCTTATACTTGGGATTAAAGCTTGTTGTTGTACATGCTTACAGGTTAACAAACCTGATCTCCCTGTGGCTTCTGGTGCCTTTTCAATGAGTACTGGAATCACAATTGTTACTGCATCTTTATTGATGGTAAGTTGGCAGGCATGATCCTTCATGTTCTGATTATACTGACAGTTTGATAGATTATTGAACTGTTTGGAAGTTGCAAAATTATGCTCTTTCAAATTTTTTATTCCAGTTTTGGAGGACGCAAACTAGAACATTTTCAATTAGTCTTTTGAGAAATAAACTAAAACTACATTTTCAAATTTGTACATATTTTACCTTTTGTAAATTGTGTTGAAGGTTATTTTTGTCTGGCTGGATTTTCCAATTTCGTAAGCAATTGATGTTCAAACTGACACAATTATCTTCTTCTCGGATACCAGTAGTATAGATTATATATGCCTTCCAAAATTTTCTCACATCAATCTTTCTGGTGTTATTTTACAGAGTTTTGCTATGGGAATCATTTTTAAATCGCCACCACTTTTTGCTTCACTTCTAGTGGGTTTTCTGCTTGGAAGTGCATATTCCATTGATGTAAGTTTCCTACGCTTATATATTCTGTGTTTGTTGACATTAGTTCAAGAAAAGACAATTAATTAATATAATCAATAACCTAATCTTCCAATATATCTGGAAGTCTAGAAGACACTTGAAAAGAAAACAAAAATTAGTATCTAAGTGCTATTTGTAAATTGAACTGAAAACAAATTTTGGCACATCGGAAGAATATGCAATGTAGGCCTTATGAATTCTTAAAACTATTAGTCCCTCTTTTGGAAAACCTCTCTCTCTCTCTCTCTCTCTCTCTCACAACAGCTTTGTGGCTGGCAATTCGGTTTCATATTGTTCATAGTTGTGCTACTTTTGAACATTTTTCACTTGAGTTTGATTGCAGCTATATCAGCTGAAAGTTTGAATGCCAAATGTGTCCAAAATTCATATCCTAAAATACATGGTTTGGCATTGTTGACCTTACACAACATTGGATTGTTCATTTGTTCGGGCTAAATTACCCTTTTAATATAAGCGTGTGTGCAACTGTAACTTGTGTATTGCAGTGGTGGATAATTTGATTAAAGTTTGTCTCTGTCTGTGTTATAGCTACCCTTTCTCAGATGGAAGAGACACGCAGTTCTTGCCGCAACTTGCATCCTCATTGTGAGGGCTGTTGTTGTTCAACTCGCTTACTTTTTACACATGCAGGTATATACAACTCCTAAAATTTGTAAGGGACTTGGTATGCAAGACAAATAGCACTCTTACTACATTTGATGAAGAGACTTTTGTTTTACATTCTAATTTGGTGTTCCTCATTTTCTGCTTTCTACAAAAATGGTGACTATAACTGAAGAACTATGTGCTTGGTAGACCAGTCATGATAACAAAATCATTGGTATTTGCTGCGGCTTTCATGTGCTTCTTCTCTGCTGTCATTGCATTATTCAAGGTAAGGACTGTAATTTAACCAGGCAATTTATTTACAGTTTTAGTTGCTTTAAGTATTGCTCCTAATAGTGAAGTGTTGATTTTGAGAGCTTGAAAAGGCATTACATAATATAGACCATTTATGTACCTGATGATAGGATTATAAAGTCAAAATATTCCAAAACATGTATGGTTTGAAAGCCAAATAAAGCTTATCCATTGGATGCTAGAGGAAAATCAAGGTCATCGTACCTAATGCAAAAAGGAAGAATATAAATTACAAGGGCATTGACACAATTATAAAAAATTTTCAGTTTCAGCAAAATAAGCGGATTCCAAACGGACCCGATGTGTGCAAATTCAGTGATGAATAGCTCCACTAAAGGGCATGGAATTGTGCCTTCAAATGTCATGGAATATAAAATGGAATTATCCTATTTTCCTGAATCTTTAACCACAGTTCATTTATCCATTTTGCTGCCGAAATTTTTTTTTTTTCCTAGAAATTTCAAATCACTTGTGCATGTCATCATGCTGCATATATTTAATGGTTATTAATTCACATCTTATTGTCATTCTAACAGGACATACCTGATGTGGATGGTGATAAAGAGTTTGGAATTCAATCATTCAGCGTTAGACTTGGTCAAGAAAGGGTCTGTATATCAATATTGCTTTAAGTATTTTCCTCACTTTGTTTGGTTGCCTAGCAGAGGATGTAGAAGACAAGATTTTTACTATGTTAACAAGCATGCAACCCAACTAATTATGGTGTTTCAAAATCAAGATTTGAAATATTGCCTTATATGTACTGTGATATTCCTGATAGGTATTTTGGCTTTGTGTTAATATGTTAACATTGGCATATGGGGCTGCTGTGGTGATAGGTGCTTCTTCTTCATTCCTTCCAAGCAAGCTAGTTACGGTATGTAGTGTACCTTGGCAACTAATTTTGCAGTTGTATGTCCATTTATTAACATTTGTTGATGCAGATATTAGGACACTTGGCACTTGCTTCTTCCCTGTTGGTTCGAGCTCAATCAGTTGATCTTGCCAGTAAAGCCTCAGTGACTTCTTTTTACATGTTCATATGGAAGGTGAGTGATTATATATCAGTTTTCGTTTTTGGTAAGTACTGCTATCTGTTGTTTTGGTTAAATACATTTAAATGGCAGTGATGACAACTACATAGTAAATTCTTCATTTCAAAGTCATCGGCTCATCGCAATTATATTCACTTCCATGCCTTTTCTTTATGTGAGAAAATTTGTTAGTTAAGGTGAAGTTGACTCATCCAAATTCCAATGCTGTGAGTAATGAGTAATAGGGAGTCAGGGAGAACTTTTTTTCACAATGGGGGACATGGTTTGTTGTGATTGTAGTAACATCATTTTCACTTGGGTCCTTCGGTGATACCTTTTATTATTATGCACCAATCAAAGCATGCTTGTATACTTATTGGAAATGTAGTGGACTAGTTCATTTGTGCGAAACATCCAAAGCCCCCCAATAGTAGAGTGATAGGTCAAGGTCAACATTGCAAGCCTATAGCTTCCTAGTACAATAAGCATTTTTACTTAAAATCGACTTCAAGTAAAATTTGGAATCCTACATAACGTACTAGGCTACTAGCTCTTGTACTAAAACAAAATTATGAATTCAAATAAGGAAGGTAAACAAAATTTGTGTTGGTGCTAACACTTTTTCATAACAAAAACTATATAAAAACAAGATCGCAATTTACACACACACCAAAAATTAAAAAAACCTTTTTCTATTTTATTTTTATTAAAATTGCAGTCAAATGTAATAATTTTACTTCTAGGGGTTATCCAACTTCTCTCTCTCTGATTACAAGACCAGTTGCTTAACTTTTTCTCATACATAAGATCAGAGTTCATGTGCAAGTTTGATTTTAAAAGCAAGCAAGTTTTATTCTTTAAATCCATACTGATTAATGATGTTGCTTCTGCAGTTGTTCTATGCCGAGTACTTCCTCATTCCTTTTGTACGCTGAGAAGAAAATTAAGGGTCACTTGTTAAAACAAAAGTAATGCCACATTTTAACATTTTCAGATTTGTCCAACTTGGGAGCGATTTGGACAGTTACTAGGCAACAATATGTGCCTAATCGGTCTTCCTGCAAATGACATTTTCAGATGTGGTTTTTTTTTTTTTTTTTTTTTTTCCCCAAGTTTTTTGGTTATGTTGTGACCTATTCGAATAAAGACATGTCATAGGTAAACATCCTTTTTTTTTCTTTTCTTTTTTTCTTTTTTTTTTTGAGAAGAATAGGCAAACATCTAAATCTATGTTATCCATTTATTTCGATGAAAAACTTCATATGAAAATAGTTTTCCACGTCTTCCTATATTTGGTAGTATCAGAAAAAATGGATAAAAAGAAAACTATTTTTAGTCAATGAAAAACTTATTAAGAAAATACTTTTTTTAAATGACTCATTTTCCAACAAAATGTTAGTGTCAAAATAAACAGAACATAAATTTTATACTACATAAAGATTACAATATCATTTGATCTTCGGTCCGCATGGTCGTGGCAGTGAATTGTAAAGACTAACAGGCAGTCAACAAACAAACCACGAAACTGGTTCAGATCTGATACAAGTTGAACCAAACTGATTTTAGTTTATTCAAATTTAGTTAAATTGCAATTTATGAAAATGTCAAATTTAAAACTAGTTCGGATGGAAATGTGAAAAGTAACCATTTAAACCCCTTGGTTAATTTTACAGAAAAAATAATCAGCTATTTAATTTAACTAATTATGAATATAAATTAGTATATGCTAATTACTGTCAGGGACGTTTTTGCGACAAGGGCCGAAAATGCGAGAACGGCCCAAATCTCCCCTTGGGTTCTTTAGAGGTGTTTATTGTGGAGAATCAAGCCCAAAATTCCAAATGTATAATGAACAAAAGGCTAATGATGTTTTGACAAGAGAGAATCAAAATGCTAATAACAAAAGTACAGAAAAAGCATAAAAACATAATAAGTCTAAAACTTCGACCCACAATCACTGAGAAGAGGGAATTGAGAGAGGTTGTGAGGAAGAGAGGGAAGGTTCTCCTGTACCCATATTTTTACCCTTAAGGTTCAGAATTGTGAGATTGTTGACTGGCTGAATGGGGTTTTACTATGAAGTTTCAAGTATGTGGGTAGAACGTGACTGGTTCCTTTTGAATCTGATTGGGGCCTTTTGTATTGAACTTGGGGTGCTCTAAGTGACTGTTTTTGGTCAATAAAAGAGGCTTTGAACCCCAAGGTATCAATCAAAGAAGCTATGGTCAGATTTGATTTAACTGGGTAAGAGGGATGCCTTGCTTTTTGCATAATTTGAGAAATAAAGTAGCCTAAATTCATGGACTGATATTTCCTAGACATGGCAGGTCCTTGGAGATTGCATTTGGTTGTTGCAGCAGACAAGGCCAGCCACTTAGGGTCAACTTTGTGTTTTAGGCAAAAAAAAGGTAGAGCAGAAAAGTTGGGCCACAGTCACCCAGAGCATTAAAGCTGTTTTGGGGTGGAAATTTTAGATATAAGACCTCCTCCACAAGCCTGAGGTGCTACCAGTGTCCCTTGCCCACTTGGTAGCATGCATGGGCTAGGCTCATGCAAAAGGTCCGAAAGGAACCAACTCATACCCTCCAAACCACACTTCCTCAATTTCTCCCAATAAGTCGCATGGGCTTGGGCCATGCTTAAAATAATAAAATATAATATAATACATGAATTGAGCCCACAAGGAAGTTGGGCTTGGTTGAATCGGGCTCGTAGAAAATATGTCGCGAAAATGGGTATCAACAATCATAGATTAATAATCACCATATGTAAAGCAATAATAATAAAGTAAACAACACAAGCATATGCCATATGGTGACAAAGTGTTAAAACACATGGAGCAAAGGAAAAGCCAATACAAGGGAAACTTTCCTGAGAAATACAATCCACTATAATAAGAGAAGATTTATAATCTAGTATAAATCTTTGTACCTAAATTCTACTCAGTAGATTAACTTATTGCTAAAATCTTTTATAGTTTAGAACCTCTAACTCTTCCTTATATGAACCCCCTTCATGGATGATGCACTTACACTTCACTCCAAAAATCTCCAGCCAACTTCAAAAATCTCTTGAATATTTGATTTACCGCAGTGACACACCTGTCTCTGTGATTTTAGCTTTGATATGTATTTTGGCAATAGAAATACCACAAAATGTCTTTTCTATTTGCACTCTGTAGTCTGTACTCATAGGTTGGAAACTGGAATGGTGAAGGCTTTAAATTTGCCTCATAGCCACATTTGACATCACGCATAAAGGCCACTTTGATAGGTTTTCAATTAACGCTCAATAGACTCACAAGACTAACTTCAATAAAACATGTTAGACACAAGTTCCTCAGTGTGTTTTGGCTTTTAAAAAATATTTTGTTACAATATTTTCACCAATAAATTTTCAATTTCAACAAAATAAACGGTATTCAAACCGACTCAATATTTTGTGATTCAAATGCGTTTTGTCATTTGTAGCCCTTGGGAAAAGGCTGAAATTTTAATCAGATATGCTAAATTTTTTACCCAAAATTTACCCATAAACTTGGTCCATGTGCCAGTTTTGGTTTGGTGCTCAAGGCCCATATGATGTCCTTTCCAATTTGGGTGGCTGCCCCGCTCGTCCATATCATCTCCTACAAATCCTTGGTTCTATATGTGTTGTTTCTATCTTGGGCTTTTTTAATCATATGAAACAAAATTTTGGACCTGAACAATGTTGAGCAATTATAAATGGATTTGTTTAGGCCCAATTCAAATATTGCGCAATTGACCTAGAAGTTTTGTTTGGCCCAGAAATACATCCCACGTGTCTATAAAATGTCCAACCCTAGGGTTTCATCATCTTCCTCTAAATTCAGGTTTCCTCTCTTCCTCAGCTTTGTAGCGGCGACCTCCAACAGCAAAAATGGTACTCTCTCTCTCTCTCTCTCTCTCAGTTGTTAGTCACCATTTTTGAAAACTGAGTAACTTTTATGATATGGGTCTGAATGAATATTGTGTTTTAATTATTATTATTGTATGCTTAGCCGTCCCACAAGACCTTCATGATTAAGAAGAAGTTGGCGAAGAAGATGAGGCAGAATAGGCCTATCCCTCACTGGATCCGCATGAGGACAGACAACACCATCAGGTTCTCTCTATTTCCCACTTCCTTTGTTCCATAGTTCTTTATGTTTCTATATTTCTGTCTCTGATTCTCTACTAAATGCTAATTTTTCCTATTGGTTTTGTGTAATTTAAGGTACAATGCAAAGCGCAGGCACTGGCGTCGCACCAAGCTTGGATTCTGAGGTGTTTTTGTTGCTTTATTGTCATTGCTTCTTTAGCAAAGTTTCAAAACAATGTATTTGCCTTAGAGCTTTCATGTTTTCCATTTCCTTAAGAACCCAATTTTGTATGGAACTCATACGAGTCCCTTCCCAGACGTTTATTTACTGTTTTTGACTAATATTGAATTGTGGGTTAATCTTAATTTCTTCATATGATTAAAGTGTTTTCTTGGATTGATAGTGCTGGTTGAGCTGTTCAGTTTTTATTGATATAGAGCTTAATTATGTATTTCTATGTGTTTCTCATTCCAAGCTACTTATAAGGTCTGTTTATGCGGTTTCTCTTTGTCTACGTATGTGATTTGAGAATAGAGTGTGGTTCCTTTTTTATTCAGTTTTGAAAGGGTGTGCCTGTCACAGTTTCGTGAAGAATACTTACAAAGATCAACGTGAGCAATACCCAAGTTTCTTCTTTCTTGCTTGCAATTTAGAGCCTTTCGAAACGCACATCTACTAGAGTTTAGCTTTAGTATTTCGAATTTGGAGTTTTTACTATATAATTGGAACTATCATGTTTGACTGATGAATTTGTTTACTGAACTTGGGGTGAAGTTTGTACTAACACAGTTAGAGAATCCTTAGAAATTATAGAATTCATTTCTGTGTGTGCTATATATGACTATGCGTCCGATTGGTATTGTTATAGGAAGTAGAGCTTTTATCTATAGAGCTTTAGTTGCAGATCTTTTTGTTATAAAGTGCTTTAAGTGAAAAAAGCTTTAATATTTCGGACTTTAGGCAAATTACAGTGAATAGTTCTTTTAAGAGTCTACATGGTTCATGAGCTTTTCTGCAGTTGTAGCTGTTTTGCACTAATATCTGGGAAGATCTCCTTTTCTTATGTACTCAACTTATACGGCAGTAGTAAATTATTGAATATACAATTTAGCATTTTGAGCGTTTGGTAAATCACAGTGAATGGTACTTTAATGGTCTATCTGGTCCATCAGAATATCTGCAAATATAGTTTTTTTGCACTCTGTTTTGGACAGCACACCTTATTAGATTGGATATACATTAAGACCATCGTGTAATTTACATGATGTTTTGTTACTTTCAATTGACAAAGCTCGTTAATGTTTTGTCCAAAGAAAACAGAATCTCTTCTAGCTTAAGGTCGGTTGGCTTATTTTGTGAGTCTAGTTCTATTGAGTAGTCTTAAGTCCACTTATTTTGTGAGTCTAGTTCTATTGAGTCGTCCTAAGTCCACTCTTAGGTTGGCTCAGGTGGTAGAATGTTTGGTCATGAAAGAAATCAATATGGATTGAGGAGCTAGGCCATCTGATCAGAAGCAACTGAGCAATTAAAGGCCACAGCCTAGTTTTCGATTTTTCCAACTAAGTTTCATTCTGCCAAGGAGTGTGAGTCTTGATGGAAGGCGATTATTGAGTTTGACTACCTTATTGTCTTCCTTCCATGTCTTCTTTTTCAAATGTGCTAGTAACCTAAGAGGCGAATTAATGCAACCAGGTGTTTGAATTTTTAATGTACTAAGTTTTACCTGCGTTTAAATTTTGTTTTAATCTATGTATGTTTAATTGTGAAGGTGCAAATTCTGGAAAGACTTCGCCCCCGCATGCACACTTTTGAGTGTTGGACAGGTTATTCTTTGGCCCCCCCTTTTTTTTCCCTTATGTAAAGTTTACTTCTCGGTAAGATTTTGGTACTCGGTTTAACATACATTAAAGCCTATGTTATCTGAGCTTTGAGTAGTTATTTTTATATTCAACTATTACTAGGTACCGCATGTACAATTATAGTCAAGTTCGAGCAAATGCATGAGATTTCCCTTTAACCATTTGAAGTGAAAAGTATAGATCTACATAATTTACTGCCAAATGGAATCATTTTGATAAATTCTTTATAATCTCAATCAAAGATTCGTAAGCCTAATTATATGAGTTGGCTAATCGTCATTGCATTAGTTGAGAAGTGCTCTGGTACTCAGAATGTTTCTTAAAGCATAATTTTGTCGCAGGCATTCTCTGGTACTCAGAATGTTTCTAGTCTTCAAAAAGATGAAGCATGGAGAGTTAACGTTCGCATACAGGGATGTGACCTTGAACATGGGTATCTATGTGGCACCATGGAAGCTCTCAATGTTCCTATGGCAGACACACCAGTAAGCACTTATTCAATTTGGTTTTTTCGTTTAACAACCACCAGAAACATTAATAATTCTTTTGTGCGTGTGTGTTCTCTGTTATATGGAGGATAGTGCTAAAAACGTGACTTATGAATGTAAAAACACAATGGCCAATGAGCTCTAGCCTCTAGGCCTTTAACTCAAATGGTACCTTCTCCCCTTTTAAGAGCAGAATGGGAGTGAGGTCGTGGGTTCAAGACCCACCTGGTGCATGTGTAATTTACTAATAAAAAGAAAAATGTGAATGCACCATGAAAGAATTAAGCAGATACAGAGTTTTTGTGAACTTCTGTCTACAATACTTATCTCCTAAGTAGGTTAACAATAGTTTTTTAAAAGGCAGCTGATCAAGAGGTTTCTTCCCCCACTGGCCTTTCAATATTCTGATTGTTGTGTGATTCTCCTTAATTGCCATGTAACTGTATTACGTTGCCATGTTTACCTAATTGATTGTTATCATGCATTCTCCATCTTCTTTGGTTGCAGCAGCCGTGAATTTCAGTTGCTCAAATTCAAATTTTACTCTTTGTTTTATACTTTTTTTATCAGCATGATGTACACATGAATGCTCTGTAACAGAATATGTGATGCAATTGTACTTTTGGCCATAAATTGATTGGTTATATTTTCTCAACCTAATGAAACTGGGCTGAATAGCATGCCTGAATCTTGATATACAACTGGCACTTCATTCAGACAACTGCTAAGGTGTCATGACCCCCTTGTTTACTCTAGTTGAAATATGGCAATTTGCCTTCTTTGCTTGTGGAGAATTTTTTGTTTCATTTACGATTATGTCAGGTAGTGACCTTCTGGGAAGGGGAGATTGTTGATACGATAAATTATACTTTCTTCACTGGCAAATGGGAAGCGACGTATGTTCCTCTCCTCTTCCATCTATTTTATCATAGAAGACTTTTTAAACAACAGTGATCTTGGACAAAACAATCCAATGCTGACTGGATGATCTCTTGACAGGCCCGAGGATGATAAAAAGCACTGGGACAAGTTTCCATCCTTTTCTCCCTTTAAGGTAAAGATTTGGAACTTTTTTGTTCACCATGTGCAGTATATGCTCTGCTCTACTTATCAAAAAAAAGTGCAGTTTATGCTCTGCTCTGTTAACTAGTTCTGTTCGTTTCAGAGTCAAGTGGAATTTGATGGTGGCAAAAATTTGGACCTGAGTAACTATCCATACATATTTATGGTAACGTAGTCTCAATTATTTCATCATTTGGTGAAAGAGCTTGCCATGTGAAGTACTAATGTGCCTATTTTGTTTTGTTGGTGCAGAGATGGAAAGAGCAATATTTTGTGAATGTTGGGACAGACTGTGGGTTAACTATAGCTGGTTTTTACTATGTTTGTTTCTCTTGTAGTGATGGCTCCATCAGTGGTTTCTATTATGATCCTAATAGCAGGTATCTCCTCCACACTTTTGGTTAAACTGTCCTGGTTTCTCTTTCTTCAAATTATAGAATGCAGTAATTTCCCTTTATCAACAGAGATGTGCATATGCTCATAAAGTATTTTCATTTCTGTTAGATGACTCATTGATGATAATTACTTGAAACTGCCTGCAGCCCATTTCAGAAGCTTGAGCTGAAATCAACTAATGAGGGAAGATCAGGTTTCAGTTTTTCATCATATGAGTTGCAATAAAATGGAAGAAATGCATCTGATTTCAAGGTAGAACTTGATTGAACTTTGCTTGGTCAGGTGAATTCTTTGATTTACATCTTGGACAAACTTAGATATTACGCAAGAGCACAATGTATCCAATTATTGTACAAGTGTTATAGATGTAGATCTGTTTGTACTGCTTAGAGTACTTCTTGAGTTATTATATGTGAATTTAAGTTTAAAATGCACGTCAAGGCAAAAGGGTTTTCTTTTTTCTTTTTTTCTTTTTGATATTTCATTGCACAACGATAACAGAATATATTTTACACAGTTATTTCAAGTTATACAAGTAAACAAACCTTCAAAAGGTAATAAAATTATAAAAACCAACAAATAACAACCAAGTGACCAACCAATTAGAGCAGTTAACTTTAGTATGATAAGAAAAATACCTAATAATTACAAAGCCTTCTGTTAAGCTTGGAACATCAGCATCTTTAACATCCCATAGAAGGCGTCTCAAGATCTAACATAAGCATCTTTAACATCCCATACAGATCAAGTCAAAGTATTTCTATCCATTTTAATTTTAATGGATCATTTCATTTCAGAGATCTATAGCTTGCAAACAACTCTCCCAGTGTATCTAATTCTTGTGATCTTGCTTTTATGTATATGAGAGGTGGAAAGGAGTGGAATAGAAAGAATCTTTTATAAATTTTCCTTACATTCTTGTGTTTGGGAGTTTAATCATGGAAAGGTCATTCCCTTACTTAAAAGTTTAAGCATGAGGGAATAGTCATTCTTTCATTTTCCATAAAAAAAGTTATATATATATATACACACACATTAATGATTTGGATCCGCTGTCCAAAGTCCTAACTGGTTTTGATCCATTTAGGGTAAGTACAGATTTTACAGCCTCATCATCCCCACTCAAATTGCAATCCTTCCCCCCTAATCAGCACGGACAGTCGACGCGACCACAACTTTACGATTTAGAATGACCATCGTACCCTTTTATAAATATTAAAAAATCTCAACCAACCAGTACTACATCAGCATTCAGCACTTTGATAGCCACTTTGTAATCATCGTCCGAGAGTGAGTTCCACTTCCACTTCCACATCAAACTTCGATTTTTCCATCGATTTTACACGGTCAAATTTTCTCTAATTAAATCCACGTATTTTCTTCTTCTTCTTCTTCTTCTTCTTTCATTTTAATCTCAAAATTTTCTCATAGATTACGCAGTTATAAAGTGCTTGGATTTTGAAGTGACTTCTCCTATATATTGTCTAATCTTATCATCTTATCACTGTTGATTCAGATGACTTCGACTTCGACTTCGACGATGCTCTCTCTAGCTTCGGCCCCTCCAACTGCCTCACTTTCAGTTCATGAAAACCTGAAGGTACTACTTCTAATCTAATTTTCCATTTCTCTTTTTTATACTTCCCCCTTAATTTTCTGGAAAATACCCAAAATTTATTACAAGTTATATTAAAGTTTTAAAGGACCAAAATTTTATCAAATGCAATACCATGTTGTGGATTTGAGCAGGGAAGATTGAAGCTTGGAGGTGGTAGCTTGAGCTTCAACAAGGAGAGAGCCAATCCCTTTATTAACACAAAGGTATATCTATATCAATATGATTATGAATATGCTGTGGATGCTCCTGGGCATGAGCATAAACTACTTGTTAGCCCCTCAGGGGTGAATGCCCTTGGATCACTTGGCAACTGATTCTGGCCAATGGGGTCAATTGCCCGTAGGTTTTACTAGCTAGACACGAGTTTAAAGGGCTCTTATTTAGAAGGGTTCCCTACATTATTAAAAATAATTATGTGTGTGTGCGCGCACACGCCGTGTTCTGTGGATTAATTAAGCCCTTTATTCGAAATTGTTGATCTGTGCGTGTGTCCTGCTTTGTTAGTCATGCCAATGCATCACATTGATTCCAGCTTTTGTATCATGTCCCATCATCCATGCCCACAATTAAATAATTCACTAGGTGGTCGAACCATTGAAACCTGTTAAGCATAGGTTTCTTCTTTCTTTTATGTGTTTAAATTGGATTTAGTCTTCGTTTTTTTTTGTTTTAATCAAGGCATTCACTTTGTGTTTGGTATAACTTGACTATCACTTAGGCAGGAATTTATCTGCTATGTTTGGTTGTTGGTCTGAGAATCGGTCATTCCTGATATGCAGTCTTTCAGTCGGATATCTATGGTTGCGGCAGTTAAGGTTTCTCGTTTTGAAGGAGTAACGATGGCTCCTCCCGATCCAATTCTTGGAGTTTCTGAAGCTTTTAAAGCAGACAACGACGAAAAGAAGCTCAACCTTGGAGTTGGGGCCTATCGAACAGAGGAGCTACAACCTTATGTGCTGAATGTTGTTAAGAAGGTAAGACTTTTTTTATCAATCAAATGGTAAATGTTTCATTAGTGAAATTCTTTGTGTTGTCTATGTTAGATATTTTTCAATTTCACTTCTTAATGATAAAACTGAGTGCTGGTTTCTTTGACAATCAAATTGAGTTTAAATTAATCATATTAGAAAAATGTTTTTTTTCTAGGCGGAGAATCTTATGGTGGAAAGGGGAGAAAACAAAGAGGTATCTCTATTTACTCAAATGTATGGGTGTCATTATTCTCAATTATGATTACTTACAATAATCTGATGATAATGTCTAGTATCTCCCAATCGAAGGTTTGGCTGCATTTAATAAGGTTACCGCGGAGTTGTTATTTGGAGCCAGCAACCCTGTAATAAAGGAACAAAGAGTACGTGAAATGTAAATGGTCCTGAATTTTTTCAAAGAATATTGTATTTTCTCTTGATTCTTATTAACAAAAAATAAAACTTGTATTTCTGTTTTTCAGGTGGCTACTGTTCAAGGTCTTTCAGGAACTGGTTCTCTTCGACTAGCTGCAGCTCTGATCGAACGATATTTTCCTGGGGCAAAAGTTCTAATATCATCTCCAACTTGGGGTGTGTATTGTCAATCACTTGAACTTGTATTTGAGATTTGTCTCAAGGGTACTCACTTTTCATGGCAAACAAAATTATCTTGCAGGTAATCACAAGAATATTTTCAATGATGCTAGAGTTCCATGGTCTGAATATCGATACTATGATCCAAAAACAGTTGGTTTGGACTTTGATGGGATGATAGCTGACATAAAGGTTCCTTCCTGGCTTAGTTGTGCTCGTTTTTCTTTTATCAGTTAAACTGTTAGGCAGCTTTCACTTTAATAAATGTTGGCTCTTTGCACTTCCAGCTGAAATAGCTGGTATTTTATAGTTTTTCAAAGTATTCGAGAATGGCACACAAGTGTTGCATGCATAATTCTTTAGTAATTTGGACATGTTGAACTAATAAACTTTTTACTTATGTTTAATCTTCCATACAGTCTCAATGCCAGCGTAAATTTACTTTCCTTGACCAATTTACCCATAATTTGTTTGTTCTATTATCAGGCTGCCCCAGAAGGATCTTTTGTGTTACTTCATGGCTGTGCTCACAACCCAACTGGCATTGATCCAACACCTGAACAGTGGGAGAAGATTGCTGATGTCATTCAGGAGAAGAACCATATACCATTTTTTGACGTTGCATACCAGGTATGATTCCATGATTGGTTTACATCCCGCCAAAATGGGAATTTTGATATGGATATTTTTGGTAGGAAAATTTTCAAAATTCCATTGGCATTTCAAATAGTTTGATATCCACAGCATAACGTTGAGATTCTTTGAAAGATAGATTTCTGTATAATCATGTTTTTATCTAACTTGTCAATGTACTTTAGGGATTTGCTAGTGGAAGCCTTGATGCTGATGCAGGATCTGTGAGATTGTTTGCTGCGCGTGGGATGGAACTCCTGGTCGCCCAGTCATACAGTAAAAATTTGGGTCTTTATGCAGAAAGGATTGGAGCAATCAATGTTGTCTGCACATCAGCAGATGCAGCAGCAAGGTGCTGTGAACAAAATGTCCTATGTTTTGTTCATTTTCTGGTCTATGGCAAATTAGCACTCTCACAAAAAAAAAGTCCATGCATGATCAGATGAACAAGTGCACAACTATCTCTTCTAGGCTGCTTATATTCTATATCTTTGCCATGTTAGACACATCACTGCATGGCCTGCTGGATATATTTCTGGTTAAAAACTGCATAGTTTATATTTTGATCTCCTTTTGAATGACATATCTGTGTTAAAAATCTTGACTCCCCCCCAGCCCACCCCACCCTCAAAAGTATCTGTGTTCTTATTGATGTCTTATTTATTCAAGTTTTCTCCATATTCTGTGGGAAACAAAGTTTTCATCTTTTTGGATAATTTGATAGTTACAACACAGGGGGGGGAGAGGGGATTTGAAGCCTGGTTCTCCTCATAGAGGAGAGAGCCGGCAATGCCATTGAGCTACAAGGCTATTGGCTGCGGAAAATTAAGTTGAATGTTGCTTTTGACATGGACATGAATTGACGAGCTTGAAAACTCTCCGGAAATCTACAGGTGTAGGCATAGGGACATGCACAATTTATGAATATAACATGTTGAGCACAGTTCCCTGAGTTTGTGCTTGCATTTCAAAGAAGAAAGAGAAAAGTAATGGAGTAATTAAAGGAAGTTTCTCATTGAAAATCATAATACCCTCATCTCTTCACATTACTTGAGTATTACTCAGGTAGGATCATGTAAAACATGGAATTAAATATCAAGTGGTTGCAGTTGTCCTATTGAGAATTGTTTGACACTCCAATAGCTGATATGGAGTTGTGTCTTTCACATCATCAAGTTAACCCTTTTGTGATTCACTGCCTCAATAATACATCTTGGCTCCTTTAGATGAATCATGCCTAAATATCATGGTGCATGGCTCCAGTTGATTTCTTACTTTCAAGTGGCAAATTTTGGTTAAGAACCACCTAATGGTTATATTTTTATATTTTCAGGGTAAAGAGCCAACTGAAAAGGCTTGCTCGACCGATGTACTCCAATCCTCCTATTCATGGGGCCAAAATTGTTGCCAATGTTGTTGGGGACCCAACTCTCTTCAACGAATGGAAAGCAGAAATGGAAATGATGGCTGGAAGGATAAAGAACGTGAGACAGAAACTATATGATAGCCTCACTGCAAAAGATAAGAGTGGGAAGGATTGGTCATTTATACTTAAGCAGATTGGCATGTTCTCATTCACAGGCTTGAACAAAGCTCAGGTAATTGTTCTTCTCAACTTCTATCAAAACCTATAAACTTCATATGCATAAAATTTCTTCTTTTCCAGATCTCACTTTTGAATTATAGCGACTCATCTGTCCCAATTTAACACATTGATAGCTTATCTTGTGTATGTGGGGACTTGTAGAAAGCTAGTCAAATATAATAATATTTGTGAATATTTCCCAAATTATGGGATATACCTCTTCAGCTTCATTTTTATATGCATTGCCTCTCCCTCCATATGTTCGTATTGTTTTTTCTTTTTCAAAATTTTCCTTTCAACACTTCTGCTTCCATGTTAATCATGAATATTTTCCTAATCCAAGACCAAATTGTTGCATTAAGTCATTATTTTTGAGTTTAAGACTGGTCTGCTGGTCTGCACAATCTCAAATAAGTACAATATCCAATGCCTTGAAACTGTATATTGGTGGCTGTGTTTGTAATCTGAAATTGCACTTTAATGATGCATAGAACTGTTTCTTGGATTTCTAATGTTATATCTTCTTGTCTGATCAGAGTGACAATATGACAAATAAGTGGCATGTGTACATGACAAAAGATGGAAGGATATCATTGGCTGGATTATCTTTGGCCAAATGCGAGTACCTTGCGGATGCCATCATTGATTCATTCCACAATGTCAGTTGAGATGAATGGATAATTAGCTACACATTAGAAACACAGCTTTAAAATTTTTGGAGAGTCTAATACTCAACATTTTTGTTCCCCTTTTGCGAAGTGATTTGAATTCCTAAGTTGAATATCTCAAAGTCTAATAATTTTCAATGTAGTTACTTAATGGATTGACAATAATCCTGTAATAATGTATGCTTTTGCATGTCAGACATTTTTGTATTGTCAAGTCCAATTTAAGGCAATTTGTTAGATCTATTGTTGAAAGAGGAAGTTCTAGTTGAAACTTTTGAATTCTCATAGCAAATTTATAAACATTGCTTAGAAATATACAATTTCACTCTCACAAAAGATTCTAGGTTTGCTTTCCAGAAAATCTGTCCAGTGGAAAAACAAATGCAACAGCACCAAACAAGTCTTCTAGAAAAGGGGATGCCAAAAGACACCATTTTGAGACCACTTTGAGTAAATGGTATATTTACCCGCATATATATATATATATATATATATATATATATATTTAACACCTTTGAACCAAAGACAATTAGAAAGCATGAGGATTTAAAATATGCATGATACAAAATTGAGAGCACCACATTCAGATACAAATTTCAGAACCTGCGCTCTGAGCAATTTCATATGACATTTTGTTGTAATCTTTAGTGCTCTTTGAAAAAAATCCAATTTTAGATCTCCAAAAACTTAATGCAGAATTAAAATAATAATAATAATAATTTTTTGAGATGATTTTTACTTTATAACAGATTGATGCGATTGCAAATGTATCTATGAACTTTCTCAAGCGTTAACGACCATTTCTAAGATATTGGTTTTGTAATTTGACCATGTGTTCAAAATGATGTTTGGTGCCTCAACTAAGAGGACTTCTAATTTTCAGAGTTATCAATCCTAAGACATACTGAACTATGCTATGTCGATTATCTAGGACGTCACTAAGTAACAATTAACGATGAAGTATAAAAGGCTATAGTCTAAAGGATTAATAGGACTACAAATTTGCAGGATGGTTAATTGATTCATGATCAAACTATGATGTTATCAGGGCACATCAATGAGACAAATTGAAAATGATGAGGATGCTTTAAAAATCTACTGAACTAACAACTAAAAACTTTCTATGAAGTTAATAGAACTTTATAATTAAACATGATAGAGCAACAATTGCAACTTACAAGCAACCTACTTACTTGCATAAACGCCTTAGAAGGAGCCTAGGGACTAAAAGGAAAATACAATATTTAGAGAGAAATCTCTTTTAAGTAGTTTGTAACGGGAGGGTTGTGTCCTTAAATCTCTAAAATGAGTCTTTTGTTTATACTTGAGGCCTCAAACAATTATTGATGGTTACTGGCAGCTATTTAGAGATTGAAAATTCAAACTTTTGTATTTCTTTCAAAATAAAGAAAAGAAAAGAAAAAAAGACTGCACCTAAGAAAACTCACAAAACATGTAATTGTTTACCAAAAAAAGTTGTGAAATAATTTGTGATTCTAGAATATATATACACATTTAAAAGATCAGATGTCCACAACTAAGCAATTTGATACACCAGGTCTCTCAATAAAACCCAACAAAACACATAGACCCAAAATCCAGAAAGAAAAAAAACTACAAAATCGCCATCCCCAAGTGAAGCGAGAAATAACACATTACAGCGCTTGAAGATGTAGCACTCCATCTTGAAGACCTGTTACCAACACATAGATACATACACAGAGATATGAATATGGCAATTCCAAAAGAGAGAGAGAGAGATTTGAAAAGCTTTTAGATGTTTGAACATTTTCTTAGATCCACCAACTCTAGAGTATAAATTTTGAATCTTTGATGAATCAACGGGCATTAAGCCGTTAACGTGAGTTAGTCCACTGGGATGACGTGGCAGTAATGCTTATGTTGTCAAGTTTTAATTACGTGTCTTCTTTCTATAGCCTGGACTACCATTCATAATAGAGTGACTAGATTTTTATCTAACCATCAACCTACCGCAACCCTCCTCCTTTTTCCGGGCTTGGGACCGGCTGTGAGTAAAATATATGAAATTAAGCATAGACACAGGCGGAGTTAGGCGTCCTAATACTACTAGTATAGGAGTCTTTATATATATTTGTGCTCATGTATTTAAAGAGATAGATTCAGTTTTTTTTAATAAGTAATAAGTTTTATTGATAAAAAATAATGCATCAAGTACAAGGGGGAACACTAGATGCATAACACAACTAAGTTCTAAATTAAAATGATCCAAAATTTTTAATAAATTAGAGAAAGTTTTTGTGCAAAGAGTCTTGTAACTTAACTGACACCTCTTGTTATTTTTAATGAAATTCCTCTACCTCCAACTATCAAATTATCCCAAAAATTTCTTTAAAAAATTGCAGCTTCAAGTTTAAAATAGACCGTTCACACCCCTCAAAAGTTCTGCCATTTCTTTCACGCCAAAGCTTTGTTTTTATGTCTCCCAAATCAACCCTACCAAAATGCTAGTAAATCTAAAACCCCTTTAGGCATCTCCTAACCAAAAAGACCAAAAATCATATCCCATAATTCTTCCACGCCAAAAATTTATTTTTATGTCTCCCAAACCAACCCTACCAACATGCTTTTAAATCTAAAATCCCTTTAGGCATCACCTAATGAACTCCAAAAAGACCAAAAACCATATCCCATAAATCTATCTAAAACCCCTTTAGGCATCACCTAATGAACTCTAAAAAGGCCAAAAACCATATCCCATAATCCTTTCACGCCAAAGCTTTGTTTTTATGTCTCCCAAATCAACCCTACCAACATGCTAGTAAATCTAAAACCCCTTTAGGCACACCTAATGAACTCCAAAAAGACCAAAAATCATATTCCATAATCCTTTCATGCCAAAGCTTTGTTTTTACGTCTCCCAAATCAACCCTACCAACATGCTAGTAAATCTAAAACCCTTTTAGGCACACCTAATGAACTCCAAAAAGACCAAAAACCATATCCCATAATTCTTTCACGCCAAAACTTTGTTTTTATATCTCCCAAAACAACCCTACCAACATGCTAGTAAATCCAAAATCCCTTTAGGCACACCTAATGAACTCCAAAAAGACCAAAAACTCCCCATAATTCAGTGGCAAAAGGTCAATGCATAAGTAAATGATTCACTATCACCCCATAATTCTCTAGCAAACGAACAATGCATACAACACCAACTAACCAAAATTATACTCCTCTTCCACAAATTAACAACAATTAAGATTCTCCCCAAATCAAAGCATTTATTTTACTTATCAAATCCTAAAACCCCACAAACTTTCTTCTACCAAACAACCATCAAATAATGCATCAAATTATCTTTTAATTTTCAAACGCAACCTCATAACCTTTTCTTCATCAATTCTAATCCCTAGATTCTCCGAACTCTAAACTCACCAAAAGCACACTAGACAAATTACTCAATTAGCTATGATCAATTTTAAAGTTTGAAGCATAAGATTTTATTTATTTTTTTTATTATTATTAGCTATGATCAATTTTATATACAGGGGCAAATCTGCCACATCTTTTTAATAAATTGAGCACACATATATAAAAACTATTTTCTTGTACTATAAGTCCTATTTCAACTAGCAAACTAAAACCTAACAAAAGACTTACTTGGACTCAACGAAAATAAAACCTACGATACTAAGGACCTAAAAACCATAGAAACCTCTTTTTCCTCTTCCTTACAACCCCAAATCAAGACCTTTCTTTTACCAATAAAAACTCTTAAACCCAACATACTTTCTTCTACTAAATGATAGCCATCAAACCATCTTTTCATACTTAACACAAGCCCAAAATCCTTTCCTCAACAATTCTAGAAACTTATATCCACAAATTCTCCTAACCCTAAACCCAACACAAGCACATGTAGGCTTATTACTCAATTTGTAACAAGTCATATGACCTTTTAAGACACAATCTACATCCAACATGAAAAGAACCAAACACGATAATAATGGCCTAGGATGCCTAAGTGCATATGAGAAAGAATTTGATGACCAAATGGCAACTAAAACCAAGGGTAAAAAAAAAGAGAGAATAAAAATAAATAAATTAAAAAAGAGTTTTAGAAATCATAAAATAAATATATAAATTGAAAAATATGCATGCCTAAGTATCTAATTAAAGTTAAGTCTAAAAAACTAGCTACTTAATTTAATTCAAAATGGATTGCAATCATTGAAAATTCTAACATCAACCGATACTGCAATGAACCTATAAAATATAAATTTGTTCAGAATTATAAAACTGCCTGGGTGAAAACAACCTATGCTGCATAGGTTGCAAAAAACCCCAATGGTTTTATAATTATGAACAAAATTAAATTTATGTAGGTTCATTGCAGTACCATTTTTTGAATGAAAACATAGAATTTTATAATAAGATTGATGTTGGACTTTTTAATAATCGTAATCCATTTTGAATTATAATAGGTGGCTAGTTTTTAGACTTAACTTTAATTAGTAATTTAAGCATGCACTAAAGAGTTTTTGTCGCAAAGTGGGGAGGGGGTTGCATAAATAAAGGGTTGGGCAAAAATTGGGTGTTTTAAACAGACCTACCCAATTTTAATTGACCGAGATTGGTTTCACTTAAGCAAGATACTCCCGTAGGACGAGCGAACTTTCGGTCAGGTTACATGTATGATCATATATATGAAACCAAGCGTGTGATAGGCACAACTAAGGACCTCAGAATCTCAACCCTTACACTAGCATCTAAAGAGGTACTTAAAACAAACTCCCCCTAATTGGTGTGTTTAATGACCATCTTTTGAAGCATTGTGATCATCGGTGTTTTGTATTAATGCTCAAAACTCTCTGCTATATGATCTCAATGCAACAAAATAAGGTATGAGCATGCATGTTAGCATTGTGATCGTCAGTGTTTTGTATTAATGCTCAAAACTCTCTGCTATATGATCTCAATGCGACAAAATAAGGTATGAGCATGCATGTTAGCATTGTGATCATCAGTTTTTTGTATTAATGCTCAAATATATAATCTCAATGCGACAAAATAAGGTATGATCAATACATGCTCATGCAGCTAGACATACAAAACACGTCTCTCAACAAAAATGACCCACTTGATGCAAATTTTATATAAGATTTATCAATAATAAGCTGATAATTCAAAAACACATTTATGCAACCAAAGTTGGCCAACAAACATATATGTGCAATATGTACCAAGAGTAGCAAATCTCGCGTGTAGTGTGTGAATTAAAGCTTGTTAGTAAGCAAGTCACAAAAATATGTGAGGTGGTTTAGGCGATACAAGAAACCAGTCGTGCAACAAGCATCAATATAAATAATGTCACTCACTAGCCCCTACAAGAGTTGCTTAGGGCAGATTTCCCCTCTTTTTTCTTTTTCTTCTCTTTCTTTTTTCTTTTCTTTTTTTTTTTTTTTCTTTTTTTTTTTTTTGTGCGTACATCTCAGCAGTGGGGGTATTTTGGATTTAAGTCGCTTTCTTGCTTAGAACAGATTCCCCGCTTTTCTCATGCAGTGTTTGCCTTTATCTTAAACACCGGTTTTTTCTCGCATGAGGGTTCTTTCATTTTACGTACACAACATAATCCATGAAATTTTGCAGTTCTTTTCTCCAGAGTGTCTAGTGAATGGCAGCACTTGGGGACACCAATCACACAACCGATTGCCCTCCAACACTCAAAAAATTACATTAAACTTGGCTTACAAGTTACAACTAACTAGCTAGTGCATATACTGCTGACTGCTGACTGCTAAGCTCGACTACTACAAGTGGTACACGGACACAAACACAATATTCTATGGCCAACCAAGGTTACATAGAGTGTTTTTGGATTTTCATCTTTCTTCATTTTTTTTTTTTTTTTTCCATAGTTTTGACCAAAAAAAAAAAAAAGAACACATTATGCTAAATGAAAAAAAAAAAAAAAAAAAGCAAAATTAATGCATGAAAATATGCAATAATGTACAAAGGGCCCTAGGATGATTAATGCAGAATGATAATGTGTGAGAATGTTTAAGGTTATTTTTTAAGTTGCCTAGTTTATGGTTTTGACTTGGATCATAGACATACCTATCACACGACTGATTACAAAACTCATACTTGAAACTAAATGTAAGCTCATTTAACTTTTGCATGGTAAAAAAAAAAACAATGCATGAATGCAAACACCGAAGTACACAGACTTTTAGGACTTTCAAAAGATAGGAGTATTGACACAAGAAAACAATACACTTTTTTTTAAAAATTTGATAATACTTTTTTTATAACATATGATAAGTAGTATTAAAAATTATGGCCTTAAACTTCTTAAAATTTTAGTTTTTTTTGGGGCCAATTCATATTTTTTTGGTAGTCAAATCCTTGAAAAAATATTTAATTTTGATAACAACATAATATAAAATTTTAAAAATTATGGCATCCGTTAATGTACTAACTAACTAATGGAGACCTAAAACTTTTAATGCAGAAAACCACAATAATATGGATCAAACTTTAAAACAAAAACAGGAAACTAAGAAAATTGCTAAAGATACTACCACTTTTAATACATAAAGTTTACAAACAAATATGATAATGCCTGCTATAGGTAAATTCCATGTAGTAAAAGTTTTAGTATCTCTAGCGAGAGCAAGAATCTTGGGCTTGGGAGTTCACTCGAATCCGGTGAACCTACAAGAGCCGGCTACCTAAATTAGCCCCAATGCACCCAAAATCTTCGGATTTTTTTTCAAAATAACCAAATCTTTTAAACAATTTCATTAGTTAGCAAGATTTTGAAATTATTTAAGAATCTAACAAATCAAGTGCAGAGAACTCGATTTTGTTGTGCTAGTTTCTGCTATGGAACTCGAGTATGAGACACTCGATTTTCAAGTACAATTTCAAAGAGCAAAATCGAGTCTTTTAGACTCGATTTGTTAGATTACTAAATAATTTCAAAATCTTGCTAACTAATGAATTTGTTTGAGAGGTTTGATTATTTTGAAAAAAAAAAAACCAAAATCTTCTCTCTTATCAAGCTCGAATCCGGCGAAGCAACAAGAGTTGCTGCACCGGCTGAAGTTAAAGAATTACCTGGAAGTGGGAGACACGTAGGATCCGGAGAGGCAGAAGTTATTGCCGAACCCGCATAGTAATCTCCTTCATTCTTGAGCCTTTTGGTAGACCACCACCGTCCGAGAGTGTGAGAGTGTATTTTCTTCAAATACACCATATTGAAAGAAAACAGAAGTTCTGAAAAGAGGAAAGAATCTGCGTTTTTTAGGTTTGGGAGTTGTATGTATGTATGTATAGTGGAGCCGTACGTGGTCGGTGAAACAAACGTTCGACTTCGAGTCAAACTCGGAATCCGATTCCTAGTCAATTTCATTCTATCTACTAAACATCATCGGATAATATTTAGGTTTTTTTTTTTTTAAACATCACTGCCACACTGTTGGACAAAGGTGGTTGAAAATACTGTTCTGCCCTTTGAGCAAATTAAGCTTTGGAAGACATATGGGGATTATATGGTCTTTTCTGAGATTTTGTTCATATATTGATGTGTTAATTATTATATGATTATAGAAACTCCAAAGAAAACAAAACATAGAAAATGAAAATAATGATTCGATCATATGTTCATTTAAAAAAGATTGATTGATTCGTTTCTAACTGATTTTATGGCTATTGAGATGTATTCTTCACCGTTTTATATATTTTTAGGTGTCATACGGAAAAAGTGGTCACTGTTTGCTTTAAGATTAAAGGAATAAGAAGGATTCATGTATATGTTGTTGCTAGAAAATAAGTATTTAATATAAGAACAAAAATACAGCAATAATTACTTTGATTCTTGTAGATTATATGATAGCTAACATTGTCATTTGGAATAACACAATCAAAACTACCACTTGCATACCCTTTGTATGATGGTAATGAAGATTTCATTACTTGATCTAATGGTAATTAATGATAGTATTGGATATATGAGTTGTTTGAACTATTTTTACCCTCTTAATGCTTCATATGGTTATATTAATCTTTGTGTCTTTTTATTATTATTATTCAAGGATTAAATATATTCTTATTTTTCCTTTTCTTTTTGTAGTCATTTGATGCTCAAACTGTATCAGGTTTCATAGCAACAAGTGCATGCAGTTGAGAGTTCAGTTCAAGCCCATGTAAGATTTGTTTTCTTATACGTTTTTAGTATATTGGGTATATAATACATTACAAGTTTTGCTATTCAAATTGTATCAAGATATTATTTATTTCATCCAATAATTTCCCCACTCTTTTCAAACCGATCCCTTTGTGCAATTTTAATCTTTGTTGCTTTGAGGAGTAATATTTTGAAATGAAAAAGAAAATAGCAACATTGTTTTATTTTGAAATGAAAAAGAAAATAGCAAAATTGTTTTACATTTTGCAGATTTTGTGAAAGCAACATTCCTTATTCAAACAAGATAAGATCTAATATAATATGCATAAAAACAGTCACCTTGAAATCAAACTTAGTGGTTGCATGCTTTCATCTTTTTTTTTTTTTTTTAATATTTATTATTTCATTTTAATTTCATTTTGCCTCTTTCTAAACAATTCGTTGGATGCTTTAATCTTCAGATTGTATCTGCGTTAAAGCTTCAAAGTAAAAAGTGTAGTTGATACTTACTTCAAACTGTATATGAGTACTTTGTTTATATGTTTTTGGTATATTGACTTTAGAATACCTTTTTACTTGTCCTATTTTAACGAACTATATATATTTGCTTTTTTATTAAACCAAATTGTATTGTTTCTTGTTTGTTTGGTCATCTCTTTTTATCATTGATATTGTTGTTTATCATAAACTCTTATGTTGTTTAATATATTCTGTCATTTTTTTTTTTTTGGTATATTTGCACACAAATTATTATCATTCACGAATATTCCTTTTTCTTCTTCTTTTTTTCTCATTGCTACGTAATTTTTGGTTATTTTTCCCCCTTTTCTAATTTCGGTGTTCATTTTTGGCTTAGTAGCTTAAAGATTATATGGAGCCTAAGGATATAGATGATAGTTCGGTTAGGGAATTCCTATAAATCTATCCGAAAAAGGAAAGCTATATCAAGAGTTGACCAAGTGCAAAGCATTATTGATGATAATGCTATAGTTGCAGATTCATCAGTCATGTTAGTTGGTAGCTCACAAGAAAGAAGTAAGTTCACAAGATGGCCCTTGCAAAAAAAAGGCTATTAGGAATGAGCAGATGGTTATGACACCAACCATGGGAACTTCTAAAGTAAGAAATGTTCATAGCCAAACTGAATGTAATGATGAAAAAGGTATTGAGAATGGTGTACATGGAAGGAAAAGAAGCAATGTGTTATCATAAGTGAGGATAAAAAGGAAAAACTTAAGAAAAAGAGAGAAGCATGTGCCAACAATAGTGTTGATTCAAGAAGTGTGTACGTTTTTAAACCTCTTAAAACACAAGTTATTTAATCTAGTTATTTAGCCAAGTGATTACTTAAATAAATTATTCAGATCTAGGTTAACACATTCAAATCATATCATGTAAATAATGCGGAAATATAGAGAACACACAATATGATAACCCAGGAAAACCAAACCGGTAAAAAACCTGGGGAGGATTTAACCTAGTTATCCTCAAGGTAAAACAGATCCACTATGAAAGAATTGAAGTTTGTACAATAGAACTTAGACCACTAACATCCTATTGCTACCTCGAGTAGAAAACTTATTACCACGACCATGTGACAGCTCCGAGTCCACGGACTACTTTTTTCCTTGATCCACTGCAACCACAAGTACTCCCACTTGTGACTTTGAGACTCCACTCAAAAGTTTTAGATCTTCTTTAAATTCTTTATGCAGCAACTGAAGCGATCACCAAGTTCTTGACATGAATCTTGATCTTGATAACCCTAAGTGTGTATGAAGGTAAACACCTCTAGATCTCATAAGAGATTCAACACACAATACATCAAAAGACTTCTAAAACGTAGTTAGGGTTTTTCCTTTTATACTTGGTGTAAAACATAAAACTCTACACGTCAAACCGGGCTTGGGCTGAGTTGGAAAATTCTGCAGAAAATTAATCTGCACGAGATTCGATCGATCGAGCCTTGCAGATTTAGACCAATAAGTCCTACAATCACTCAATTCCAACTTTACAAATAAACACACTTTGAGTAGCCTAAATCTAGACTCTAAGTTTTGATTATGGTTTGCCAATATAATACATAATAAAATTCTAATACATTTAGTTCCTAAAGTCTTAGAACCTAACAAAGTGTTCTCAAAACAAAGGAGTGGCCGGGTATAGTGATAAATGAAGATTCTGCAAGAATTTCAGGTGATTATTGACTATTTGAGATAATATAAGAAGCGGAGATCATAAATAAGGAAAGAAAAAAAAAGCCATGTGATTTGATTTTTTTTTTTTTTTTTTTTTTTTTGAGCTCTATGTGATTTGATATTTAGAAAATCAAAGCTGCCACATTACCACAACGGATTTTTCTAACTAAGAAAAGGATCAGATCAATTCATTTAGTATCTTTGAAATTGGTAAGTGCTACTCATTACTACAAATATTGTTAATTTTAATGAAGCATATATCAAAAATTAAATAGTATAATCCCATGATAATTAAATAGGATCTAATTCCCGTGGAGTAAGCGATAATGCACGTCGTTCGGTATTAAATATGACAAAAAACTTTTGTAAAAGAAACAATGGAAAATACACATTTAGAATGCAAGGTCAAGTTTATCATTATATAAATGGCTTATTACATAATCATCCATGTTATTTGCAACTATATTTTTATGAGTTGTACAATTCAGATGGTCTAAATCCGTCCATTTCGACGCAAATAATAGACATATTGAAGGTTAATCTGTATTGTACCTTCTTTCGTGCTCTTACGAATATGTACCTGAATTGGAAAATCATCAAATTTGTATAAGATCGGATGCTGCATTACACCAACAACTCTACAAGAGCTTGCAGCAGTGGATCTAAATGTATTTTTTTTACTTTTATTGCTAAAAAAAAAAAAAAATTATTTTACGTTCACATTACTTTTTTTATTTTTTATTCTTTCTGCATTTCATTCTCCTTTCTACGTGTCTCTCTCCTCACTGCCTCTCCATCCCTTCTTTCTTCCTCCACATACCCTTCTTTCTTCCTCCACAGTCCCTTCTGTTGCTTCTCTTCAGTTTCAGCTTAGACCCAGATAACTTTTTACAGTGCAAAACAAAAAAAAAAGTTTAATTCCGATCTGAATTATAGATTTGTTGGGTTTTTGAGGAAAAACGCAATAAATAGTTTTTCTTGATCTGGGTTGTTCTTATTTTGAGTTTTTGGATGAGGGAGATGGGGAAAAAGCTTGGGCTTTTGGTGTGGGTATGGTTTATGCTATGTGGGTTTTGTGTGGGAAGGTTTGTGGTAGAGAAGAACAGCTTGAAAGTGACTTCACCAAGCTCTCTGAGCGGTGTCCATGAATGTGCACTGTGCTTGTGTTTCGGCGTTGATTTTTCTGCTTTTTTTTTTTTTTTTCTTCACTGGTTTTGATAGGCACGACGGGGTTGTGGTTGTGCAGTAATTTTTATGGGTTTGATGGTGGTTGTGGTTGTGTGTTAGTGGTTGAATGAAATATTATTTTATTGTAGTGTTTATATTTTTTTATTGTGTAAAAAGTTAAAATAGCTCAACTACTGTAGGATGTGAGAAGGTAAAATAAATAAAATGACTTTTTGTGTAGCTAAAAAGTTAAAAATTTAGCTATATGGATGCTCTAATGCTCCTTTAGCTTGACAAGTGGCTGCGACGTGGGTGGAGAAGAATGCTTTTGGAGAGCATGTGAGTCGTCACATTATTGTTTTTAGCCATTCTGGTGTGGTTATTGATGCTAAGACTACTAAACTTTTTTGCGACAATCAATGAGATCACTAAATAAGTAACAACTATCAATGAAGTATTAGAAGCTATAGTCTAAAGGATTAAAATATAGGACTACAAGAGTATATGGGAAAGTTAAATGATTCAGAATCAAACCATGATATTACAAGAGTATATCAATGAAAAAGAGAAAATTAAAATCGATGAGGATACTTTAAAGATCTATTGAACTAACAACTAAAAAATTGTTTTGAATCTAATAGAACTTCATAAATTGAAAGAGCAACAATTACAAGCAATCTACTTACTTCATGAACACCTTACAAGGAGCCTACCAACTAGAAAAGAAAATACAATATCAAAAGAGAAATCTCCATTAGTGGCTTGCAATGGGAGAGTTGTGTTGTTGATTGTGTGAAATTAATGATTCTTCTATTTGTACTTGAGGCGGCAGGTAGCTTTTGAAGACTATTGGCAGTTAAAGCATTCGCATCAGGAAATGCTATCTCATCCCATTTTACCATTCCAAAAAGCTACTTTATCAATTATACCATAACATTTTACAACACATCCAACATCCTAAAATTCTATTTTTTCCCATTTTATTTAAATATTCTATTTTATTCCTTTTTTTTACTATTTCTCTTTTTCTATTCATTTTCCTCTCTTTCTCCCTCAACCTCTAGCACCGGTTTCAACACACAGAGCCACACACACACACAAACCTGTGATACACCGATCCACTTATCCAAACCCATCACCACACACACAGAGCCACACACACACACACAAACATAAACCATCAAACCATCAACAAAGCCACACACACACACAAACACAAACCATCAACTAAGCCACACACACACAAACCATCAAACCAATCAGAGCCAGTAACAGCCACCACACCTCCAAAGAAACCCACCACCGATGCCTCGTCAGAATCCACGCCGGAACCCAGCTCGCCACGCACGACCTCGCCACGACCCACCTCCACGCCAGCAAACCCACGACCCACACCATCACCCTCAATCACCCATCCCCACCACCACGAAAACCCTCCACCACATCAAACCCATGAGCTCCACCACATCAAACCCTTGATTCAAGGGAAAATAGAGAGGAAAAGAAAAATGAAAGGGAAGAGAGGGACGAGAGAGGGGGAGGGATTGAATGAGTGAACTGAAGAAAAAAAAAAGGAGATGAGAGTGTGACTGGTGGGAGAGAGAAAGGAATTGATAAAGTAAGAACCAATAAAATATTAGTTTTTTTTTTTTACAATACTGCTACAGTGCAATTCTACCTTTAGAATTGCACGTATTGCAAATTTTTTTGCAATACTTGGTTTTTACAAGTCCGGATGTGGGGGGTTTTTTGGGCCTTTATGCTAAATTTTGCCTACATATGGCATATGACATTTCCAATGTGAATGCTCTTATAGACTATTTTCCCTTTCCAAGTGGCACTTGCTCCTTACACTTTGATGGTACTTGTCTCGGTTCTAAGCATTGTCCAAGATTCCATACAGACATAGACATGGAGAGCTTGCTAGTTTAGAATGAGCGCTTCTATTATCATAGGAGACAAAAAAAAAAAGAAACCAATGTTTTATTTGGATAAAGTGGAGTTATTTTGTCACTATTTTTCAGCTTAGTTTGGAGTTGTGTAACATGGGTTTTATGAATTTTTTTATTTTTAAATTATAATATAAGTGGTCATATTTACAATTCTTTCTTTGGATTTTTTTATTAATTAGATAGAACTTCACTTTTATTTTTTTTAATTGATAGTAGGTGTTGCTTTATATATGTATAATAGAAAACATTAACGAATGCTCTAAGGGCATTGGTTCAGAAAATATTTTTAGAAATTTTTTAAGGGAAAAGAAAAAAGTAACTAATTTTATTAAAACTTTCCAAAAATAGTTCATTAACAAATGTCCTATGGGCTTCTGTTAACATGATACTATATAATACTAGTTGTTAACAAATTAAAAATTAAATTTTGTGAAAAAAAATTCAAATAAATATATATCTAATTACTAGTTAATAAATATATCATCTTAAAAAAGATTAAGTAAATTAACTATATTATCAATTTAAAAAAGATACAGATAATTGAATACAAAAATTTAATCAGTAGTTTTGCATCTAAACGAGAAAGTAGAATAGATTTTATATAAACGACTTATTTTTAATTAATATTTAAATATATAAAATTATGCAACTTAGTTCTCACCAGAGGCCCCAAAATATATGGTGCTCGGCACTGAATTGAAGTATTTAATAAAAATGACACTATTTGGAGAATTTACAATTTTTAAAACCTTTTTTTAATATTTAAAATATACTACACATGAAAAATCTTCATAGCATTATGGTCATATTTTGCATGAAATGCATTTAACATACCATTATCATGGTTAATATTTCATGATCATAGTGGTATTAGTACAAAGAAACTAATTCAATTGAGGCTAGAGTTGTTAATATATATATATATATTTATATGACTTTACAAAGAAGTGTCATCGAGTAACATCGTTGAGATATTGGAATAAACTAATAATTTTTCATTATAGGCCTCTTTAAATTGGCCTTGAACCAAGACTTGAATTTGACGAACTAACAAGAGCTGTTGAGCCAGCTAGTAAAGAATTACCTGTGAAGCCTAGAGCTAAGAGAGAACTTGCATACCGCGATGCAAGTTAAAGTCATACGTTATTGAGAATGCAAAAATGAGCTTCATTCTACTTTGAACTATAATACATTATTTTTTATTTATTTATATCCTTGTAATTTTACTTTTATATCTTGTAATTTAAAATTTGTACTAAATAACTTTCAATTTATTGCAAAATCCTTATTGTTTGCCCATTTTTATCTAACAATTAATCTAGAGACATAAAACAAATTATAATCTTTTTTCACAACTGTTTAGGTAACATATTATGATTTGTCTTAATAAAAAGTAAATGTCAATAATGGGACCGTGTAAAAATGATTTGTTTTAATAATAATTTGCCATATTAGCAATAGTAAAAAAGATTATGGAAATTGTTATGATCATAGCATTACTATTTGCTAATATATATATTAAGAGTTTCAACCTATGACGTCCACTCCTAATAATAACTCTTTTATTATCAGACCAAGACACTATTCAATTTCTGGTATAGGCGGGGATTGAACCCCAGATCTCTTATTCAATTATTAGAGACTTTACTGTTGAGTCAATATATAGATACATTGATTTCTGTGACAGGGAGAGTAGTCAATGATATTCCATGCAATCCAACATCCATGTGTGATAAAAATTAAGAGATCTGCAAGGCCAAGTAATACCATGATCAATTGTTGAAGGCTGAGTAATAAGACCTAAATCAGAAGTGTGTTTGGATAATAAGTTATTAATAGCCACCTAGGAGTTAGATTAAAGAACAAGATGGAAATGTTGAGGTCATAACTCATAAGCCAATTCGAGACCATCCAAATATGATCTAGAGCAAAGCAACTGCATAAGTGCATAAACCTATATTTTCTGAGAACCCTTATATCAAGTTTTGCTTGTGATCTTTGATGACTGTCACTGATGAGGCCCTTAAACTCTATTAACCCAAGATTACCCATAACGGTTCCATTCATATTGAGGTTAATGGTCTATTTGGATTGAAAATGAAGGAGGAGTGGAAAGGAGTAGAGTAGAACTGGTTAGAAATTAACCTATTTCCAGCCAACTCTACTCTACCCCCTCCTCCTTCCTCTCCCCTCAATCCAAACAAGCCTTAAAGAAAATAATGAGAGGGGAGCTCCAACCAGCCCACATGTGTTTTAAAACCTAATTATGTGCTTGTTTCGATGAATCCAAATTTGTCAACATGTTAGGGGAAAAAGAACGTTCCCATAGGGGAGAATTAAATAGATTTAGTGCGGTTCGTGTTAAGTTAATTAAAAAGAATGTATTTTAAGTAGTTTCTTTTTTATTTGATTAAACACATTAAGTGTCTGTTTGAAATCCGCTTATTTTGCTGAAACTGAAAACTTTTTGCTGAAAGCACTGTAAATAAAAGTAAAAATTAGCTGAAATAGTACACTATGACTCATGAATAGTACCAAAAAGTGCAGTGGGATCCATGAATAGTACCAAAAACAAGTTGAATAGTAAAATAAGTTGGCATATTTCATCCATGCCAAACTCACACTAAGATTTTTGTTTTTGTCCTAGAATAAAGTAATAAACTACTAATGCGCTGATTAAAGCCATGGACTATGGACTCGGCCTAATTAGGGCGGCCCATTATCATTCCATTTCAACTTGAAGGTTGGAATATTATCCTAACACTTATACATTGGTATAGATCTTAAATATCACCCAAATTATAAGGCAAATTAGTCAAATAGGTATCTTTGTATAATGTAAAAAGTAGTTATTATGAAATGGATATCATAAGTTCAAATCATATTTTATTTATAAAATTATCTAAAAATAATTAATCTAGTTTATACACATAATATATAGGATAATAAAATTTGGATTCAGTGCAATAGCCCAACTATTACACTATGCAATTACTATTTGATTGCTAAAGGTTAAGATGATAAAAAAAAAAAAAAAAGTGGATTCTAGTTAGATCAACTGATAAAATCTCTGATGGTTGTATAAGAGATTTGGGGTTCAATCCCCGCCTACACCAAAAACTGATTAGTGTCTTGGTTTAATGATAAAAAGTTATCATCAGAAGCGGACGCCATAGGTTGAAACTTTCTCCACCAAAAAAAAAAAAAAAAAGATGATAAAAAAAATTACAGTAACATTTTATCTTTTTATTACATTTTTTAACTTTTTACTTTTTTACAATCTTAATCGTTAAATCTCACGAGTGGTAATTGCATGATGCAGCAAATCTAAATCATGATAAACAACTCTCTCTCTCCCTTGTTACATTGCTAAAGAAAGAATTGGATAACTTTATAAGTGCCAAAATTAGTTGAAATACTTATATTTGTCAATCAAATACTAGCATTTTTTTTTAATGATTGATTGCTGCATTTGATCCAGCCGATTGCCAAATAAATATCTAATAATTAAAATCCTCTCCATGCTTTGCAATCTGTGAAATGTCGCAGAAAATTTATTTTTACTTTTACACCGTGGACTACAAATTCAATCAAGAAAATGAATCTCTATTTTGTTGTTATTTGTTGCCATCAAGTCAAATGGAATTGAATTGGCTTTTAGTTAAGCTTTTTTGATCCAAACTATCATTCAAATTGCTATCTACTAATTACTATAATATCATGTCCAAATCCAAATACCTCTCACGTAATGAATGAGGGTTAGGTTGCTGGACACCTAATAAATATGCAATTTTTCCATGTAATATAAGTGAAACGTTTATGAATAGACATTGTTCTGTAGAATATGAACTATTTAGAAGAATAGCTATGAATCCAAGACGTCAATACCCCAAATTGCATTAACATATATATAAGATATGACAATAATTTGTGCGAATATAATGTTTGATCCGTCGGTGCAAATTATTTTTTTATTTTTTTAATGGTAATCAGATTTTCTTTTTTCCATATTGGAACCGTTCGTTGGCTAACTACGCACTGATAAGTGATAGATAATACTCAATATTGTCGCTAATATAAATCAAATTTCCGACATCATTTAGACATGGACTTTTCCAATACTCACATGCTTTGAGAGGGTATTAATTATTGCTAGAATAATTTTTTTTAAGAAGAATTATTGCTAGAATATGAGAGCTTAACACATGACAATCTCTCTCTCTCTCTCAAGAATCAGAATAGCTAAAATAGCAGCTATTTAAAAATTTCCTCATCATGGAAGTTAGTAGAAATTTAAAGCCCCACTGTAACTCAAACCCACACCAATACTATATATATATAAACACATAGTTGCACATCTTTGTCTTGTAATGCTATAATTGTCAACATAGTTACACAACTGATAATTGATAAAGCTATAGGGCCCTACTGTTGTTAAACCCATCAAGAATTTGAGGCAGGAAGTTAATGAGGCTAGAACCCATATAAATTGTAATTAATTGAAACTTCCTATAATCTTTTTTTTTTTTTTAATACAAAACTTCTTATAATCTTTTAATATACTCCCTCCGTCTTACTTCTTTTGTCCTCTATTCTATTTTGAGATGTCCCAAAATATTGTCATGTTTCTAAAAATAAAAGTCATTAATTTACTAATGTTCCTATTATATCCCTATTAATTTACTAATTCAATTTTTTGATAAATTTTTTAAGGGTAATTTTGGAAACTTATACATTTTTAAAAGGTAAACAAGACAATAAATAATATTCCCTTAAAAAGTTTAACTTTTCAAACAGGACAAAAAAAGTGGGACGGAGGGAGTATATAATTGGGTCTCACATATAATTTGCTAGTGTGATTAACGATTAGCACGATATGATGACTCCCAACTATTAGAGCTCAACATGATGTTTTTATAAAAAATTAAAAAAAAAATGTTGTAGAGATGTAATTGTCTTGAATAAAGCTGAAAGAATCTTCAGTCATATGTTGAAAGTCTTTAAAAAGTGATAGGTATTTTGCATATATTTCTTTTTAAAGCGTGATGCCTAAAAGTTGGTCCATCTTTGGTGAGGATTGCATCTCTAACATGTCCCACATATACTATACATGTTCAAGAATTCATAATTTTTTTTCTTAGCTATATATATATAAATTAATTTGATAGTTACATGGGGAGGGGGATTTAAAGTTTAAACCCCAAATGTCTTGGCCTAAATATACTTCGATCTTGAATTTTTATATTCAATTTAATTGTGGTTCTCAACAATTTTTTTTGGTGTCAATTTAGTTTTTATTCTTTTCAAATACCTTTAAGTATTTATCTTATTGTCCTCTAGCTTAGAAAATTTGGTGACATGACTTATGAAATGCTTACATGTCACATTAAAGTGTTTAATTACATTTTATTTAATGACTAACTAGTTTATTTAAAAAAAATAAAAAAATAAAAAAAAACCAAGTCACATCAACTAAAATTAACTCACAAAACATCAATATCAAATATTCTAAATAAAAAAATTTCCCCCCCCCCCCCTTTTTTTTTGTTTTCCTCTACTTTCTTAACAAGACACTAAGAAAGCAATTCAAGAGTATCATTGCAAACCACTTCTCTCTCTCTCTCCCTCTCCCCCATGGACCACTTTCTCCAATATCTCATCATTCTGTTGGGAATTTTGTATATAAAGTTATTATTTGTGGTTTTGTAAGAATATAATATGTTCTAACGTGTGAATAAATAAATAAATAACATATAAAACTTACAAACCAGAAAAGAAATTTTCAAATCAAGGCTAGTATTTTACATTGTAGTCTTAAGATAAATTTTGTCTCTTGTAGTGATACTTTGAATCTCTTGGATGTTTGCCTCATGATACAAATACAATGATCTTCTACACACAAAAGAAGCATTGCAATTCTTGTGACCAATGGACAGATTTGTGTTTCTCTTTCTAAAAGACTCCTGCACAAAAAATAAAAAATGATAACAAAATTTTACCCAAATGAAGGATGAGATACTCATAGGGAAATTTGCAATAGGGCCATCTCTATACATAATTGAGGCATAAGTTTAGTTACAACTAAATTGAGGTCTTTTGTATTTAAATGTTATAAACAAATCTTATACTTTTATTAAGAAAAAAAAAGTATCTTATGATGGGATTATCTAATTACATCTCTCTCTCTCTCTCATTGTATGTGTAGCTCATGCATGTATAAATCTTATGAATAAAATTTAGGTGTACTTAGGTGCTGTTTTTTAGATTTCTTCTTAAAATTCAGCCATATTGCTATCTTTTCATAGGATAAAAATATATGACTGAATCTTAACAACACTTATATACTAAAGTTTTCTCCAAATATCATATACAGTAAATGAATAGTCTCAGATGCCATTTCTTTACTATGGGCCAGATTGGGTCGTAGAACCCAAAACCTTTGAGCTTGGTTTTGCAACACGTGCAACTACCATGGCCTAAGTGAGAGCTGGTATATACTATAAATATATATATATATATGTTTTTTTTTTTAGAGAAAGAAAAAAAAACTAGTAAATAATGTGAATTGCAGCGTGCAAACCCATCTAATGGTCTGATTATGACACAATACTGACCCTTAAATCTCTGACTATGTTGTTTATATCACATGGCCTCCTTGATGATCCTTAGCGCTTAATTAGCGAGTAATACTAATAATACATTCGGTGGCGTACTGAGTGGGGCCTTCCAGAAACAAAAAAGTACCATACCAAAGGACAGAAAACAGGGGACATATCATATGTATTGTGGGCTCAATATCTGTTTCAGTGCCGTGTTTGGACTTTTGGAATTGGGACCTGAACTCCCTGTTTCAAACCTAACACTCACCTAACACTTGACAACTTCATTTTACTCGATTACAGGATCATCTCCATAGTCTATAGGGTACAGCTACTCTCAACATTTTCAGTAAAGTAGTATTATTTTTTTTGCCACTACTGTTATTTTGGATAAAACTACATTATAAGCATTCTCATTAAAGATTTTAAATGTTAAATGTACTATTTTTTTACATTTAATTCTAAAAATGCACATTACATTAAGGGTGCTATACTTAAAAGTTTTAACATCTTAGCTATAGTAGGATGTCATCTTTGACATCCTACTGTAGTTGAAATCTTAAAATATATATATATATATTTTATTATCACTTCAATTAATAAAGAGAGAGAGACAAAGGGAGAGAGAAGAAGAATAAAAAATATTTAAAAAAAGAATATTTAAATGAAGTGGTAAAAAAAATAGAAGTTTTGATATTGAATGTATTGTAAAGTGATGTGTTAAATGTTATAAAATGGCTTTTTTAGTTGCTAAATGCTAAAATTTTTTAAAATCTTGATGGGAATGCTCTTACCCCTTAAAATTTCATATTTATTAGGATTTGTTTAGTAAGAAAATTTTTGTTTTTGTTTTCAAAACACGATGAAAACAATTTTCAAAAAATTGAAATTAAAACTAGTTTTCAGATTTTGGGTCCTAATTTTAAGAAAATTTTTCAAAATATTTAAAAAAAAAAAAAAAAAAAGATATTTAGAAGACCATTTCTACTTTTGAAATTTTTCTTTTAAAATTTTTTAAAGTAATGTGTAGATTACTTTTTTTGTTTTTTGGATAATGATAAGGGGATAAAACTTATTTACCCTTTTTTTAATGATAAGCTTCAAATTTGAAGGGTGAAAAAATTTTTTGTAATAAAAATAAACTCCTTAATTTAAGAGATAAAAAGAGTTTGGATATATCTATAGGTGAACTATTTTCAATTTATTTAAAACTATGCCATTAAAAAAAATTGTATCTTAAAAATATCCTCTCAGCTATTTTCAAAATTCTGTATTGAATAGGAAAAATTTTCTGAAAATTATTGTGGGGACAATTTTTGCTTCAAGGCCAAGGGCTATACCAATTGGAGCCTAGGCATTTTTTTGTTATCCCACATTGGAAAGATTAACTTCCTCTTTCTACCTTATAAGGGATGAGCCAATAGAGATAGAGTACCACTAGTTTGGATCCTTTTATTGTGGGGACAATTTTTGCTTCAAGGCCAAGGGCTAGACCAATTGGAGCTTTAGGCATTTTTTGTTATCCCACATTGGAAAGATTGCCTTCCTCTTTCTACCTTATAAGGGATGAGCCAATGGAGATAGAGTACCACTAGTTTGGTTAACCAAACTAGTGGTACTCTATCTCCATTGGCTCATCCCTTATAAGGTAGAAAGAGGAAGTTAATCTTTCCAATGTGGGATAACAAAAAAATGCCTAGGCTCCAATTGGTATAGCCCTTGGCCTTGAAGCAAAAATTGTCCCCACAATTATATTTAGAGAACATCATCTAAATAATATATTTAAGTGTGGGACCCAATATTTTATCGTTTCTGTAAGGACTCAAAAAGAAAAGCTCAGACCCACTTAGAATAGTGGCTCTTAGTCCTTCAAACCAAGTCTAATACAATGAATTTTTAAGAGAGTGGGCTTCTGAATCAATTGCAATGCTAAGGAAATTACAAGCTTAGGACCAATAGAACCAAAGCGGTTAATATGAATGAAAACAACGACAATTCAGTATAAACTCTTCCTTTAGCAGGTCCGAGGATAAATCTCTCATTAATAAGCAAGGGTGATATTTTTATAGAATGATCATTTGCTCTCTCTCTCTCTCTCTCCCCCTCTCTATCTTTTTTCTTGAAGAATGTTCATCCCCTCTTTCTGGGGGGTTTCTTTCCTTATGTAGTCCCTTCCATTGCATCTCAACCCTCCATCTGTACGTCTCAAGGAAACAATTTAGATGCTTGTCCTATCAGGACCCTTCTGGAGGTGGTAGAGAGAGTTGTGAGCTGTGAAGTCACTGTTCAGGTGTCTTTTCCTTATAAATGCGGCCAGTTCAGTTGATACAGTGCATTAAATGTGAAGGTGGTAGTCACCTTCCCCGATATTTCCCCCTTCTGTTTCTTGCACGACTCTGTTTCCTTCCCTAAAACTTTACTTTTCAGTGTAGGGAGTTATATAAAGTACTCCCGAGGTGCATTTGCTCCTCGAGATCCTCGGTCAGTGGATCAGTCTGTCTTCTTCTCCTCGGACCTCTTATTCACAGCTTTAGCCTGTTTCTGAATGACCTTGACGTCTTCTCTCCTTGGACTTGGTCCACGTGTCAGACTTTGGTTAACATATGAGTGGATTTTTTATCATCCTCAGACAAGGCCCATGGCCTTAAAATGTGCTCGAATTATTTACTCCCACAATTTCCAAAACAAAATATTGTATTTAAATCCTATAAAGGATTTTAGCTTCTAAAATTTAAGGTGATGTTTTGAATTCCTAACAAATTTAAAGTGATTGTTTTTGGTCATTCCGTTGTCAACGTTAGTTATATATTTAACAAAATGATGACATGAACAAACTATAAATTGACAAATCATCTCTCACGTTAAGGACTAAAATAATCTTTTTTTAAAATAATTGAAAGACTAAAAGTGATCATTTTAAATTTCAATGACTGAAATGATCGCTACTAACTCACTAAACTTTAGGAAGAAACCACATGAGTTAAATTTTAGGGATCAATATTAACCTATAGCGTTGTGACTTTATGACACCTATTTCATGATAATTACTCTTTACGTTATTAGTTAAGTTAATTGAAACTTATGTCTTATATTGTTTTATTATTATTACTATTATTATATAACTTAAGGCCTGTTTGGTCTTAGTCATGTGTGGTTGCTCACCTTACCTTTTCCAAATCGATTCTCTAAGTCCTTTATAATCGACAATGTGTGGTGTTTGATGATGTTGCAAATTTGGAATACTGTAAGGAGAAGCCCGACTATAATCAAATCGATGCTACACAAAAAGAGAGAGATAATAGAAAGGGAGATAAATTGTTTTGGGCTCTCTCCGTTAGTAATTAGTTTTTTTTTTGGAGAAACTCCGTTAGTAATTAGTTGAGTTGTCACTGAGTTGGATTTTTAATTGAGGTAGAAGTCTTTAATTAGACTAGATGGATCACATTGCACAAATTGTACCTTAACACAGCGCAGGTGATATAATCCTACCATATTGTAGTGATATGATTCTAATTGAGAGTTTAAATATATAATAGAATTTAAATTCATATATATATATATATATATATTAGAATATTGATGTGCAAAATTTTGAGTTATCAAAAGTTTATGTGACAAAATATTATGAGGTTAATTAAATTTTAGATAAATGTATTAGTAAGACTCACACTTGTGTTTATGAGAAATAAACACACACACAAGGGAGAGGAAAAATGGTTATAACACAAAAGCACACCATAACTCTACTAAAAAACTATAGAAACTTTTAAGAGAGAGTTTAAATATATAATAGAATTTAAACTCATATATATATATATATATATATATATTGATGTGTAAAATTTTAAGATATCAAAAGTTTATGTGACAAAATATTATGAGGTTAACTAAATTTTAGATATATGTATTAGTAAGACTCACACTTGTGTTTATGAGAAACAAACACACACACACAAGAGAGAGGAAAAATGGTTCTAATACAAAGGCACACCATAACTCCACTAAAAAACTATAGAAACTTTTAAGATAGTGTGGGGGACTCACACTTATGTTAAAGATACCTTGTTGCTCCCAGGTTAATAGTTTTGATATGTGAATAATATTTTTTTTTTAAATATATATTTTTGATAATTCAATCATTACAATGGATGGAAGCTACAAGGCTGTTGGTAATAATAAAACTGTTTAATACTCCATTAAGTTGGATAAATTTGCTCAACAACCACGAAGTAACACAAAAGCTGTCTTGGCCTTTCTTAAAAAACTTCTCAGATTTTTTTTTCTTTTTTAATTAAAAAAAATCTCAGATGACTCTTGACTTTGATTGATTTCTCCAATGATTTCTCTTTCTTTTTGGAGACATAAAGTTGGAAACCGTAAGTTTGGGTTCTTGACCTCTTGGGTGACAATCTATATGGCAATTTATATGATATAATCAAGGAAATCTACATGCATCCCTTTTGATGGAGGTTAAGGGTATGTTAGTATGATTTTGATAAATATTAAGAATATAATGTCAAAAATCTTGTAATTTAATAGTATTACTTGGTCTTTTTTATAAGAAAAATCAAGATTCAAAATTTAAATAATTCATTTTTCATTTGTCGTAACAATTGCATTATATATATTTTAAAAAAAATACTTCTTTTATGTCATTCCATAAAAATGAAAGAAAATGAGTCATTGTAATGAACATCAATTTGTGCATTTAGAAAAACTTTAAGTGGTTTAATTAATAAATTGAAAACAAGGAATGAAGAAATACTAATTTCTGTCATTTTCATTTTCACAAATGAAAAAAGCATTCCTAAATATGAGTACCATCCTTATTGTTCATTTGTATTAAAATTTAACAAATCAAAATAAAGCATTCCTATATATATATTGTGTTTATCCATATTTACTCATAAATATAAATCCTTATCTCATTATATTTTGTCACATAAAGCATTTATAGTATATATTCTCTATAAATCTCCCTATAATCCCTTTCAGAAAATAAGAATTCAACCCAATCTATACTCTAGTTTCATCAAAAGAAAGAAAGAAAGAAAAAAAAGTCATCAAAAAGAGGGAGACTGAGAATGTTGCCTCTTCCAATAGAATCGAGGCCTTTTCCAAAGGAGAGTATCTAAAAATTCTCACAGCTTTTTGGGGTGTTTTTTCTTTCTTTCTCTGTTACCCACATGAGTGTTTTGCACTTGTCCCCACTTCACTATAAATTAACTTTGCACTACCTTTCTTCTGTTCCCTTTACTATTGCAGAGACGTCAGATGTGGGAGAAAAAGACAGAGACAGTTAAAGAAGAAATAGAAAAAGAAAAGAAAATTATAAGAGAGAGAGAGAGAAAGAGAGAGGGAGGATTCAAAAAATACTTATTAATAAAACAAAAGACTTATAATAAGAAACAAGGCCTAAAAGATCCAAAACATACATACCATTCACATAGACTTGTTAACAAATTCTCTATCTTTTTTTTTTCTTCTCTCGTCCCTTTTCAAGCCACAACCACAGGCCTCCACATATCTCTATCTTCATGTGTTCTTCCTAGTACATTTGAAAAAAAAAAAACAAACAATGAAGCTTCTTCTAGTTCCTGTTTTGCTGTTTCTTCTTTTTCTTAGTAAACCCATTTGGGTTGGTGCCACCCAACAGCCCCTTGTTCCTGTTTCCTCACCATTAGTCTCACCCACCTCTCCAATTTCCACATCAATGGCTGCTTTCTCCCCAGGTTTTTTATTTTTACTCTCTCTCTCTCTAGTTGTGTTCTTCATGGCCATACTTGGTTTTAGTTAGATGGGTCATGGGTCAAAATCATTTCCAAAATTCAAAATTCAAAATTTTTGACAACCAAAAATTGATTAGTATATTTAATACTGTCACTATGAAAATTTATTTTTTTTCTTTCTATTGTGTTCTACAAAATCTAATGGTTTAATTGATGAGATTATTGCGGTTTTTCTATAGCTAACTTCTATATATATATGTTCACTATACAACCAGGAATTCAGGTGGGAATCGAAGAGCAGCATCACATGGATACACACAAGAAAATGCTAATAGCACTTGTTGCTGCTTCTTCTGCTCTTGTTGTAATTATTTTGTCTTTCTTATTTTTGTGGATTTATCATAGGAAGTTCTCACACAAATCCCACAAAAGAAGTGCTCAGAGCTCAGGTACATCCTTTTGCCTAATTCTTCTTTTACTTAACCATTTGTGATGTTTAATTAATTTGCATCAATTTTTTGAGATGGTCTGACTCTGAGATTCTTTGTTTTGTTTTGCTGGGTTTTAAATTTTAAGCTGTTGAGAAGGGACTTGCCTTAGCTCCATTTTTTAGTAAATTCAGCTCCATTAAAATGGTTGGTAAGAAAGGATCTGTTCCATTGATTGAGTATAAGCTACTAGAAAAAGCAACAGACAACTTTCGCGACAGTAATGTATTGGGTGAGGGTGGATTTGGATGTGTTTATAAGGCTCGATTGGATGATAACTTCTATGCTGCTGTGAAGAAACTCAATTGCGAAAATCATGATGCTGAGAGAGAATTCGAGGTAATGTTTGTTTCGAATTCTAAATGGGTTTATGCTTCTTGAAAATTAGCATTATGAGTTTATTGTTTTGGTCTTGAATTGTCATTTGGATTTGCAGAATGAGATTGATCTGTTAAGCAAAATTCAACATCCAAATATAATTTCCCTACTGGGTTGCAGCATTCACTGCGAGTCAAGGTTTATTGTTTATGAATTGATGCAAATTGGATCTTTGGAAACTCAATTGCATGGTAAAACATACTAATCTTATTCTTTGCTTTTAAAAACTGAAAAATGAATGGTAAAAAGAAAGTGAAATTAAATAATACTAATATCTTTATTTTCAAATTTTAATAATATATAGGACCTTCTCATGGATCGGCATTAACTTGGCATATGCGGATGAAGATTGCTCTTGACACAGCAAGGTTGGCTTGTTTGCTCAGTTTTTGAATTATTTTATTGTTGTTTGTCACTTGAATGTTAAACATATTTGCTACTGTTGACCAGAGGATTAGAATATCTACATGAGCACTGCAATCCACAAGTGATCCATAGAGATCTGAAAACATCTAATATACTTTTGGATTCCGACTTCAATGCTAAGGTAAAATTTATTTAAAAAATATATTGAAGTCTATGATTTCCTTTATAAAATTCTTGAATTTGTCTTATATATATTGCTACTAAACATTTTAATTATCTTCCATTTAACTCACTGAAGCTCTCTCTCTCTTTCTCACATTGTCTGGAATCAGCTTTCAGATTTTGGTCTTGCGGTGTCCAATGGGGCCCAAAACAGGAACAACATTAAGCTTTCAGGAACTTTGGGTTATGTAGCCCCTGAGTATCTTTTAGATGGTATGCCAACTAAAATTGTAATAATTGCTTCCCGTATTCTTAAGTCTGACTAGTTGCTAATGTCTATAAATATATAATTTTTTTTTGCTAACTATATAATATAATAAAATCGTTTTGATCCCAACAATTACAATAATGTTATGAGACTGTGATGAGTGTGATATACATTTTAAAATCAGTGTGTCTTTTGATTAAGCTATCTTAAGCACATGCACATGTACTGCCACTTTAGGGCTGATCAATCATGTTGTGAATTTCTCCTAGACAAACACTTGTGCCTAAAGTTGGCGCTTGGTAAGGATATCAATGTTTAGTTTTCATTTCACGTGGTAGTTTGAATCAATAGGTTTCATAACTACAAATTTTGATTGAAGTTCAATTGATACTAAGGGTGGGGCACACTATGTAAGTGGAATTTATTCCCTGGGAAAATCAGTGCTGTGTAGTTGGATGTGCAAAGAGCAATTGTAAGCCAAAGATCTTTAGGCATTAATATGGATGATTTGACAGTGGACTTGTAAGTTTAATTTGGTTGGAAAGTTGTTAAATATGGTTCCCCACAAACAAGAGTATGTTTTCAACTTTTGAAAACAAAATACAAAGAAATAGTAACATGGGAAAAACAAAGGTTGGCAGAGAGAAAAATATAGATAATGGGTCTTTGTCATTAGAAATGGTTACTCATTGGAATATTGATTTTATCATAGGATAAATTGTAATTTAATATGTTTAACTTTTTAGTTTTAATAAATTTTGCCTGCCTATTGTGGATGGTCAAAAACATCTGAAAAACCGTCTTGCTTGATATTGTCATCAAGCATATTAGTGATGCCAGGCGTAGAATGCACTTAATCAATGAAAATATTAGACGGATAGTTTTCTAAATCATGCTGTTTAACATTTTTCGTAACATCTCTAAGACGGATGTAATTTTGCATTTTAGTCTTCTTGGAATAAAATCAATATTTTCAATTTTGCAGGTAAATTGACAGATAAGAGTGATGTCTATGCTTTCGGAATAGTGCTTCTGGAGCTTTTATTAGGAAGAAGGCCTGTGGAAAAACTGGCCCCATCTCAGTGCCAATCTATTGTCACATGGGTATTCCTTCCTTGCTCTTTAAACCTCATCACTCCAATTTATTTGGTGTGCATCCCAAAAATGAAAAAAATTTAATTTTCAGAACTTAATGCTATAGCTATTTATGGGTACAGGCCATGCCCCAGCTCACTGACAGATCTAAACTTCCAAATATCGTGGATCCTGTGATAAAAGATACAATGGATTTGAAGCACTTATACCAGGTTTGTGAACTAAAAAAGAAATAGTTCCCTGTTAATATTTACTCTTACTAGCTGATTGATCAGAACAAACTTTTGACATGGTCTGATTTTACAATATTTGTTTTAATTTCTCTGCCCATTTAAAATTAACTTTTGGTTGGCAGAATGAGTAACAATCTGGTGTGAGCTATGGATTAAGATTGATAGTTCTTGCCCTTCTCAAAAAAAAATTTTCTTGTTTTTGGATTGCATTGCAATTAGAAGCTCTGACAAAGTTATTTATTTAAGCACATCTCTTCTCAAGATTTAACTTGATCTTTGATCATCCCATCTCAACTTATTGCACCCGATACTATGATATGTGTGTAGGTTGCTGCAGTAGCTGTGCTATGTGTGCAACCAGAACCAAGCTACCGCCCACTAATAACAGACGTCTTGCATTCTCTCATTCCTCTTGTTCCCATTGAGCTTGGTGGCACACTAAGAGTTTCACAAGTAACGCGACCTGCACCACCTGCACAACACTAAGAGTGCCTTCTGGACATTGATACAGGGCAACCATATATTTGGTGATGGTGCTTCATTATTATGGGGGTTCTCCATTGCTTTAATCACAGATCCAGGTCAATTCGGTCACACCACTACACGTAAACTTGATCGTTTTGTCTTAAAAGCTCTGGTAAGATGGCCAAGGGAAGTTGACCTGTTTGGAGTAGAAGAGTATTGGATTGTCACATTTTGTAAATTAAAGCAATTTAATTCTTGAGTTCCTAAAAATTACTTGTGTATATGAGGGCATCTAGACAACATTAATTAATGAGCTGATTTTATTTTGAGCTTTTTCTTTTTTACCCTTTTCCTATTTTGGGTGTATGGATTAGTAAAATTTGCAAGGGGTATTAAACTCTAGAGCTCCATATATGACTCAAAAATCCATATTTATTCGTTCAAGTTATATTATTGCTAAGAATGTTACTCATAATTTTGCATTAATCAAAAACCTCCTTTTTTTTACCTGCACCTTTGTCCTTTCATGGTGTGAAAAAATCCTAAATGCTATGCTGCAATGTCATGTGGCATGATGAGTTTTAATAACCCAATTACCTATGTGCAAGGCATCACTTTCAAGTTTCAATAAAAAGGGAATAAGTAAAGAAAAAAGGAACATTTCCTGCGTCTTTCCTTTCCTCTAACAAAAGTCTGTTCTAACTCCTAAAGGTAAGTTTACAGCATTCACATACGGATATCTAAATCACCTTTTTTTTTAGCCCAATTGGCTGTCATAGCTTTTGCAAAGCTTTCTCTTATTTTATTTTATTTTATTTATTTATTCTCCACTTTCTTTCATTCTCATTAAAATATCTAAATATCTCTCTCACTCTCTCTCTCTCTCTCCTAGCTCGGTAATTGGCTAATTGGAAAGCATTGATCAACGATGGAGCTTCATAAGGGGGAGAAGACGGGATTTGAGTTGCGGAGATGGTGGAGATGGAGAGTGATTTCGACCTTGCCACCATTCTCGGCACAACTTGGATAATGTGAGTGGGTAGGGACAAAACTGAGGATTTTACCTTAGCAGGATGTCAATTATTTTGATAGAATTGGCTGTGGGAAAATGGGTGAAGTGTCAATTGTTTTAATCATTTAGAACAGTGTCATTTTTGAAAGTTATATCTCGGGTGTCAGTGTAATTTACCTAATATTTAAATTTACTGCTTTTTTTTTATTTTTTATAAATAGGTAAATAGTGGGGAATGTGGGAAAGGGGCAAGTGGAATTTGAGCCACCAATATAATGCATCACAAAGAATACTATTACCAATGGACTATCCTTTGAGTTCTGTTAAGGTTACTACTAATTATTACTAAAAGCTTAAAAAATAATGTTGCAATGAACTGAACATGATTAATGTCACATTAATAGCATATAAATAAATAAATAGTAGTAAAACTACTGCTAATTTTACTATAAATATTTACTAACTAATGCGGCAATGAATGTGATTGGTGACACATTAGCAATATAAAATAAATTTCTTAATTGCTTTTTTGTTGTGTTTTAAATGGTAATAATACATTAGTTTGTAACTCTTATGTGGTGAGTAATATTTTTTTGAAGTATTCACAATTTTCTTTTGTAAAAATCAAATATTTGAGCTATTTTTTTCATAATTTCTCAATAAAATAAAAATCATATTTATCATCTAATTATATGTCAAATATGTTTTGAACTAAAAAATTATTTAGTATTGGCTTAAAAAAACAAAAAAGCAAAACAAAACAAAACCTTTAACTTTCCCAAATTCCAAACAACTCACAACTCATTTGAATAAAAAAAAATCCAAATAAGTAACAAACATATTTTGAAATTTACATAAAAAGTCAAACAAAATACACATGTACATAGGCACACTTGATCTTATTTATATATATAAATATATATATAAATTAATATTAAAAAAAAAAAATCAAAATCAAGGGGCTATTGTCCCCCCTTGTCGTGAAGTTATCAGTTGTGTCAGTGGGAGTGCGGCGTGGGTGAATAGACACTGATTGTTTTGGCCTTTTGCTATTTGGGTTTGTTTTGGATGAATAGTTAAGATTGTCTTTTGCTATTTGGGTGAACAATAAACAATGAATTTAGCCAAAAAATAGAACAATAAACAATGAAGATTGTCTTTTACTATTTGGATTTGCTTTGGACGAAGTTGAAGATGGTACTTCACTATGCTTCTCAAAAAAAAAAAAAAAAAAAAAAAAAAAGATGGTACTTCACTATTTGGGAGAATAGTGAACGACTGAACGTTAGGTAAGATGGTTTTTTGCTATTTGGCTTGCTTTGGGTGAATGGTGAAGATAAAACAAATAATAAAGAAAGTATAAATATATAATAAAGAAATTTTTTTTTAAATAATGTGGTTAAAGAATATAGAATGAGATGTAAAAGTAGTTAATTAAAATAGAAGGTAATTTCCTGAACAAGCAAAATAGAGAAATTATACAAAACAAGATGCGAATGCTTATCGAAGTGTAGTTATTACAAATTAAAAAAAAAAAAAAAGGAATACGTGAATTAAAAATGAGAAGAAAAGAAACAAGGCCACTTAAAATATTTGCTATAACTAGTAAGCATGGAACAAATCTTTTTTTTTTTTTTTTTTTTTTTTAATAATTTGATAGTTACCATAAGGAAGTGGGGTGTAAACTGTAACAACCAAATTTCAAGTTTGACAAAAATCAAACAAAAATAGTATTACAAATGTGAATTTATATTGATGAATAAGTGATACAATTCTTTGTAATTATAAAAGGGTAATCCTCTAATTCGGTTTTTTTTTTTAATTTGTTGATTCAAGAATTATAAGAGTGTAACTTGAATAAAAGTTTAAGAATAATCTAAATTAAAAATAAATAAATGTTGATAAATGATAAATGTTGACATTGGCATCCTTGTCAATGTTATCATACTCGAAGGTAGAAATAATTTTGATATTCAAGAGACCAAATTGATAGGGTCCGGTATTTAAATGGTGTAAAGGATATCTATATCATGAAACTTCAAATCTCTTACAAGTTACAAATCATGAATAGGATATATAGATATATATATATAAATATATATTTTTTTTTTTTTCAAATTTAAGTAGGGACAATTGGATGACCACTCGACACAAAGTAGCTCCGCCCACATGTTTATGCTACACCACCTACCACCATCCCAACAGCCCTTGTCCTTACAATGATCCATGACTTTCAACTACCATGGATACAAAGGGGCTGTTAATAAAATGCTCTTATAATCAATTTCGGGAAATAATTTTTTTCGTCATTATATTTAACTTATGGGGTGTTTTCATTTTGGTCATTGATTTTTCCCCCCCTTCATTTTAGTCTTTGAGTTTTATGAGTAAGTTTCAATTTCATCATTGCTATCATCCACTTAACAGAAACTGTTAACATGACCAAGAAATCATTTATGTATCACTTAATTATAATAAAAAAAATATTTAAATAGTATTTTTTAGAAGAAATTTAAATAGTAATTATAAAGCCACATTTCCGTTTCTAAAATGAAAAGTATTAAACATATCACGAATTTTACTATTTAATTGTAATCTTTACAGATTAATATATAAAAACTAGACTCATTATACGTGTTTTGCGAGCGTGCAATAAGGCTATTTATTTATTTATTTTGGTTTAGTGTCATAATATTTTAGTATGTAAAATGATGAAACTCAAATAAAAAATCATATTATTAATAGTATAGAAGCTGAATATAACCATTGGATTTTAAATACAAAGTAAATAAAGGCTTGAATTACTTTGTTGTGATTAATGACACATCAACTTTTTTTTTATTTTTTGGATGAATTTGGTACAATATCAATTTATAAATGTTCAGAAATAAAATTTTATAATATCTCTAACATTTCTATAAAGAAAAATTGTGTTCTTACTTTTAACTTTTAACAAGCAGACCATGTTTGATTGGGTTTAAGAATTTGTGAGTGTTTTTATGACTAGGAAGCTGACATAGTGACATCTATTGTTTTGTTTTTATTAATAATTGCCTAATTGATACTTGAGAATTTTTCATTTTTTAGAAAAAAATTTGAGACTTGACTTGAGTAGGAAAACCCTTCTCCAAAATTCCTTAGGAGTAAATAAGACAAAGACATGGGCGGTTCTCCAAAAAATAAAAAAATAAAAAAGAGACAAAGACATGGAATGTGAGACTCCAAAACGAGTAAGGAAAGGAATATATCAATCACTATATAAATCCAAAGCCATTACCCATCACCCTATAATCCAAAGACGCTGTTTTTGCCGCCTCTCCTTCAAATCCAACTTGCACATTCGACTTCTTCAACATTCGACTTGCGCTCTGTTTGTTTCAGCATTAATGTTTTCTGGAAAATAGTTCATTTTTTAAAGAGTATTTTATGGAAAACTATTTTATTTTCCAATGTTTGGTAACAACATTGAAAATAAACTTGAGAATGTTTTTTGGTGTTTGGTATGCAATTTTTTTTTTTTCTTTTATAATTTAAAACATGTGTATTGTAGGGGAAGATTTTGTTTCAGCATTAACGTTTTCTGGAAAATAGTTCATTTTTTAAAGAGTATTTTATGGAAAACTATTTTATTTTCCAGTGTTTGGTAACATTGAAAATGAACTTGAGAATGTTTTCTGGTGTTTGGTATGCAATTTTTTTTTTCTTTTATAATTTAAAACATGTGTATTGTAGGGGAAGATTTTGTTCCAGCCCCTGCAAGCTTAAGGCGCTTTGAAGGGACAGTGCCCAACAAAGTATTGTCCGCTTTAGGCTCAGGGGACCCTTACAAATTTGTTACCCATTTAGGGCACGCCTCCCCACCACAAGGTAGTGGTACACTCATGGTTGCTCCAAGTGCTTATAAACCATGAGTGTGACGCATTTCTTGCCGATGTGGGACTGCGGTGTAAAGGCCAAAGGCTGAAGATCCGTACCTCCCACGTCGCTTAAAAAACAAAAACCTTGCGGGCTTGGCTCCCCAAAGAGGACAATAAGCTTGCAGGGGCTGGGAAAAAATCCTCCCCTACATGTATTATGTAAACCAACTAACGTAATCAATTTCCCCCTCAAAAAAATAAAAAACTAACGTAATCAATATAAATAAAAAACCAAGAATGAATTTGGTTTTCATACCAAAATTTTGACAATAAATACAGTCAAAATTAGTTGTCAAATTTTCATAATCTTTATCACTCATCTTGCTCATTTATATAGACAATAACATGTACACACACACACACACACACATATATATATATATAGTCGGCTCTATACTAAAAGCAAATGTTGGGGTCACCTAAGGCCCCAAGTAGAAAAAATGCCCCCAAATTTTAACCAATAGTGATTTTTTTTTCATTATAACAATATAAATTAAGTTCAAATATTTGACAATAAATAAAATAATACTTTAAAAAAACAAAGAAAAATGCTACGTCCACAACATTTTTTCAACACTTTCACAATAAATCCTAAGTAGTAGGTTGTTACAGGCTGTTATTAATGACAAAAATTAATTTCAATGGTGAATTCAAATTAAAATCAGTAACAACTTAACACCTAAGATTTGTTATGAAAATATTGTGAATGTAGTACTTCTCAAATATTAAAAAAAAAAAAAAAAAAAAAGCAATACACAAAAAAATTCACTACATTTTTCAGAAGTTGAGTTGGCATACTTTTACTAGTTCTTATTTTTTTTTTACTAGTTCTTATTTTTTTTTACTAGTTCTTATTTAAGTCCATCACTAACATCACTTTTTTACTTACCTACATCAACAGGTGTGAAAAGTTTTGTCAAATTTTTTGTGTATAGACTTTGTAAAAAAAAAAATCTACGTAATTCATGTTAATTAGTAATTTAGTAGTAATTTTTACATCTAAAACAAGATAATAAAGTTTAAGTAATATTTTTTTTTAAATCATATTTAAATACTCCATATAAAATGCCTCAATTTTAGTTTTCGCCTTAGGCCCCAAATACATTAAGCCACCCCTGCATACATAGCGCATAAAAAGCAATGAGTTTCATCCTTATATGGGTATCTACGTAATGTATAATGTATCTGCATAATATATCATCACTTCACAGTATCTGCATAATATATCTGCCAACAAATGTAATTCCCCTAAATAATTATCATTCATTATATAACATAAAGATTGTCCCATGAAAAAGCAATTTAGAGGAATATAGGCACTATGTTTAAATTTTTGTCTTTTACTTCATTCATTCTTTCTACTTCTTATTTTTTTATTTTTTTATTTTTGCACATTTATGTGCGAAAAGATGTAACTTTTGCCTGGAAGAAAGAATTGGAGCAATGGGCAGTTTTGTCTTGGGCAATATGGAATGCAAGAAACAAAGTTTATTTTGAGAATATTCAAACACAGCCACAGGTGATTCTAGAAGGAGCCAATGCAATTTTGGAGGCATATCAGCGAGTTTCGTCTACTCAAGTTTAAAGGATAAGCATGTTTTTGTGTTCTAGAAAGTCATTGTTCTTTTTATAATTTTTTTGAAGTTTTTGTGGTTGGTTTGGTACTGTAACATGCATAGTGTTGGCATATCTTACTCTGTATATGTTTTCCTTTACATCAATAAAGTATTTGTTTTTAATTTCAAAAAAAAAAAAAGTAATTTATGTCTGGAATCCATCAAATCGAAAATTTCTTAGAGAAAAAAAAAATCAAGCTTCAAATTCAAAGCAAAGAATATATGATTAGAGAAAAAGTAAAGAGAAGAGAGAAAAAGTGAGAGAGCTTACCGTGAGAGAGAGAAAGCGCCAAAAAATTATGTTTCCCATGACTACAGAAGAATATAATATTTATAGAAGATGCAATAAGTGAGAGAGAGATTGTTTTCCAAAAAAATTTTTTTGGAAAACAGCCTATAAAAAATAAGCCTTATTTTTATTAGGGTTTTCCGTTTACTAAAGATTTTTTTCTGTTGACCGGTTTTTTTTTGTACTACCAAACACTGAAAAATGCAGAAAACTATCTTTACAGAAGGTTTTTTAGCGAAACAAACAGAGCGTTGATATCCTCTCTGCTTCAACTTCAAGATTCTACTTCATTCTATATACAACTTAACAATCCTCTACAGCTATTCGAGAGCTTTCGAATGGCTCTAGTTCTACATATGCAAGACCCTTTCATCAAAAATACTTGGATCCCCCGAAAAGCTTGGAAAAGGAGTTCCAACGCTGTGTTAGGACCAAAATCTCCAGCCAAAATACCTATCACTGCCAATAAAGGAAAACTTGGCCGGCTGAAAAGTGTGGCTGAGTTCTACGCTGGTTCTTCAGCCTTTGCAGCCTCACCACCTCCGAGTTCACTTCCTATACCAACTTTCTTAATGAAAAAAAAACAGTTGTTGCTGTATGTCAACAAAGATGATGTTACAAGCTGCTAGTTACTGAAGATTTTAAGGATTCGATATCCGATAGTAGGACAGTTAATATATGATTATTGATTAATTATGTACCTGGAAAATAAAAAGTTGTCTCGATCTTGGCTGAGTTTTTGTTTTAAGGCCAAGGTTGTGTTTACGACTCTGAAGCAAGTGTATTGAAGTAATTTTTTTTAGTTTTTAGTTAAAGTTTTCTGATTGTACGAGATTTATTATGTATAGATTTAGTTTTGTCCAATTACTAGCAAAGATGTGATCTCTTAAAAATAAAAAATTGTAGAATTTTTCTGGACACCCTAACACAAATTTAAAACCAAACTCCTACTGTCACGTCTAAACCAAGACTGAAACTCACCATCCAAGCCCATAGAGGAGTAGACCTAACAAATGGGTTGGGTTGACCACTTATTGGACTAAAGTGAGTTGTTATTCTTATGATCTTTATCCGGTCTTTGACAAATCAAGTCAACTCGGAATAACTCATGTTTTTTTTCACTTAAAAAAAACTTTAATATAAACCCATTAAAAATACAGATAAAATTTGAATAATGCATTAATCCTTAAGTTTATATTCCAATAATTAATTTAATAGTCTAATAATTTAACATAACAAAAGAAGAAAAGAAAATACATATACATCTTATACATGAAACAATAAAATCACATATAAACTACTTGTACTTTTGAATTAGTTTTTACTGAAATTTGGCTAAATTAAAGTTGCACTAAAAAAAAGTGAGGCTTTTAAAAAGTTGTACATAAGTAAATAAATTAAGAAGTTAAGAGAAAAAATCTAAACTCATGCAATATATACAACTTTAAGAATAAAATATAACATGTTAGTTAAAGAATAATAGTAAATATTAGTAGTAGATCTAATATTATAGAAAACATTTGTGTTTGAGAATAGTTTGTCAAGTTGATGAGTAATGTTATTGGTATTTTCATCTACAATATAGAAAATTTAATATAAAGTTAGCATACAAACGTAATGAGTCAATACAAAAATTATAATTAAAATTTTATAATAAAGACTTGATGAGTGGGTTGGGCAAGGTCAGGTCAAAATTAGGTAAGAGTCAAAAACTTATTAGATTAAAACAAGTTTCTGTTCCTATTACTTATACCCTATTTCTTAGTTTGGGTTCGCGTAGGTTTAGGGTCCAAGTCCACTTTTGCTATGTCTAAAGTCAAGGCTAATTTGATAATGCATGAAATTTATCAAAAGATTGTAACAAAAATGGCAAATTTTGAGATTACAAAATAGTTCATATTATATCAACAATCAGAGTATAGAATCATTATGGGTTTTAATGATAGCCTAGTAATAATGATATACTTTGCGGTGCTTCATATTTGTTGTTCAAACATCATCTCCTCCTCCCCACTATCTACCTATTTCAAGGAAATAAAATAAAATAAATAAATAAATAAAATCATTGTTGCCAAGAACTTGATAATTTAATGAATATTTCATATAGATTTATGGAGTTGAGCCATCACCTAACCTCTCCAACCTCAAACCTATAGATTTATGGAGTTGAGCGCTTGTGGTGGCCGGGCCGGGCAACCTCCAATGCCCCAAAATCTAGCCACAACCTCTCCACCACAATGCCATTGTGAGCCTATGTGGATCCGTTGCTATTAGACAATAGATTAGAGGAATGGGAACATGGAATGCTGCTTGGTCTGAACGAGAGAAAGTGAGAGTAGCATAATATGATGTTTAGTTGATGAACTGTAATTCCATATTGCAATGCAAAAGTTCACTTTTTACCTTCTTTCATGTTTTTTTTTTAAGATATGCTATAGCGTCAATTTCTTTTTATTATTAAGCCAAGGTATCAATTGTTCTTTAAACATGACATCTCTTTTGTGTTTAAATGTTTTCCTTCCGATCAACTTACCCATGGCCAAATAGGTACTATTTTAAGAAGAGTAAAACTTAAGTACATTATTAGGTGTTGTTATTTAGCTTCCCCTTTTAAGATTCTGCCATTGAATAGTTCAAAAAGTACTAAAGCAAAGCACTCCAACATGTCAGTGGTCAATTAATTTTTTAGACCTTTGGAAGCCGAAATTGCTCAAATTTTTAGGCTCTCACAGCCGGAAGTTGTACCCGAATGTGGAGCTCTCAATTTGGTGTCTTTGCTTGTTACGCATAACATATTTAATCCTCATGCTTTCTGATTCTCTTTGGTGAAAAGGTGTTAAATATTTATGTGGGTAAATATACCATTTATTATTTACGTCAAAGTGATATGATCACCAACGAAGGTTGGCCTGAGTGGAAGGGGCTTTGATCGCTTAAGCAAGTGATCTCTAGTTTGAGCCCTTGTGGATACAACAAACTTTCTTGGGAGAGGTCCTCGCCTTTGGCGCCCGACAGTATCTCGGATGATTAGTCCCAGGCGAAGCCTAAGGATACCTTGGAAAACCAAAAAAAAAAAAGAAGCAATATGATCAATTGATGCCTTTTGGCATCCCCTGTTACTAGACTTGTTTAGTGCTGTTGCATTTTGTTTTTTCAATGGACAAATTTTTTGGAAAATCGACCTAATCATTTTTTGAGAGTGAAATGATAGATTTATAAGCAATATGTCTACAACCCATTACCCATTACCCGTTGGCAAACTCAAACTCAATTCGATTGAGGGCAAATATCATCTTAAAGAAAACGATTAATTTGTGTCTCTAAGTATACTTCCAAATTTGTTCTTCCATTGTTTTCCTCTAATTTCCGAATGGTATTTCCATAAATTGTACATTTGTGACCATGCCTCCACATGTAGATTTTTGGAGAGATATCGAGCTTGTCAATTCACGTCCATGTCAAAACTTAAAACTTAGAAGCAACATTCAAATTCGTTTCCATTAGAATATAGAGAAAACTTGAATACTGGAAACATCAATACTGGAGTTTTTTTCTTTATTTTTTGGGGTGGGGGGAAGAGGGTTTCAAGTTTTTTAACACAGATATTGTATAGGTTCGAGCCAAACATCAACGGCAGGGAGAGCGGGCCAGACCAATTAAAGTCATTGACAATATCATCAGTGGGATTAGACATGACTAAGGAAGCCTGCTCGGCCAATCTATCACATCATTAATTAATTAGATCCTTTGCCTAGAAATCGGTGTTAGCCATGCAAAATAGTAGTCATCTCTTGCGCTCCAGCAACTTCCCACCGCATAATGCAATATAACATGCATGCATCAATTCAATCAAAAAAAGATACTTTAAGAGCACTTGTAGCAGTTTTAGCTTCACCAAAACAAAAAAATTAATCATATGGTAGTGGAGTTCAAGATATTTTTTTTACCTTCATTGCTACAGTGCACAGCTATTTATAGTTGTGCACTGTAGCTGAGAGCTTAAAAAAAAAAAAAAATTATTCTCCAGCCCATTTGTGAGTAATAGTTGTGTGTAGTGGATATATTATTTTATTATAGTAAATATCTTATTTTATTGTGTTGAAAGTTAAAATAAATTTACTGCTACAGCATGTGTAAATAAAATAGATAAAATAACTTTTTGTAGTGTCAGATAGCTAAATTTTTAGCACCACTACTATAGATGCTATAAATCCCTATGTAAGATTGGGAAAGAGGTGCAATTTGCAAGTATAAAAGCCACCAAATAATAGAAGGTACGGCTTTTAGAACCCAGATAATTAGTACATTGCTAATCAAAAAACCTACACCGACTCTATGATTGGAGTGTCATCGATGAACCCCGATGGGGATAAACTGATTTCACAACCATTTCTCTTAGTGTTTGTGCAGACAAAACATGCATCCTAACTTCCAATGTCTTCCTAACTCAAAGAATTCCACCTCTGCACGGATATGATATATCCTAAGGAAGATCATAACATAGACTAAGCAGTTTTGAACCAGAGATACATCCAGCAGGCATGTGCAGTGATGTGTTTGACATGGAAAAGTTATATAATATAAGCGACCTTGATATAGAGCTAGTTGTGCATTTGTTTATCTTTATCATGCATATATTTTGTGGGAATGCTAATTGACCATAGACCAGAAAATGAACAAAGGATAGGATATTTTGTTCATAGCGCCTTGCTGCTGCATCTGCGCATGACGTGCAAACAACATTGATTGCTGTCCCAGATTTTTACTGTATGGCTGAGCGACCAGGAGTTCCATACCACGCGCAGCAAACAATCTCACGGATGTTGCATCAGCATCAAGACTTCCACTTGCAAACCCCTAAAGTTGTCAAAGTTCTAAAGCATCAGCAAGTTCTGTTACATATGCATCAGGTGCCTCAGGTGCCACACTGATGCAGCCCAAGCTGCATCACAGTGCAGCAGACAATGCATCAACAGAGCATCAGTGTACATCAGATCAAGCAAGACCTTTTGATAACGTAGCAGCAAGTGCCAAAGTAACAAATGTGAAGATTGAAAAGCTAACTGATTGTTTAACTAGTGAATCTGATGTAGCACAGCTGAAGAGAATTAAGAGTTGTATAGATATGCCTAAACTACAGAATAGGGATATAGCATAGTTGGTTTTGTGTTGTAAGCTTCTTGTAGTTTTGTACCTAATTAAAGGTAGGCTAATAACTCACGTGTGGTAGTTAGATAAATTGTTAAAATGTGTTCACACGTGCATAGCAGTTTATTTAGGCAGTTACATGCTCGGTTTGGGTATATAAGTGTGCAGATCATTCCATTAATAACAGATTATTCATTTCAATCACAAATTTTTCTTATAAAAGTACATTGATAAGTTCAGATAAAAACATCACCATGCAGAAATCTGTCACTAGCAAATCCCTCAAGTACATTAATATGTTCAGATAAGAACATCACTATGAAAAAAAATCTATACTTCAAAGAATCTCAACATGATGCTGTGGATATCATAATGTTTAATATATAATTATAAATGGAATTTTGAAAATTTGCCTACCAAAAATTTCAGCATCAAAATTTCCATTTTTGCAGGACATAAACCAATCCTGCCCGCATACCTGGTATGCAAAGTCAAAAAATGGTATATGGTTTATCTCCTCAATGATATCAGTAATTTTTGCCCACTATTTTGGAGTTGGATCAATGCCAATTGGGTTTTGAGCACAGCCATGAATCAAAAAGGTAGCATGTTGAATTTAAACCTTGATTTAACTTGAGATTCGCTGAAATGTTAAGTATCAAGCTTGAACAATGTTAGAATCAACATGGCTTATTTTATTTCCAGCTTTGGTGCAATGTGGCTTTTCATTGCCTTCGCCCATTTCTCTATAAACAATAGAGAATTCTCCAATGAATCTCAATTGGGCCAGGTCTTTTCGGAGCACAGATCATTTATGATGAAAATCTAGACTGAAAAAATTCAAGCAAATGCTATCTGCTTAGCACTGACTACACGCATGTCGATTGCCTAGTTTCGAATTTCAATCCACGGACTAGGAACTCAAACAAAGGGCTGTCAGAACATTCAATGATAGATAGAGACTCTTAATTCAAGTATCAATTAGCATATGAGTTCTGTGACCTTAAAGCTACTAGCTGAAAAATAGGTAATATCCAGTAACCTGCCTGTGAAATAGTACCTGTGGACTGAAACACTAAACATGGTTAAGTCTATTTAGGCAGTTTAATAAACAAATGCAGACGCCATTATAAATTTATAACCCTTAACAGGGAATTGAAAAAAAAATAATAAAAAAACTAGCAAACAACAACACACACACCCAAAAAGAAAAAGGGTCATGTTCGCTAATGCTAACCTTAGGACACTTCTTAGTGAAGTGAACTGTAAAATCTCTAAAATCATCTAGCCAATGGAGCAATTGTGAAGTAGCAGCCAGCTGAAACTCATATATAGTGGTGCTCAATGCTAATAGATAAATCTTCTTTGTATTACTCAATCTCAGTACCAAAAAGGTTGAGACAACAGGGTTTAAGTGATATTCCATTGATAATAACATTTTTTTTAAATGTCCTATATTTATGGTTCAAATTCCATCTCCCCCTCCCTTACTATGATAAAAAATAAAATAAAAAGTTGTGATTAAGACGGTCTATGAATAATAGTGGTCTCACTGGAATAAAAAAAATTCTTTATCCCACTTAGAGTGTTCTATTTTATACTCCACCAATCGTAGTCTATTCACTATATTATCTTAAAATGGATTTTCAATCTTAGTTGACGTTACATGGTTATGAGGAAAAAATAAGATGGCATGTGTAAATAAGGGTCTACTTTTTCCACACAAAAAATAAGACTTTATATTTGTTTGCATTTGAGATGCAGTAATAACTTTTCAATCTACTTGACATGTTTAATTGTGAGCACGGAAATGGAAATAGGTTTTTTTTTTTTGATGACTTGGGTAGACTTGAAACTGGGCAAGGCAAGGATGGTTCATCAGGAGAGCCATGTCCCCACCCTAATTAGCACCCTATTTCCTCTTTGGGTTGGGGGAAACTTGTGCAGGGCGGGGAGAGGAGTAAGTAGGTGGTGGGGCACATTGGAGGTATTTATTTGTTCCGTGATTTAGACATTAATAAGATAGAGATAAAAATAAAAGAGGAGGGCAAATATGAGATAAAACAAGGAGAGAGAGAGAGAGAGTCAATATTTTGGAAGATGATAATGAAATGTGTATAAAAAAATTATAAACTATGTATAGGATAAGTATAAAAAAAGATTTGCTTATATATATGTGTACGCGCGCGCATGCGCATACATGGTAAGGTAGGGTGAGAAGGGGTGATTCAAGCAAAACCTATTTTCATCTTGTAATTTCTTCGCATTAGGGAAAGTCCATGCGGGACACAAGGAGTCAAGCAAAATGAAGAATTTTTGCCCTGGGTATTCAAGGAAGTACAGGTTCAAATATCTTACAATATAGTCAAATTTCGAGAAAATGACGCGGATAATTAGTCAAATTTTGGTAACTGCAATGGAAGACTTCAAAATGCCGAAGTACATCCAATCATCCATATATAGCTGCTTTGGCGTTGTTTAGACTCTATTAATCTCATCACTTTACTACGACAAAGGTAATACAAGATTCATTTAAATAGGTGAAAAACCAGTGTAACAAATTATCATAACCCAAAATTTACTTTGGGATAATTACAGTAAACCCACCTGAGATATGGCCCGTTTTCACTTTGCCTATCAGTGATTTAAAACTTTACACTTTGTCCACCTGAGGTTACTTCCGTTAGCCTTTCGTAACCCACCTCTCCGTTTGCCGTTAGAAAAACACATTTTTAGGCAAAAACAAATATAACAAGAATAAAAAAGTTAGGGTTTTTCATTGCTCATGAACTTCAATGAGAACAAATTGGAGTAACAAACAACAAACCCAAATTCAGTCCCAAAGAAAAAAAAAATTCAAACCTAGATTAATTGAAATTCCCTTAAACAATCCCCAACCCATAACAAACACAAACCCAACTACACAAAAATCAATCCAAACCAAACAAATCAACCCATAAAAATCAACCAAAGAATTAACCCAAACCAAGTAATCAACCCACAAATTTGGATATGCGAGAACCTCCTTATCCAAAACTTCGGCATCTCTTCCAACCACCTCTCTATCGATTATTCATCTGGATCCGGGTCGCCCAAATGGATCCTCCGCGACCTCGACTCCTCAAACGGCACTATCCTCAATGGAACCAAGCTACAACCAAACACACCTCACGATCTCTCCGATGACAATTCTATCAAGATCGGCGAGTACACTTCCATCCTTGTCAACATCGTTTCCAACCACGATGAGAGCCAACTCAGACGGAACCCTAGGCGTCGAGCCGCCCAGACAGTTTCCGTGGAGATTCGGGGCCGGAGAGGTAGGGTTTTGAAAGAGGTAGAAGAAGCTGAGAAAGGAAAGGTTTTGGATACTAGGAATCGGAGGAGAGCTCCTCCGAGAAAAGCTAGGGGTTTGAAGAGTTATGAAGATGGAGTAGACAGAGCTCGGATTCTGAGATCCCTCTCGTCCTTGATCTCCTGCAATGCCAGAAGCACGTGATCCATGGAAATGGGTCCACCTTTCTTATTCTTGCTCTTGCTGTTGGGGTTGGGGTTGGGGTTGGAGTTGGGATTCAAATTAGGACACCGTTGGTTTTGGTTTTGGTTTTGAGTGTTAGTTCTTGTGGGTCTGTGTTTGTGTTGCTAGGTGTGGTGGGTCTGGGTTTTAAAGCCGTGTATGATTTTTGTGAATGACTGAAAGTGTCTGAAATGATTTTTGTGAAATTAGAGTAGAGCACTTTCAAGTGTAGGATTTTTGTAAATGTTTTTTAGGATTTGTGCGAATATGAAAATTTTATTTGGATTGATTGGCTCAAGACTGTTCATACCAAGAGGAAGTGTGTTCTTGAAGCCAAGCTACAAAACCCCCTCTTTGATCTTGTTTGTTTGAGTTTTTTCTGTTATTTTTGTTTTTAGAGGAGAGAGACATAAAATTAAAGATAAAATACGTTTTTACTCTTGATTTTAACAAAGGTGGGTAATGGATTAAAGTTCAAGTGGGCAAAGTGTAAAGTTTTAAACCACGGGTAGGTAAAATGAAAACGGGCCATACCTCAAGTAGGTTTATTGTAATTATCCCATTTACTTTACTACGCGCCAAGTCTTCAACTGCAACCAAACCCATAAACCGTTTTAGTTTCCTAGCTACAGTTTTTTTTTAAATAGTTACAACATAGTGCTAACTTACAATACGAATCATTTTCTTAAGCTCTCAAAGCAATTTGTGTATGAATACGTGTCAATTAAGTTACAAGACCTTTAGTCTTACCCACAGTAATTTCTGGGTACAATCCATACTCGCATATAATTACCGAATATCTCAAAAAGAATTTAACTTCAATATTTTGATCATCATTTGAACCCCAACTGTAGCAACTTTAATTTTCTATAAATATATAGTATTATAAAAACTTACTTTACTAGTCTTGTGGTTTTTTTTTTTTTTTTTTTGAGGATCAGTCTTGTGGTTCACTGATATATATACGTCGCCTCCTTTTCAAAAAGAGTAGGTATTGGATTCAAGTATGGAAATTTTGGATTTGGAAGAAAGAGGTACCTGGTTCTGTGAATCATTATAAGTTATAACCACTAGATTTGACAGGGGGAAAAAATAATAAAATTACATTGATTCGGTTTAGGTCCCACCCAATGATTTTCTTCCTTTACTAGAGATCCAAGTATAATTTACCCTCAACAACCTTTCCTTCAAGCTCGATTTCTAGACTCTAGTAAATGACTGCAACAAATTCTGACATTGTTCATTTGTATTTTGTTCTCTCCAGATGGCTTTTAGCTATTAAAATATAGAAAAAAAAAAGAAAGAAAAAAAGGGCTACCTCAGAGACTTGGTCCACCCATATTGAGTACATGAATTCCTTAGGTAGCCTCAATTATGGTTCAGAAGTACGGTGTTCAGTCCTGTTTTTTTCGTGTTACCTACTGCATTATCAACCAATGAATTCACCCTCAAAAAAAAAAAAAAAAAAAAAAAAAAAAAAACCAATGAATTGGCTTCACCAACTACATTTATAATTATCTCATAAAAAAACTGCATTTATAATTATGCAATGATATTAATTAATTAATTAATTAAATCACAAGTCACAACTTTTTTTCCCTAATTTGATAACAAAATGCTACAATATGTTAAGGGAAAAGCTCATTGTATTTTTTTTTTTTTTTTTTCTCTATTAATATGTTATGGGAAATGGGCTCTCGTCTTGGACATGTACTTATGGTTTGTGACCCAATTTTTTATTTTACTTTATACTTTACCATCTTCTCAAAGAAAAAACTTTATACTTTACCGATCACAATTTATAATATTTGTTTTTTACTTTCTTATAAAATAATCAAAATTTAAAAAAATAAAATTAGACATACATAATTACTTCACATACCATAATAATGAATAAAGCATAAGATGAAATGCAAAAAGTAGAATAGAGAATTTATATTCGTAACATATTACTCTCATATAAACCAAATTCCATAGCAACGAAGGAGATGGAATAAAAATCCTTGATCTAGGTGTGAATCTTTTCCTCTTCGAATTTAATAACCCCATTAATAAGGCACTGGTGATGTAGAATGGCTCCTGGGTGTTTGATAAAAATTAGAAACATGGTCAAGTTATAGGAATATAAAGGTGAGGCCCAACCGATTGCTTTGCAACTGACTAGCTAGTGCATCATTGTAGATCAAGTATATAACCTTCCTCTCACTCAAAGGCCATGACCGACGTGGTTGGGAAACTATATATTAAGACAATTCACTGGGTATGACTCTAGAGCTGGAGATAGTTGTGGCGAAGGACGAGAGTGGGTGGGAAAATTAAACTTTATACCTTTAATATGTAAAAATCAATGTACAAAAACCACGAAACAAATACACTTCAGTGATGAATGGAAGTCTGAGCACCATAGTACCACATATCCCAACATCATGCAGACAAAGTTGGAGCAGCCTCTGATACAAGGGAGACAAATGAGCCCGATATACTAATAATACAAGTGCGACTTGATTAAGGAAACACGAAAATCAGGACAACCATAAATATTGGCGGGAATGCTGAATTCTGGCTTGTTAGATGACACACATAACTAACACCTTGCATCATGAATTTTGTCACTTGGAACTGATCCAAATAAAAAAGAGTGGCAATATTAATATACAGTTAAAATTGTGTTGTCTACTGTTATGTGTATAATGTAGTGTGTACAATAATTATTAGAAAAAAGAAATATTGTGACTTAGAACAAATTAACCCAAATAGGAGCCGACCCCACACTAGGCTTGGACCTAAGACAAATGGGAAATATTAGCGCAGGAGTCAGGACCCCATATGAACCCAGGTGACAATCAAAGTACCCTAGCGGCCTAGCCCATCAAATAAGGAAAGGAGTGATGGAAATGACATGATTTCAAGGGGCTTTTTCATGCAAAGAAATGGAGGGGATTGGTACTTGGTAGATGAGGTGGAGGCTAGAACCAAGTATTGCCGACAACAACAATGAGATTCATGAGTCATGAGGACCTTCATTAAAGTAGTGTTAAGATCCGGAACTATCCAGGGATTCCAAAATCCCCTACAATTCCTGAGTCATGACTAGGGGATTTTGGAATCCCTGGATAGTTCCGGATCTTAACACTACTTTAGTGAAGGACAATGCTCCCAACTTGTTTCAAAGTTATGGAGTCAAGGGGATAATAAAATCCCTTTGTAAGGTTCAAGGTTTATTCCGTTCTCCATCTATATGCTAAAGTTTCCGATGAGAATTTTCTATGCCCTTTTTTCTAGTGAAATTTGGTAGGAGGCTTGCAATGAGTTTGCAAAATAAACTTAACAAGTCGTGTTTAAGAGTATTTATCTTTTTACTATATTTATATAAAGTAATTACTTTATATAAATTAGGCTACACACCAATTTTTTATTTATTTTTTAAATAATTTGATCATTAGGTGTGAAGATTTGAATGTTTCACATACGAATTAAACAACAAAACTCTAGGCAATTACGCACTCGTCTATTATTGGAGAGAATTTTCCCTATATCATGCCTTAAATCTTGATTAGGGGTGTCCCCGTACGGTACTCTTTTGTGAATAAAAGACAAGTAACTTTTTTTTTGCAAAGAACTCAAATGGGTGTTGAACTTGAACACCTATGACCGGTTCAGCACATAATAAAGTTTCTTGTTCTATCTTGGTAACAAATTTCCGCACAAGTGTGGTTTTGTCAAACTAAAAAATTGACTTACCATCTACTTGAGAATTAAACGGTGGGGAATGCGGGAGAGTCTATAGCGTGTACTTTCCGAAAGGCAGCCTTGTCACGCAAGCTGCCTTTTAATCATACATGCGGCGTTTCGTACCTTTCGCGCGTGTGGAACTCATCATACATGCCAATTAAGTACGTGCCAAAAGAGAAGGCACCTAATCCAAAAGTCCAAACCATGAAACCCAACCATGCATGTTTTCTTTTCCTAATTTGTTGACATCATTCTGTGTTTCTCTTTCCTCAATTAATAGACTTGAACCCAAAGATTACATGAAATCTCAAGTGGATGGTACTTTTACTAAAAAATTTATTACTTATTTACTTATTTTGATTGATTTTATGAAGTTCCTCTCTCATGGTGAATGATATAGTATTTGTTTGGCAACAACAATTTTTTAAAGAGAGAGAATTGAGGAATTGATAAGATCTAGACATATCTTTATCATAAAAGATAAAACTAGATTACATATAGTATTTACTTTGGAGAAGCCTTGTTACTAAAAAGTTTTAAACAAGTTAAGAGTCTTGTAATTCAACTATTTGGTATCTCTTGATATTTTTAATGAATATATTTTAGGGCTCAAAATTTCTCATACCTTATTGTAACTATCAAATTATAAAAAATAATAAAATAATAAAAATTTTAAACATAATTATAATATGGTATCTAACTTGTAGCTCCTATGTGGGCAACAAAGTATTTACAAGTAAATATAATTGGATAAATTTTATATGTTACCTAAGTTTAATTTGTAAAGTCTACATAAGAACCAACTAGTTGGCACCTCCATATTTTTAACGGAGACTTCTAATATTCAAATCCAACACCCTCCCAACTATATAATATAAAATAATAAATAAAACTATGTTGTTGTTCATTTTAGAAATTTTGTCCATTCTTAAAAAACCTTATAAGTATAAAATTTGGTAGAGTGTATAAATTATTCATTATAAATTGTTCAATTTTAGTTTAAGGGGGGAAAAGTAGTTCATTGACTGATTTATATTCTCAGTTTCCAATTCTTAACATAATTTTTGTTATTATGATGTAATGATATTATTTAACATATATATTTTTAAATAAGTAATGAAAATTAAATTATTATGAAAATTATTGAAAAAAAACATATTTAGAAATTACTTTCAAGTCCGTACTTTAAAACATATCACTTTACTCACTTAAAGTTAATTTTGTTATGCATATGTAACTCGGGTTAAGCTTGTGTCTACTGTCCTGGGCATTAATGCACTGGACATAAGCTGTGTCCATGTAAATTAAAAAGAAAGCAAACAGTTCTCCAAATCCAAATAAACCATTTTCCTTCTATTTCCTCCCTTTTTGTTGTTTCATAAACACTTCAAATCAACCCAAAAAAAAAAAATTAAACAAATTTGTCTTCAATTAAATATTCCTAGAGTTAGGGTTGTAGAGCAACTAGTGTTTGGAGCGCCAAATGTGACAAACGATCCTCTCCTATTAAGATCGAAGGATAGGGATGAAGCTCAAAATAAATAAATTATAAATCAATAATAATAATTAATTAAAAAATGCTTGTTGATTATCAACAATATTCACTTGGCTATTCCCATCACTTGGGTTGATACTCAGCCCCCCTCCAATCCATGAAAATTCTTAGCCTCAACTACCATGGGCTTGGGATCCTAGAGGTAGTTCTAGAACTTCGTTGTTTTATCAACTGAAGAAAGTCCCCAATTTTTTGTTTCTTTGGAAACTAGACTTAATAACTGTTGATGATGCTTCCAAAGACAACACGGCTTCAACCACTAATATAGGAAAATTTCAAACTCTTTCTCATGTGTTCTATATTCAAAAGCAGCTGAATCATGTAACCACATGTTATGGGAATGTTCCTTTGCTCAAGTCGTTTGGCTTCAGGTTCCATTTTGGAACTCATTTAGGCTCCCCATGCATGTTTAGTTTATAGAAGTTAGTGATGCAGCATTTAGAAATTACAATCACCTGAGTTTGAAGTTCTATGTGTGGCATGTTGGATGTTTTGGAATTGTCAAAATAGATCTGGTGGTCTACAATCTCATGCTACTACTTACCTTTGGCTGCTAAATGGTCACCCCCTCTTCAGATAGGATGCGTTCTTTAGAAATGACTGGATATTGAAGGATGTTAAGTTGATTTGTGAACAATTTGTTAGTATATCCTTTATTAAAATTCCTTTAAGATATATTTGTGTTGTTATAGCTCTTGCTAGTGTTGTGACATTCAAAGCCGCCTTAAAGTGCTTTTTTGCATCGTGTTGAGCCTTGTTGAATTTTGGTCCTAGCGATAGAAATCCCTTCATTGAGAATTATGTTGAAGACAGAATTCCAATGGGCCCGAGCACTGAATGAGCCGTTGAACTTTCTAGATGAGAAGATAATGAGGGCACTTTAGACTCTACCATGGCAAAGTGTACCAAAGGCAAATAGAGAGAGCTTACATGAAGAAAGTCCGACCGAGAAAGTTTAAGGAAGATGATTTGATCCTTGAAAGGGCTGAACCAAGAAGAAAGCACTTGAGCCGACTTTATCCATCGTGATGAAGTCCAATAGTCTCTATCTTGAGCATATTGATCTGGAGAAAATTTAAATCGATTTAGTATCCCAAACACTTTCAAACCGGGTATACCATGATTCTTGTTATTCATATATAGCTTCATTCTCATCCTGCCGTACGTACATAGGCACCATGATATCATTATCCTCAATGGACAATTGACTTTATGCCCCAAATTGCACATTAATTAAGTGGTCCATTCATCAAACAAGTTCAATTGATGGCTTTTATATGTAAAAGTTAATGTAGCTCTGATTCAATAGTGGTTCTCTGCTCTTCTACCTCATTTCCCTTGTGAATCACAATTCTAACGATATATATTCAGACGTCAACCCATCAATGTTGGCATTCCATAATCCATACACAACCTCAACATGCCGAAAGCTCTAGGAGGCAGATAATGGGTACTTACCCCTTTATTATAAGTTAATTTTATTGGATTGATTTAAAATGGGATGGAAGTAATTCAAATGGGCTTCAAATAAAATGGGTTAGTAGTGGTTTTAAATTTTTAATTAGGCTTAACATTGTTTTAAATGGGTTAGAATAAGTTTAAATTGGAGAAACACTTAGCACAAAATTAGAACTTGTGAAATTAATTGATATGACACTCAGACAAAAAAATTAACATCTGATTCGTATCCTTATTGGACTTCCATTTTTTTTTTATAGATAATATTCGACTTCCATTTTAGTTTTATATAGAATCTTATAGATATATTTGTACAATGATTATGACTAATATGACTACATTTACATTTAAAATGATTCTTTACAAGAATCATGCATAATGAGCTGTTGATTAAATATGATAAAGATGATTGGTATTGTTAGGAGTACAATAATTTATATATATATATATATATATATATTTATATTTACAATTACTAACTTGACAAATTGTGATTAGAGTAAAGTCACTTTTATTTAGACTCACCCATAACGCATCACTTTTATTAACATCATTATGCCACTTCAAAAGTTATGAAAAATATTGTAAAAATTGTTGTATCCTTATACATATTAAAAGACTATATATAAATAATTTTTAACTCTATGTACAAAAGGGTGCGTTAGAATGCATATATTGTAAGCTACTTGTTTAAATAATAATAATAAATTATGCAAAAGGTTAACTATGCATTTAAAAAAAAGCATGGACTTTAAAACTCTTCATAACCAAATAAAATAAATAAATTAAAAAAATAAGTTTAGTCAAACAAATCCGGAACCAAGCATATCATGATTCATGACCTAAGGCATTTGGAAATCTATAAACAAAATCAAATGGGTGCTATAGACCAATGAGACTTGAAAATATAGGATGAAATGTCAAATGGGCAAGAATATAGAAATTAAGAGCATCTTCAAAAATTACACATTTGTCAAACATGCCTCCGTTGCCTTAGATATTGCCAGAGTGTTGCTCTAGGTTCTGCCCAGGGAGGATCAAACCATGTTCAACTATTGGATATACGGATTCTCAAAAACCCAAAGTAATAAAAATAAATTAAAAAATAAAAAACACCAAACAACCAAACTATGTTTAACTACTTTGAGTAGAGTAAGATTGGGTAAGTTAATTTTTGTTACCTTATTTTGTTTTTAAATTTTTTTTTTGTAAAAACATAGGTGTACCAAAAAAAAAAAGATATTTTAAGAATTGTATATGAATTGATAGTGAAAATAAGTTGTGATTATTAGCTAGAACAAACGTTAAAATTTTAAATAATTTATTGCAAAATTGTCTCCCAATTTGTAAACAAAAACACTTGATCTCTTTTTCTTTTTCATTTATTTCAACATTTTTTTTCAATTAAATTTAAAAAGAGCTATTTCTATGAACTTAAAAGTTATCTTCTTATTCTCAAAAAAAAAAAAAAAAAAAAAAAAAAAAAAACGTTATCTTCTTTTTTTGCTTAAAAAGTTATCTATTTTCTTTATTAAACTTCCATGAAAACAGTTGAGCTTTAAATCTATTTCAATTATAATTATTTTAACACACTAATATCCAAAGCAATGCAACAGTAGCTGGCTTCAACATAAGAGTTTGAGCCCGAGTTCAATAACATTCTAGTTTAGGACATGTGATCTACTAGTTAATTAGTCAAAGCCAAATTCTAACATAACCACGTGTTTTTTTCCCCAAGTATAGGTTTTGAGATCTTTGTACATATATACAAATTGTAAGGGCGCAATTTGGGTCCCAAGCCCAAAAGTTAAAAAGATCTAGGCCCAAAAAGTTCAATACAATGAATTTGTAGAGGGTGAGTTGGAAAACTAAATTCTAATGAGTTGGGTAATAATTATGATGGATCCAAATGATAATAAAGTAAAAATAGACTGATTTTATCTAAGAAAATTGTCATCGGCACAGTCCGATGAAATCAGTTCTTGTATATAATTCTTGAAGTTGATTACAAGTACAGCTCTTGTTGCTACAGTATTTCTCTCTCGATTCTCCGATCCCTTTCTCTCAGGGCCTCCCTTCTATTTTATAATCTCTTCCTCCTTTTATCTCTGCCCTTCACGTGTAGATTAGATTGTTGGCATTGATCCTTGCCATATCAGCACCTTCTTGAAGTCTTTGAGGAGTAGTTGTAAGGCTGAAAACTACTATTCAGGTATCACTTCCTCATTAATACGGCCAGAGAGTTAGCTGCAAAGCATTCAATGCGGTGGTAGCAGCTTTCCCTTAGATATTTCATAGCCTCTCTCTCTCCTGTTCCTTCCTGATACTTATCCTCAACAGTGGAATTGTCCGGAACATTGCTCTTGATGGCAAACCACACCTTCTGACCTCAGCTTTACTCAGCCGAGGAAGCATTCCTCCTCGAACCGCCCTTTTGGACAATCATGATCAGACCTCACCTCCTCATTCACTAACACGGATTTTTATGACAGTGTTTACCCGTCCTCGGACTACTTAATGTCCTCGGATTGGGCCCCCAGCCCAGTATATACATAGATATATACCATTGGGCTTATCACCCCTACACAAAAAAAAAAATACATTTTTTTTTATAGAAACTAACACTTATGCACAAAGGAGATGGAATGAGATTCTAGAACAAAATCTCACAATATTGCATAAATTGAATGAACTTGAGCTCAAATAATACTTTCTTCTCTTTTATCAAAAGAGTTTTTCAATGGGCACAATAAAATCTCACTATATTTCCACAATAAACTAAGTTTCAGTTAATCATGGGACAAAATAAAATAAAATAAAAAGATATTTTTGAAAATATTGAAAGATTTTATTATGCCCCTAGACTCTCTCAAGTAAGAATATATATTCAATTTTACATTGTTTGTGTAATTTATGAACGGGTATTTAATATAACAAGGTATACAACTCAACCTCACATAAGAGTGGGCTACACACATGTGGCCTCCACCTCATGTAAGGGGGGCATTATTATTATATACCATTGTTACACTTGATATCAAATGTTTTTTTTACCAATAGAAATAGAGATAGAACTAGGGCTGTCCAGATTCATCCGAGTACCCGATCCACCCGAAGAACCGACCGGATCCGACCCGAAACCGGCCGACCCGACTACTCCGGCGGGTCGGCGGCGGGTCTTCATCACCAAAAACCGATTCCGGCGGATCGGGTTTCGGTTTTCCTCCCTTAAAACCCGAAAAATCCTAACCGACCGAAAGATTTCCAGATTCCGGCAAAAATTTTCCAGAATCCGGCGAAAAAACCCAGATTCCGGCCAAAATTTTCCAGATTCCGGCCAAAAATCCAGATTCCGGTGATATTTTCCCAGATTCCGGCGCTATTTCCCTTAGATCCGGTGAGATTTTGACCGGATCTGGCGAAATCTCATCGAATCCGGTGAGATTTTCGCCGGATCTGGCGAAATCTCATAGAATCCGGTGAGATTTTCGCCGGATCTGTGTTTTTTCCACCGTTTTCTTGCCGTCCTGAATCCGACCGACCCGCCCGCACCCGTTGATGTTCTGAACCGCCCGATCCGATTACTCCGGCGGGTCGGCGGCGGGTGCCTTTTTTCTCCACCCGATTCCGGCGGGTCGGTTCCGGGTTGGGCACAAACCCGACCCGGACCGACCCGTGGACAGCCCTAGATAGAACATAGATATAGCCTCTTAGGTGTAGTATATTAAGTTTGTCAATTATATTCAAATACATTGCTACATTTAATTTATTTGTCTTTAAAAAATATAACATTATATTTTTTTTATTGATCAATGCAATCGTGTATTTAATCTTAATTCGAAAAGATAATGTATAGTCCTAAAGAAGTGTACCTAAATTTTTCCCTAAAAATAATAAATAAATAAATATAACTGCGGCCTACATATTTATCATATTGATTTGATTGAAATTTGTCAATAAATCAAGCTTCAAAAAAAAATGTCAATAAATGCAATATAAGGGATTTTTTTTTTTTTTTTTTTAATGTGAATATAAGGGATTTGATTTAAGGCAATCGATTGACATTGCCTGCTCGATGCCATTCTGGCTACAAGTGCTTGACAACCTCGTGGTCGCTACCAGGCCCATTGCCCACAATCACTTTCGATAACCATCCTTGTGATCACTTCTGATGTGTTTGAAGAGGTATATTTAATAAGATTGGTAACGAAATTAATGGTGATATTCATGATGAAATTAAAGGTAAGATTCGATCATTTTAATTGCTCAACCTAAAGTCAATCTACTAATCGGTTGATCTTCTTGCTATTCAAACAATCTGAAGAACCATTTTTTTTTAGTTTTTAAAAATCAAACTGATAGTTGATTCACAATTGACACAATTTGACTAATTGGTATGGTAAAGGTTTTAAAACCATGATTATGACTTTATTTATCATGCACATTTCACTGAGAAGAGGGGGGGGGGGGGGGGGGAGGGGGGCGCGCTTCTTATACACATCTTAAACCCAAAATTCAGCTATCAAGTGTATAGAAGATCAAAGGCATGAACTGGAGGTTTATGTTAGAGCAGATCCATATCAAAAAAAGTCTAAGAGTTTCAAAATTAGGTTTGATAATCATAATTAAGTTTACTACAAATTTATATCCTTGACTGTAAACTTCTATTTGATATAGTGGATTATTCTCTTGAGATCATTCCCCCCAGGTTTTTACCTTGAAACTGGATTGTTTCATTGGTTTTCCTAGGTCATCATATATGTGTCTTATTTATATTTCTACTACATGATATGTCTGATGAATGTTTAACCTAGTAACAACTTGGCTATTAAATTAGATTTAACAAAATGTGTTTTTCAGGGGTCTAAAAACTAACAAGTGGCATCAGAACGGGTTAGCTCATGTCTAGGTAGTTCCTACCTTGAGTTGATCATTGACCCTTGCTGCCATGGATCATGGTCACTCTCTTGCGATCCCTCCCCATTTTGATGGGAAAAATTATGCATACTGAAAGGTGAGGATGAAAGCCTTCTTGAAATCTCTTGATAAGAAAGTATGGCAGTCTATAGAAACTGGATGGACTAAACCTGCTACTCCGATAGCAGAATGGACGGATGCTCAAAAGGAAGCTAATAGTTATAACAGTAAGGCTATGAATGCTATATTCAATGTTGTTTCCTTAGAAGAGTTTAAAAAGATTTCTAAGTAGAAGTAGCACACACTGCATGAAATATCTTTCAAACTGTGCAGGAAGGAACTAAGGTTGTTAAAATCAATAAACTGCAACAATTAACTTCCAAATTTAAGAGTATTAAAATGTCTGAGGATGAATCTTTCGATGAGTTTTATGCTAAACTCAATGACATTGCTAACTCAGCTTTTAATTTGGGTGAAGTCTATGATCAGCCAAAAATAGTTAGAAAGATCTTAAGATCACTAACTAAGGACTTTAGACACAAAGTGAGTGCCATCACTGAAAGCAAGGATGTAGACACCATTCATGTTGATGAACTTGTAGGATATCTTCAAACATATGAATCTGACCTTTCTAAGACCAACAAGTCAAAATCTATAGCCTTGGAAACAGTAGATGATGTTATTGATAATGTGTTTGACAATGAAATCTCTTCTACTGAAATCGCTTATTTTGCTAAACAATTCAGAAACTTTTTGAAAAACAATAATAAAAAGGCAAGAAACAAGAACTTTGTTGATTATAAGAATGTGAAGAAGAACGAACAACCTAAGAATGATTCTCCTGAAAAATCTACCTCTAAAAAAGAGAAGGTTGGTAAATCTTCTAACAACTCTTTAGGTCAACAATGTTTTGGCTGTCAAGGCTTTGGTCATATAAAATCTGAGTGTCCCACTTACTTGAGGTCTAAAGGAAAGGCCATGGCTGTCACTTTAAGTGAGGATGAAGGATTTGATCAAGATTCTGATAGTGATCACGAAGGTAAGTTTATGGCCTTCACTGCTACTGTTGTGATAGATAAGACCATTGATGAGAAAGGTGAGAGTTCCTCTGATGAGGAACTCTCTGAGAATGCTGACTTGTAAGAAGCTTACAATAAGCTATGCAAGATTGCAGCAAAAGATGCCATGACTGTGGAGTTGTGTTTAAAGAAGATTGATACTCTTGAACTTGAAAAGAAAAACATTTAGATCAAATTGTTTGATACTAATGAACTGTTGAATGCTATTAAGATAGAGCACATGTCTTTGGTTGAAAATGTTAAAGAACTAGAATCTGTCTTGAGTGTTACTGGAGAACAACTAGGTCGGTCTTCTACCTCTAAACTTGATGAAATATTAGGTGCTCAAAAATCTTTTTGTGATAAGACAGGTCTAGGTTATGTTGAAGATGATTATATCTTAAAAAATTCTTCTACTAAGTTTGTCATCTTTGCTCTTGTGTCTTCTCCTAAATTTGAAGAGAGAGTTCATAAGAAAGAAATTCTTGCCACTAGAAGAATTAGGGTTGATTTGAGTGATACTAAACCTAAACAGCCAAGTCACCTTGTTGCAAAGAAGCAAAACAAACCTCATCCTCAATGGTCTTATCATGTTTGTGGTGGAGCTGGGCATACTTGTCCAAATTGTTCCAAGTTGCATGCTAGCAAGCAAGCAACTAAGGAAAAAGTGTCTGTGCCAAAAAGCACAAGATCCTGTGACACTTATTCATGAGTTGGTAAATGCTCTTAGTCTTTATGCCAATTCAAGAGTTGATCTTCAATATAAGCATTCAAAGAACTCCAACTCCATGCCTACATCTAAGAAGATGTGGATACAAAAGGGTCCTTATGCTTCATCTCTTGACTCTTAGGGAAAAATGTTTTGTTTAGGAACTTTTCTGCATTTCATTTCATGAATTTCATTCATGTTTGTTTAGGATGTTTTTAAGTTATTTTTATAATAAAAAAAATTTGAAAAATCATAAACACAAAAAGATTTTTTTTGTATTGCACATCATTTAGTGTGTAATTAAGATTGGCCAATGAAACTTTGCATTCATGACTATGTACCTTCTTTAGCTTTGATGAGTTTTGATATGCACCTCACTAGTTTGTGTTATATTATGCTTAATTGTGTGATTTGTTTTTAGTTTTTGATCAAAGGATCTTAATTTTGATATCACATATTTTGATCGTAAGGACTAAAAAATCCTAGGAGAAAAGTATAAATAACCTTCTCACCACTAGTGTAGAGAAATTTGTGAGTTTCTCATAAAAATGAAATCAAGAGAAACCTCAAGGAAAAAAATCCTTGAACAAAGGAGATGCATTGTAAATAAATAAAAAATGTGTGTACAATAGTGGGCCTGAAAATAAAAGAAAGAAAAAATATATGTGACCTTGTGATTTATGACTATGCATTAAGCTTTTAAGCATAAAAGTTTATGCAAGCATTAGTCGATAGATTGTAACTCTACATTGAGAGATGTGGGATTATAGGATGTAGCTTTTTATGTGATAGTCACTTTTAAACCAATGTGATTGATAATGTAGAAACTTTTCTTGAATTCTATCTACTTATCACATATTTTGTGTTTTGTACACATACTAGTTACACACACTACACGCAAATATTTTCTAAATCAAGTACATGAGAATGTGTGTGTTATCTAATTTGGCCATCTTTAATTGCATATAATCGATTCTGCAAATGCTTTTTTTTTTTTTTTGGGTGGGAATTTGAATAAAAATGAGTTTTGACGTTTAACTTTTGTGGTTTTAACTTCTTGATTGGTTTTGATGTGTTCATCTGAGCGGCATTATGTTTTTGAAACTTACTAGATCTTGTTCATATGCATTGAGTCTCATAAAAATTGCTTTCAAGTTGTTTTCTACATAAAATTCTAGTTTTTAAGTTTTCAAAAAAAAATTTAACTGTCTCGACTGATCAAAGGTTTCCCTTGACCAATCAAAATTGGTCAGCTTTTAAGCCAAAACTCTCTGCCTCTCTCGATCATTACCCAATCGATGCTCGATCAATCGAAAATTTCCAGAAAATTCTTTTAATTGATGCTTGATTCCTCTCGACCGATTGAACTTCAAAAAATTTCAGTTTTTAAGTTCTTGACCGGTCAGTTTTGTCGTTTTCTCATCATTTTTCTTCAACTCCTCTCAAGTCTTCTCACTTTAAAAAATTTTTGTTGTTTTCTGGGTCAAAGCTTCAAGGGGTTTCATCTACATCATTAGGTAAGACTCTTTTACCCTTTCTTTTTTATCATATTAAACATTTACATACATTAATCATTCAATTTCTTAAAATTTTCACAGGAAACAGAGTCTGGGCTACCTTCGAATTGGGTGTCACAGTTGATGAAAAATTTCTATAAAATGGTGGGTTTCCCTATTGTGAAACATGAAGCTCAATGTTTGGCTCTTTTTCACATTCTAGAACAGGAATGCCTCAAGGTGAAGGATGATGGGGTGTCTAAGCGAAATGCAAACTCCGGGTCACGAGGTCTCAGAGAGCTTAAGGGACTTATTTCTTATGTTAATTATGACAGTGTCTCATCTAGGGGTAAGAGCAGAGCTTCTTCGACTGCTTTGGGGGTTGTTGGCAGTTTTAAATGACTTTACGACTTCTTTCTTGGAATGTAAGGGGGCTTAACAATCCCCGGAAGATAGAGGTTTGTAAGAATCTCCTAAAAGAGTGGAAGTGTGATATTGTATGTTTTCAAGAAAAGAAAGTATCTTCGATCGATGTTGCTTTTTTTCGTAGTTTATGGGGTAGTCCTTTCATTGATTGGGCTGGTTTGGATGCTGTGCAGTCTTCAGGAGGGGTCTTGATGATTTGGGATAAGAGGATTTTTGAGAAGTTGGATGTCATTGTTGGTCAGTTTTCTATTAGTGTATTATTGAGAGGAGTGGTGGATGACTTTGTGTGGGCTTCTACAGGTGTGTATGGCCCTAATGACAATGGACAACAGTCTTCTTTGTGGGAGGAGTTATCACAGGTGCGTGCCAAGTGGCCCATGGCATGGTGTTTAGTAGGTGATTTCAATATTATCAGATACCCAAGTGAAAGGCTTGGCTGTGAGTCTTTTAGCCTTGCTATGTTTGCATTCTTGGATTTTATAGAGAATAATTCCTTAGTCGACTTACCTTTAGAAGGGGGTTCCTTCACATGATTAAGAGATTCTGGTCTTCCTTCTATGTCAAGAATTGACAGGGCTTTAGTTTCTCTTGATTGGGAGGAGCACTTTAAGAATGTATCCCAACGGGTGCTTCCCCGTGTTCTTTCAGACCATTGCCCACTTTTGTTGGAAGCTGGTGTTTTTCGGTGTGGGCGAAGCGCCTTTAAATTTAAAAATATGTGGTTGAAAGTTGAGGGGTTTGTTGCCATAGTTAAGCAATGGTGGGATGGGTACAGTTTTGCGGGCTCTCCTAGTTTCATTTTGGCTCAAAAATTAAAGGCTCTAAAAGCTTATTTAAAAAAGTGGAACAAGGAGGAGTTTGGTGATTTGGCTTTTAGAAAGAAGAACTTGCTGTCTGAGCTAATGGGTTTAGATGCGAGAGAGGAGTTGGTGGGTCTTTCAAACGAGGAACAGATGCATCGCCTTCAACTCAAAGGCCACATAGAACAGTTGGCTTCTCTTGAGGAGATTTCTTGGAGGAAAAAGTCTCGGGCTTTGTTTGTGAAGGAGGGCGACAATAATACTAAATTCTTTCATAGATTAGCAAACTCTCATAGAAATGCTAATCAAATTAAACAGATTGAGGTGGATGGTGTTCTTTATGAGGATGAGTCTGATGTTCGCTCTCAGCTAGCTCTCTTTTATCAAGGCTGTATAAGGAAACTGAGGTGGGGCGTCCTACCATGGATGGATTAGATTTTGCTTGTATTGAAGAGGATGAGCGGTTATCTTTAGAGAAGGAGTTCACGAAGGAGGAAGTCTTCTAGGTGTTAAGGGAGATGGAGGGTGATAAAGCCCCTGGTCCTGATGGTTTCACCATGGCTTTCTTTCACAAATGTTGGAGTGTGGTGGAAAAGGATGTCATGGATTTTTTTGTTTACTTTCATCGGCACTCTGTGTTTGAACGGTCTATGAACGCTTCGTTTCTCACTTTAATTCCTAAGAAGTGTAATGCCGTTAACATTAAGGACTTTCGCCCCATCAGTTTGGTGGGTAGTGTGTACAAGCTGCTGTCCAAGGTGTTGGCTAATAGGTTGAGGATGGTTTTGGATAAACTCATCTCTGAGTCTCAAAATTCGTTTATTGGCGGAAGGCAGATTTTGGATTTTGTGCTTATTGCAAATGAATGCCTGGACAACAGGTTGAAGAGCAGAATACCAGGCGTGGTTTGCAAGCTTGATATTGAAAAAGCTTACGACCATGTGAACTGGGAGGCCTTGTTTTATTTGTTGGGCCGGATGGGTTTCGGGCTGAAATGGAGGGGGTGGATTAAGGCTTGTGTTACTTCGGTCCGTTTTTCAGTCCTAGTTAATGGATCCCCTTAAGGTTTTTTTTGGAAGCTCTCGTGGGCTGAGACAAGGGGATCCTCTATCCCTGCTTTTGTTTCTCTTGATTATGGAGGTCTTAAGTAGAATCTTGAAGAAGACTGAGGAGTGTAATCTTATTCAGGGTTTTCATGTGGGAGCTGTGAACTCTGTTGATATGCGTATCTCTCATCTATTATTTGCTGATGACACTATCTTATTTTGTGATGCCTCTAGGGAACAGTTGCTGTCCATTAGGTTGGTGTTGTCTTGTTTTTAGGCTTTTACGGGTTTGAAGGTCAATGTCGGGAAAAGTGAGATTGTCCCTGTTAAGGAGGTGAATAATCTAGATGCTTTAGCTAATATTCTTCATTGTAGAGTGGGCAAGTTGCCTATGAAATATTTGGGGATGCCGTTGGGAACTTCTTTTAAGACAACTTCAATTTGGAATCCTATTTTGGAGAAAATGGAGAAGAAACTTTCTGGGTGGAAGCTTATCTATTTATCTAAGGGTGGTAGGCTCATGCTAATAAAGAGTACCCTCTCTAGTCTCCCAACGTACTTTTTATATCTTTTTACTATTCCTAAAGCTGTGGCTGCTAGATTGGAAAGTATTCAGAGGAATTTTCTGTGGGGGTATTCTGAGGGGAGTTTCAAGTATCCTTTGGTGCCTTGGGAAAATGTGTGTTTACCCGTTGAGATGGGTGGATTGGGGATAAGAAGTGTGGTGTCTTTTAATCAAGCTCTATTAGGGAAATGGCTGTGGAGATATGGTCATGAAGTTACTCATCTCTGGCGGAGAGTTATCTCTACTAAATATGGCGAGGGTTAAGGGGGGTGGTGTACTAAAGTTTGCAGGAGGACTCATGGGTGTGGCCTTTGGAGAAGCATTAATGAAGGGTGGGAGAGCTTTTCCAAGCATCTGTCCTATGTAGTGGGCGAAGGCACTCGTATCCGTTTTTGGCATGATAGGTGGATTGGTGATAATACTCTAAAAGATCTCTATCCTGAGCTCTATGTGTGTTCAGCGGTCAAGGATGTTTATATCTCTGAGGTCTTGTGGATTCCAAAAGGGGGTACTGTTAGAGTGTGGAATTTAAGGTTTTATAGAGCTTTTGAGGATCAGGAGTTGGCTGCATCTTATTCTCTGCTTCATCTTATCCAAACTTGTATTCCTCGGGGTGAGAGGAGTGATACTCTTTGCTGGCGGCTAAAAGGTGATGGTAATTTTGACACCCGATCTTACTATCATGAGATTCTGGGTGCTTCGAATTCTCTGTTTCCTTGGAAGGGGATTTGGAAACCAAAGATTCCTAAGCGCGTGGCGGTCTTTCTGTGGACAGCTGCTCATAGTCAGATCCTCACTTTGGATAATCTAATGCTTAAGGGTCGCCCCTTGGCTAATTGGTGTTGTATGTGTTGCCGTGATGGGGAGTCGATAGACCACCTTCTTCTTCATTGTCCTGTTTCTCATTCCCTATGGTCTTTTATGCTTCAGGCTTTCGGTATTCATTGGGTTATGCCAGGTTCGGTGGCAGGTCTGTTATCTTGTTGGCATCAGTGGCTTGGGAAGCATAATTCGGACATTTGGAATTTGGTTCCAAGGTGCTTAATGTGGATTGTGTGGTTGGAACGAAATCGTCGATCTTTTGAGGACAAGGAGAAGACGTTGGATGAGTTAAAGGTTTTAAGTCATCGCAGTCTTTTGGAGTGGTCTCGTTGTTGGGGTTTTATTGATTGTTCCTCTCTCTCTCAGTTTATGTCTTTCCTTAGCTTAGTTTCTTGATTTCCCTCTTTGTGTTGTGTTATGCTGTGTGCTCTTTTTCTTTCTTGTTGTTCATCATCATGAACATTTTGTACTTTTTCTTTCTTTTTTTTTACATTAATATTATTTTTCTAATTACCTATCAAAAAAAAAAAAAATTCTTAAAATTTTCAGACTTAGAAAATTTGGAGGTTTTGATGATTTTTAGTGTTTTGATTTAAAATGATCAATTGATTTTTATCTATGCGTGATATATATATATATATATTTATATATATATATATGATTTCTATGCTTTATTCTCAATTTTCATAGTTTATGAAAAATTTTGAAACTAGGGTTCATGTATCCTTAAGAAATTTGGGGGTTTTGTTTAATTGGGCTTTAATTGATGAATTTGATCATTGTTATTGATTAATTAATTTTTTATAACATATTTTATATTTGTTGTTGTAAAGTTGTGATTTTCAACTAGCCTTTGTTGGCCTTAATTCCGTGCCAAATATGATTGTAATTTATTCAATCATTTCCCTGTATTTATGTGGGTTTATTTTGTAAGGGATGAGTGTGAGAGATTGGTGAAGAATCAAGCTTCAAAGAAGAATCAGTGCAGTTCGCGACTAGCTCGCGAGAAGAGTAACGAGCGAAAGACCACATGTGAAGCATGTGACTAGAAGCTGAAGAGTCATGCCAGACTGTCAAATTCCCGAGTACTTCGCAAGAAAGGCCATCTCGCGAGGTACTCGCAAAGCTCTCTGTTTGGCAAAAAGAGAAAGTGCTTTACCAAATTCTTTATCCACACTATATATACCCTCATTACCCACGAAATGTAAGGAATGCTTTTCAGAGAGAAAACCCTAGCAAAAACACTTGAGAGTTAGAGATTGTTATACCCAAAATCATCTACACATTTTCTCTTAGTTTTCCTCTACTCCTACCTCTCCATCTCTACATCCTTGAGAGGTTCTTACCCCCAAACACTTACCTCACCCAATCTGAGTGTTGAGTCAAGTTTTGGTGCCTTTAGAAAGTATTGGAAGGAGCCATTAAGTGGTGGATGCAATCCGGCTGAATTACGGGATCCAAAAAGCTAGTGAAGACAAGACTCCGAGAAGTCCATTGGTAGCAGGAGCTTAAAGGGCTCAAGTACATGGGGTAGACTAAGTTTGGAAGGTCTTTTGTCATTCGTGTACTCCAACTTTATTCATTAGTGGATCGATTTCGACTTGGAGGGTTGCGAAGAGGTTTTTCGCTGAGTTCTTTGATTTCCTCTTTGATAACACGTCTTGGTGTTATCTTGTGTTTGCATCTCTCTTCCCTATTCTTTAAGCTTTTCTTTTATTGTTCATTGTGGTTGAATATGGCTTAGAGTAGTATTACCGGTTTATTGCACATATTTACTCTTGTTCCGCACTTTGTTAAGTTAGAGTAAAAGCAATCTAGCCGTAATTTTAAAATTGGGGTCTGAACAAGCATTAGTGTTTTCACACTAATTTGAGCTTTCAGTTGTGATTATCAATTGATTGATTGGGATATTTTTGAAAAATTAAGGTTTATGTTCTTCAAAAATTTGGGGATTTTCATTAAATCTTGTTTTTCTTGATCAAATTTCAAATCTTTTGAAATTGAACACCTAAATGAGCAAAAATCATGCATCATATAAGTTTGTGTCTCTTGCATCATGTAGATTTTAATGATTTACATTCCTATATCTTGTACTTCTCTCTAATGCAATCCGCCCTTGTGTTTTGTTGTTCCTTTTTGTTCTTGTTCTCTCTCTTAGAACTTAGACATGGCTCTTAAGAAAACTTTAGCAAAAAAGTCTACCAAGGGTGCCTTTTCCTCCAAGGAATCCTTTAATTCTACTAGATTTCATACTATCTCTAACTTCCAAAAGTTTGATAGCTTGATTAAGTATAGATCTATGTGAAGTGAGAGAGTGGTTGTCTTAGATGAGCTTAGTCCATTTTTGGGCAATACTTTGAGTCTAGGGGCTGGTATTTATTTGTTCTAGTCTATCACCTCCTCCTACAGTTATTATTAGGAAATTATACTCTAATCTCTTTGACTACTTGGATTAGGGGTTTTGAGTATCAAAAAACCCGTAAGGTTGTTTCTGATGCTCTTTCTGTGCCAATTGTTTGTAATCTTGATTATTCTTTCATTGACCCTCCCTCTCTAGATGATGTTGTGTCCCTTCTGTGTGGAACACCTATGACTTGGGATGATGAACCTAAGCTTGATTCTAATGAGCTTACTGAGGAAAACTGTATTTTCTATAGGATAGCTTGTCATAGTATCCTTCCCTTGACTCACATTCATACAATTACTACTGATAGGCTACTGTTCCTTTTTGCCCTTGTTACTAGTGCTTCTATTTGTCTTCCTTATCTTTTTATTCAAACCATTGTTGACATCGACAGAAATAACTCTAGAAAACAAAATCTCTTCTTCCAGTGTCTATCTTCAAAATCTTAGAGTTTCCAAGTTTTAAGTGTTCCCTCTCTTCTGAGAGCTTATTCATCAGATTGAACCTATTGAAGCAACCTTTCTGAAGCAGAGTAAAGCACAAAAGAAAACTCCAGCAAAGCCAAAGGCTAAGGATAAGAGACCAAGAGTTGATCCTTCTCAAGAGGATGTGCAAATTGATCATTTTATGGATCCTAATGTGGTAGTTAATAGATCGATTGGTAATTAACATCCAATTTGCACAAAATTTGGCATGCATGTTAGTAATATATAGAACATGTAACATAATAGTGACATTTTTTAATTATTTACTTTTTGCAAAAAGTTATTAGATGGTGTAACAATACTTAGAGTTACACCATGTGTAACTTGAACCTAACTCATATTAATAATGAATATAAAAATTTAGAATATCCATATCAGTACACTCTCACAACCATTTGAAACTAAAATATTATGGGAACACTAAGCAAATAGTAGAAAAGAAAGAAAGCCACCCCATCTCAGTAGGACATTTTTCAACATGCTAACTTGCTAAGTACTAGGAACATGATGATCTCCATTTAAAATCCTCTGCTGAAGAGAATGAGCTGACTTTATTTTATTGAAGTAGTTGATTTGCTGGTTTTCTTCAATTCTGCTCAGGGTGACAATTACTATTTGTTTGTGGTAACATGTTGGTTAACCAGGGCTAATATATAATATTCAAATCCAAACGTTAGTTAATTTTATAGATTTTGTTTGCTTAAAAAAATCCCTTGTCCAAGCTTTCCCCTTGGGAGAGACAGACAGCAAGAGCATATTATTATCAATATCACATTTATAAAAGTAGCTTGGGCTAGCTTTCCAGCTTGCTAGTATACTCAAAAGTAGAAAACTTTAAACATAAATTAATCTTTAAATTGTACACTGCAGAATTGTGTATTGATTTCCCTGGCAAACCCAGTAGATCCAGGATCGGCAGGCATAACTGGAGTTATTACAGCTCAGGGCAGAGGTTCCCAAGAAGAGAATACTGGCTTTGCATTCACAAACTGCACTGTGGGTGGCAATGGAAGAGTATGGCTAGGTCGAGCATGGAAGCCATTTGGGGGGGGAGGGGGGGGCAGGATCAAACACAACTAATTAAGTTGGTAATAGTAGTGGGGGTAGGGGTGGCAAAATTCAACACAACCCGCGAACACAACATGATACAACACGAAATTAGCAAGTTATAGATTAAGATTTAACGGGTTCATGTCATATTCGGTTTGACATAACTGACTCGTTTAATAAACATGTAGTTCATGTCTAACTTAGAGTACTCATTTGACTTGTTCAATTAAATTTCATTTTACCAATATACCTTTCAAAACCTAAGTATATAAACTTTTGTCTTTCCTGGTTGCATTCTCCCATGGCTGCCTCTCACTCTCAAACTTCAATCTCACCTCACCTCATCTAATTTTCTTAGCAACCGTCACCCTTTTGTCACTGTGGTGTCAAATCATCGTCGCCCTCGTCCTTCAATTTTCTCTATTACTCAAAACCCTAGTCATCATCGTCCTTTACTTTCATCTTTGAACTCTCTACCACCATTGCATCATCCTCATTGTCCTTTACTATTACCTTTACCTTTATCTATTTTCCTTAAATTGATTGTTGGGATCTGACATTAGTTATTATGGTTTATTTTGTTTGACATATTGTAATTTATTATTTGTGATATTGAGATATGCTTTAGTTTTGAATGATTATTTGAGATGCAATTACTCTATTAGTTTTGAATTTTATATTAAAAAAATCTATTTGTCTAGTTTTTCATAATTCAGATCAATTGAATGAATACTAATTTTTTTTTTTTTTTTGCCACTTTGATAAAATCTAATAAACGAATCGACATGATAACATGTTTAATAAACAGATTGTGTTAGAGTTGAGGAATCTTGACCCGTTTAATAAATATGTCGTGTTAGTGTCGACTCATATAATCGAATACTCACGAGTTGACACAACACCAAGGACGGACCTAGGATTTCAAGTTAAGGGGGCCAGAGTCTAAGTAAAAAAAAAATCATGAAATTTCAGATAAGTATGTATTTAGTATTAACAAAAAATCAACAAAGAAAAATACACAAAATTTTTGTTTCGTAATATATTATAATACAATCATCTACTAATAAAGACAAAAACACAAAACTTCGTTGTTTCTTACTACATTAGAGTATTTGCATCAACTCATGCAAAAATTTCTATCTATTTTAGCATAATAACCTACTTTTTTATTTATTTTATATACTCACTATTATTTATTTTACACCACATTTCATCATAATACTATTTCCTTATCATTTTTTTGTCATTATATCAAATCATCTCTCTCTTCCTCAACCAAAAACCATTGTCCTCAATCTAAATAACTTCTAAAATATTCATTTGCATAGCAACAATAATTGTGTAATTTTCTCAATCAACCAAAAATACACCTTCATTAGTCTATGTATCATTGTACAAAAATATATTTATGCTATTGTAATTGTGTAAATTTGCAAAAATACATTTGTGCTACTGTAATTGCATAAATTTGCACAGTTGCTATAACGCATATGTATTTTTGCACAATGATACATAGACTAATGTGGGTGTATTATGGGGTTGATTGAACAAATTTAGGATCTTATGCTATTTTACAACTAATGCAAATGCTATTACAATAAAATCAATCAATGTAAAATTGTAAGAGAAATGGTCCAAAATTTTTAAAAGTAGGGGTCCAAATATAAAATTGTAAAAATATATATATATATATTCTACTTTAGTCTAATCTAAATGTATATATGTGTGAAGCTCTCTTTTAGAGACTTGAACCTGACCCTTGCCCATCACACCCTACTAGTACTTGTACTTGTAGAGCGATCATCGCACTAAAAAACTTATAATTCAATTAGTTGGAACCTTATAATGTCCAAATGAGAATTTTAGCGTTCAATCCCTCCTCCCATCCGTCGTAATTATCGAATTATCCAATGAAAAATAATAGTAGGGTTGTTTGTATTGTACCCTTAAAAAAAATCCTTGGTTTCTAAAAATAAGACATAAATTTTTCCGATTTTGCATGACAAAGCCAAATGCGTAAAAGAAAAGGAAAATTAAAAATTAAAAAAAAAGAAAAAAAGAAGAAGAAGTTAACTTGATTTGGAAGAAAATGACAATGATGTTGATTTATAATTATTTTTTTATTTAAAATGCAGCACGAGGATTTTCTATTTTAGTAATAAAAGTTAAAAGCGAACGAACTGTAGAATAGGGAATCATACAGGAGTTAGGTGCGAGAGACATGTGAAATGGGCACGCTCATCACTACTACTTAGCACACAAAATAAACAGTACTACTGGATCGGTGTTTGGGTACCCTATCTATCTATCGGTTTACGAAGCCCTATAAGTAAATGGCAATGCGGGCCATGCGGCAATATTAATAGTACTAATATTTACAAAAAAAAAAATTGAAACTTGTAAGTGCCACATCTCTCGGTGTGGGGTCACAAAAAAAAAAAAAAAAAAGAAAAAGAGTCAGACCGATGAGACCCACACACCCACCCTAACTACGAAACCAAGAGCAACAACAACAAAAACGAATAACTGGAATCTACTCCACCTTCTCCATATATATATATACTCTCTCTTTCTTTTTCTCACTTTCTAACCTTTTCTCTCATTCTCTCTCTCTCTCCCTCTTTCTCTGTCTAAAACAATCTATCTCTGTGGTGCTCTCTCTCTGTGAAAGAGTCTTTGGTTTGTAGAGCAAACATGATGGCGAGGGACGAGTGGATGAGAGCGGCGATGACGGACGACATGGTTGTGGTCCAGCTCCTGGTGCGGTTAAAGCAGTCACAAGCGGCGTCGTCTTCTTCTTCGCTGAAGTCTCCGCCGAGAGCTGTGGTTCCGCTTCGGTGGGGGATAAGGCAGCCGCGTTCGAGGTCAGCAACGTTGAGATGCGACGGCGCCGTTTCGCGGAGGAAGGATGCTGACTCCACGAGATGCAGCCCTACCACACCTCTCTCTTGGAGCGGTGGCGCCTCCCCTTCCGCCACCGCCGATGACTCCACCAGCTTCCACACCTCTCTCTCTTACGCCGCCACCGCCAGATCCAAGGTTCTTTCTCTCTCACTATCTTTAACTTTGTGTTTTTGGTTTTCTTTTTCGGTGTTTTCTTTTTCAGGCCACCTGATCTGTGACGTGTCAGCTTTTTTTTGTTTGACCAATATACCCTCGACAACTGGTTAAATTTTCGTGTTAAGGAGCGGTGGAAACGAAGGCTTTGGAGTTGGTGGCTAGTGTGCCCGAAGCCTAGACATTCTTGTCTTCAGAAGGACGTTTCTTAGTCCTTTTACCATTTTACCCCTTCTTTTGTTTCCTTATTTTCTCACTCACTCTGATTTGTTAAGTTCGAGAACCGATGTTCCCCTTTTTAGTTTTTTACGTCGCGTGTCGTTTTCTCAATTTCCCAGCTGACAAAGGGTAAATCTGTCAACATGTCTGCTTTAAAATTTTACTCCTCCAGTCTCAAACGGTATTTTGTTCATCGCCGAAGAATCGGAGATTAATCGTCGGCGAGCGTGTATATTTTTTTTATGACCAAGTTGCCCCTGTCCGGTGAGGTCAGCAGATTGAAACAGAAGGCTCTTTTCACGTTTTCTCATCGCCTCTTTCCCCGTCACCTGTCATTCGTTGTTCACTTTCGATTTGACCAAAATAGCCTTCGAAAGTTTGCATCAGAATCTGATGGCTGAAAGCGTACTGGAAGGGACGGTTTTGTCAGAAAAAAGCAAACAGTCATTTTGATCACTTTCCTCTTTTTCACCCTGGGTTATATAAAGAGCTCCGGAAGTTTCCCTCACGCGATCTTTCCTTGTCTTTATTTTTACGAAATTACCACTGTTTGAGAGTCAAAAAACCTATGAGGGCGTTTCGGTCAATAAAAAGCATGGTGTGGTTAATCGCTTTGTAGATAAGTATGCATTCAGTTTGGTGTGGTGTTGGTACTTTTGTGAATTGATCATATCATGTGGTGTGAGAAAGTATCAGATGGATCGCGGGTGTACTGGAGATCATTTATCTCTTTGTCTCCATTGATAGCTTTTTGTATTTATCTAATCTTTTTTATTTTTCGAGATTGGGGAAAGCACTGGGTGTGGTTACTTTCACGTTTGATGGTTGCACTTGGGCGTGTCGGATGATTGGGGGCTGTTGATTTGGCGGAGTGTTTCTTGGTTAAGAATCCAATGGCCAAGAATTATTTTGTTGACGTTTTGTTTTTAAATAAATTTTTTTAAAAAAAGGGTTTTTGAGAGTTATAATATATGGTGTAGGTGTGGAAAGCAGTTTTCAACTTGACTCTTCTCTGCCTTGAGGAGGAGGTAAAGGATTTGATAAGAGCACGAACTCATAAATTTTTTTTCTAAAAAAAAAACCATAATTTTTTTTTTTTTCATCGATCATAAATTGTGCAAAAGGTCGTGGTTCTAATTCTTTCTTCTTCTTTTTTTAATTTTAATATTGATTAATGGGTTTGGCTTGGCCTTGCAAAAGAAAAAGAGGGGGAAGGAAAGGGAAGAAAAAGGCATGGGTATGTATGGGCCTTTGAGGGAGTCACGTGAGCAATAAAGAAAAGGGACGGTCACGTGGCACCGCGTGGCTTTGGCTTTGGCTTCGATGATATATGTATGTTGTGGAGCGTAACCAGCCAGTGGTTCCTTTGGTTGCGGGTGGCTTTTCCTTGAAGGGTTGACGAACGTTTCTCAAGTGGGGCCCTCTTCTTTCCGGATCTGCTACCTGCCTGTCTAGTGCCTACTTTTGGGTTTTTCCACACTTTTGACTCTTCTTTTTTGTTTTAGTAATTAATATATCTTTTAATTTCCTTTCCCCTTATCAATAATAAATTCTCTCATTTCCTTTTTTATAATTGATGGGGGATTATGCTGTGAGCTGGTTTTTTTAGTGTTTACACAAACAGCTAATTATGAGGTGGGAGTTTTGTCTAAGTAAAGAGTTAGGAACCCTCTTATAGAATCTTTTTGGGAGAGAACTTTTGTTGAGATTCTTTTTAATCTTTTTTAAGGAGTTTTTTTTTTTTTTTTGTGCGCGTGTGTGTTAGTTAAGGATCAGGATGAGAGGATTATAATGTATTTAAAATGGGTCCCACCGCGAAAAAAAAGGCGCGGATGAGCATCTTAATTCTTTGGGTTGTAAAGAGAAATCCCGTCAGTCATCGTCCGGCAACCTATCGCCACTTGCCATATGTTGTGGCAACATGGCACTTGAGGAGGCACTGCTCTACTTGCTAAGACTCTCGTATCATAATGATATGGTATGACTCAGATTGCAACAATTGGTGACTTTTCTAACTTGGGACACCAACATATATCACTTTCTTTTCTTCTTTTGCTGCTTCTTTTTTGGGTTATAATTCGATAGATATATACAATTCCGTCACTTCTTTCGTTTTTTTTTTTTTTTTTTTTTTTAATAAGAAAATGTTTGGGTCCTACTTAAGGCTGGGAGGCTAGGGCCAATGCTAGCATTGATATTTTATTTTTTCTCTTTAGTGAGATGTATTTGGTGTTTTTATTCGGTCAACAATTTATTCGGCATGCCTTTTCAGGCATTGAATTATTGCTGTCCTTAATGGATATGCGTTATTGTTTAATAACAATATTGGACCCTTCCCATCCTTAACCTGTGTGTGTGGTTGCTTCTGTAATCCGTTTCTCTTATCTTCACCTATATTGCGCAATTATTATTATATTTATAATTATATTTCCTATTTTGACTTATGCAATACGTGTTGGATGGGATATTTCAGGGTACTGCTACAAATGAATCCACCGCTACCAAGAGGACAAGAAGAAAAAAGGTACTACTACACACAGGCTACACACACACACACATATATATATATATAAATCTTTTCTTTTTTCTACTATTACATACTGGAAAAAGTTATGAAATTAAATATGGTCTGATGTGAAAGATTAATGAAATTTTGTAGACATTCGCTGAACTCAAAGAGGAGGAGAGTTCTCTGTTGAATGAAAGGATACAATTGACTAAGGTGCGTTCTGCGTTCATGCATCTTGGTGCTTGTTGACTTTCTACTTTTCAAAAAGTTTGGGCCCTCTTCATAGTAATCAATTTAATTATTCATTCTTTGGACAGGAGCTAGAAACATTGCGTGCAACTTTTAAGGAACAGAGTGCCAGGAACGAGAGCTTTAAGAAAATGAAGGTGACCAATCTCAATTGTTCTTTCATTCTCTATAGACTATACCCTGCCCAGATGATTTTTTGTTGTGTGTGTGAATTTTTGTGGCTATTCTGAGAAAAAAAAACACTATTCTGTTTTGCAGCTTGATTTGGGTTTGCATTCTGCAATGAATCTGAATGCAAGCCAGAGAGTAGGCTCTTCAACCTTAACGGTACAAGACACGAATGATAATCGGCCGCAATTAGATTCCTGCGAGGCAGACAAGGCTGCCTCCGCCGGCTGTAGTAACTTAATGCTTCCTGATCTAAATATGATGCCAACTGGGGAGGATTCTGGCCCAGAAACTTTATATGGGATGAGCTAGAGGAACACACAAACAAGTTGACTGCTTGTCTTCTCCTCACCAAACCACATGGCTATAAGACTAAGTTACTAACTATCAAACGGGGTCTCTATGTTTATTGAAAACATGATCTGCTGGTACATTGCCAAGGGGGACACTTCTGTGGATGTAACTATATAAAAACCGTGGATGAAAACACAGATGCATGGACTTGTCAATTCTTTGCAAGGCAAAACCATGTTGACAAAGTCATGGAGAAAAGAATTTTTGAGGGTAGTGTAGCAATCCTAGCTATTAGGCTTCAGAAATTCTTAAATTTTTTAGGTTTTTTTTTTTATTTTTTTTAAACTTTCCCCCCACTGAAATTTGTTGGGGTCTCGTTTATCCTTTCAGAATTTTATGTAGACATAGTTGTGTTATTCTTTTTAGGTCAAAGAGCTGTCGGACTCTTCCCATGGAAGTTCTTCAAATCAATTACGATTTTGTTCTTCTACTCTCTCTCTCTCTCTCTCTCACAATCAAAATATCAAATTTGAAATTTTAGCTAAGAATTGTTTGTTAGTGCAGAAAGAATCATGGCTTCTCAAAAGCGAAAACATATGATGGGGCACATATGATATGATATGAAAGAGTCTCTATCTAGTTCATTAGTAAATACTAAATAGTAATAATGATGAAGTAAATTGAATTGGATTTTTCATGATGAATTCTGGATATTGAAGACCTTTAATTTAAAATTAAACAGGACAGATGAGTTTTGTCACGCGTCACGCGTCACAAGTGTTGCTGTGATTGTTGTAATTCAATGGTTAACCGCAAAAGGCATTAGTTTATTTTAAACACGAGTCTCGAGAGAGACTTACGAGAAAGGACTAGACTTCGTCCTCTACTTTCTTTTATGCCCACACAGCCTTAGATCTCTTTACAAAGCCCACCAGCAACAATATACACCGTTGGATTTCGGCCTTCAGGTTTAATTCCATGGAATTCGAGTCCAATTTAGTGGCGATCGGCTTTGATGCTTCCCAATGTCAAATGGAAAAAGCTAAGGAGTGAAGGAGAAAAAACCACGTGAAGAGGTCATGTTTATGGTGGAAGTGATATTAGCAGTTGAAACTTGAAACCTCACCAAGGCCCCATAGAAATTTTTTTTTCCCTTCATTTCCTTTTAGAAAGAAAAGTTATGCATACAGAGATCAAGTAATAATTATTACATTCTTTTTAAATTTTAATAAGAAATAATTATTGCTCAATTTTAAGGAATAGCTAAGATGATTCGGAAGCATATCCCAAATAAATGTCTAGTTAATAGACCTATTAAGAACAGGATGAATTCTCTTGGCCTGTTGATACTTTAGAAAGGAAAGAATATCAAAGCAAACCTGGCATGTACTACTGGAATAATTATAGAATACTTTCGGAATACTATAAATAAATACTCTTTACTCTTACATAATAGTAAGTCTTACTGATTAAATTTATGGTAAGACTCACAATTCATGTGAGAGTTGAGAATACACATTTATGGTACTCTTGGAGTATTCAATAATTTTTCGTACTTGTTACCATTTATCATCAATGTATAATAAATAATGCAAGAGAGGATGCTAGAAATATTATAAAAAAAAAATGAGGAATGAAGCCTAATTCAGACTATTATGACTACTGGGAAATTTAAACATGTCTTTTGCAAGAGAGTGAAATATGCCATTAAGGAAACGTTTTCTTTAGTATTTCTGTTCGCAGTTTTACTGTGGTGGTTTACTTGTACTGATCATTTTCTTTTTTTCTTTTTATAAAGAAAATCTAATTCGTCCGAAAAATAAAAAGGAAAGGAGATAAAATGCAGTAAAGGAAAGTGAAGATGGAATGGCAAGTGGTGAAGAAGTCATTTCGAAAAAATAATACTGATAACAACCGATCCAGTCCGTCCCTAACAGGAAACTATAGGCTCCAGATTGAAAGGCAACTAAAGGCAATGACAGATTATTATGTAGCCTAACATGCAAGGTTATATATATATGTACTGATGAAGATACTCATGATTTAGTGGAAGATTGATTCTCTCATTTGTCTAGCCTGCACAACGGCCAAAATGATACAATGTTTACTCCTGGTAAAGTCTCAATTATTGTACTGCTTGCCTCCACAAATGATACTACTTTTAAAGATTCCTCATGATTTTAGTCACCTCATGACCACTTTCGGCACAATTTGGCTCTTTGGACTGAAAACCCAGACAAAGTCTTTGCAACTGCTGATTTGAGTCAAAAAGTGAAAAATCACTGTTCACTTTTACTGTTCACTAATTACTGTTAAACTTATTTAACATTAACAAATTTTTGTTGACAATCTTTACTATAGTGTCTAGGTTTACCACAGTTAAAACATTTACCTTTACCTTATTTCTGTTTATCATATTTTTTAGAAACATTTTTCTTTTTAGCATAGAAATCATTGGGTTTAACATAGTTGGTTCTATATTTTTTATATTTTTTATGGTTATAATTTTTGTGAATTTTATCATGTTTTTTACCCTTATGCCTAGAAGGAGCAATAGGAGGCAAACCATATTATTCACAGAAATTACCCATTTCATATTTAGCTTTTATTTTATTTTTTAATTGGTATTTTAACAGTTTTTTATCATTGCACATATTAATACCAATCTTTTTAATAGTGCTTAAAATATCACCATAAGTTAAATTATCATAATCAATAAAATCATTTTTACCAATTAATTCTTGTTTTACCTTATGAGCAAAGATAGTAGGCAGACCATCAATAAACTTTTCTTTCCAATAAGGCTTGTAGCAATCTTTCCGAAGCATGACTTTGGAAATGAAAACATCTTGGTACCATCTGTAATCAGACATAGTAGGACATCTCAAATTATTCAGATAATTAGTAATTCGAGATGAAATATTAGATGGAGTACCAACAAAGTGTTTAAGAACAGTATAGATTAAGGTATTGACACCATTAGGAATACCTCGACCAATACTTTCATCAAAAATAGGAAAACCTTCATCATTCTTTTTAACAGCTGTTTTAATAGATTCTCTGGAATCTTCTGTGAGATATGAATCCCACCATCCACGAAGAGTGCCAGAAAAGCCAGTAACAAGAAGGTCAACAATTTCAGGGTGATCAAGATTATGGTTATTCATATAAGCAATTTCAACTATAGACATATGACCCATTTTATTAATGATTTCTTGTTCAGACAAACCATTAATATTCCATTCATAAAGTTTATCAGCAGAAACAGAAAATTGTGTTTGAAAATATCTTTCTTCAAACTGCATATTAGGAGAAGTAGGTTTTGAATACCAATTTTTTGTAAAAGACATGAGATTGGGTTTTTCAACAAATCTTTTAATTTCTGGTAAATCATCATCAAAAATCTTTTTAGCAAAAACAGAAGATAATGATTTAGAATCTGACTCAGAAACAGGTTCTTTCTCATTTCTTGAAATAGTTCGAGCAGCACTTGTAGAAGTACCCTCAGTTTTAACTTTTAAATCAGAAAGCATTTTCTCAACAATGTCAAGAGTTTTTGCCTGATAGGTTTTAAATTTCACTTTTTCTCTTTGACTGGGTAAATCAATCAAAGGTTTCTCAGGTTTTGAAGCAGCAGTGTTTTTTAACAATTTTTTCTTTAATACGGTCAAGCTGTTGACCAATAACATGCAAAGATTCATTAGTAAAATTGTTTTGTTCAATAATACTATGAACAAGTGTTTGTTCATCAGCAATTTTGAAAGAGGAGGCCTTTACTTCAGTCCCTTTACAGTTTACAAGAACTGTATCAAGGGGCGGATGGCTAGACCTAACAATGGTTTTATCTTCTTTAACAAAATTTGATTTCTTTATCACATTCAAATAAAGAAGGATAAGGTCAGAGACATAAAGCATCATAAAAGATAGATTACTGCTGAAGTGTATCTAGACGGAGTTATTGGATTTGTAAAACAGCCCAAGTCAACTTCTATTAATGGACCTTAATATCTTTTGGATAGCGTTATGAAGACCAATTGTTTCTATCGTGGGCTTATACCAACAATGGTGTAACGTAATGTCTTCTTCATACAGCCTTGATGGCTCGACATCATCCAGATCTATGTGATGCAGTAGGAGAAGACCATCAACTTGGTTCCGATTTTATAATATTAAATTTTAACCAAGTCTACCAACTGAGAAATACAAGTTTCAAGGCATATTTGTTCAAGTTTATGAGAGTACTTACTCCAAAAAAACAAAAACAAAAACAAACATAAACACAACAACCAACAAACAAACAAAAATAAGTCAGTAATCCAATTGCCGTGTAGGGCCAATAACTTCAGTACTACCTACTACTACACCAGGCTACACATTTACTGAGCTGAACCCATCTAAAACATTCTCAGCCACTGAAGAGACCATCTCTTTATCCTTTCACACTATCAACGACCTCATTAAAAACGATATAATGATACATGGAGTCTCCTGGATTTCATGTCATGTCATCCATTCCCGGACTGAGCATATTCAAGAGAGTTCACGCCTGGTTAGAGAGATTAGCAGATTAGCTACAATTTGTGGAACGACTTGAGGCGGAGGAATGTGTCCAAAAACAGGAACTAAAACCCCTCAATCCAGGAGTTAAATCTTATTGTTATATGAGTATCCAAAAGAATTGTGTTTATTACACGCACCCCTTGAACTGAAATTGTGAGTTAGTGACACAATTTGAACTGTTTTTTTCAGTTTTGAAAATATATATTATTTGAAATATGATACCAAACTCATTGTTTTACATTATGAGTACTTTAAACATATGTTTTTATATGACACATTATTTTAAATTATAATTTTCACATCATTTTAAAAACCGATACCTAAATACCACTACCAAACGGGCCCGAACACTTTTCTAGTCGCACATCCAGGAATTCTAAGGCATTCAAAAAGAGTTCAAAATGAGAGACAGTGGAGTCGACCCCGATTTTATGGGGGTTGAACTAGGCAAGCTGGTTAGATGCGCCAGTCAGAGGGCTCTGGCTAAATTGTCACAATACATGGCAGCCATATTCACCGATGCCCCGCTTGGACATAGTCCAACAAGCCCCTTCTGATGCATCAAGATTTCATCTTGGATTTATTGACCTCAAGTCCAACCAAGCAAGATTCTTCATCAGATTCTTAAGCCATTGCGGATAAATAACTCATTCAGGTCTACATCTTATGTTAAGAAATGTTTGATAAACCTTTTCAATCCAATTACTCATTAAACCTACGGAAGAAACCAATCTTACCCATAATATATATCCTGAATTCTATCCATTACATAAATATATAAATAAATAAAATAAGGCACTAAAATTTCTAAATTAGATTAAAATACAAAGAACTATTGCCCTGGAAACGTTACCTTTTCTATCCCATTACAATGCCGCTCAGATGTTGGTTTACCTATTGACTGAAACATCTAATAGCATACACATAAGTGACAACTTTATGTAGATTATTTCAGCTTTTCTTCAACCAGCTCAATACACCTGTACAAAACCAACTCAACCGGGTTTAAGGTACAGACTGCATCAAATGCAAGCTGATCACAATCATTCCCATTCTCTGCCATTATGCCTGTCACAAGGGTTCGCAGAGGTAGGAGCCACTCATTGTATGCCTTCTGTAAATTTTCCTTGGACAGCACTCCAGTGTAGTTGGTTTTTCCTGTTCCATTTGTCACTTGAGTCAAAAATACAAACAGCATCTTTTAGACCTAATTTTAAATGTATTATCCTTTTTTTTTAAATTAATTTTTGGGAAAAAATGCAACCACACCCCTCCAACTTTGGGTCAATCGCAAACTTATCCCTTGAGATTCCAATCTGAAATGAGTGGAAGGAAAAATTCAGATGCAAAACACGTCCTTTTTGCTTTCCTTTCCTCTTTCTTTTCTTCTCTATTTCTGTTCTCTTTTCTCCTTCTCCGATCTCCCTTTTCTCTAGCCAGCCTTCCTATGCCAGGCAGGCTGTGTGTAAAGCAGCCTTGAGTGTTTGAATATTGTTCCCTATTGTTTTTTCTTAATGTCTGGGTAGGGGGTTTTCTGTTATTCCATGTCCATAGGTGCCATATCATTTCATTTTCATATGCCATTCTCTAATGAAAGGTGCCATATCATTTCATTTTCATAGTTTGCTGAGTTTTGAAAATGGTGCTTATTTCTGGAAATGGTAACACTGAACGCTTTTGGTGAGAAATCAAGAGATTCTGTGCCTTTTTCTCTTGGTTTGTTTATTCTCATTTCGAGGAGAGGGGCGTATTGATTTAAACAATGGAATGTGGCAATCTGACACTGTTTTTCAAACCATTTTGTTTCTTTTCTCTGTTTATGGTTCTCTGGGTGTCTGGAAATATAAAGCTAGTAAGATTTTTATACCATCTTAAAATATGATTGATTAAATCATTGGGTGTCACTTTTGATTTTTTTGTTATTAATTTTCTCTTGCAGCAGGTGCTCATTTGTAGGGCTTGATATTTGAGTTTGCAATTTGTAGTTTGGGGTGAGGATTATGTTGATGCTTAAAGATCAAATGGCTAAGAGAGGATTACGTAGATGATTGTGATTTAAATTGCAGAGGAGGCCAGTGAGAGAGAAGAGAGATCAATGAAGGAGAAAAGAAAAGAGGTAAACACTCTCTGTCCACACATTGTGCACAGTTAACCTAATTTCACCTTTTCAGTAACTTTAGGGAGTTGAAATTTCAAATTGGAACATTGGGGAATCAGTTTGTAATCGACTCAAAGTTGAAAAATTGTGGCTCCATTTTGCCCTACTTTTTGATAGATAATAGAAATCTCATTCAAGAAAAAATACAGGGAACATAGAACCCATGAAGTTTTGAATGTAATATACTTAACCCCTATGACATTGTTTTATGTGTATGGTTAAATATCCGCTAAAACAATAGGTGAGTTCCTCGTGTGATGACACGTGTCCATATTTAGAGTTTCATTTTCACAAAACAATCCCATAATGGAGGTCTGTGTTACAGTCAATAACCTGTGGGGTGAAGTAATACATAATTAACAGTTTACACAAACAATACCACAGGGGGGTTAACTGTTACATTCAAACCTCAAGGGGTTTCGTGCTTTTAGGGAAACCAAAAGGGTTTTTTTGTGTTCTTTTGTGTGTGTGTGTGTGTGTGTTTTTTTTTTTTTTTTTTTTTCCGTAAAAATTGAAAAGGGTATAGCACTAATAAATGGGAGCTATACAAGAGATTTGTAAAAGAAAAGTCAATATATATTATTTTGATAATATTAAAGAACTTAAGTTTACAGAATATATATATATATATATATAAAAATTAAAATCTGTTGGGATATTTGTCATTATTTTGGTGTATTTCCATTTGTTACCCCTTGTTTGTCCTTTCCTTACCACCATACAAAAAGCAGGATAAAAGGATTAGCAGTTTAGCACTAAAATTTATGCAACAACAAAGCACACTTGCATGAGTAAAACCTTTTCCCTACTGGCTTTAACCTTAACTAGAAAAAATAATGAATTACCTGTTGACTCTGTTATTAATACAAATCTGTACAAATTGAGGGCAGATAGAACCTGTGAAAAGTTTGATCAAGGAATCCATTAATTAGTCAGCACTGATTCATTAACGTATTATAACTCAAATTCAAAGATAAAAAGAAATCTTCATCATTAGGATGAATAAATAAAGTTACTCTAAACACTTCTAGGCTGTAAACATCTCGTCTTCTTTTGCACATTTTTTACTCAAAAGTTTATTTACCTATTTAATTTTAAAAAAATGGCTAAGCTAATAACATTATCATAGACGGCATACTAAAACCACAAATACATGTCTTGGCATAAGCCAAATAGAAAAAACACTACCCACTGTGAACTAAACCAACGCAGAGCATGGACATGGTTGTAGTATGTATTTTAAACAATGCACGAGGTCTGTCAACGCACTTCCAGAAAAGAGCTTTAACGCTATTAAAATTTAGCAGAAAATGTCATATGTTTAGTAATTTCGCTAAAGGGCTTTAAAGAGGTCTTTAAAGCTGAAAACAGTTTTAAGGCTAAAAGCTGAAATTTTAAGCTCTAGTGTTAAAACTCTCTAGTGCATTGTTCCAGCTTTTAATAAAAATAATGAATTGAAATAATTGCCCATACTTATTTTTCAAATGACACTTAATGGCCACCTAAGTTTCCACTGATTTTAAGAGAGAGAGAGACAGAGAACAACAACAATTAAATGAATACTGACCATTAATTGAATTGATTGGGTTCAAGTCTGATAATACAAGGCAATTTTTTTATGTCCTCTGTTAAAGTTATTGCTGTTGTTGTTTATTTTTTGTATATTAGTACACGGATAATGAATAGACATAATTTCCCATACTTATTTTTTAAACAACACTTAATGGCCACCTAAGTGTCCACTGATTTTAAGAGTGAGAGAGAACAACAAAAACAACAATTAAATGGATATTTGCCATTAATTGAATTAATTGGGTTCAAGTATGATAATATAAGGCATTTTTATTATGTCCTCTTTTAGAGTTTTTTTTTTTTTCTTCAATTTCATATAGTACAAGGGTATTCTTGTAATCTTGCCATATTACAATATAATATATATATGTGCTAATTCTCTCTCTCTCTCTCTCTCAACCCTAATTTTCTAGTTTACAACTCAACTTGGTATAAGAGCATGCGCTGAAGTAATACACTCCAAAAAACTAGAACAATAATCAAATTCAACTAATCAGCCACCAAACAACTTCTAAAATCAAAAGGAAACAGATTCCAATTAATAAATTCCCGGCAACCAAACCATAGAAAAACACAAAAACCACACAAACCAACATCATATATCCTCTTCTAAAGTCTATTTGGCAATAGAAGGAAGCCTGCCAAAAAGAGCCGGAAAGTCATATCTGACAGTTGGTGCTGAAAAAGAAATTTAAAAAAATAAATAAATAAATAAACAACAACAAAAACAAAACAAAACAATGGAAATTTACAATCATACCAGATGGCTTCAAAAAAAAAGGTAAAATCACCAAAATTATCAAAGGATGCCAGTGAGTGAAATAATGTGGTTGCCAAATTTTGGTGACCATGTCAGTGCTGAAATTAGCACACCCATGACATCTGAACACAATCTCTAGAGTGTTTTAATGGGTTATAGGTTGGATCACAATGCTTTGATACCAAGTTGAGTTGTAAAATATGAAAAATTTGGGTTAGGAGTAAAGAAAGAGGAAGAGAAAAATAGAGAGAGATAGAGACAGAGAGGAGAAAGAACAAAAAATTGTTTAGGCTTAATCAATCAGTCCCTTACCTTGGCAAATATTTATGTTATGGTGATATGGCAAGATTACAAGAATATCATTATGAGTATAATTAATATGACTAGCAAATAGAAAAATAACAGTAACTCTAACAACCTATATGCTACACAAGAACTTTATTCACTTATCACACATATATGGTTATCCAGTGCTGTGGCATCCAATTTACAAGAGAGAGAGAGAGAGAGAGAATAATAAATGCCATAGCAATCTGCTAAACAGCATAAAGAAATATTGTAAAGGAACAAAATAAAAGTCACAATATAAAAAAATGAAGCATTACTGACAAAAATAATAAAATCAGAAGATTTTAAAATGCTACTAGAATAAATACCGCATCGCCATGCTCAGGAAGGGATGGAGGTCCTCCCTGCGGCGGCCTCAAAACAAACTCCACCAGTTCAAGGATGCTGGCATTCCAACAAAATGGATTGGGGCATTCTTTATTTCCAGTTTGCTGAGCTTCATTATTTCCCGTTGATATTCTTTTGCGATTTTCCATGTACATTTCCCCTTTAACAAGATCTATAAGAATTGCAATCTATAAAACATTGTTATGAATACATCAGATAATGAAGCCTTGACTCTAAAAGGTTAAAAATCATTGAAACTGGCTTGAAAAAAATACCATGGAGGAAGAGTCACTATTTGTAATCAAAGCTTTTAAAATGTCAAACCTCTGAGAAGTTGGAATATCAGCAAGTACCTGGTTTTGAGTAGCAAAGAGAAGCAGGTATTAACAATGCATGTAAAGAAGGTAAAAAAAAGAGAATATAGTGTAAAACATAGTAAAATCTTAAAAGTTTTAAATTAAAAATGGTAAGGACCAAAACATAACCCACTTTTCGATAACACAGCAAATAAATTTCTTGTAGATTTACAACATCAAGGCATTAAGAGTTAAATTCCGTACCCTTTTAAATGCAACAAAGGAAAGCTTCCTTAGCACAGTATCTGGAGCATACATGATGACCATTTTAATAGCCTGAAATGTTAGTTTTGATCATCAGAGAAGAAATTTTAATAAGACAAATGTATATAATGTATAAACTAAAGCTGACAAACAACTACCTGTAAAGCAGCAAAAAGACTAGGCATATAAGATGAGAAGTCTATATGTTCATCACATTTTTGGGAGATGTTTTCATCAGTGATGCAAAGCAAAAAGTCGATGGCATGTTTCTTTAACTCCCATGGCAGATTAACAAAAGAGTAAATGTGCTTCAACATGCCTACTGCTTGCCACCTTTCAGTCTGGTTACTTCGAAGTTCATCCTTGATAGCAGTCAGGTCCTCATTAGCAGCCTGAGCAACCCCATCCAAAATATTGCCCCAAATCACTGCCTCAATAAAATTAAATGCATTTCAGACAAATAATATCAGGAGAACTTCCAATAGAATGATCAAATCTGTATTCAAAAGCATGAACCTGAAAGTGATGCACCATGTTTGACATAGGATAAACAGCTCATATAATCATCTTCATCTTCTGTGCATTTTGTCAAACAGAAAAATGTAATAATAATAATAATAATAAATAAACAAATGAAAAAACCAACAAGCTAGAGCAAGAGAGGTGATCAATATAGTATACAAAAGTAAGTATACCTCCTGTAACAATGTTGGTCATTTTGTCAACATCAGACCCGGTTATTAATCCAAAATATGATATGCTACAATAAGGGTAGAAGCATGACAATCGTGACACCAATTGATGACAGCTTGATCTTTTATAAAACATGCTGACTGAGACAAGAGCCTGCATATCAAGGGTGTATTTCAAGACACATACACACATATATTAAAAATCAGTAAAATAGATAAATAAGAAATTACTACTAAAATACAAAATTTTAAATAAATAAATAATATAAAAAAACCCACAAGCAAATGAAAGAGGAGAGATGATTGTATACAGTCAAACACGAAAATATTTTCTAGATGTAACAAAAAAAAAAAAAAAATTAATGCTCAAACTGGAAGTTCAGTTCCACAGAGAAATGCCAACCATGATTTGCAAGACATATAGACCAAGTAGAGCACGAAGTTTTTCATTTACAATGCCCTCCTGTTTCACAGAACGGAAGGTCATCACAATCTCATAAGAGGATATAAAAAATATAAAGAATAATACTGTATGGGAGTGTCACAGACCAACTTTGTGAAAACTTCATGTATAGAATTGGCAATGCCTACAGCTCTATCAAACAAACCATCAATTTCTGTATCTCCATCTTCTGGCTCTGAAGAGATGACCTTTAAAACACTAACGATAACAGGAACTGCTACTTTTACTTGCTCAAAGTGACGCCTCTGAATGGAAAGAAATACTGAAAACCAAAAAGAGTATGGACCAACAACTTTCTCAGCCCACTGCAGGCAAAAAATGTAGCTTTCACATCTTTCATACACAGTCACACAGATTTTAAGCACGGAACCACATTGTACAAGAACAGAACTGCAAGAAAATTTGCACATAAATATAAAATTTAGACATCTTTATTTGGTTAAACTTTTGGTACATGTGCCCATAGAAAACCAAGATATATAGAAATATCTCTCAATCACCAGTTGTCAATACAGATACTGGATCTGAACTAAGATATATAAATTAGGGTAGTAGAAATTCTTTATAAATGGCTTCAATAGGCTTGAAAGCTATCCCTATAGTCTCAACATAATATAAATAATAAACTGTCCAATTTTCACTGGGCAGCTGCATTTCAACTAAAAAGAATTCAAGAAGAGATAGCTATTTGTTAAATCAAAGAGCATTTGTTTAGTGAGTCGACTTTGCATAATTCTTCTCCAAACATCAGTATCCAAGACAAGATTAAATTTAGTTTAATTTGAGATGGCTCAGTTCTCCTCCAGAAGGAGCTTTGACACCTTTAAATTTCTGGCCTGAACAGGCCTAGGCTTAATACAGCTGAATTTTCCGAAAGGACCCTGAGCAGTCAGCCAATCTGCAGTTGATGTCTTTGACCATATCTGTGGCTATGTTGTAGACTCAGCTCAGCCCTGTAATTGTGATGCCCGCCCAAATTGCACAAAAACCTATAAGTGACTCCATAAGTTTCCCCACAAAAGACCAGCTACTTCTGCGGCACTAGGATTGCTCTTAAAAAGAGCTATTGCAAACAAGTTGCTCACTAAGGACTTTTCTGTTCCTTCACTTCAAAATATGGAACCCAGCATACCTTACACACATATCTATTCCTCTTACTTCAAGTTGAAAGAACTCTGGCTTAAAGTCCAGTTTTCATAATGTTAATTAAAGGGAAACCCCTAGAAACAGTAATGGCATTGAATAGAATAACACTTTATTACCTATGACACAAAATTAGAATGCGAACCCCAGCATAGAGAAAGTTGCTGAATATAAATCTTTTTCAGATTTAGACATTGCCCGACCAATTAACCCAAATCACTTAAGTCCCAATATTTTGCCCTTCAAAGATTTGAGGTGGAAGTATGGAACTGGAAAACAATACTACATGAAAGGTTTCCCTATAAATTGATGTGCATATTTAACTAACATTATGAAAACTGGACACATATTTATAAGAAGACTGAGGAACCCCTTCCAAATCTTTATAGATGTAAAACAATGATCATGAGTTGTGTTTTTTTTTTTTTTTTTTGGGTTATTTATAGCTTTAAAATTAATTTCGTTATTTGTACTTATTTTATTCCTTTGGTGACTGTTATTCATCTTTTCAACTAAAAATTAGCAAAAGAAATATTTAAAATTACGTTTAATTACCATTTTGGCCCTCAACCTTCACCTCATGTTTCAAAATGGTGTGTCATTCCTTAACCTTTTGCTATTGTGTGAAAATAGTCATTGCCGTTAAATAGTGGATGGAAAAGTCTGACGTGGCAAATGGTAAGAATAAAATAATATGTTTATGCTTATTGAATTCCACTGTGGATGCCAAGTAGCCTTTATTAAAAAAATAAAAATAAATAAATAAAAGTAAAAGCATGAAACCCTCAAGACGCCAAGTTAGCCGTGCTATGCTTGGGGACTTGCTTCTCTGCCAACCAAACAAGTGGTTTAGTTGCAGCCCTAGCCAGACACATTGTGCACGAATTTATGAAACCAAAGCTCAGTCTCCATTCAATCATAAGCCCACCCAATGTGTAACTAGGCTTCTTGTGAAGACCCTCCATAAATGATATCCATGCAATAGGAAGAATGCATGCAATGTTGAGATCAAGGGATGCTTGATATACATAACCTCTAGTTCAATTACTTCCACAATCAAGCACGACATAGAACTTATATGGTCCTTGAGACCAATAAGAATAAACATAGAGAGAAATCATATAAATTAAAAGAACCAACAAGAATAGGCAGAAGATAATCATGGGAAGGCGCAACCAGTTGTTGCGCTTGGACGGGTTTCCTCCAAGCAATCCCTTCTCCTTCGAAAAACTAGAGAAATTATTTTGCTTTATTTTTTTCTTAAATAAAGACCACGTGGCATACACGGTGTCATCCAGTTAGCATAAACATATTATTCTAATCTCGCCATTTGCAACATCAGACTTTCCACCCATTACTTAAAAGCAATGACTATTTTGACACAAGAACAAAAGGTTAAGGACTAGAATGACACAATTGAAAGGTTAGGGATCATTTTGAAACATGTGGCAAATGTTGACAACCAAAATGGTAATCAAAACTTAAAATTATTTAATTATTTATTAAATCTTTAATCATTAATATATCCCTGCCATATCATATCCAAGATCAAGAATCGATGTATTTTTGTGTTTGTATCAGAGCATGTTTCATCAAATTATTGTGCTTTTATTGAATTTATTTTACAGAAAAATCAATTGTATGTAATAATACTATGAAGAAGAAATTATGCAAAAAGAAGACATTATCAGCAATTACTCAATTGGATTGGGCCAATTCCATGGCTAGCGTGTAGTTTATTAATATGTAAATAAACTAATATACCACTGCTTTCATCCATTAAGGCAACACAAATGAATTTCATTACCTTTAGAGAGCCCACTTAGGAGAGGGGCAACATAAGCAGAAGCCTTGATCGTCTTACTTAATGCCTGGTACAATCAAAATCACTTGTTAGCAAAAAACTAGACCACAGAACAAAAAGTAAGTACAAGTAATAAAGTTAATGGATCAATTAAGCATACACACTCCTCTACAAATATAAGAAGCAATGAAAAATACAGAGGTATCACAATTATCCCACATAATTGAAGCAGCAGAATCTAGGTTCACAAATATCAGACAACAAACTGAAGACTAATATCTGATGGATCATATATAGAGAAATTCCATTTCAATGCATATAAATTATTATAATGACGTCATAAAGCTCCATTTCTAATGTCTGCTTTGATCAGTCACTCAAAACATGAAAAATTAAGATTTGAAAGCAAAATGTATAACAGAAATAAGTGCTGAGAAAAACTTGACACGTAGGAGTCACAAAGTAAAAGACTAATTATATAATGGAATTAATAATTGTCAAATTATTTAAAACCTAAGTATGTAAAGCAATAAATTAATTGAAAACAAATAATGGTGGCAAAAAAAAAAAAAGAATAAGATAATTTGAAACATTCATCAATAGGAGGTGAAAAATAAAAAGCTAAATATAATGATAGTGTAGAAAGTAGGAGCTACATGTTGGTTAGGAGCTAAAAGACACTAGACGCTACATAATGTCAGGAGTTGAGAGGGGCACTAGGCAGGGGGGTGACAAGATCCATCATAACATTTTCTTTTCACAACTCTGACACAACCATCTAATAAATTGGTATCAAAGTCAAAGAGTGGTGCATGTTGATTAAGAGTTTTATGGTGTAAACCGTTAATATTTGCAGTTTTCAGGACATGTTTTGCTATCTTGCTAGATCTTCTAAGATTAGTGAAGCCCCAGATTTTTTTTTGTTTTTGGGATAAGCAAAGAAATATTTTGTTGCAAAAAGACTACTTCATGTACATTTACACAATCTAAAGAATTATGAATAAAAATGATTATGTACAGAAAGGCAACAATTGAGTCCAAGACACCACCAAGCGTGAGACCAATCAAATAAAGAACTAGTAAACATAGCTAACAATTGAGTCCCAATACTTTCCGCATCCTCAAACATACGCCGACCAAGACACCACCATAGAACTGCAATCATTCTTGCTTTCCACAAAATTATACCTTAAATTCTTCAAGTAGGGAAGCCCCATTTCACAATTAAAAAATATGTGGTTCTTCAAGCTAGGCAGCCCAAGATTATTCGTTGACCACAAAATACATGAAAAGTTGTACTCAATGACCCTAGAGTATCAAGTACTTCTCTCATAAATGTTGGAAACTTTTCAAAAACCTTGTCTTCCTCCTTTAACCCACTATATCACAATTAGCAATTTATATCGCATAAATATATCTTGAAATTCATTTTTGCTTCACTCAAACTGAAATCTCAAGACCTTTTACCAGGCAGAGCCCAAAAGCTTAGAGAAAGTGTTGCCCCATATAGCTTCCTTTTGTGTGTTTGGGATGATCTAAATAGGAGAATCTTTAAAATGGCAGAACTCTCCTCCCCTTAGTGTAAGAATTTGCAGTCCTGTGTTTTTGGCCATGATATCTAAAGAATTTAAACAAGTTAACAAATTTGTTCACTTAATATGCATATATTCTTAGCTCTCTGTTCCGGGTGTTTACTACAAGATTGAGATATTTATTTATTCATCAATTTAAAACAGGCTTGACAAACAACAGAATTCTTCCAACACTCCTTCCATGACCCCTTTGAACCCCTGCAATACCCAAATTTTCTGACTCTACACAAGCTAAACACACAGATACATGATGCAATTGCATTGCACAACATGGGAATATGAGACAATCAAACCCTAACTGGCAATCATTCCAAATTAGTAATCCTAAACTAAAAATGAATCTTCTCAAACTTTGTTCATTAAATATCCTTAGTAAGTAACTGTGCATTCTAAGTACACATGGTTGGACAGCATAAATTCCACCAATGGAAATGCCAGCAGAAGCATTACATGATTTTATCTCTGTGTGCTCATAACTATATGTTTGCCTATAGTAATAAATTACAAATCAATCCATACTGAAATTTTTGTGAGAAACCCATTTCTTTTTCATGATTTGAAGTCAATTATGCAGAGTGTAGCAGTTAGTAAAAATTTAAGTAAATCAAAATACAGAGACGTTATCAAGTACTAGCCAAAATTTCACTTTTTTCTATATAATGTTTAATTCAATATTGTTATAAAGATTCAAACTCCAAACTTACGTATTCCTAAGAAAACAACGAAACGATATAAAGATTCATCACAAACTTGACTACATACATACGCTAACATACCTCACAAAGAATTGAAAGCATGTCCCTTGGATTACACATCACTATAAATCGATCAATAACACTATCAGCAATCTCCAAACATCTGTCCGACACACATGCAAACTTCGCGACTGTCTTTGGCAGCACCAATGACAGAGCATCAATAACTTCCTGCCACACCACCAAAAAAAATATGAAGTTGTCAACAAATTACATATAACATTGATCAGCAACAATCAACACAATGAGGAAAATATTAAACCTGGTCTGATGAAGGCGAACACAAATATCCATGAATTTCTAAAAGAACTTCCAATGCATTGTTCTGTGAATCCACATTATCAGGGTCTGATAAAGCAGCATCTGATATCGTCTCTAGAAAGTTGACAAGCTCCGAGACCGAGTTTTCAGATTGATGTGAATCTCCCCCTTCAATCAACTACAAGATATATATATATATAATAATATAAAACTAAAATTATAGACATCAACACTAAGTTTGGTTACTGATCATGGTGTTAACTTTGTTATTGTTCGTATCTTTTTTTAAACAAATAAATGAAACCTCAAGACTGAAGTGTCAACTAAGCCAATAATGATACTTTGAAAGTTTAGTTTTTTTTTTTTTTTTTTAAGTCTTGGTAATTTTCTCGGGAACCAAACAGGAATCGGGAAATTCGAAAAGAGAAGCGGCGGGACTTACTTTGGAGCAGGAGTTGAGGATTTGTCGAACACGAAGCACGAGAGGGGAGGAGGGGCGGTGATCGTCTGCGCTCTCCTCTGACATGGCGCCGCTGCAACTTGAAATCGCACAACTTCTAGAATCTCAGCTCTCGGAAGTTCGAATCGTCTGGTTCTAGAATTGGAAGCTTCGGCGTTAATGGTTCAAAGATTCGAATACTCTTGTAACTTCTCTTCCAGTACGAGACTCGGCGGGGTATGTAGACCGCATTGGTGATTTTTTTTTTTTTTTTTTTTTTTTTTAAATGAAGAGAAAATAGAATAACAATAATAATTTTAAAAAAAAAAATTGAAGAGGAAATAGAATAATAAATAAATAATTTTAAATTTTGAAAATAATAATTAATTAATTAATTAAAAAAAAAACAGATTTTTTTTTATTAACTAAAAAAAAAAAAGATTTCAACCCTAATCTTTCACTCGATATATAATGTGGCCTAAACTTTTTTAGGATCTATTTGGATACCATTTATTGCTGAAAATTGAAAATTTATTACTGAAAATACTGTAGCAAAATAATTTTTAATTGGCAAAAACACTGTAGCAAAAACTCTTCATGCGTTTTTAGTGCTTGGCTGGTCCATGAATAGTGCCATGGACCAACCAAACGCAAACGCAAACGCAAACGCAAACGCAAAATCATCACAAAACAAATGCATACTTAGTGGTCAATTAATCTTCTAATTTGAGCAAAAAATTACAATGTGGCCCAAACTTTTAAGTTAGACCTAAGCAAATCACATGACTTATGGGTGGTTTTTTTTTTTGGAAAATAACACGAAAAGCCAAACTATTTTGTTAGTTAGCACACTTTTGAAACTATTTTGCTAACTAACAACTCGAGAGTGTGAGTCTCGATTTTGGGTTATAAATCGAGTATAATCTACTCAATTTTCCCATTGCTCCAGCAGCTGAGGTGGACAAATTGTCCACGAAGGCATGCAAATCAAGTCTAACGGACTCGGTTTCTGGTCACTTAAATCGAGTCTGTTGGACTCGAGTTTGCTACATTGAAACCGAGTACATTAGACGATTTATAGGGGGTCCCACCAGTCACTGTTTCACGCTTTTTTCGGCCATGTGAATATAAAACTCAAGTCCGTTGGACTCGATTTCTCTTTAATAAAAATCGAGTCTAATGAACTCAATTTTTATGAATGGTCACCAATCCCTCCACATGTGGCATGTGGGTCCCAGACGTGACCTTTTTTCCCCTTACTCGTCTCACTCAGTCTCTTCAGCTCTCACACCCTCTCTTCAGCTCTCACAACCTTCTTCACTCAGTCACAACTTTCCTCAGCTCTCACACCCTCTCACACAACACTCACCTCAACAACACTCTCTCACAGGTAATGTTTTATATATATTTGTACTTCAGTTATGTTATATATTTTATTGTGTTATGTTCTTACAATATTGGGAATATTTTTTGTTAGTTAATATTGTGATTATTTGCTAGGTTTTTTTTAAAAAAAAAAAATACAACATATTAGGATTTTTTTTTTTTTTTTTTGTTAGTGTAAATATTGTGATTAATTTATTTGTTAGTATATTGTGATTATTTGCTAGTTCTTAAAAAAAAATTAATATTATGATTAATTATTGGGAATATTTAGTACTAAATATTGTGATTAATGTTATTACAACATATTGGGATTTTTTTTTTTTTGTTAGTGTAAATATTGTGATTAAATTATTTGCTAAGTTTTTTTAAAAAAAATTAATATTGTGATTAATTATTTTATTACAACATATTGGGAATATTTGTTTATTTTTTGTTAGTGTAAATATTGTGATTAAATTATTTGCTAAGTTTTAAAAAAAAATTAATATTGTGATTAATTATTGAGAATATTTAGTATTGGGGGAATATTTAGTACCAAATATTGTGATTAATTATGTTATTACAACATATTGGGAATTTTTTTTTTTTTGTTAGTGTAAATATTATGATTAATAATATGCTAGGTTTTAAAAAAATAATAATATTGTGATTAATTATTGGGAATATTTAGTACTAAATATTGTGATCAATTGTTAGAAATATTTAGTACTTTTAGGTTTTTATCATGGGTATGAAATGGATTATGAGTATGAAATGGATTATGAGTTTGATACCTAAGATAGTATTTGTAGTCTTTTTAGTATAAATTATTTCAAAATATATTTGTTTAAGATTTGTAACAGAGATTTCAATGGATAACTAGTTGGTATAATATCTTTGTTCATCATAACTTATTTGAATGGGTTTTGAAAGTCATGCCCCTAGAATGATTTGGAATTTTAAAAGAATATGAAATAGGTAATGACTATTTTTGTATGTGACCTGAGGTGAATATATGCAAATTTGGTTGAGATTAGTATTGTTGGCATTTCATACGCAAAGTTTTGTGATTAATGTTGATTGAGAGTTATAAATTTGTCACTAACACAATTACACTTGATGATCTATAGGTTGACAATGATCCATATAAATATATACTACGGTGGACCCCTTAGCAATGCCAACCCTTATGACGGATTCCCATTTCAAGGTCCAGGTATCCAATGCTATTATATGATGATACGCCGGAAGCTAAAGATCCTGAATGATTTGAAAATAAAAATTATGGAAGAGCTACAAATGAACCTTGCTTTGCATGACATACATATTACTTTCCGTTCTCCACATGAAGTCCTCAATCAATACATTAATTACAGATATATGACGATAACAGAAGACAAACATGTGAAGATCATGTTTAACAAGATGCAGAAATGTAAACAAGTAGCAAATTTTGAGTTGTACGTCACTTTGGAGCCGCGTGCGGAAGTTGGCGTAGAGGAAATTGTACAGATAACTACATCTCTACAGTTTGTAGTCCCAGATGATCGATGCACCACATTGGGAGGCTATACACCCCCTTTTCAAAAGACACCAATAACAATTGAGAGCGAATCTGGCAATAGATATGAAGATCAATTTTGTACACATCAAGGTGAATCCTCTACACTTCCAGTAGTTGAAGATGAAGACAAAGATTGTGTTGATCATGCTGCCATTAATAATGAAAATCTTGACGATAGAGATGAGTACGAAGAGAGGATTGAGTGAGGCGACTTTAACAGGGGTGTTGATGACCATGAAATTACTCACAATCCTCATGTTGATGATATGGCTAAATGTGATGAAGATGATGTGAACACTACTATTAGAGTTCAGCATGTTACAAATACGACCCCTGTTTATGAACCTCCTGTCTCATCATTTTATGCAAAATACTTGGGAAAATATGGTTGATCCTGAAGTTGTTTAGCAAGCATTTGCTTCTTCTTAGAATGTGGACATGTTTTTAGTACAAGGTTGATTTTTGCGAATAAAGAGGTGGTGAAGCGTGCATTAACAATTTATGCCGCAAAGCATAACAGAAACTTTATGATTAGTAGGTCAACCAAAAGTAAACTGTCTGTGAAATGCATGAATGGGTCATGCAAGTGGTACGTTGAGGTAGTCGTGAAGCCTAAACTTAATGGACTATGGATGGTCATATCTTATGGGGGTCCTTACAGTTGTATACCCTTTGGCCAAATGGGGACCCATAGAGCTTAATTTCAACTAGATCTTTGTGAAAAATTCTATCATGTTAGCTATTCCTTTTTTCAATCCCATCTTGGAGACTTTGACAAGTAATGGGAAGAGTATAAAGTATAAAGTATATGTAATTTGCCAATTTATTTTTTTATTTTCTTCATGTCCAAGGTTTTTTTTTATCCCTAACTAGAAATAGAAAATGAATTGAATTCAACATGTTTTTTAATAAATTTTTTTGTTGCACTAAGCCACTGACATTGAAGAATACATGATAGGTGGGATTTGCGCCCAATATAACCCTATCTAATTTACCACTAGTTTTGATGGGCTATAAAGGCCCAATTAGTGATGGGCATGAATTTGTGTAACCTTTATGTAAGAGTGTGCAACAGTCAACCAATCTAACTTAACCTAACTAATGGGCATGACTATGCATTCAAAACTAGTAATACCATTGACAAACTTAGAATTTTAGGAATTTAAAAAAAAAAAAAATCAACATAATGTAAAAGGATAAGAAGTGAATATAGAAATTCAGTGGTGGTCGGTTTTAATTTTACCTCCCCTTCCCAAACAGCGCACGATTGTTGTTCTTTTAGAAACCTTAACACCGAACAATCCATGGGACCATGATCAAACTCATCAACCTCCTCATCAGCAATGACAACCATACTGTACGAAGTTTAAGGAGTCAAGAGTAATATAAGCACATATTCAAGATAAATTGGCAAGGATCTCAATGTATAGTCTAATTTCTTGCACAAACAATAAGTATGACAATCAACCACAGGGAATAAAGATACATATAAAAAACTCAATATGTTGCCAACAATTGTAAAAGCAAAGCTTTATGTTAAGATTAAAGAAAGAAAACTAAATTTGCAGCACAATTCTGACACCAAACTCTTTTATGTTTATTATGCTTATTATGAATCCCAATTCTAACGCCCCAACCCCTCACCTTTCTTTCTCTAATTAAGAGAGAAGTTGGGGGACCTCCTGTTAAATTTTTAACCACTCAATATATTAGGTGATTAATTTACAAAACCAAAAACAATCAAAACTAGAACACTGAGAGAAACAAGAAAAATTAGGTGATTAAAATTTAACCACTTAATATATATTTCCTCTTTTCTTCTTAAAAAGCAAGAAAAATAAATAAATGATATGACAAGAGTCAGTTACAGACTAGTGCTCGTGTTCCCACGGCTAGGATATACAAATTGGCTTAAAATATTTGGTCTGTCACAGACAGAAACAATTAAAATCTATTACTGCATAACAAATCAGGGTGCTTTACATCTAGTTGTTCAAACTTTAAAGGAATTCAGAATCAGTTTTACTATTTCCATGGAAGTGTGATGAAATGAGCTTCACTTGTGCCAAATCAAACTGGCAAACTAATTCCTTACTAGTATAATTCTCCTTTTCCCTAGAATGAGCTTCATCTTTTATCAAACATTTGATAAAAGATGAAATCAGCTTCATCTTTTATATTGATATAAAACTGTGGAGAGAGAAATGAGCTTCATCTTGTTAAACCTTAGGTTCTTTAATTATATTTAAACACATGGTTACATTTATCATTACAACATAAATGTGTTCAAATTTAATTGAAGAACTTAAAGAACTGTACTTAAGTTTTTACCATCACAAACTACAAATTCAAAAGCATTTGTAATTTTCCTGTAGCCTTAACACATGTTGGATGGTTTATATGATTTCGGTTGGTCTTGGCGCTGCTATAAGGTTAGTGACATAGTTTATATGGCTTTCCCCACTAACACTATTGATAATTCCTGAAGTCTCTACACTGCCCTCAAAACTAAGAGATTTTTCTTGGTATTGTATAGCACAAGAGTGTCAAATGAAATGGGTGCTGGACGCCCACATGGTGCACGTTTGGCTCTTCGTGTCATGATCACATTTGCTCTCTCTGAGGGTGCAACAATAGCAATTACTACACTTCTGGTGCGCAATGTTTGGGGAAAGCTTTATAGCAGAGAAGAAGAAGTTATTAGATATGTTGCTAGAATGATGCCATTGCTTGCATTATCAGATTTCTTGGATGGATTCCAATGTGTACTTTCAAGTCTTAAAATTTAAGCCTCAAGTACTACTCATGTTCAATTGTTAATGATTGTTTGATTTTTCTTACTTTGATTCAACATTCAAGTGCTTATAAAATAATTTTTGTTTTGGCTATGTAGGGGCTGCTAGAGGATGTGGGTGGCAAAATCTATGTGCATTTATAAATCTTGGGGCTTACTATTTTGTGGGAATTCCTTCTGCTATGATCTTTTCTTTTGTCTTCCATTTTGGAGGCAAAGTAAGTCTCTCTGTCTCTCTCTCTTTTATATGTCTTACAAACTATATTGTGCCAATTTTTAAATAGGTAATAAAAAATAATTGATAAATTTATTTATTATATTATTAATGTGTTATCAGTCACATTCATTATCACGTTAATTTGCCAAAGACTCTATAGTAATTATTTTAATGTTTTCATATACTAATATTTGTGTTGTGAAATTGGTTTTAATTAGGGGCTTTGGATGGGTATCATATGTGGACTTTCTGTTCAAGTTGTGGCACTTGTAGTAGTAAACTTATTCACTGATTGGGATAAAGAGGTAAGAAAATTTTATCAGTTTAGGCTCTTGATTTGGACTTAACCTATAGGAATCAAGTAACAAAATTTGCTCTACATAGATGGCAAAAATATATATATATATATATATAAATTTATATACCACATATTTGATGCTCAATTATTTTGATTAAGAAAAAGTAAAAGGGATTAATAGATTATACAAGGATCAACCCCTTTTTCTCAACAATGAAACAACTTTATACAGATGATCCAAAGCCACCATGATAAACCATCAAAAAAAGTTGCCATATATTTTTAAAATGATCTTGAAATGATCAGAAACCCGAAACCTTCTACATCAATCTAAAACACCTAGATTCTATACTTCAACATATTTGGAATAAAAAAAATTTCTAAAATAATGACCAGCAAAATCAAAAACCCAATATCATATAAAAATAATAATAATAAAACAAGGTTTGCCTAGAAAACTTTACTTCTACCACATAAAATCACAAACAAATAGCACTAAGAAAACAAAAAGTTTCAAACACCAACGGAGAGAGAGAGAGTCCTTACTTGTGATAGACGTAGAGTCCCTACCAGCGGAGCCACCCAAAATCAGTGTCTGAGGGAGAAAATGACGGGGCAAGGCTGAGCGACAGAGCGAGGCAGAGACGGAGCGAAGAGTCTTTGAAGAGTGAGAGGGAATGAGACTGAGAGAGACCGTGAAGTTTGAAGCAGAGGGAAAACCCAGTTTGAAGAGTGAGAGTGAGAGGGAAAACCAAGTTTGAAGAGTGAGAGTGAGAGACTGTGAGAAGACTCAGTGTGTTTGAGTTTGAGTGTGTTTGAGTAATTTGTTTGAGTGTGTGTTGAGTTTGAGTGATCTGTGTTTTGAGTGATCTGGACACGTGGAGGGCTGAATTGAAATCGAGTTCAGAAGACTCTTTTTCTGTTTAAACTAAATCAAGTCCAAAGGACTCAATTTCCTTTGAACCAAACCGAGTCCAATGAACTCGAGTTCTGTGCCTACGTTAACCAGATGTCCACCTCAGCTGCTGCCGCGATGGGAAAATTGAATAAGTTATACTCGAGCTCTCTCATTTTGGTCAAAGCTCCTACTATCTTTCCTGAATTCTTTAAAGATTTGCAATAGTTCCATCTTCATGTTTGTACCCCCTCCCCCACCCCTTCCCCACCTTCTCCACCCCCTTCCTCCTTGAGAGGTTCTTGACCAAATCATTTTCTCACCATACCCACATCTGTGAGAAGGTTTTTTGGTGCTTTGGGAATCAGTTAGGAAGGGACCAATGGTTATTGGTTGATGCTATGGGCTATAGCGGAATCCGGTAAGCTAGAAAAGACAAAGGTTCAGCGCAACCTCGTTGGAGCAAGAAGCTTGGAGGGCTTAGGTACACTAGGTAGATTAGGCTTGGAGGGTATATTGCTGTTCATGTATCCCAACTACATTTTCTAGTGGATTATTGACCGCTTGGAGGGCGGCGGAGAGGTTTTACGCCGAGGGCTTCGGTTTCCTCTTCGATAACACATCGTTGTGTTATCCTTGTGTTTGCATCTCTCTTCCCTTAATCTTTGCCATTTAATTTCTGCTATGGATGTGATTTTATTTGGTTAATATAATATAATATAATTAGGACTACGAAACTTGGACTACGAAACTTTACATTTTTCTAATTAGAAAATAAATAAATAAGAGTAAGTGGTTAATATAATATAATTAGGTCCAAACCTACCAACTTGAACTTTTAGGGCCAAGTGATATTTTTATGTGTTATATTAAATTTTTTTTTTTTTTGGGTTGTTGAGAAGAATGTGTTATATATGAACTCTTTAATTAAAATCTTACCATGATGTTATCTGCCAACTGCCATACCATCTAACTCGAATTATGGAGTATAGGATGTAAAATATGTCTTCTTGCATTTTATTTTTTTCTTCACTTGCATTTTTGAAACACAAAGTATAATAATTATATGGTGAATAGGCATTTAATAGGGTTATGATTATACGTGATATTATCTACCTTTTATTTGGGAAAAAAAATTATGTGACAGTATTTTGCTGGATGATGCAAATGTCATTACTTAAAAGTTATGTACGTTTTTAGACCCCTTAAAACACAACCAGATTAACCTAGTTAATTAGCCAAGTGATTACTTAGTCAAACTAAACAGATCTAGGTTAACACAAATATATCATATCATGTATAGCAACGAAAAATAAATAACTCAACGATATGATAACCCAGGAAAACCAAACTGGTAAAAAACCTGGGGAGAATTTAACCTAGCTATCCTCAAGGTAAAACAAATCCACTATGAAAGAATTGAAGTTACACAATAGCGACTTAGACCACTAACATCCTATTGCTACCTCGAGTAAGAAACTTACTACCACGACCACGTGACAGCTCCGAGTCCACGGACTACTTCTTTCTTGGATTCAAAGCAAGCATAAGCACTCCCGCTTGTATATCTTTAAGCTCTTTATGTAGCAACCGAACTGATCATCAAATTCTTGACATAATCTTGATTCTTGATAACCCTAAGTATATGTGAAGGCAAACACATCTAGATCTCACAAGAGATTCACATACACAGCATAAACAACAACACAAGACGTGGCTAGGGTTTTTCCTTTTATACTTAAGGCAAAACATAAAACTCTACACGTCAAATGGGCTTGGGCTGAGTTGGAAAATTCTGTAGAAAAACAATCTACATGAGCTTCGATCGATCGAGTCTAATTCTCGATCGATCGAGCCAGGCAGATTTACACAGTAAATCCTGTAGTACACTCGATTCTAACTTTACATATAAACATACTTTGAGCAAGTCTAAAACAAGACTAAACTTTTTGATCATGGTTTGCCAACATTACAAAATGAAGTTCTAGTACATTTAAACCTAAAGTCTTAAAACCCAACAAGTTATAGTCTTATCTTTATAGAATTTAATATTACATGATCCTTAGGTCATTAACCTTTTCAATTGTAAAAGACTCTGATACTTTCAATATAAAATGGTAAATATTACTATAAAACAAGCAAGGATGCAAAATGGCACCTTTGTGGAACATCAATACCTAGTCACAACTAGTACATTTATTCTCTATCGCCTCAATTATTTAGAAATCATAACATATATTGTTTGTAACTGTAAGGACGGGGAAAGAAAATACATAAATTATAGAAAATCATCGGATTTAGAATGTGACTCATAAACTATAAAATGAGTAATCAATCCCTTACTATTAATTTAAAATTACAAATAGTCTTTAATTTAATAAAGAAGAAGAAGAAGAAAACACATTATTTGCTACAACACAACAAAATGTAAAAAGAGAGAGTAGCAAATAAAGTTTCCCATGGCACACACATTGTATTCGTAATTATCTATACTAGCGGCATATTGGAGTCACAAAGAACTTCATTGTTCCATTTAGGCAATGAATGCCATTGTGCTCACCGCGAGCAAAGTATTGAGGCTGCCATGTCCTTTTCAGCACAAACTCGAAGCCCTCCCCAGCTCCTTGTGTTGCATTTCCCTGCATCTGGGCATTTCTCAAGTCATATTTAATGAAGCTCTCGAGGTTTGGTAGCAAGTAAACACTGTGAGGAAATGTGTTTGGAGTTGGTGGATCATATTTGAAAACTGCAATCAACATCATATAAACAGTTATTTTACATGCATATTTGCATTCAACAAAACAAAACAAAAAATGCACATATTTTTTATGATCCTTAAGGATCCAAATTGATAATCTATGAATAAATAAATTGGAAACAAAGTTCAAAGTCATAAAAACACAAGCGGTTTAAAAAAAATTATTTTGGTCACTATATTTTACAACCTGAACTATGCATGGCAATATGTAACAAGTAGCAATAGCAAAGTAATTAAGCTCACCTAGAGTGTCATTTAAGTAGAAAGGGCCATGTTTGATTGCCCATTCGGTGTAGTTAAAGCCATAATTCTAGTGGTACGAGTCACCCACGATGATCCTATTGGAAGTTTATGTATTATTGGAATTCCCAAATGGCCTGGCTGTGCTAACTGCCATTGTGGAAGCAATTAGCAGCACTAGCATGAGTCCTTGTGCAATTGTGAAACCCATGGTATGATTCGCAACTTATGAAAGATACTAGAGAGTGAAATAATTAAGAGGGTTGAAACAAAGAAAGAGCTAGCGAAATAAAATGTTAGCAACGATATTTGTAAAGTTGTGATTTACAACTATTTTGTATTGGCTTTAATTCCGTGCCAAATTTGATTGTAATTATGTTCAATCTTGTGTACCCTGTATTTCATGTGGGATTTCATTGTAAGGGTTGTGTATGAGAGAGAGTGTGAAGAATTAAGGCAAAGTGAAGAGCAAAGAAGTTTTTGCGGGTAGCTTGCGAGAAGCCTTCCCGCGAAGTGAAGCATGTGCTCAGCACATGGCTAGAATGCAAAGAGTTAGTTTTGCCAATTTGTCATATCTGATATACCCTATCCCTAACCACACTATATATACCCACATTACCCACAGATGTTGAGTGCTTTTCAGAGAGAAAATCCTAGCCACAACTCTTGAGAGTGAGAGATTGTTATACCCACAATTCTCTACACAATCCATTATGGTTTTCCTCAACTCCTACCTCTCCATTTCCATTGGACAGACATTCAGGGTTGATCCATTGTCGATTAACACCCTTGCGACAATCATGTCTTCACACTTGATGACAATATGCATGGCCAAGGTGTGATCTCTACCGTCTGGAGGCAACTTATCATCTGAAAATTAGACTTGGTTGATGGCCAACACCAATGATATCATACCTTTGAAGGAGGAATCTATAATAACGGAAGGAACATGCATTTCCTCCAACACGTTCAATAAAGCTTCCCGATGGACCTCGGAAGATAGCAACAGGGCTAAGATAGAAATCTGAGCTGGAGAAGGAATCTCTTCCTCTTCCTCTTCCTCTCCTTCAGAAGATGGAGGCTGAAAATCCAACATGCAAATATTGTTAACAAGTAGAAATATGGAAAAGGAATTTGCAGAACAATAGTTTGAAGGGAAGAGAAATACCGTTTTACCAACTAAGCAACCTTGCAGATGATCCCGGACAAATTCAGCATAATTTCCTTCTACTCCTACAACAACATAGCCATCATGGGCCCGAGTAATCTCTTCATCAGCTAGGAAGTCAGCCAACCGAACAGTTAGACAAGGAGGAGTTGGAATTTTGGCAGGAGGATACACATGTTCAACTTGGGGCAGCACCCGATCACCAAGATACCAGTACTTTCCATGCCCACATTCAAACAATGCTTGGCGGCTATTCAATTCTAGAGCCCGCTCACACTCAGCATACCCCTCACATCCAGCCCAAGGATTTAAGTTCATCTGAAAAGTCACAAAGAAACTTAGAAAGAGAAGAGACTAGATCGTAACCAAGTGCCAAGGATTTAAAAAGGAAAAAGAAAGAACTCACATCATCAATTGTCAGATTGTCAATCACCAAGCGCCAAATCTCCAAAGAATGCCTAGAGGGTGGAGACAAGTGATGTTTGGGAAACCAACGGAGAAATCTAGGAAAAATGCCAGTAACTTCCTCCCGGATTTCGGGACCAACTCCAAAATACTCATACATCCAGACTTGAAAAATTCACAACACCATTACCACATAGCCAAAATAATTTCCACAACCTACATATAGCCACAATAAATACCAAACCTCACCTACCAAAAAAATGGAGCCCCACCCAAGCTTGAAAGACTCCACCTAGAGAGTTGGGTCATGAAATGCATCAAAGTAGCATAGGCCATGCCGCCCCAGTCATAATTCTGGAGATGTTCAATTTTTCTCAAGCTCCCCAAGTAGCGCAGATTCACAGTATTGCCTAAATTCAGACACAAGAAAGTCCCAATAAAAAGAAGCATGAACATATGAACACCCTTTGCCACAATCTCACATTGGGGAATACTCTCACATAACCAAGACAAAAGAACATTGTTACTCCTCATTCTAGAAGGCATTACACCTAGAATTTTCTTGAGCTCAGTTGAAGGGAATTATTGACAAGAATTCTTTTACCACCCAACCTCAGACCAGTGATGATAGAAAAGTCATAAGGTGTCAACATTACCTCCCTAATGTTCGGAAAATGAAAGGTACATGTAGTTTCCCAGAAGCGCTCTGCTAAGGCAAGAAGTAACTGAAGATCCTTGTACTCATGTGTCTCATGATTTGACAAAGCTTCGAAGAAGGTGCCAAAGCCCGCTTCATTGATGACATTTTTGATGCTAGGAGACAATGCTGCCCATGCACTTTTCAACATTTGGAGATTCCCTCAACTCTTGAGGCTCTGCAACATAAAAAATTCAGCTTATCAATTTCCATAACCCAAAACATATAACCAAAAAATTTCCATTCCCAAAAAAATATCCTCACAATCAATACTCCACCACCACAAAATCAAATCAATGCCCCACCAAAATTTCACCACTACCAAATTTATCACATATCCATACAACCACCAAATTTTGCCATAGCCATGCAAAAAGAAAATTTCTACATGTCCAAGAAAAAAATTCCCACAACTTCATGCACAAATAAATTCTCACATACCCAACAAAATTTTTCCACAATACCCATAAATATATCCATGCACATACCCACAAAATTTTTCCATGTTCATGAAACAAAGTTTATGCATGCCAACAAGTTTTCCCACATACATCATGAACACATTCATATAAGTCAAACACAAAGTTTTCACTATGCCAGTACTCCTAAAATCCAAACCAAAATTCATCCAACAACATCACAAATTACCTACATTGTCAAAATTCCAAAAGCCACCAACATTGCCCTAATTGCACCATGATCAAAGAAAAAACACACTTCAAGAATGCTCCAAAGCCAACATTCCAAACATGATTAGTCACACAATGCCCCCAAAATTTCAAAAGTGACAATATCTCACCATGAAACTTCAATGAAACATGCAACAACATTTTTCCAAGCAAAGAAACCAAAGAAAAACTCACCTTGGTGTATCTGTTTCTTGTTCAGAGTGTTCACTATCGTGAGCATGATGTTCATTTTTTCAATATAAAGTCTTATTACCTATCAAAAAAAAAGTTATACTCGATTTATAACTCCAAAATTGAGTCCTTTAGTCTCCAGTTGTTAGATACCAAATTAGTTTCAAAAGTGTGCTAACTAACAAAATAGTTTGGCTTTTAGTGTTATTTTCAAAAAAAAAAAAAAAAAAAAAACCCTATGGGTCCATACATCAACTATTGACCCATACAAGTGAAATATTAAAATAAAAAAGTGTAATTTACCCTATAATTTGAGAGTTAATTTGTCATTATGTGTGCATACTCGTATATGTGTCTAGTATGGATTAAAAATTTTAGGATTGTTAAGCTAAGTTGGCTAACTCTACTAGTTTTTAAAACCATATCCACCAATTTTGAAATGAGTTGGATATTATGACATCATCAAATATTTAAACAAATAGTAGAAGAATGGGGGTTTTGGAAAAAATAAGATGCATAGGGTAAATAGGGAGTGTTTTAAACAATGAACCTGACATAAGAATTTACTGAGGAAGATGAATCATGCAGCCATTTATTTTGGGATTGTTCCCTTGCTCAAGTGGTTTGGCTTCGAGCTCCATTCTAAAATTCATCCTAGTAGCTTTCTAATTTTTGTTAAAGTATCTACTCCTTCAATGTTGTTGCAAAATGTAATTTTGTCGAATTGGTTGATTTCACGCGCACAATTGGAATTTGTTCATTGGAACTATCTTGGATTCTTAAATATTAAATTTTTATGCAAAAGTTTTGTTAAAATATCATTTGTTAGCGAACCTTTATAATGTAATTATGCTGTTTAGCTTTTGCTAGTGTTGCAAAAGAGATTGAGGGGCCCATTGTTGAAATGCCCCTCTTTTTTCCATTGTAGAACATTATTCTGAATAAATAAAGTCTACTATTTTTTTATGCTATATATATATATATATATATGACTCGCATGGTATGGAAAGTGGAAACAATTATTCAAATTAACTTTTGAATTATAAATTTATGAATTTAATATCATTTAACTTTTTTATATTATAAATTAATAGTAGAAGAACGAGAGATTTGAATCGTGGATGTCTTCGTTAGAAATACTATGAGGTACCAACTATTTGACTATTTAGCTTTTATAGATGAGAATGAGTTTACTAAATATTAAAAAAAAAAAAAATCATTTTTTAACTTATTTTTTGTTTGATAGTTCTTTTTTATGAATAAAAACGAAAAAAGGGATAAGGAACTAGGATTAATTTTATTTTCTTGATACACCCATCCAAAATGCACAAAATGCATTTGTCCTGCAGCCAAACAACCCTCATTCACCCCATTTTCCTCTGCGGTCTGCTCTACCTTGTAATCATCCACGTCTAAACACTCCTCCTCACCTGTCTCTCGCTTCAGAACTGACACTACTGTGGAATCCAAAATGGCCCCGATCTGATACACCCATTCCCATTACAAAACGTTGCACCCTTCTTCACCACCACCACCATCCAATCCCCCCAAACCAATGGAGCCAGACGTGAGCATCGAGACCTCCTCAGTGATCCGAATCGCGGTCCTGCCGATCGGCACGGTCCCTCCGGGTCTACTCCGGGAGTACCAAACGATGCTTCTCCGGCAGCAGACGATTCCGCAATCGGCAATCAGCTCCTTCTACACGGAGCACCAGAAATCACCTTTCGCGCATCAGCCATGGGACACCGGTAGCCTCCGATTCAAATTCATACTCGGCGGAGCTCCACCGAGTCCCTGGGAAGATTTCCAGTCCAATCGCAAGATCCTCGCCGTAATCGGGATCTGCCATTGTCCTTCCTCTCCAGATCTCGATTCCGTTATCGATCAATTCAACTCTGCTTGCAAATCCTACGCCTCCGCTCTTGTCCACCGCTGCTTCGCCTTTTGCCCCGGCGATTCTCAGGTAGACCTAAACCATTTTATATTTTATATTTTATATATTTCATTTCACACTTGCATTTTGTAATTAGTTAGAATTACTTTGTAATTTGAACTTTGAACTTTGGACGTCTCTGTTGAAAATACAAAGAGGTGTGAGTTGAGCTACAGTACTCTTGGCTAGAATTAGTTAGTTTATTTTTTATGAATTCGATAGTTACAAATGGGGAGGGGGATTTGAACTCTGGACGTCTCCGTTGGAAACACAATGAGGTGTCAGTTGAGCTACGGGGCTCTCGGCTAGAATTAGTTAGTTTGTTAACTAGTTGGTTAGTCTTGTGCTTACTCTAGTTATGTAATTAATACACAATCAATAATACCAAGAAGTTTATTTATCACATTCTCTATTTTTGATACTATGACTTTGCATTAATGAAATGTGAATGGATCTTTGATAGTTGTTTGTTTCTCGTTGTAGCTAGAAGATGGCAGTAAAAAAGGAGGTAATTTGAAGTTGTTTCCTCCAGCGGACACTCAAACGCAAGAGATGCATTTACAGACGATGATGCAAGACATTGCTGCGTCTCTGTTGATGGAATTCGAGAAATGGGTGCTTAAGGCAGAATCTGCTGGAACTATTCTCAAGACGCCGTTAGATTCTCAAGCCAGTCTCAATTCAGAGGAGGTTTATTTTTAGGTGTCCTATAGGAGAAATTGAATGTATATATTGAATTAATTTTACTCGGGTTGTTTGAAGTTGCAACTTAGTTACTTTTGCTTGGTAAAAAAATGCAGGTCCTCAAGGCGAAAAAGCGAAGGCTTGCCCGGTCACAAAAGACTATAGGTGATTACTGTTTGTTGGCGGGATCGCCTGTTGATGCCAGTGCCCACTACTCAACTTCACAGGAACTTGCAAGGTTGACTGGCGATTACTTTTGGTATGCCGGTGCATTGGAGGGTGGTGTTTGTGCCTTATTGGTACGCTTTTTTGCTTTCTACTTTTTCTTTTTGTTTTTAGTTTTCATTTTTCTTCTCATATAGATTAGATCATTGTGCTTTCCTGGTAGGCTGTTTTGTTTTCAATACGTAGGACTTATCTTCCTTTCAATATATGGCATTTTGTACATGACCAGATAGGCAGACACACAACTATTACAATCGCTTGTGTCAGACACCTAAACTGAAAATGACAAGAGGATTAACTCATTATTACGTCGTAGATAAGAATGCCTCTCTTTACAGATTAAATGTAAATATAAAGTTTTTCTAATTAATTTTGTTATGAGATGCTTACTCCCAAGGATAGTACATATGTCTAATTGTATTGAATTTCCATAAAGAACTCATAAATTTATCTATCTTTGTATCTAGATTTTACAAACTCTGATAATTTATGATTTTATGTCATTGGGATGTGTTGGAAGCCCATGAGTCAAAGTAAAATATCAAATTGGGAGCAATAAATAATTAACTACTATAATTTTTTAAGCAAAGTTCTGCTTGGGCATAGGAGTTGGGTCTTAGGTTTAACGCTTGCATTGCAAATTTAAAAGATGAAAAGTTCGTTGGATTGGCTCCATCTACTGACAAATTTGAACTTTGGTAATAATTGCACGCCGAATTTAGTTAGTAATTGGAAAGTAATTGATCAGTTGTGAGTTGTGACAAATGTTGGGAATACGTGAGAATTGTTTTAAGGACCTGCAACATCATTGTGGTCAAATGACTGCTTAGTGTATTGCGTGAATAAAGATCAAGCAACCAATACAAGGTATATGGTTGTTGTAAGATAAATGCTCCGTTTGTTTCGCTGTAAAATGTAATCAAAACATTTTACATTTGAAAACATTTTCAGGTGTTTGGTGTGACATAATTTTTTTTTTCAAGCACAAACCACAAAAACAGGTGCCTCCCAACCACCAGATTGGGGGGGGGGGGGGGGGGAGAGGGGGAGCCATTGTGTGTTTTTGTAATATGTTTTGCCAATTTTTTTTTGGGGTAAAATGGTTTACAAAGGATTTTACGGTCAACACACAACGTTTTCAAGTTTGACCAAATTTTACAATAAAACAAACACTGTAAAATGCCAAAAATGTTTTCCTGAAAAAATTATAGAAAAAATTATAGCGAAACAAACGGAGCAAAAATGTAGTTACACAAGTTTCTGAATTATGTATGATAGCAAAACAGATTTCTTGCTTTTCTAGTGCACATCCTTATGTTTGGTCAAAATGAACTTTCTAAACTGTTTAGAATGCAGTGAATCATCGACATAAATATTGAATATCTTATTATAATTTTTACTTAGGTTAACTCTTGATTGATCTCGGACCCGCTCATGCAGACTCTCTGCACTTCTATGCCCTTGGTTTACATATACATTATTTGTTTATTTACTTAATTTTCCTGTTATCAGTTAGACCGGATGGGCCAAAAGGATCCAGCTATGGAGGAAGAGGTTAGATATCGATATAATAGTGTCATCGTGCACTACAGGAAGTCATTTATTCAAGACAATGCTCAGAGGTAATTGATGCCTCTTTTAATTTGCATAAGGTGCTTGCCCCCGTTAATAAGAGTTAGCAATAAGGCTCTCTTCATATTAGTTATTTTTTCTTTTCTTTTTTTTGCTCTGGTTTTGTTTACAATTAATTACATTATGTTAATTGTCAAATATATATGGCTGTAAAATGTATATGGTTGATGCATCCTTCTGCTTATATAACACAAATTTGGGCTACCCCATTCGTTTCAAATTCTAGTTTAGTCTGTAAATAATATTGTTTTTGGTGCTTCATTACCTTCTTTGTTATTGGAACCTCTTAAAAGTAACATTATATTTATTTTTATGTTTTCTATGCAGAGTTTCACCCCTAAGCTTTGAACTTGAGGCTACACTAAAATTGGCAAGGTTCCTTTGCAGGTATAGTTTTTGTTGAACCTTTATATATAGTGAAAACTATTCTTCTGAAAATAATTTCTTCATCTTACTTATCTTTTTCTTTTAACCTTTTACAGAAGAGAGCTGGCTAAGGAGGTAGTGGAGTTGTTGACCAGTGCTGCCGATGGTGCTAAATCATTGATTGATGCCAGTGATAGGCTCATATTATTTGTTGAAATAGCTCGGTTGTATGGGACTATTGGTTATCAGCGAAAAGCTGCCTTCTTTTCAAGGCAGATTGCTCAGTTGTATCTGCAACAAGAAAATAGACTGGCTGCTATAAGTGCCATGCAAGTTTTGGCAATGACAACAAAGGCATATCGTGTTCAAAGTAGAACATCCACCTCTGAACATTCTCTTCCGAATGTGAGTATATGAGTATTAAGCAATAAAAGATGTGACCATATTTTTGGGGGACTTGGGAGTGTGTATTATCTCAACTGTTGCCATGATTTATGCAGTTGAGACATCACATGTTGGTAGTCTGTCATCCATGATTGTAGTATTCTCATGGTACTGGCTAGCAATGGTCCTTTTTCATGACTTGAATTCTGTTATCTGACCAAGCCATTCCTGTCTAAAGATGCATCTCCCATAAACCCCTACCGAACATCAATCTAATTATTTTTGAAACTCTTTTCGGCATTATATGACCCCAAAGGGTTGCTTATCCAAAAATTGTATAACCTTAAATTTTTAGATGTTGGTGATTGACAAAAAAGCTTGGATGTTCTAGCTTAAGATGAAAGAATTGATCAGATGGATGGATGAAATGCGATCATCTAAACTTCTGAAGTATTCAAACGTTTCTGATCTCCATGAGACCTTCCTACAATGACAGGGGGCCCAAATGGAGGACAGGAGACATACTCCTTGAACCATCTTTGGGCAGTTTGTTATGCTGATAAATAAAACAAAGATATTATACATTCACATCTTTAATTTTATAAGACTAACAAGATCCAGCCCCCCCACCCCCCCTCTCTCTTCTACAATAGGTTTGATGATGCTGGCCTCACTTGGTGATTCTCTATTTCTTGATGTTAATTTATGTAAAACCTTTTTCAATATCTTTGAACCATGGTGTACTTATACGAGCTTTTGCTCTCATTTTCTTGGCTAGGAGTGCCAAGTTAAATTTACTAACACAAATAAGGTTTCACTGATTTTATGTTATATGCATGTGTGATCTCAATTTTCCTTTTTGGTGAGGAGGGGGGGGGGGGGTGTTCTCACTAAGCCTTCGTTTGGGAGTTCATAAAGGAATGGAATGAGTAAATTGTAAAGGAATAGAAAAGAATTGAATGCATTTGAGTAATGGAATGGAATTAAGTAATCTTGTTTGGATGTTTTAAAATAAAGAAATGGAATGTAAGTAATCTTGTTTGGGAGTAATATAGAAGGATTGAAATTGAATCATTTTATAATAATATTACTATTATTCTTCTATTTTAAAGTAAAGAGCTGAATGTATAGGGGTATTTTGGAAGTTTTAATGAAAATTTTATTAAACTTAATTCTATTCCCTTTTATTCCTCCAAATTTTGAGGGGAATGAAAATTTGAGGTCTTAAGGGAAAAGAGAGGAATGAGTGTTCCTAATATTTTCATTCCCTCCTACTTAAACTCCCAACAAGAGAATGGTATTTCCATTCCTTCCATTAAAACTCCCAAACAATGGAATGGAAGGAATCTTCTATTTTTTTTTTCCCATTCCATTCCGTCCTCCCAAACAGAGTGTTAGTATACAGCCGATGACTTGGGGGTATAAATTTTGTGTAGTGTTAAGTGAACTTGAATTTCGGTGATGGAAGGATATGCTAGCGTACTTAGTGGCATACTGTGAGTAATAATTTGCTCATTTCATTTATGTCTTTCTATTAAGTTTTTTAGAAGTACAATATTAGTTTTTTCTTTTCTCTAAATAACTTCATGTTCTGTTAAATTTGGACTCTGCCTTGCATATTCTGGAAATAATTTCTTCTTCTACCTTTGTTTCTTTACAGAAGCAAATTGGATCAAGTCATGTGGATGGTGGAAAAATGCATCATCATTCAGTAGTCTCCCTATTTGAGTCTCAATGGAGCACCCTGCAGATGGTCGTGCTGAGAGAGATACTGCTTTCTGCAGTTCGTGCAGGAGATCCTCTTGCTGCATGGAGTGCAGCAGCACGCCTACTAAGATCTTATTACCCTTTAATTACACCTGCTGGGCAAAATGGCCTTGCTAGTGCACTCTCAAATTCATCAGACAGACTTCCATCAGGAACTCGCTGTGCTGATCCTGCCTTGCCTTTCATAAGGTGCTCAATGTCCATTAGTTTTTTTTGGTAATGCCAATAAGTTCTAGGTCAAGTGGCACCTCACCTTGAAGGAGCAAGGTGGAGGGTGAGTTTTCATGGACTCAATACCCACTTGACATGTGTAACTTACCAATAAAAAAACATTTTTTACAGATAAAGCTTAATAGCATTTAAATTATTTACTGAGTCTTACTCCTTGTGATGTGGGGGCTTGGTGCACTTAATCAGTGGATTTTGAAATCTATTATCTTCATTGGGTCCTGATCAGTAATGTCAAGGATGAGGACAAATCACTATTAGTCTATCCTCCTTTTCATTTTAATTTGTGGAATAACTTAGATAATTTATATTAATTTTGAATGGAATCCAGGCTTTATTCTTTTCCTCTCCATCCCTCACAAATGGACATTGTAAAGCGGAATCCAGAAAGAGGAGATTGGTGGGCTGGATCTGCTCCTTCTGGGCCTTTTATTTATACACCATTCAGCAAAGGAGAGTCAAATGATAGCAGCAAGCAAGATCTGATCTGGGTGGTTGGAGAACCTATCCAGGTCTTGGTAGAGTTAGCAAATCCATGTGGCTTTGACTTAAGGGTTGATAGTATATATCTTTCTGTGCATTCAGGAAATTTTGATGCTTTCCCAGTTAGTGTTAATCTTCCGACCAATTCATCAAAGGTGATCACCCTATCAGGAATCCCAACTTCAGTTGGGCCAGTGACAATTCCTGGCTGTATGGTCCATTGTTTTGGTGTTGTTACTGAACACCTGTTTAAAGATGTTGACAATCTTTTACTTGGAGCAACACAAGGACTTGTGCTTTCTGACCCATTTCGGTGCTGTGGGTCTGCAAAGTTGAGGAATGTATCTTTTCCAAATATTTCTGTTGTACCACCACTTCCATTGCTAGTGCCACATGTTGGTGGTGGTGATGGGGCCATTATATTATATGAAGGTGAAATTCGTGATCTGTGGATTAACCTGGCTAATGCTGGTACAGTTCCAGTTGAGCAGGTGCATATTTCACTGTCAGGGAAAAACCAAGATTGTGTCATCTCAGTGGCATATGAAACCTTAAAAGCTGCCCTCCCTTTGAAGCCTGGTTCAGAAGTGACAATACCTGTGACCTTAAAAGCCTGGCAACTTGGCTTAGTGGATCCTGATCCTGCAGCTGGCAAGAGTGCCTTTGGTAGCATGATGAGGCATTTCAAAGATGGAAGCAGCCCCACAGTGGTGATCCATTATGCAGGTACATGCGTTGAACTAGACACATAATATTGCTCTTTCTCTCTCTCTCTTGATGAATTTATGTATTATTAGCTCCGATAGTATCTAGAAAATCCACCAATGCACCATGACAAGTTCCACCAGCTGTAAATACCCGCAAGTTCTTATCATAACAAAATTCTATTATGGTCTGAATTGGGGCCATACACCCCAGAGGAAGCTATTAAATTACCAACCAGTCAACCACACACCTAAATTTGCACGAAATTGAGTACATACCTTTTGCTACCTCAATCATCTACACCACCCCGTCCCATAGCAACAAATTGCCTCCTAAGTTCCCTTCAGCCTCCAAGAAATCCCAATTTACAAACTGACTGCCCCACAAACTGTCAAACTCCTCACTGCTGCTCTGTTAAGAGCCTCCATTTTAGTTTCATGTAAACAATGTCACCCTCCACATTCTGAGTGAATTTTTAACCCTCTTATCTCTTTTCTCTGTCATTTAGACCTGTGATGTTCCATAACGTGATCCTAAAATTCATGATACCAACTGTAAAGCTCTATCCTTTCTATTGCAACCCCTATTATCTCTTCCCCTTGTGTCATAGTTCACAGATGAAGCTAAAAGTTTTTTTAAGTTCCCTCACCCTTTCATACCTGGTTTCAGGCTTTTCATTTTCCATGGTCTAGTGTTCTTTGTAGCCCTCCATCAACCTTCAATAGCCATAGACAACCTCGTAGCTTCTTCCTATGCCCATCAAAAGAAACTCCCCAAAATCTACTGAACTCCTTAATTCATTTCATTACTCAATCCAAGGGTTGAGTTTGGCACTAGTCCACAGAATCCTGGTGGTCCTGACGTACGTTCAGGGGGTGGCTTTGTAGCCTCGTGCTCTTGGTTCACCAACAGCCACATTTGGGAATTTCCCTTGCTCTTCAATTCGATCCTCCGATTTAAAAAACCTTGGACATTGTCACGCTAGGCCCCACCTACAAGACTCGGTTAATCATCTTCTTGAGGATCTTCACTTTGGTGAAGAACCTCATCATGCTGTTTAAGTGCTACAGACTAAATCTTTGCTTTTTTTTTTTTATCCCACCATATTTCTTTTTCCTTTTTTTTGTTGTCTCCTGCTAATTGTACCAATTCTTCACACATTAGCATCTCTAAAACCCAAACTCTCACTTGTCTACTCAACCAAACCACCCTTTTTTTTGGATCTTTCCCCCTTTGACGTTTTATTTAGTCCCCTCTCTCTTTTTATCTTAACCTATCTTCACCATCCTGGGGATTTTCATTTTCATTAAAAATGGCCATCTTAGCTTTGGGCTCCTTGAATTGGCCTAATGGCGTTGATGTTGTTGGTCCTGATGATCATGGCACTGTTGAAATTACAGGCCAATGGGACTACTTTATGCTGGACCCAATTAGGTTTATGAAACACGTGCTAGCCATCAGGTTTGGGAGGAGGAGTGACGAAGGTGGTGGAGAGGGACGAATTGGATTTGTTTTGGGTCTAGTGGAGGAGGAGGCGAGTGCAGGGAGGTCCAGGCAGTGGGGCTAGAGGGCGGTGTTGGTGAAGGTTTGGATGGTGCAAGTGAGGGAGTGGACCAGTGAGGTTAGCAGAGCCTAGAGAGAAAGGACTAGACAAACTAGAGCAGCGGATTAATGAGAAACCATTGGGAGAGTAAGAAATTTTGCAAAATAAAGTGACATGGAAAGCAATGCTTTCCTCACTATTGGATCTCGTGAAAATTAATCATTTAGAATAGGTTTTGATTTAAATCCAACCCCTACATTAAAATATGAGTATAAGATTCAATTTGGAGAATTCTTTTTCAGTCATCAAGTTTAAGTTAACTTGATCTAGACTCTAGTTCAGTTGTTTTGGCTGAGGATTTGTTAGGTAAGGTATTAGTGTACATTAATGGCTAAAAGACCAATATGGCTATTCATGCTAACCTGAGTGGATATGTCAGGCCACAATGTATACACTCAGATATTTTCACAAGATCAGTACAATCATAATCTGGTGTCGCTCATGTTTGTAAGTAATATGATGGAAGTTCAATAAAAAACATTGACATTTTAAAGATAAGACATTGTAGCTTAACTAGTTGTTCAAATCCACTTAACCCCAACTATTGAATTTAAAAAAAGAAAAAGAAAAAAGAAAAGGTTAAAGGATTTGAAAGGGTAGAGGACCCCCCCCCCCCCCCAAAAAAAAAAAAAAAAGACTTCAGGTTCTCATTCTTTAACTAACTAATTGTTGCTTCTGCTGAATGGATATTTAATTCCAAAAAGACTACTGTTTTTACTTTTAATTTTAATCTTAAATCTTCACAGAATTTCCTGCATCTTGTTTTATCATGGAGGAACATTTGAAACACAGTTTTTGAAATTTGAAAATGAATTGTTATGCATCCAACCCAAAAACTTTGGGGAGAAGTCAACTAGTTCGTAAGCACATACGAAAATACACACCTAATTAATTTGGGACTCTTAAACACACCCTATCGCCTCCAAATTCCTAGAGCCAATAAATAATAAATGGGGCTTTGATACTATGCTAGAGCATCCAACTCAAAAACTTAAGCTATTAGGTGGAGAGGCCTTACAAGTATATATACCTACAACAAAGCACACAGTACACACTAAACTGATGTGGAAGTTGCACTTCATCTCATCTTCAAGCCATCGGCGATAGAAATCACAAGTCTAATGACCCAGCTGGAACCAAAATAAACATAAATGGGCCTAGAGCATAAGGTCCAATAACAAATAAACTGGTTCTGATTTTGAACAGTGGGCGATTCAAACTTTGAATCTGTCTCTACTCTATACTTTCATGTGTCAAGCTTCAATCTTTAAGGGAGAGTCTAAGCCCACACACGAAGGTGAGTGTTAGAATAATGGATAAATAATTAATAAATTCCTTTTATCAGTTTAGGCTTTGGGGATAAGTGGTATTTATGAGGAATTATTAGCACATCCAGATATGGGGAGCCTTCCATTGGTGCATTATACTTCTTAAACATCTGCACTGCAAATTGAAGAACGGACTTTTTAGGCCATTTATAGTCTCTCTTGTCTATGGAAAGGAGGCAGAATAATTAATTTTGTTTTACGTTTTCGGTTATTTCTTTGGTAAGGAGGTCAATAGTTCGAGTCTCCTCTTCTTCCTCCCATTGGGGCCAAAACTTACAAAAAGAATTTGTTTTTCGTAATTTTCTTTGGTTACATTGAAATATTGATTGGGCTATAGCTCTCCAAGTACCATTTGTATTACTTATGGCATAAACATTTGGTAGTTTTACTTTCTGACAGTAGTAATTCTCTTTTCATTTTGCTTTTCAGGGTCTCTGTCAAGTTCTGGAGATCCTTCAACAGTTGGATCTTCTGTGCCTCCTGGAAGACGACTGGTTGTTCCCTTGCAGATTTGTGTTTTGCAGGGTTTGTCCTTTGTAAAGGCTCGATTGCTTTCAATGGAAATTCCTGCACATGTGGGTGAAAACCTTCCTAAGCCAGTTCATGTTGATAGTCAATCTACTGAAAGAGCTATTGGTTCTGAAAGTAAATTAGACAGATTGGTGAAAATTGATCCTTTCAGAGGAAGTTGGGGACTTCGTTTTCTTGAACTTGAGTTGTCTAATCCAACTGATGTTGTGTTTGACATTAGTGTTTCTGTCCAGTTGGAAAACCTCAGCAATGCGGATAATGATTCTGCTGACCAAGATGCTGTTGAATATGGTTATCCTAAAACAAGAATCGATAGAGATTGCTCCGCAAGGGTATTGATACCGCTGGAGCACTTTAAACTACCTATTCTTGATGGTTCCTTCTTTATGAAGGATATTCAGGCAGATGGTCCAACTGGCAGCAGAAATTCAAGTTTTTCAGAAAAGAATGCTAAGGCTGAACTTAATGCTTCAATCAAGAACCTCATTTCTAGAATAAAGGTCAGATGGCAATCAGGGCGGAATAGCTCTGGAGAATTGAATATCAAGGATGCTATACAAGCAGCACTTCAGGCATCTGTAATGGATGTACTGTTGCCAGATCCATTGACATTTGGCTTCAGGCTTGTTAGAAATGGTCTTGAGCCTGCAAAACTTGATTCACCCAATGAGTTAAATAGTCGTGTTCAATCTTCTGCATCTAAAGGTCCTGTACTGGCACATGACATGACTCCTATGGAAGTTCTGGTTCGTAATAACACTAAGGATTTGATTAAAATGAGTCTCAGTATTACATGCAGAGATGTAGCTGGAGAAAATTGTGTAGAGGGTGCCAAGGCAACTGTCTTATGGGCTGGTGAGTTTCTTTCATGATGCGTTTATATTGAGTGTTTTGGTTTCGCAAATCTACTATAATCATTTGATGCTAGTTATTTACATTGTATAATTGTTGCACTAGTAAGTTCACAAACTAGAATATTGCCACACTTCTTTTGAGAGGCTAATCAGGATCCTGCCTATGATGATTTTGAATGCATGCCAATTTAGTGTTATGAAAATCTTTTGAGTGTAACATAGGCATATAAAAGACACGAATTGCTTTGTTATCCCCATTATTAAAAACCTATTGACTAGTTTTTATTCTTTTTCTTAATTTTATTTTAGGTATTTTGAGTGGGATCACAATTGAGATTCCTCCACTTCAAGAAATCAAGCATTCTTTCTCTTTGTATTTTCTTGTCCCTGGTGAATATACATTGGTAGCTGCTGCATTGATAGATGATGCTAATGACATCCTCAGGGCTAGAGCAAGGACTCATTCCCCTGATGAGCCAATCTTCTGTTGTGGACCTCCGTATAATGTCCGTGTCATTGGGACTGCCTGATAGTTTTTGGTCTGTCCTAATTGATTGGAAACTCCCATAGCAGATAATGGTAGATTAATTAAAGGAATGCTGCTCTTAGTAGACTAAAGTGCCAATTTTTTATATGGGACCGGCAAGAGTTATGCATTGCCTTTTCTTCTCTCTCTCTTTCAGTGAACCACCTTCTACTGAAAGTTGAAGTTTCTTCCTTTTTTTTTTTTTGGTGTGGTTATGAAAAAAAAAATGTATAACTAGATCTGTAGCTGCTTGTGTATCGATGTTCTAAGCATTATATTGAAACACTTTATTTTTTCTAGGCGTTTTGATGTTGTATCATATTGTTAAAAAAAAGTTGTTACGTTTTTTTACACTAACATATTCTGAAACCAAATTTTTTTTTTCCTGTTCTCCTGGTTCTATTTGCAATCTGATTATTGAAAATGCATTGATGGTTCATTATAGGATAAAATTGAACTATTATATGAAATCTATGTAGAAATAAATGAAATCCATGTTGACTAATAGCCAAATTTTCTGATTATTTATGAAATAGTGCAAAGTGAAGTTGAACTCTTAAGATCAAAGCTTGCTGAATCTAAAGGCCTATAAGACTCCTGGTATTTGGATGTGTTCCTTTTCTGAGTGCTGCATATTTTCTTAATTCATGATAATCCACTTTAGCTATTGTTCTGTGCAATATTAGATCTGGTTAAATGATTAAAATGTCCTAGATAATTGAAAAAGAGATACGACGTGAAATGAGTTGAAAAAGAGAGGTAGTAAATGGTTAAATCTGAATAATTCAGCCAAAAATAATAATAATTCGGAATTGACAAAGAGAGTCACAAATGAGTCTAAAAAGGATTGAGAATTAAGATTGATTAATTTATAGTTGTAAATAGATAGGACTGTAATAATTAGTAAATGAATCTAAAAAGGATTGTAAATGGTTAATTTAGAAGTGATAAAGATATTAACGTTGCTGGCATCGGAGTAGTTATTCAAGCTCTTCTGAGAGGCGATGCAGATTTGTCCGAGTATGTTCATGTGATTGAGGATATCCTCTTCCAAGTTAACGAGTTAAGTTTTTTCTGTTTCTGTTTCTGTGTTTTGATTGATGTTCCTTAGTTATGTTCAATAAAATACCAATCTGGTTTCTCAAAAAAGAAGAAGATAAAGAGATAATGTAGTGTGTGAAAAATAGATGGTGTGAATGATTAATTTAGAATTGATAAAGATATAGGTCCGTATAGATGTCAATCAGGTGTAGCAAGGTCGAATTATGGTGTCCCCTCCATGCAAGAAAAACCTGTGCAAAACAGGAGCATGCCAGTTCGAGATAGGGTGCATAGCGGAGATATTTTGTCATCCCTAATTAGATTGTTAGAGAGAAATAAAAAGAGTGATGAAAATGAGAGTGCTAAGAGAGAATAATACAAATGTATTTAGGAGATGATAATACAAAATTAAATTATAAATCAGATATTCAAAAAATTAAATTTTATATTGGAGGTGAGACAAGGCTAGATGGGATAGGGTAAGCAAAATTCATCCATTATTATAGATGGGAAAAACCTGCACATATCAGAATGGATCAAGTGGGATAGAGAATTTTTGCCATCCCTACCTCTGTATATATATTAAATGAGTTGAAATATGTTCAAAACATTTCCTTAGTTATCGAAAGGATCCAAATATCCAATACACATTTAGGTCAAGCGTTGTGCCCCAAGTTTTGCCATTTACCTAAATGGTCACAATTCCATTTGCACTTTGTAGGCCCTACTCTTTAGTAAATATTTTGTATTTACTTATTTACAGCTCTCGTCTTCCTTCTTCTTCTTCTTCTTCTTCTTCCTTTTTTTTTTTTTTTTTTTTTTTTTTTTTTTTTTTTTTGTTGTTTATTGTTTTTTTGTTTGGTGTCTAGGTTACTAGTGTTGCTCATTGCATCATGACCACCTCTCCACCCAGCAGAATGGACAGTAAATTTGACATTAAATGTGTTTAAAGTTGGTCTCAATAGTGGGTTGGAATTGAGTCTCATCAAAGGACTTGGACCCCTTTGAATTTGTCCAACAAGGGATTTTCTATGCGTTTTTTATTTTTTATTTTTTATTTATGAAGGATTTTCTATGCGTATTAAACCACTATAGTATCATATATTTTATTATGTTATACTTTAACTCTTTTGTTTCTTTTATTGTGTTATATTTCCCTTTCTTTCATACAAATATACAACTCAACAGCATATTTTTTTGCGCTTTGAAGTAAGCAACGAACTTCGAAGAATGATTGATACCCAGGTAATCTTAGTCGTAAATGATGGATACTAGGTGTTGTGTGTATCAACCTGCGTGGTGTTGTAACCAAACATTAAGTATCCCACCTGAGAAGTGCGTTTGCAAGAATGAAACTCCACAGTTCATGAGGCTAATAATTGGAGTCCTCTAAATAACACCCAGTATATGAGATGCTAATGGTCTTTGAATAGCCTTTATTAGAATTGTAAAGCTAGTTTTCTATGTATCCCTTTTCTATTTTCAACTTTGATAAGATATTGATTCTATAAAAAAAAAACAAAAATTAAAAATTAAAAAAAGAAAAGAAAAAAAAGAAGACTTTAATAAGATACAGGATTAGAATAACAGATTCAAGCTTTTGAGGTCTTATTGGTCATAATTTATAACCATTTGGGCTTGGACCATTTACTGGAAAGCCCATAATTAGTGACACACATGAAGATTCAATATAACCTATTGGTATAATTTTTGACTTGATGATAATGCAAATTAATCATCATAGAACGAACACCTTAAATTAGAATTTTATTGTATTTATCAATTTATTTTTTTTAGTTTTCATGTTTTGTTATTTTTCCAGACAAAAGGTTAAAAATTTACTAGGGCATGTTGGTGGATTGAAAAATTAAGGACCGAATGTTGTGAAAGCGAAAAGAAGAGACCTCCCTGGAATTGTCTGTTAGGAGAAGGCGACTCCTTTACCTCTTAGGAGAAGGCGACTCCTCACGGGTCACGTTTTCTATCCTACCGACAAATTCAATTTTTATGATGTGTGGGTTTAGGCATATTTATATTATTGTATATAAGATTAATATGGCATTAGTCATCTTTATTCTTTAATGTCAACAATATATGAGTGATTTGATTGCTCTTATAATTTCTTATCATTCTTAATATCTATGACAAGCTTTGTTGTAGCAATTTTTCACGTTGATAATGATATGGATTTGATTAGCACTGTTAATTTCTTTTAATTCTTTGAATTTCCTCTTTTTATTTTTGCAAGGACCGGATAAGAGCAATGGTGTAAAGTGCATTGTGTGGTTTTGGCTGAAAGGATTCAACAAATTTGTTTTGTAGTCTTGACTCTTTAAAGATTTTGTCAAGAGTCTTGACAAAATCTTTAAAGAGTTTTAATCTTCTGTTCTTTACCGGTTGGGGAGATGAAACATGCACTGTATTTAAAATGGAAATGCAAAAGAAGAATATGGAAAATGTGAGAATTCTAATAATTATGAAAATGATTGTGATAGATAAGCTAAATGATAAGATATAATAGTTAAATAATAAATGCACCTTGATCCTTGCCTGCTTTCCTTCTATAACACAAGAAACATATATTTCCTACAGGAAAAAAAAAAAAAAAGAAAAAAAAAAAAATCTCAATCCCTTCTAAAAAGTTTCCGAAACTTTCTCGAAAATCAGAAATGATTTTTGCCTTTAAATTTTAATAATTTTACCATTTTTTTGTGTGTGGATAATTCCCATTTAGGTTTATAAATAACGCAGGGCTTTTATTTTAAGAATAGTAAAAAAAAAATTTCTATCATTCATCTCAAAAAAAAAAAAAAAAAAAAAAGTAAAATAGACAAAGTTTAGTTACAAAATTTGTTGTAGTTTAAGGTTGTAATCTTACTCAATATCACTAAAATTACTACATATTTTGAAAATCCAGCCGTTGGATTGCATGTTTTTTACACTCTTAATATACATGTCAAATTCTGTGTCAATCGGATATTATTTATTTTATGATCTATTAGCTTATATTTTATACATAATTTAAACTACAAAATTTGCAATTTAAACAATTGATTGATGACATAATTATTGATCTTTAATTTTTTAGAAATTTTGCAAGCATGGAGGATATAAGAAGAAAATGAAATCCAATGGTAGATTTGTTAAAATTCACCTCCAATAAAAAGATATTGAGTAAAGTTGTAGTTTTAGGTTACAACTAATTTTGTAACTAAATTTTGTCTTAATAAAATTAACCATGGTTATTCTTGTTTAGTTTTCTTTCAAAACAATGAGAGAGTTGAAACTTAGATCAGACAACATGAGGCCTTCTTCCAATAATAGAGTTAATTATCTTATGAGCCTGTTTTATGGAGCAAGCCACTCACAAAATTTGGAACCCAAAACCTTATGAGTAGGGAGTACACTCATAAGATACCACCTCTGATAGTACAAGATGCTTGGCAGGCAGCGTAGAGAGGTGAATTCAGTAATATTTATTATTTTGTTTGAACGTAAACCATAATGATAGATTTTCTTGACCTCCTAAACTTTATTTAAAAAAAAAAAATAATAATATTCAGAGAGGAGAAATGTTATAGTAAATTAGTAATAGGTGTTTATTATGATGCAAGAGGCTCAAAACTCATTGTTGGTTCTTCTAAAAAAAAAACTCATTGTTGTCGTATGTCCATACAGTTGTAAATTAAGCAAATTAATCCTAAAAAGTAATTGTAGGGACCTGCTTCGAGTCCTAGGCCCAAAAGATGGATGGACTTAGGCTCAAGAAACCTAAAGTAATAAATTTGTAGAGAATGGGTCGAAGAACTGGGCTTTAGTGAACTGGTCAACCAATAAGGTAGATCTTGATGACGAGAGAATGAAAATAAATTAGTTTAGACTCTAGAAAATCATTCTCGGCCAAGTCCGAGGAGACTGATTCTCTTCTATAAATATTCCAGTTAGGTTACAAGTTTTGTTCTAGAGAACTATAGTGTTTTTCCTTCTTTTTCCTCCCCCCTCCTTATGGAGGGTCTCTTACATTATATAGCTCCCTTTGGACCATCTTAATCCTACACTTGTTGATCATTTAATCTCTTACTTGAGTGCCCGTCCATCAGATACTCTCTCTGATTTTCTGTGAGTTGTGGTAGCCAAGGCAACACTGTTTAGAGGTCATCTCAACATAAATGCGGCCAGAAAAGTAGCTGCAGTGCATTTAATGCGGTAGTAGCAGTTAGATATTTCTGAGTTCTCATCATTCTCAGGCGTTTATAATGCACATCCTTATCATTGGAGCTTCCTGAAAGGTCACCTTGATTGTTGGAATACATATTTGGGTTGTTTTTATCATATCCGAGGAGATGTTCCTCCTCAGACCACCTTCCCATTTGCATCTTGCTCATTAAATCTTGAGTCTGAACCGTTCTTTACCGTTCGTTCCTCCTCGGACCACCCATGCTCTCGGACAAGGCCCAAAGCCCAATATATAATTTGGGCTCTTAACCCTACAATAGCCCCTCAAAACTCCGGTTTTTTTCTTTCATCCGAGGAGAAAACTGGGGTTTTGAATTTTTAAAAGATAATTCTACTTTATCATTTGATTTACATGTGTGGGAGTGCCGTTTTACGCGCCCCATAATGGCCACTGACGTTTCGAAGTCCGTGAGGCGCCATTAATTGCTCCAGGTGGCGCTTTGTTCCCTAGATCTAACGATGAGGCGCAGATCCAACGGTTGATCTTTTTCTTGAAATTTTGAGCGGGATAACTCCCACTTATTTTCACCCTCTATATAAAGCCTTGAGGGAAATCATTCTCCCCTTACTTTACGAATTTTCAAGCTCTCTAGAGATCTCAAGCACTCCAACTCACTAAAAACTCCACACTCCTAAGTTTCCTTAACTCTTTCCCTTAAGAAATTCCCAAAAGATTTTTCTTAAGGTTCAGGATTTAATACACTCATTTTCGTAAGTATCTATTTCTTTAAACTTTCTTTTTCTCCTCGGCCAACCTCCTCGGCCTTCTTTCTTTTTTAGAAAACTTCCTTCGTGTCACCTACGCTTGCTTAGATGGGTAGATGTAAGCACTTAGTAGACTCTCTGGCTAGTATGAAGGGATTTAGGGCTAGATACCACATTCCGTAGGGAGAAGCCCTGCAATATTGTGCCCCAGACCAAATTCTTACCAATAGAGAAGTGGGTGAAGTCATCATTCCTATGATTGCTTTCATAAAGGGAGGAATGACGCTTCCTATAGGTAGGGTAACCAGGGATTTCCTGATTAACCACAGACTGACTCCCCATCAGTGCACCCCTAACCTATTTAGGGTCCTGGGTTGCGTAGACGCTCTCAACGAGCAGATGGGCTTGGGACTCACGTGGCATGATGTGGTTCATATGTACGAGTGCCACAAGCTTGCCGGCGCGGGATACCATCTCAAGTCCCGGTCCGACATCGTCAGACTGATATCGTGCCTTCCCAAGTCAAACAAGGGCATGAATGATGACTACCTTATTATCTTCGGGGAGTGGAATGACGGTCTTCACTGCCCAACTCGGGTAGGAGATCTAGGTGGGGTACTCTAGGATTAGTCCCTTTGGCAGGAAATTTAGCGCTCTTAGTTTTGTCCCCTTTCACTTTTAACACTTCATCTTATTTTGATGGTAGTTTTTGTTGGTTTGACCATGAGTTCCTCCTCAGATGTTTTTGCAAATAAAAACCATGTCGCTCCGAGACTCAGCCTGGTCAACGTTCCGGCCCTCAACTATTTGCTGAGGTCTGAGGTCTTTGTTAGTGAGGATAGGTAGCTGCAAGCCGCTCACTTAGTACTTGACTACGAGCCTCTGTCTCGCACATTTCAGGACGTAGGCCAGGCAATAAGGGCTGGTGACGCTAGATTAGCACGCATAGACGTCTCTAAGCCGGGGTTTTTGGCTCGGAGAAACCTTCCGCCTATTGAGCTGCCTATTCAACGCGTCCCTCCGAAAGTAGCCGTTCTGAGAGAGTAGACAGCTTCTGTACAATTATCCCTCGAGGCCGAGATTGACCAATTCTGTCTCGAAGAGGAGGGAGCACCAAAAAGGCCCATGGAGCTCTCAGATTCCGAAACCGAGTCCGACAGATTTTCAACTGCTCATCCTCCAAAGTTAATTGTTGCCCGAGTCGACACTAGCTTAGAGGAAGAAGAAAAAGGCATGGACTTGAAGCAAAGGTCCGGTTTAAAGGGTCTACTGGCCAACAGGAACAAGGGGTCAACTTCGAAAGAAGTCCCCAAGACACAAGTTCCTCCTACTCTCCCTCTTCCTCTTCCGCTCCCTACTGACCTCGGATTGCATGCCAATCCAAATCTGAAGAAGAAAAGGCCAGTGCAGGATCTAGAGGAAGGTGAGGTGGCCCTCAGAAGGGCACTAAACAACAGAGGATCATTAAGGATCCTAAGGACAAGAGGGCTAAATCTATGGAGAGCTGAGAGGAGGCTGATGTGCGTCGACAGCAGCGCACCTGGGCTCCTAGGATAGAGCTGGATGGATCTGCCATTTCTTGGGATGCTTCCATCTGGGAGTCCCAAAAAGGGTAGGCAGCCTACCTCGTTGAAGCCCTAGAGATGCCCCTTCTCCTCCCTAGGGATATGAAGGCCCTCAGGCGCATGAGACAACCTGACCTATTCATGTCACTGAAGAGAGATCTTGCCATGGTAAGCTAAGAAGTGCCTCAACTCGTTGTCGTCAACTTTTTATACGTATATGTATATAATCCCTTTGCTATTTTTATACAAGTCACCCAACAAATTTTCGTGGCCGAGAAGTGGGTTCGGAATGCTCATAATGAAGTTAGAGCTGAGGCCCACTCCCGTTTCGAGGTCGAGAAGGCTCTTGGAGTCTTTAAGCAAGAAAAGACGGAGCTGTCCTAGAAGCTAAAGGAAGCGGACAGGGCTCCCTGAGTGCCGAGGCGGGTCTAAAAACCGTGGAGAGGCAGGCCGAGGATCAGTGCCAAAAGCTGCATTTAACTGAAATAGATCTGGCTACCGAAAGGCAGATGGTTCGAGATCTCAAGGCGGAGCTCCAGAAGGCCAAGGATGCGGTTCGGACGGCCAGGGAAGCTTCCGAGGCCGCGGAGAAGGCATCCTACGAGTGTGGGGTGCAGGAAACAAAGACCCGGCTGACCGAAGAGGTGGCCGGAGTATGTAGAGACTACTACGCTGAGTCATGGGCAGTAGCGCTTGACCGAGCGGGAGTCCCTGCGGACTCCGAGTTGAGGAGGATCGAGAATGTTTTCTTCCCCGAGGACATTCGAGAAGTCCCAGCAATGCCACCTCTTCTCGTTGCTAATCCTCTCATTCTTATCTAGGCCCTTACTTCTGATGCTGAGGTCTTAACGGGGGTCGGAAAGGGTAAGGAGGTTCTGTCAACGGAAAAGGCCATTCAGTCTGAGGACGACCTCACAATCAAGGACGTAGTCTCCAAGACCAAGGATGCGGAGGCTAAGTCCAAGGTTGGTGATGTCTACCCCAAGGCTGCTGATCCCAAGAAAGACCCTCCCCAAGCCAAGGCCTAGATATAGGATTTTCTTTTGCAGTTTTCCATGTGTATTTTTTTGTAATGGCATTCTGCCACCAAACGTAATGTATTCCAGCTCTTGTTTAATGAAAGTGTTTTGCCCTTCGTCCCTTGTACTTTTACTTTACATGCCTTATTATTACCATAGGTAGCGTTGAACTGTTACCACTCATACTTTAATAAAGGCTAGCAGTAATACAAAGCTAATGATTTAAGTAATCCGATTAAGTACCAGCAATGAAGAGGTTTACCACATATTCGTATTAAGGGTTAGACCTTCTATAATGAGGGCTGGATCTTATGGAGATAAATATATATATATATATATCTATATATATATATATCTATATATATATATATAAATCTATATATATATATATATATACTTTGCAAAAAATAAATAAATAAAAAATAAAAGGGGCAGACAACCTTCACCCCGCTCATTACTTAGGTAAATAAGTAAGGACTTCAACTTTCTCGAAGCTATCAGTCTGAGGAGTTGTGCATAATCCTGAATATGTTTTGACACTTAGTGAAGGACCAATAGGTATCACAGTGTTAATTTTTCCCGGGTATGTGATCTGAGGATATGTTTAATCACTTATAAAGACGTCAGAGTGTTAATTTTCCCAAAGCATCTGGTCCGAGGACTCAAGCATGACTAAGGTTTTGTTTAATCACTTTGTAAAGATGTCTTAGTGTTAATTTCCCCAAAAGATCTGGTCCAAGGACTCAGGCATGACTAAGGTTCTGTTTAATCACTTTGTAAAGATGTCATAGTATTAATTTCCCCAAAGCATCTGGTCCGAGGACTCAGGCATGACTAAGGTTCTGTTTAATCACTTTTATAAAGACGTCATAATGTTAATTTTCCCAAAGCATCTGGTCCGAGGACTCAGGCATGACTAAGGTTCTGTTTAATTACTTATAAAGACGTCAGAGTGTTAATTTCCCCAAATCATCTGGTCCGAGGACTCAGGCATGACTAAGGTTCTGTTTAATCACTTTTATAAAGACGTCATAGTGTTAATTTCCATAAAGCATCTGGTCCGAGGACTTAAGAATGACTAAGGTTCTGTTTAATCACTTTGTAAAGATGTCATAGTGGGAAGTACGATGTATTTATACAATAAATGAGTCATATGACAAAGGAAACTTTCATTAATAATAATACATTTTCAGTTTGTTTACATTCCAAGGTCGTGGTATTACACGTTCATCTAGGTCTTCGAGGAAATAAGCTCCTATGCTAGCCACCCAAGTGATGCGGTATGGCCCCTCCTAGTTGGGCCCTAGTTTTCCCTACGCTGGGTTCTTTGCAGTACCTAGAACATTTCTCAACACCAAGTCTCCAGGAGCTAACGGTTTCAGCTTCACATTGGCGTCATAACTTTACTTGAGCTTATGTTGGTAATATGCCAGTTGGACCATTACATTTTCTCTTCGCTCCTCAGTTAAGTCTAGGCTCTTCCCCAATAGCTCATCATTGTTGTTCGGAGTGAAAGAAATCGTCCTCAGCGTTGGAAATCCAGTCTCCAAAAGAATAACAGCTTCGGCCCCATATGTCATTGAAAATGGTGTCTCTCCTGTTGACCTGAGAGGCGTAGTCCGATATGTCCAAAGGACGTATGGCAACTCTTCCACCCATCTTCCTTTCGCATCATCCAACCTCTTCTTGAGTCCGTTCACTATGACATTGTTTACAGCCTCGGCTTGTTTATTTCCTTGGGGATAAGCTGGGGTGGAATACATATTTGTAATTCCAAGATCACAACAGTATCTCCTAACTGATTTGCTGTCAAATTGAAGGCCATTATTTGAGATGAGGGTACGAGGGACCCCGAATCGTGTGACAATATTTTTCCAAACAAATTTTTTGGCATCCACGTCCCTGATATTTGCCAAAGGCTCAGTTTCAACCCACTTGGTGAAGTAGTCCATGCCGACCAGCAAATATCTCTTGTTCCCTACTGCATTGGGGAAATGGCCAATGATGTCTAAGCCCCATTGAGTAAATGGCCAAAGGCTGGATAGGGGGTTAAGGACTCCTCCTGGTTGATGTATATTTGGTGCAAATATTTGGCATTGATCATACTTCCTCACATATTCTTACGCTTCCTTTTGCATATTTGGCCACCAATAGCCCTAAGTGATGGCTCGATGAGATAAAAATCTGCCTCCTGTGTGGTTTCCACAAATCCCTTCATGTAACTCTTTGAGGAGTAGTTCTGATGCCTCAGGGTGTATGCAAAGCAAATATGGCCCAGAGAAAGAGCATTTGTACAATTTCTGATCCTCGGATAGCCAGAACCGAGGAGCCTTTCTCCATATCTTGTCGGCCTCTGACTTCTCTTCGGGCAGGATATCCTCCTTAAGGAACATAACTATAGGGTCCATCCAGCTCGGCCCTACCTTGACTTGATGGATCTGGACCGTGTCTCCTCTCATCACAGCAGGCCTGCACAGGTCCTCGACAAGTATGACCCGAGGCAAACTCTGCGCCGAGGAGGTTGCTAGTGTGGCAAGGGAATCAGCATGTGTGTTTCCACTTCTACGAATATGTGATAGGTCGAAAGATTCGAACCCTGACTGCAAGTGTCTAACCTGACTCAAGTACCCTTGCATTCTTTCATCTCTCGCTTCAAACTCTCCTTTCACTTGGCCGACAACTAATTTTGAGTCCAAGAACATTTCTACTGCCTTGGCGCCTATACTTCGAACCATGGCCATTCCCATCAGCAGAGCCTCATATTCGGCTTCGTTATTTATGGCCGAGAAGTCCAGCCTTAATGATTTCTCAATGGTAATCTTTTCGGGGGATACTAGAACTAGCCTCACTCCGGATCCCCTCTGATTTGCTACACCATCAATGTATACTTTCCAGGATGAGGGACCTTGCTCGGAGATCATGCCAACCGATTTTCCATCTATGCCGCACTTCTTTGCTTCTACTTCTAATAGGGATTCAGCAAACTCGGCTACCAGATCCGCGAGGACTTGTCCCTTAACAGAGGTACGAGGCATGTATTTGATGTCAAAAGCCCCTAGGATTGTGGCCCATTTGATAATCTTCCCCGTGTAATCAGCGCTTCGGAGTAGAGATCTGAGCGGAAGCTAAGTTAGAACGATAATTGTGTGTGCTTGGAAGTAATGAGGGAGTTTACGTGTGGCATGTACTACTGCAAAGATAGCTTTTTCCAGTGGTAGATAACGAATCTCAGCTTCATGTAGTGACTTGCTCACATAATAAACTGGCATTTGTATGCCGCTATTAACTCGCACCAAGACCAAGCTTATAGCGTTAGGGGCCATAGTAATATAAGCAAACAGGACCTCATCCGCCTCAAGACTGGACATGATTGGTGGCCGAGAGAGATAATCCTTAAGCTGCTAGAAGGCTAGAGTGCATTCCTCGGTCCACTCAAATCCCTTTCACTTATTCTTCAACAGGAAGAAGGGTCTGCATCTATCCGCTGACCGGGAGATAAACCGGTTCAAGGCAGCAGTCATTCCAGTTAGCCTCTAGACTTCCTTGGGGTTCCGTGGTGGTTGTAAACTGTTAATCGCTTTAATTTGATCGGGGTTGACCTCAATTCTGCGATGTGTAACCATGTACCCCAAAAACTTTCCTGACCCGACCTCGAAAGAGCATTTGGAAGCATTAAGGCGCAACTTGTGTTTCCTCAGAATCTCAAAAATGTTCCCGAGATCTTCTATGTGCTTGGACACTACCTTACTTTTTACCACCATGTCGTCTATATAGACCTCAATGCTCTTGCCCAACTGCAGTTCAAACATCCTAGTTATCATCCTTTGATAGGTAGACCCTACATTCTTCAAGTCGAACGGCATGACTTTGTAGTGGTAGTTTCCGGTGGGAGTAACGAAAGCTGTCTTTTCCTGATCATCCAAGGCTAATGGTATTTGGTGATATCCCTGAAAGGCATCTAAGAAGCTCATTCGAGGATGGCCTACGGTTGCATCTATCAGCTGGTCTATCTTAGGCATAGGGAAGGGATCCTTTGGGCAAGCCCTATTCAGATCTGTGAAGTACACACACACTCGCCATTTCCCACTATTCTTCTTTACCACCACGGTATTGGCCAACCACTCAGGGTAGAATACCTCCTTGAAATCCCCTGCCCACTTGAGCTTCACCACCTCGTCTCTGACAGCATCGGAGTGATCCCTAGATGAGCGCTGAGATGGTTGCTTTTTGGAGATGATTGATGGATTGACGTTCAAGTGATGACATATGAAGCTTGGATCCACCCCGGGAGCTTCATAAGCACTCCACGTGAACACGTCTATGTTCCTCCTAAGGAACTCCACCAGCTCTTCCTTCTCCCGAGGGGGCAGCCGTGCTCCGACCTAGAAGAACTTCTCCAGGTCATCGCTGACAACAACCTTCTCTAAATCTTCACACTCTGTCTCCTCAGTTGTCCCATCCGAGGGTAATGTCTGGCCCTTTGATTGCTATAAGCCCCCATCTGCAAAGGCCGAGGGCTCCATTTCTGGTTGATGCCTTATCGCGGTGATCAAGTATTGCCTCGCCACTGACTGGCTCCTCACTATTTCTTCGATCTGGTTCCCAGACGGGTATTTCACATTCTAATGTAGAGTGGAGGAGACGGCTTCCAGGGCATGGAGCCAAGGTCTTGCCACAATGGCAGTGTAGAGAGAATAGGCGTCCACCACAATGAAATTCACCTCCACCACTTCTAATTCCGCCTGCACGGGTACCCTAATCTGACCATTTGGAATGACAACATTCCCATCGAAGCTCACCAAAGGCGAATCATAGGCTGTCAAATCCTCGGGCTTTAGGTTCAGCCCTTTGTATAAGTCAGGGTACATGATCTCTGCTTCGCTACCTTGATCTACCATCACCCTCTTCATGTCATACCCTCTTATCCTGAGGGTGATCACTAATGCGTCGTCATGTGGCTATATGGTTCCCGCCTTGTCTTCATTCGAAAAGCTCAATGCTAGTCGGGCCTCCATTCTTGCCCTCTTCAGCATTCGACTAGAGTCCTCAGTGGGTAGCTGAGTTACGGACATTACCCTAGAGGGCTGCGAGCCGGTTCTCCCTAGAGCGGCGAAGATGACATTGATTGTACCCAAAAGAGGCCCGGAAGAGGCGTTCCCTTGAGCCCTTGATTCTGTCTGGTCTCTCTACCCGTTGGGTCGATACAAAAATTGTTGCAACCTTCCATCCCTGACCAGTTGCTCCAAGTGATTCCAAATATTCTTACAGCCTTCGGTCGTGTGTCCTTGGTCCTGATGGTATTGGCAATAAAGGCTCTGGTTGCGCTTGGTAGGGTCCCCTGCCATCTTGTTTGGCCATCTGAAGTATGGCTCACCTTTGATTTTCTCCAATACTTGATGTACTGGTTCTTGGAACACCACGTTAACCGCCTGAGGAGTCGTAGGCCCAGATTGCCCAATGAAATCCCTCCGGGGTCTGTTATGGTTGTATCGGTCCGACCTGAAATCCCCCCTCTTTTGGGGGATAGCCTTGCCTTTCCTTTTGCTTTGCTGTTGGTCTTCCTCAACCCTCTTGTACCTATCAATCCGTTCCATGAATTAGCGCACACTAGTGACAGGTTTGCTAGTCAAAGATTTCCTCAACCCATGCTTAGCTGGGAGGCCGGCCTTGAAGGTGCTGATTGCCACGTTATCAAAGTCACCATCAATCTCGTTGTACATTTCCCAGTATCTGTCCGAGTACGTCTTCAGAGTCTCCCCTTCTCGCCCCTTCTCGCATGGATAAGGACAGTAGGGAATCAATGGGCCGAGAGACCCTAGTACACGTAATAAAACGAGAGCCAAAAGCCCTGGTGAGCTCCTTGAATGAGCCTATGAAATCTGCCTTTAGGCCGTCGAACCATCTCATCGCCACGGGTCCCAGACTGGATGGGAACACCTTGCACATCAAGGCTTCGTCCTTAGAATGGACAGCCATTCTCTTACTGAAATGGCTCACATGCTCCACCGGGTCCGTTCGTCCATTGTAGATGGTGAACGTCGGCTGATGAAAACGTCGAGGAAGGATTGCTCCTTCAATCCTACGCGTGAAGGACGACTTGGAAATCTAGTTCAACGCTTTGCTCATAGCATCATTTCCTAGTCCTCTGCGAGTCGGGCTTTTATACCTACGTTTGTGATGGTGCTCTTCCTTGTAGGAAAAAGTCTTACTGGGTGGGGTCATTGACCTTCGTTGGTAACTGGCGTCCTCTCCACCCTCAGAGGAAACGTCAAAGTTGGAGGGGGTTCGCCTTCGGCGTGCATGGCGCAGCTTTCTCTTCAATTGGTCAACCTCCAGTTACAGGGCTTTGGTATCCTCCTCATGAAAGAGGTGGCTCTTCCCTCGGAACTGACTCCTACCGGTCTGGACAGTACGCGCACTCCCCTCCCGGCCTCTTCTACGCTCGAGGTTGACAAAAGGATTCTCACGTTGGGATCCTATAAATTCTGCCTGGTGTGGACCTGAGTCTACCATGGTTGAACGCTTGCCTCATTGAAACACCGAAACTCTCCCCACAGACGGCGCTAATTGTAGGGACCTGCTCCGAGTCCTAGGCCCAAAAGATGGATGGACTTAGGCCCAAGAAGCCCAAAACAATAAATTTGTAGAGAATGGGTTGAAGAACTGGGTTTTAGTGAACTGGTCAACCAATAAGGTAGATCTTGATGACGAGAGAATGAAAATAAATTAGTTTAGACTCTAGAAAATCATCCTCGGCCAAATCCAAGGAGACTGATTCTCTTCTATTAATATTCCAGTTAGGTTACAAGTTTTGTTCTAGAGAACTACAGTGTTTTTCCTTCTTTTTCCTCCCTCCCCCCCTCCTCATGGAGGGTCTCTTACATTATATAGCTTCCTTTGGACCATCTTGATCCTACACTTGTTGATCATTTAAGCCTTTACTCGAGTGCCCGTTCCATCAGACACCCTCTCTGGTTTTCAGTGAGTTGTGGTAGCCAAGGCAACACTGTTCAAAGGTCCTCTCAACATAAATGCGGCCAGAAAAGTAGCTGCAGTGCATTTAATGCGGTGGTAGCAGTTAGATATTTCTGAGTTCTCATCATCCTCAGGCGTTTATGATGCACGTCCTTATCATTGGAGTTTCCTGGAAGGTCACCTTGATTGTTGGAATACATATTTGGGTTGTTTTTATCATATCCGAGGAGATGTTCCTCCTCGGACCACCTTCCCATTTGCATCTTGCTCATTAAATCCTGAGTCTGAACCGTTCTTTACCATTTGTTCCTCCTCGGACCACCCACGCTCTCAGACAAGGCCCAAGGCCCAATATATAATCTGAGCTCTTAATCCTACAGTAATAAGTTCAAGAAAATGTGATTTATCTCTCTCTATTTTTTTTTTAAATATACAATTTGATAATTATGGTAATATAATAATTGATAGGCATTTATTATGATTGTCTTTTTTTTTTTTTTTTTTTGAGAAACATATTATGATTGTCTTATATACATAACTATCTATTCTACCATTTAAAGAAAATATAGAAAATATGATGTGGTAGAATTTTAATGAATGGTATAAGTATAAGAGGTTTTATGGGGAATCTTTATAGAATTTAAGCTTAATTAAAAAATATTTTTTTGAGAAACAATTAAAAAAATTTATTAGAATAATAAAGTGATAAAACTTGGATTTCAAAAGATTATGTGCCAACATTAGAAGAAGTAACAAAAAATCAAAAATTTTCATTTTATATAATATACAGATATACATACATATAGATACTATACAACTGAGTGGTATCACAAGGAATATTATGACTATAAATTTTAATCCTTTCCAATAGTTGAAAAGAATAAAATTAGTATAGGAGTTTTTTTTCATCTAATATTGTGAATTTGTGATAAAGAAAAAAATGATTTTTTTTCTTCATCATATTGCCTTTTAACCTCCATTTATTTAGTGTGGTGTGAGATATAGATTTTTTTTCTGAAAATTTTAGTAGAAAATAATTTCTAAAATTAAGTTATATTTTTAATGGGATTTTCTATTACCCAAATATATTTTTCCTTTTACTTATTTTTCTTAATACTATCAAACACAAGAAAACGTGTGAAACTATTTTTACAATAGGTTTTTAATTGAAACAAACGTAGCGTTAAATATACTTTTGACACCACGTAACCTAAATATTTAGTTTTTTTTTTTAATAAAAAAGAGGGGGTAAAGGAGGCAACCTAAGTTAGCGTATTCCATCTAGGCTTGACCATAGTCACACTCCATGTGCTCTTTAATTTTTCCTTGCCAGCTCTCCATGTGCTGCGACTTACATGCATGTATATATACCAAGTGTGTCATTCACTATCACAAACTTTTCCTTTTCGAAATTTCGTAGTCATCACTTATCATATATTGAAAAGTAAAAACTTCCAAAACCATGCTAATAAAAGTGCCAAAATATTTTTTAATTTCCCTGGATACACAAATTCTTCCAAGGAATTCCTCGAAAGCAATCATTATTCCTTGCATACTGATTGCTAAATAGTAAAATATCCATCAAAAACAGTGCTCCGAGAATTTCCAAAACCAGTCTCACTATGACACTATACCAGCTGTTTCAACTTAGTCCACAAATTTTATGCGCTTAAAATGCCACAAACGACTCTTCCTTGTTGCTTTGAGAGTAGAATTTGTGTGTATAAAATTCTTAAAAAGTTCTCTACCTTCACGCCACAATGACAATATCCGTCTTTGCCTTGCATTGACAAAATGGTCTAAACCTTTGTCTAGAAGTCCCTTATGGTTCTCTCTGTCTCTTGCCATGTGTGTATATGCACCATCAACATCATGTAAAATAGGGAAATATGCCCCCATTTATACTTTTATAGTAATTTTGTCAGCATGAATTCTCAGTTTCCTTAACTATGCTAACTGGTCACTATCACAAATTCACAATTCACTGAAAAGAGAGAGAGAGAGAGAGTAAGCAAATGGGTGCGACATCACACAAAGAAGAGCAAATAAACAAAACCCATCATCAAAACCATGCTTCACCTTATCCTATGTCTTTTGATACCTTTTTCCTCATCTATCATATCACCTACATTGGCTGGTGGGGCTGTTGATGCCTCTTACTTATTCTGGCTGGTGTTCCCAATTCTTACTGTCGAACCTGGACTTTCTAATTAAGCTTTCTTACGCGCACTCGTAAAGAGAGTGCATGATGCTTCTATAGTATGTTCTATGGAGGCAAATATTCGTAATTGGCTACTGTTTGTACTTAGCTAAATAAGGTAAAAGTAGATGTTGTATGTGATTTATACTTATAGACACTAATCTCAAACTTTTGTTTGGCGGAATGCATTATAATCTCAAGTCTCAACTCTATTTCAAAAGCAATACTAAGAATTTATAAAACATGTGCAAAGTAACCACTCAGCGACTAGGATTCGACTCCAAGATGATTAAATTTATAGCTAACACATATATATTGGTCCAATTATATTATATATATATATATTTTAGAAAAATCAATTATATTATATTAATAACCAACTCTTGTTATTAATATCTAATATGAGATTTTAAATGTCACTCACATATGAGTATTCTGACTTTAAACTTATATTATGTTTGAAGTTCTAAGTTGTTAAATTTAAAATTTCGATACTTATATGTTGATTTTTTTTTTTTTGTTTTGGAGAGTCTACCGTCTACTTATATGTTGACTTGTATGAACAAATAATACGCATAAATGACAATGACAACATGATGAAAAATGGTAACGCTTAAGTAAAGAAGCTACTCTAGTCGACTTCTTCTACTCTTTCTCTTAGGAAAAACAAAAATTGGTTTCAAGAGCCACTTGAATGTTAAGGTTTAAATATTCATCCTAGAGTTTTTTTTTTTTTTTGAAAAAGAAAAAGTGTATAAATAAAGGGGCAGACCAATCAAAATTTAGCTTGAATAATTTTTTAAATAGTTTAGTTTATTTCATGATTAGGGTTTTACTTCATTTTTTTTTAATACAACGATATTTCTGTCAACTCAACAAATAAACTTTCATTGTCCCTTCAGGGACATCTAGGTAGTGGGTTCAATGAACTTAATTAAAGGATGTGCCATAAATCTAGAAGTCTTAAGTTCCATCCACCACATTATCAGTTACTAAGATATCTGGAATGTCTTATGAGTAGGAAATAAAAAAATCTAACTAAAGCCTGGGATACTCAAAGGTTAATCCAAACACTAGTAAAATATCCAAAAAGCTAAGTGTGATCCATCTTTTATTTTATTTTTGCTAATTAAATAAGGGTCATGTTAATGGATGCCCTTAGGGCAATTATTAATAAACCATATTAAGAAATTTTTAATACAACTTTTATGGAAAATATAAAAAGCTATCAACAACATTAATTGTTTTGTCAATTTCCCATAAAACATTTCTAAAAATAGTTTCTAAACTAATACTCTTAAAGCATTCGTCAACATTTCTCATTAAATAATTAGAAAAATGAGAATTTTGAACCTTTAAACTCTCACTTCAAAAACCCAAGATATCCCTTTTTTTTTAAACAATGCTTTTTCCGTCATTTTTTTTAATTAGATTTAGTACCCGTTTGGATACTGATTATTTGTTCCAGTGTCTGCGTTTTTCAGTTTTTGTTTTTTTTTTAGAAGCGCGTTTCAACAACTATTCTGCTTTTCCAGTGGGTCTCGTGCACTGTTCACGGGATCCACAAACCTCTTTGTTCAACAAAACTTTCATTAAAAATGGGTCTCACGGCACTATTCACACATTTAAAAATTATTTTGTTACAGTATTTTTAGTTTTCAGTTTTCAGCAAAATAAGAGGCATCCAAACACACCCTTAATTTCACCACAAATGAACCTAATGCGTTTTAGCAGAACTACTCCAGCCCGTCCAGGATAGTAAAGACTAGACAGCTCATAGGATGTTGTCAGTGACCAAACAATCCCTAATCACTAATGTTACTTTTTTAAGTGTCATGTTGTACTTGTACATGCTTGAGACTGTAGCCCATGCACTTTTGATGTGAGTGGTATGAACTGATAATCATCAAAACTCGAATAGTTCTAGTACCACATAAAATGTCATCACTTTTGCCGGAATTATTTTATGTGTCAGATTGTGATCGGTTATTTGTCACTTTCACATAAACTCACAATTTTTTCTCCACCGCTCACATGAACAATTGTAGTACAAGTTGTGGCACTTTATATAATCTTAGAATTTTTGTAAAATCTCACTTGTAACAGGAGCAACTCAAAAAGGCAATTTAGGGTGGAATAATACTTGATAGTAATTATTAGGAAATCTACTGTGCAATGTTATGTTCCTTTCTTATCTTTTCTAGACTATCTTTTATCATGTGGGGGAGAGTGAGAGAAGGGGAGGGATTGGTTTTGGGTGGGGTTTTAATTGAAGAGACAGGCTAAGAGGCAAGGCAAAGAGCAAAGAGGTAAGTGGCTAAGTGGTCCAGGGAAAGAGTTTGCTTTAAAGTGCTTTTGTGGTCCAAGCTTGAAGATAACCTAATAAGATGGGAGAGTTGAAGAGGCCAGAGGGGGAGCAAAAAAACATGAAGATGAAAGAGGGTGGGCTATAAATGCCACCATGGGTGTTGGGACAAACTCATCTAATCTTCAATACCATCTCTTACACTGTCATACACAGCAAGAACATGCATTATGATTATGAATCTATGAAATAATAAGATGATATGATGTATTTGCTCCACATGATTGATATAAACCCATATAGCAGCATCTTGTGAATTGCACATATTCGATCAAAAACAAACAAATTGCATGTCCCTATTATGCACCAAGAGCATTATTTTTGGAACCACTTTTTGGCAAATTCCCTCCACCATAATTGCTCCAAATTGATACCATTTTCCTTTAATTTTGACAACCATTTTAGTGACAAGTGCGCCTTGAATAGCATATATCGAGCCAGTACAAAGTAAAATATATATAGAAAAGAGGTTTCAATATGTGTAATATAAACTTTTCATTATTATGGATAAGCATATCACATCAGTTGATGTGATCAATTGTCACGCCTAACGGAAATGAGAGAGTTCAGTGTCCAAAGCGTTGGAACATTTGGGTTTTTGACACTTCAATCCCAAGTTGATTGGCACAAGAAAAGTTTGTGATTTGTACGATTTGTCTGTTTTTTCATGCTATGTGCAAGGGCATAGAAAAGCCAAGCTTTGCCTGGTCCTATTTGGCCCCATTGACATGAATTTAGTCCTGTTCAAGCTCAAGATGAACCCAAAATGTTATCTTTCAATCCGGCAAAACAATTATGAATTGGTTAGGCCAAGGCTCCAATCAAATGATCGATGGCTTTGGACGAAACCCTGAATGTTATTGCTACCAGTCAGTAAACGAATGAAGGGGTAGTTTTTACTTTTTGGAATGGGTATTTTGGTCTATATATGCCATTGGCTACTTTCATTTTCACATAATGGTCAAAACCCTCCAATAATGTACAATACTAATCAAAGTGGAATCCACAAGTGTTCCTAACATCAATGAGATACCCTTTTTTTCTTACTTGCTACCTTAGACCTTTCGGCAAGTCTCTTCCCAAAAGAATGCTACCCCACTCGATAACAACTAGTTAGGAAAACAACAAAATGAATTTTCTTCAGAATTTAGAAGTGGTTGCCCTAGCAGTTACGTCTTTACTAAATTACGTCTTTACTAAATTTATAGATTAATGTTTAGGATTTTAATTTTTTGGGCAAATAGGGAGTCAAATTGTATAGTCTACCACTTTGACTTGTTGATGCCTAACTCTGCCTCTCTAAAGTGATGTTGATGCTTTTTTTTGTTTTATACAATTGCAGAAGGTTCAAGGTACAGCTTAGCCAGCCCAATCATAGAAAATATTTACATAAGACCTAGCTAGAAGCTTTACATGCTAATAGATGCCAGATGGGCTGTTCTGAGGATGAGTCTTGTGGTACTACGAACTATGAAGGTCCTCATTTTTGAAAAGATTGATTTTTTTTGGGGGGGGGGGCAGAAGAAACAAATATAAGGGTGTATCTGGTAGTCTAGAAAAGTAGTTTAAGCTGTCTAAAACTCTTATTTTGCCGAAATTATCAAATGCTTGACAATTTTCTTAAAGGGTTTTAAGTGGCTGTTTGATATTGTTATAGAAAGTCACGTTTTAATTGCAAATCTTTAGTAGTAGATACTTTAAGAGAAAACAGAACTCTATAATTCACCGTTTGTGTTTTATAAATTTAGAACTCTATAAAAATGTTGATTGTAATTTGCTAAACACTTGAAATATTAAAGAATTCTTCAATTAAATCTCTATATAGTAAGGTTTTATTATTAAAACTCTACACAGTTAAAAATTCTAGTTCCTACAACAATGCCAAACGAAACACTTTTGTTAAAGTCTATAAGGAAGACAATGGGAGCAATGAGTAGAGATTAGAGAAGGTTGGCTGGCCAATTGTGTGCATAGACATTATATATATATAAAAACCGAACACCTATCAACACCTACTGCGAGATTTGGATACTGAGTAGGCAAAGCATCAAACCTAACTGATATTCCTCTTCTAATACTCATCATCACTGAGTAGGCAAAGCATCAAACCTAACTGATATTCCTCTACTAGCTAGCATTTGACCCTAATAATCCTAGTTTGAAAATGAGAATGAAGAATCGAGCGCCAGAAAAGTTTGGGTAGGAAGATTAGGTTTAAGTGTACCAGCTGGTGAAGGGTGTACTTCATTCAGATCATAAAGAAGATGTGAGAACTAGTGAATAACTTTATAAATCAAAAATTAAAAATAGACACACACAAAAAAAAGGGGGGGGGGGGGGGGGGAATGCAATCATAAACACATTTTCATATACAAAATTTGGTATGATAATTTACAGTCACTTCCTTTATATGCAGTGGGGAAGGCAATGGAGCCAGGAAATTTTTCTTAGTGATGACTGATGAATAAATAAACTACGATGAGGTTTTTTTTTCCTCTCTTTTTTATATATTATATTCCTTGCACAGTCATTTTAAAGAGTATAATATATAAAAAATTATTTTAAATATTAATTAAGTATTTTATAACGCAATATGAGTATTATACAAGGTATATTACATTTGACAAATTCATGTCAATATTGACAAAAAGATATGATTTTTTAGCCTTAATCAACAATGATTTAGACATTAGACAAGTACATAAAAAAAAAAAAAAACATCTTGATTTGTTTATCCTTTATTGTTTAACTATATATTTTATAATTTTATGAATATTCAAATTAAATTAACTACTTGGTATTTACAACTTAAATATCAACTATGAGAAATAAATAACTTTAGACTTTTTTTTATAAAAATTATACTTAAAATATATATATTATTCATAAATTTATACCAAAAAATTCCTCCTCTCTCACCAACCTTCCTGAAGGCCAAAACCATTATGCAAGAAGCAAGTCAGAGTCACCGAAGGAGCAAAACAAGTCTGCTAAGTCATGTAAGCATGCACCATCTACGGCATCTTTGATTACGATTAAAGGAAACAATCTCAAATAAATCAAGATCCAATTTTAAGTAATTTCTTGGTGAACGCCATCTACTTGAATTTGAGACGTTTTACACTAAAAATATTATTTTAAACGAAGGTATTCCTGTTTAGATGGCAGAGTAAGATCAATCTCATGAAAACCTTATATTCCATTCGAAAGTTCTACCCAGTGAAAATGCTCTTAAATTTTAATTAGGATTTAGGTTGTTATAAACATAACTACTTTGCCCACTCATATGTATAGACATACATGTGTACTTAAGATTTTCTTAATTTATAAATACTTAAATTTTTTGTAACCTATACGGCTATACATACCTTTTTTTTTTTGGAGAAGGTTATGTTGAAATGAAAAAGAAAAAGAAAATTACTAAATCAAATGAATGGTACATATATAATATATAAACCCAAGAGTCCTAATTAACTCAGTAACATAATCTACTTTTTTCTATTAGGAAAACTGGAAAAAACCTCTCCTCATATTATTGTAACTGTAACTATAAAATTATAAAGAAAGAAGTACATTGCATAGGATGTACTACTAATAACATTGCTATAGGTTAAGATCATTTTACTTATACTGCAAATAAGCCTTAATCCTTTTTTTATCTTTGAATTGCAGCCTTAATTCAATGAATTTAGATTAAGATAATATAAATAAACCTGAACTAAGATTGGAATTTTATATCTCTACCTTTATTCCTTCTTCGTACAACGTATCAACACAAAAAAAAAATAATATGAGTATGAATGCTTCCACAAAGGAGAACATTGTCTAGCACATAATCTCGAGTCTTTTACACATGCATGAAACATTAAAAGCTCCCACTCAAGCCCAAAGTGGACATTTAATTTACTTTAATTAAGAGTTGGCATTTATGAAGACATTAATATTATCAACAAAATTCTAAGAAGACAAAGACACGGTGGCAAACCTTAGATAAGACTTTTTCCCACTCCCATAATATAATATCCTTGTTTTTCTACATAATTAGGTGGACCCCAAGTTTATATTCTAATTAAACCGCAACCTACCAAATACAAACCCCAATTATTATAATCAACCTGCTAAATATACTTTTTAACCATAATCTCTTTTTTATTTTAATGATCAGTAAAAACACAAAAAGTGTATCAAAGCGGACAACATGCGGGCTCCTCTGTTTGGCTCCCGTGTAAAACGTGTGGGCCCACCGGTGTCGTCCTCAGGAAATGCGTGGCACGATTTAATTCGTTCCCCCACGAATTGCACGTCTCGTAACAAAGGTCGCTGATGATCCACGAAACCTAGACCGCGTCTCACTGGATTCTTTTTTTTATGTTTTTGTTTTTTGACAAGTGTCACACAGCTAACCATCCACACAACACTGTAGATGTTTTGTCTTTCCACATCGAGAAAGTCTATAAAACTGTAGATATGTCGTCCGTCGGCATTGAAAAAGGTTCACTCACTGCTTATTATTATGAGAATTGTTAGTGGGATACTATAGTAGTATATAGTAATATTGCTAGTCGGCATTACAATTAAGACTGAATCCACTCTTTCATTAATGTACAACTTGATGACTGGTATGAACAAACTTTGTCACACTTCCCAGCTCAACTTTAGGGGTTCCGTTTGGTTGGAGCCTGGAGGGGTGAAAAAGTGGGAGGATAGAAAATGGTGAGAGGATAGAAAAATAAGAAGATAAAAAAGATTTTAATTTCCCTCATTTTTGTTTGGTTGAGAGTGGAAAAATGAAGAGATAGAAAAAGTGAATTTATATAAATTTACGCATATACCCTTGTTAAAAAATAATGCCCAATTAAAACCAAAAAAGTGATAAATAACCAACAAAAAAAATCAATCACCTAAATTTATTAAAAAATAAAAATCATGTCCATAAAAAAAATCACATCTAAACAAAAAAAAAAAAAAAAAAAAACACGCAAAAAAAAGAAAAAAAAAATACTGGACAAGCTGCCCAGTAAATCAAAAGTAAAAAGAAAAAGAAAAGAAAAGGCAGGCAATGGCTGCCCAGTGGAAAAAAAAAAGAGGCATGCAAGGTAGGAAAAAAAGAAAAGAAAAAAGTGTGAAGAAAATCCACTTGGGTGAAGGTGCAATTGTACATGGGCATTTTTGTCTAAAAATAATGTCAAATTTCTTCCTTCAGTTTTCTTTTCATTTTGGAGAGAAAACTTTTTGGTGGGCCTGGGAAGAAAACACCTGGATCACACCATTTATTTTCGTTCCTTCTCACCCAACCAAACACACTTTAAAAAGTTTTTCTTCCCATTTTCTCTCCAAAGTTTTCCATCCACCCTATTTCACTTCTAAACAAACACACCCTGAGAGGCAGGGACGGACCCAGTGGGGGCCCGAGCCCCCCTAGTCCAAATTTTTATTTTTATTTTTTATTTTTGTAGTTGAATCCTCCTTTCAAAACCTTAGCCTCCCTCCTCTCTAATTAGCCTAGCTAGCCTAACCCAACTAGCAACTATTCAATTCAAAAACTTAATAAAAACAATAAAAGTCTTCATAATGGTGATTGTATTTTAGCAAACAAAACTATTTTATTACCAAAAAACCATGTGTTATTGGAGAAACTAAAGTTAAATTATTTGCAACTACAGTAAACTGATATAAATACCAGCTGACTGTAGCAAGTTGTTAAGATTATCTCTCTTCCTTCAATTAAAAAACTCAAATTCTCTCACTTCCTTTATTATTTTAATGAGTTGTTTATATTATTTTAAATGAAGTGGTAAAAAAATTAAACATTTGATATTGAGTATATTGTAAAATGAGGTGGTAAAATAGATAAAGTAATTTTTTGAAGTGCTAAAAGCTAAATTTTTTAGCACCACTACTGTGAATGCTCTAACTAAAATATATAAAATAAAAAAAAATCTTAACTAGTCTAGTAATAAAAAACAACATTATTATTATTATTATCTTTGTTAGTAGATGATTGCATCTTAATGTATTAAGAAATAATGATTTTGTGCATTTATAATTTGTTAATACTATATGGATTCCTATTTGGAGTATGTTTTTTTTATTTTTTTATTTTTTTGCTTATATTTTGGCCCCCTCTAGCTTGAAATCCTGAATCTGTCCCTATTTAAAGGTAATTTAGCATGAAAAAAGAATGAGGGAGGTCAAACTAACTTGTCTACCAACACGAGTGACTATCTCGATAAAGAATCTTGAGAATCACTTTCTTATGGCTAGTTTGGTTGAAGGACGAGGGAGGGGATTAGAAGAGAGTATAATAGAATTGACAAGAAATTAGCTTATTTTTCGGCTAACTATACTCTAATCCAAGAGTTTAATTCACCCTCATAATATCAAGGGTTTCCATTTAAAATTCTATTATTGGGCCACTGATTGTTGGCACCATCGGTTTGATCCACTAGTCGTTGTCATCAAGTATATGTGATTTCTTGGATGGAGCAAGCAACAACGGGTTTTTGGATGAGACAGAGAGAGAGCGAGAGAGAGATCTGACTGTTGGATGGCATAAGAAAAAGTTGCTGAATATTATTTCACTTTGCTACAGTACCTAGTAATGTTACTTAGTTATTGTAGCAAACCTACATATGTGTGTGTCTATATATATGTTGAGGCATTAGTGAGCTTGTTATAGAGCAAGAAAAATGACTTTTGATCCCTAAATTTTGGAAAATTTTGGGTTGTATTCATTCTCATTAATTTTTTTTAGCTGGCTATAGGATTATGGTTTGAAATTCGGTGCAATTGGCTTCATGTGTTGAGATTAAAAGTTAAGAAATTAAATTTTAATTTCAACCATTGGAACTAATTGGACTCTATGACATAACCTAAAGGCTGAGATTTAAAGTTATCTCGGCCCTTGAAACTGATTGGACTCTATGATATAATCTATCTATTACTCCAAATCTTAATTCATAGGATTATAATCCATTTTGTTTAATTTGATTTTTTTTTTTAATTCAGACTCTTAATTATTTATACAAGGTTTTTCTCCAAATTGGTTTGAAGGAATTTACTCTAACCTATTACATGAAAACTCATTAATTATATATGTATAATTTAAATAAGTCATATGATCATGTGACTAAAAGCTCACATGGATAGTTTTATCAATGGCAATCTGGTTGATTGGAGGAATTTTCCTCAAAATTGGTTTGGAGGTTTTTTTTTTTCTTTTTCATTCAAGACCTTTAACTTTAGTTTGTTTTTTATTTAGTTACTTCATTGTGAGTTTCAATTAGCTCAATTAAAAAATATTTACAATTTTTAGTATTTGGTATGGTGGAAAATGCAACTTAATGGATTTTTTTTTGGTGGTTAAGGATGAATACGTCCAATAGAGTGAAATTGTTTTTCCAGAAAATAGATATTACTGATCTCCAACATAAATAAACTCCATAACACAATTCCTCATAGTAATTTCTCTCTTTGCCCTCTTACATGATTTTGTATATCCTGTACCCAGCATATGTGCCGGGTACAAGATATACCTTCTCCTCTTACATACTTCACAGACTAATCGTTGATCGCCATTGACCAACATTGATTGACCGTTGACCAATATTGACTTTTTTTATAAATGGTAATTTTTTTCCTCAGACTTCTCATTTTTCTACTTAATTTTTCACAATTTTTTTTTTTTTTTAGGAAACAGTAATACTTATTATAACACACAAACACGAAAGTAATATATAGAAATTTTTAAACAGGCTTATAATATATTTCATAACCAGAATATCACTACAAAAAAGCCTAACCTTTGTAATAGTTTGTAGTGGTAGCCTGAGGTTATAAGGACTGAAACTCTCACAATAGTTGATTGTTGGGTTTTATAGTTTAGTAGGGGGATTGAACTTGACCCCATTGTTTAGGAGGGCAAAGTCCAATTAACCTAAATAATAATTTGTTGTAAGTGACGTGACAAAATATATATATATATATATTATTTTAAAAAATATTTACCTTCAAATAATCATTCTCTATTTAAAAAAAATAAAGGAAAAAAAAGTTGGAGATGACTAAGAAAAAGGCAAGATTACATCCATAAATAACTTTACCTTTATCTTTAAAAAAAAAAAAAAAAAAACATTATGCAATATGATCTGTAGGGGTGGTAGGCCTAGTATTATATATTTATGTATATATTGGGCTGGGAGCCCAATCCGAGGACATTGAGTAGTCCGAGAATGGGGAAACATTGTCATAGGAATCCGTGTTAGTGAGTGAAGAGGTGAGGTATGGTCATAAGAGTCCAAGAAAGTGATCCGAGGAGGAATCCCTCATTGGCTGATCAAAGCTGAGGTCTGGAGCTGTGATCTGCCTTCCAGGGCAACATTCCAGGAGATTCTACTGGAAAGGATATACATCCAAAAGGCACGGGACAAAGGAAGACTATGAAATATCTAAGAGAAAGCTGTTACCACCGCATTTAATACTCTGCAGCTAACTCTCTAATCGCATTAATGTAGAAGTAATACCTGAACAGTAATTTCCAGCCTTACAGCTACTCCCAAAAACTTCAGGAAGGTGCTGATGGGACAATGATCAACACTAGCAATCTAATCTACATGTGGAGGGTAGAGATGAAAGAAGGAATATAGTATAAAACAGAGAGAGGACCCTGGGGAAAAGGGATCGGAAAATTAAGAGAAAAATATTATAGCAACAAGAACTGTGCTTGTAATCAATTCAAAGAATATATACAAGAATTGATCTCCTCGGATTGTGCCGATGAAGATTTTCCTTGATAAAACCAGTCTTTCTTTACTTTATTGTCATCTAAATCCATTATAATTGTGACCCAATTCATTAGAGCCTAGTTTTCCAACCCACTCTCTACAAATTCATTGTATTAGGCTCTTTGGGCCTAAATTCTTTTACCTTTTGGGCTTAGGACTCAATTTGTGGCTTTACATGATCAATATCTTGGTAAAAAGGCAAAACTTAAGTACAATTTATTAGGTGTTGTATATTAAGTTCTTCAATTCTTATCATAATAAAAAAAGTTCTTCAATTGAATTCAACCATAAATTTATTGACCAATACAGCCAATATATATATATATATATATATATATATATATATAAATATATATATAATTCTTTTGAAGGATAACTAAATTCAATAAAAATCTTCTCCAATAATAATAAAATAATAAAGTCAAAAATTTCCTTCAAATCTATTTTGGTGAAATCTACTCCAACCTATTTTGTGGCCGTTATAAAATCATCAACTTATATTATTTCAACAAGTTACATAATTTATTAATAAAATCACGTGACTAAAAGTATACATGAATAGTTATTGCAATTGTCATGTACTAGGTTGAATCATTTTTATTTTTTATTTTTAAAAATAGTTTGGAGGTAAAAGTTACTTGATTCAATGAGGTGGTATTAGGTGTTTCGAATGCATGCATCCTCACACTGACATGAGGGTGGGCTCCGCAAATATGGGACCATGGGCGGCGCCATGTATAGTTCAGGGGGTTCAAATGAACCCCCTGAGCTAGCAATTTTTATTTATTTTTTATTTTTTTATATATGATATGTATATATATATATATATATATATATTTTTTTTTTTTATTTAACCCTAACCCTCCTAAATAAAAATTTGAACACTTTGATTCTAAATTTTTTTTTAAACCCACTTGAAATAAGTTTAATTATGATCATCTTAACAATATTTTGATCTTTTTAAATACAAAAAAAGGCCTAACAACAATCCAATTTTATCTAAAATCTAGGAGAAATAGTAAGCCCAACAACAAAAAAAAAAAAATTTTCATCTAAAATTATTTTAAAAAGCCCATTTAGATCTTAATAAATTTGAAATAAACTAATGGAAAATTCATAGTTTACATTGTACTATCATTGTAATATCTACATTGTTTCTAAACAAATGTGTACAATATTGTATAGTTTTTGCAAATGTGTATAGTATAATTATCTATAATATAAATTTTACATTAATAGTACAATGTAAACATATAATTGTCATAAACTAATAAATAAAAGTATTTTAAGCAGTAATAATTAAAATTCACTTAACAACAACAATTAACATGTTCATTATATTAAGAAAAAATATGTCAAATGAACCTATAATTTATTTTTTATTCTATTACTAGTACGTACTATAAACAAACTTGAAATAAGAAAGCCATTTAGACCGTAAGATTCATATTTTACTTAAGATGTATCTTCTTACTGACTCCCCTAGGAAAAAATCCTAAAACCGCTACTGTATGGGACCCACCCTCATGTGAGTGGGAGGATGCATGCATCCGAAACACCTTGTATTTTCTCTGACTCAACAGTGTTGTTTGTTGGGCAATGTAATCATGTGATTGAATTTTATTGGGAATCTAAGATACTACATATACTAAAGCGGTGCATATGTAGTTTCGCCATTAGCAAAAATTGAAATATAATGAAAGAATGAATAATTCTTATTAGTTCTTTTTTTAACCTTCTAATTTAAAATACAAAATAAAAGGTCAAATTGATGGTCAAACCCATAATGATTTTTTTTTAAAAATCTAAAACCCATAAGGAAAGATTTTAATAAACTGTAATATATGACAAACAACAAACCTTACCACCTTGGACGAGAAAAAAAAATACAAACAAACAAAGAACAACATTAAAGTGTCATCAAGTTATACTCTACATCAACTTTAGAGCATTCACGTCAGTTCATGCAGAAATTTCTGTTTATTTTAGAATAAAAACCTATTTATTCTATTTTACATACTTACTTTTCAAAACATCCCACATTATATTATCTATTTTACACTACATTTCATTAAAAGATCATTTTTTTCTTTTTCTTTTTTAATTATTTCTCTTTCTTACACACAACAACCATTATCCATTCTATTTCTTAACTCTTGGAATACGTAAAGAAAGAATAAAAAACTAAATGCAAAATGAATAGTGTTAGTGTAACTTCTCACGATAACTGTAACAATCATGTATTTTTACACAACTTTATATAAATTGGTGTGGATGAATTTTAGATTTCATTAGCTAAATTGTGACACTTTTTCTATTATACAAGTAGTGATGCGAGTGCTATTGCGATCTAGCTACTCGATGTCTATTTAAAATTATGTTTAAAATTAAATTCAAAGTATGGGAATGGTATGGGTTCCCTTCTTGCTCGAAAGAAGTAGAAATTATTCTAAGAAAAAAACATGGAGAAAGGAGTAGATAGAATTTATGAAAGAGTGCCAATAAAAAAAAATTTTATGCAAGAATTTCCTAAACTGCAATATTTATCATACTTCTTAGTCACAAATTATGAATAGTTATCTATCTCTTTTACACGAATTTATTAATTTTTTTTCCACCATTTATATTCAATAACATCAAAATTGTGATAAAAGTTGTGGGAGAAGAGTTATGTACACATATTTTCTATATGTGCAATTAACATTTAAAGATCTAAACTATATATGGGATAAAATTAAAGGAAAGATTAACTAATATTCCAATGGCATTAATTTAGAAACTATTTTTAAAAACATTTTATGAAAAAATAATAAAATAATTAATTTTTTTAACAACTTTTTTTATATTTTTTATAAAAGTGGTATTAAAATTTTTTTAATATAATTTATTATTAATAATTGTCCTATAAAATATAGACGCCCATGACTCATTAATGACCCATTAATGCATAACCACGAGTTCTCGAAAATCTAGCAAGGGGCGAGAAAGACAGGATCTAATAGTAGGAATTAGTTACGTAAGCCCTTTTACAGAGCTGCTCTGCGGTTTGGGTGACGGCAGGGTCTCTAAAAAGAGAAATAAATATGGGAAGGAGCGCACACATTCATCCATTCATACAATTCTTTACAAATCACTAATAGCCAATAGGTACCACCGGAGGGGACCAGCCATAAAAACCACACAATCTCTCTCTCTCTCTTTTCTCCTGTGGGCCCTAGGGGGACCACCAACAGTTCACATTGATTAAGCCGGCGGCTGTCAGAGAAGTCAAAATTCCAGGTGGTCCCAACCTGTGTCGTTTCTCCGCGTGGACGGCTGTGATACGCTAATGTGGCGCGTGCTTTGAACCGGTCCCCACTAGTGGTCCAAGCGACCAGGGCTCGACGCGTGTCTTAGTGTCTTTGTCCCGCGAGTGGCGGAGAGAGTAGCGACGAAAATCATGGTCCCCCCCGTCTCTTCCCTACTCTACTCTCGACTCGCGATGCTTCTGTTTCTTCTTATCTTTACCGGCTGCAGCCGGTTTTGGTCACTCTATCATGGAATGACGTGGAGACCACGCTCCAAGAGTTCAGGGATACTGGTATACTAATCATACAATTAATCAATACTTCTGTTATTAATGGAATTATTTACGGATTGCAAGTTATCAATGATCGAACGATAATTTCTTATTTTGGGGTTAATACTTAAAAGTTTGTAAGTTTGTGTTCCTGTCGTGTCGAAATAATAAGGATAATTGAAGTGATGATTTTTTTTTAGTTGAATGAAAAATGGGGTGTTTGGTGGACTGATTGATTCTATACCACGTGATTTTTGTAAATTTTCAAGCAATTCATGTATTCTTTTCATATATCAATAAGATCTACTTTTCAAGAATTTTGTAATTAGACAAGTTTTGAGTTATCTTTTTTAACTTATTAAATGAAAAATTATAAAACTATTAATGTATATTATTTAAATAAATTACATAAATTATTTTAAAAATTATGTAACTAAAACTAAATATAAATGCAGGATAGCAAGGGGCAAAATTGCCCCCTAACTCTTCCAAAGACTTACTTTTAATAAAAACTCTTCCAAAGACACCTTCAATTACTTACAATACCATATATATTCAAGTAGGTTGCCCTGCCTAAAAATAAAGAAAAATTATAAAACATAATAAATTTCACAATTTTTGCCACAACTTACTAAAGATGACAATTTTTCCCCGTTCTGCTTAACCCGCCCTTCCCCGCTTCGCCCCACGCAAGTTTTCCCCACCCCACAAAGGTAGTGGGACGATGATGAGGTAAGATTTTAGCCCCACACCACGGGGCGGGGCGGGGATGGGTTTAGACTTTTTAGACCCACCCCTCCCCACCCCACGTTGCTAAGGGTTATAATTATAAATTTTTCATTCCCTAAAACCCTACTATTTAAACAAACATATTAATATTAGCTTATTTTATTCTACCTAATGTAGTTTTCTGCCTTTATTTTGTCATGTGTTATATTATGAGTTTTTTTTTATAATTTGTTTTTATGATTGTCTTGTTAAACGCTTGGATATATTATTCAATTTTTTCTAAAAATTAATTTGATTTGATGGGATAAATTTAGTTGTAATTTCAAGTATATTTTTATTAATGAAATAGGTTTCATTAAAAAATTTGTACAAGTTGTAAGATAAATTAACAAAAAATAAAGTTTTACAGGGTGGGGTGGGACTTCGCGGGGCCCCAAGAGGTGGGGATGGGGCAAAAAAAATTTCTCCGTCATGCGAGGCGAGGCAGAAATGAGATAAGACAAAATCTTACGGGACGGGGTGAAAACTCTATCCTTTGGACCCGCACTGTCCCATTGCCCAACTTACCACTAACATTGTTCAAAAAATAAAAAGAGGAAGCACTCCCACTGTTATGAAATAGCCTACACCAAAAGAAAAATAAAGGAGAAGAAGCTTTCCTCACGCTGACACACCAAGTATATCACTATTTCACCCAATTCACTACTCTTAAATAGCATTTATCATTAAAGTAGTTTAGTTTTGATCAACCACTCTACTGTTTACCGGACTTTTCTTCCCCTTTTTTTTTTTCCTTTTCTTATGATAATTATAAAATTTTATAAACACAACCATTTCACAATAAATTTTATGATTACAAAAATGATTGTTTGTGAATGGTGAACACAATCAACACTTATGGACCCACTACTTTATTTTTATATTTTCACACTTCGCAGTTAACTATTTTAATAGTTGTAAAATTTATTGTAAAAAAAATTATTTACATTATTGTATGGAAATTCCATTAGTGGGTCCCAAATTATACACACAAAAAACTACTTAATGTCCTTTTACAATACTAAAACCCTAAAGAATCCAGTGTTTTTTTTTTTTTTCTCTCCTTTATCTATTGACTCTTTCACCGTATAAATTTCTTGTTTTTGTTATAAACCCAAATTTTAAATACCTAGAATAATACGTATAGAAAGTAATGTTTGAATTCTAAATATTTTTTAAAAGCAACCAAGACAGTGAGACATGTATACAATTTTGCAAATATATTGCTATACTCTTAACATTTTTGGATTGATTTATTTTCTCAATTTATTTTAAGGAATCAAATTAATTTTTTGATTGTTAGTAACTATAATTGATTATTTTTGTTTCTTGTTTTAATAATATGAAATATATACTTGTTGTTACAATTGTTTATTTCTTTTGTTATTCTTATCAATATTTTAAGATTAATTTTGCCTTTATTATTGTTTTTTAATCTTGCTCTCCTTGAACCAAAACCCTGGCTCTACTATTGCATGGATGATTTTTTCAATTGTTGCATAGCAGATTAGAGCAAGATAGCATGTTTAAAGCCAAACTTTTTTCTTTGTAATTTTCCTTGTAACTATTTAAATGACAACTCACAACTCCATTCTAAGTCTCTTAGCTTAGGTGGTCAAATATCGACAATCTCCACCTTAAGATTCGCAACCTTAGCTTGTGGAGTGGGATTTCTTTTCCACATTCCTTGTATTGGATCCTTGTGGTAACTGGTAACCACTTCAGGTAGCAATTCTCACAACATTTAAATATTTGAATCACACATAATTAATTTTCATTCTTGCCTATAGAACAACACATATTGCATGTCCCTTTGTACACCCCAAAAAACAAATTAAAAAAAATTTCAATACTAACACCAAAATTATAAAACAAATAAAGTCATTACAATATTGTAGAGTAGATCATTATTAATTTAATCAATTTATAAATATATATTTTTTAAATGTCAAACATAATTACATAAATTCTTGGTCAAAATATGTTAGTTACATTGGTCTATAGAACACTAATAGGTGACTTATTTTATTTTTTAAAATAAGCTTCTGAATTTCATCAAATAAGAGAAACGGTGTTTACATCATAAATTTTTTTTTATTTTTTGTTTTTTGTTTTTTTAAAGTGTTTACATCATAAAAGCAATTGCTCTTCAATTTCATTAATATATAGGTGAGTTATAGTTGCATTCAACTTCCTCATTTAAAATGCTAATACAGAGGAAGTTGAATGCAACTATAACTCACCTATATATTAAACTATAAATTTTAGAAATTGATGTGATAGAATATGAAAAGTTTTTTTTTGGGGGATGATGAACATGAGAAGTGATTCTTTAATTTAACAGTTCTTAGAGCAATTACATCAATTGATGTAAAATGGTGCAAAATGGAAAAAGGTGCTCATTTTACACAATATGAGCAAAAAAAACTCCCACATCAGCCCGTGTAAACTTGTGTATAAATGCAAGTTGCTACAGTACCCATGCAAATATGCACGGGTACTGTAGCATGTGCATATAATTTTTTAACAATTTTTTCTCTCTCCTCTCTGTACCTAACTCTCAGCTCCCTCTCTCTCACAGGCGCACAACTCTTTCTTTCTCTCATCTGATCAATCTTTCTTCCTCTAGCTTCCGTCGATCGCCACCGCCGCCGATCGCTCTTTCTTCCTTTGTTTCTCGTTGTTTTCAGGTTTAATGGGCTTGATCAGTGGGTTTCGGGTTGAATGGGGTTGAATGTCTCTTGCCATCGCCATCGCCATCGCCACTGCTTGCCTTTGGAGGCGTTGATCTTGTTTCTCGTTCTCGCCATCGCCACCAAAGGAGTCGATCTTGTTGCTCAAGGCGAGGCGTCGATTTCGGTGTGATACCATTTTGATCCATTTTGCTCAAGGCGAGGCGTCGATTCTGGTGTGGGTTTTGATCCATTTTGCTGGGTTTGTTTTTCTGGTTTTCTGCTAGTGGGTTGTGTGGATTCCAGTGTGATATCGGTGTGGATTGTGGGTGTAGGTCGGTGGCTGTGTGGATAAAGAAATGAATATTTTATTTGAATAAACGTGTATAATAGACAAACTGATGTGGGTGTTTTGTAAAAATAAGTGTGTAAAATAGAAAAAGTAGATTTTAGACGTGCAAAATGGAAAAATTTATGCACAAGCTGATGTAATTGCTCTAATAGATCATTCCATGTCTATGTCAGGACATTTCGAAGTTTCCAGTAACTATTTTTTTTTTTTTTTTTTTTGAGAATCAAGTTTCCAGTAACTTATTTATTCAATACGATACAAAAAAAAAAAAAAAAAATTGGGTAGTTTTTAATATTAAATGTATGATAAAAAGTTATTTTCAAAATTTTTTATTTTTATTACATTAAAAAAAATATACGAGACAAGAAGCAAAAGGCTAAAAATTAAAATTTTTGCTCAACATACCCTATTTGTCACAATTTTGACCGCAATTTATTGAAATGATCGAATGTGAATGATAGACAATCATTTTTTTTATTAATCAATCACTTTTTTCTCCATTTTTTTTTCTAACCTTTCCCTTGATTTTAGGCTATGTTTGGTTAGAGGGAATAGGAGAGAAGGGAAAAGAGAAAGAATTCATTTTCCTTTGATTAGTTAAAGCATTCGCATTATCTTATACAAAAATTCATATCCATTTAGCATAAGAACTTACTTTTATATCTTTACACAAACAACCTTAAAAAATACCCAAATCATATCATCGGTCCTAGAAATTTATTTCAATAAAATATATTCATTTTTATTACTTACTTCAACCATCTCTCTCTCTCTCTCTCACAGCTATACCACCACAACAGAGCATGCATCTCATTCACTACCACAACTACAACTACAACCCCCAAACCAAAGCTCACACCCACAGTAACACAAACAACAAATCAATTAAAGGAAATCTCAAACAAAATCCACATACTTGAAACTCCCATTCAAATATCCCTTAAGATTAACATAACCCAAATACATTTGAAATCAAAATTCAAACCAAGCACATGGAAGCAACATCAAATCTTAACAACTAAACCAACTCAAAATTTCCAACCCCACAAACCAAAGAAAGAGAAAATAGAAGAAGAAATTTTAAGAAAGAAAACCGTGACTCTAATGGTGGTGGCGTCATCATAAATCGTTGGAAGTTATGGTTGCATGGGATTGGCTGTGGTCGAGCTCAGTTTGGCCATGGAGGCTTTGAGAAAGGCTAAGATGAGAGAGAAAAAAAAATATTCATTTTACATAACTACAATAATCATGTATATTTACACAGTACTATAGTTTTTCTATATTTACATATATTTACATGAGTCTAATATGAGTAATTAATGAAAATTGGATGTGCGAAATTTAGTCTTTATACTATTATAAACGAATTAATGTGAGTGCTCTTAGAAAATTAAAAAAAAAAAAAAAATAAGAGAGAGAAGAAATGCATAGAGAAATGGTTTATATGGAACTCACCAATTTTTTCCCCTGCAAATCCATAAATTACTCTAATACCTTTGAAATTAGTTTTATATCCTCGTAATTAATTATTAATTTATAATGATAAAATAGTAAAATAATATTTTTATTTTTACTTTATTTTGTTATCTTTCTCTTTCTTTGATTCCATTAAACCAAATGTATCCTTAATTTTAAGTAACATTAAGAACACAACTAAAATCACAATCTATTTACGTGGCAAATTGGAAATGGAAGGGAAATTGTGATAAAGTTGTGATTTTACCTAACATTTCTGTAATTCACTTTGCTTTGGGCGAAAACACGGCTAGCGTGGTTTTGTGACAAGTGACAATTAAGAGTAGTATAAACACGAAACAAGTGACAATTAACGTCCAACACCTGCTTCGGTCGTACGGAAAAACCTGCAACCAGCACAACTACCTACAAACGTATACGCTTGGTCCGAACGTAATCCCCACTGTGTTCTCCACGCGCTTGACGTCCCAAACTCCTCTTTTATTTATTTTTATTTTTTTACAAGCTAATTTAATCTAAGTTTTATGTGTGTGAAATTTCTTCGTGAATACTTGAATCTCGGTCCTTATCTCTCACTTTTTATAAACACTTATACTTGTAGAGTGACTACTAAAATCTATAAATAAATAAAGATAAATTCTAATTTCACAATATTTTTACATTAAATTATAAATATTAAGTTGTTACTAGTTTTAGCTTAAATACACAATTGAAATTAATTTTTTGCTTACTAGTAATAGTCAATAATAATTTTTTCAATAAACCTTAAACTCATGCATCATAACCAAAACTGAATACAGTAGTTAGTTGCGCAAAATAATTAATAATAATTGATACTTAAAATTTGTTGTAAAAATAATTTAAAAATATTATAAACATAACATTACCAAACTGTTTTGTTTTGTCACGTTAATCATCCTCTTCCGTTTGATCATTACTCAATCAACCTTGCATCAAATGAAGGTCCAAGCAGAAGATATACATAACTTTTCAGCTTTTGAAAAATAATTTTTTTTTGTGGTTATTTTTACTGCTAAAAAAGTGAACATCATATCAAGAATTATATTTTATTAACCACAGTAATATGGTAATAATCAACATTTAACTTAATGAGAGGGTGAGACTCATAATCAGTTCTTTAAGTACATCCTATAAAAAAAAAAGGTTCTTTAGGAGGTACCTCTCTCTTTCTCGCTCTATTTCTCTGTTTTCAGAATAAAATAAAAAAGTTCTTTAGGCACACAACTTTTAAATCCTTATGAATTGAAATAATAAATTTTGAAAGAGCCAATTTTTTTAATGTTTAATTTACACAACTATTTTGTCCATTATACTAAATTTTAATTATTCCATCTAAACAAGATATTAATAGCTATTTTTCTAATTTTAAAAATTGATTTATTTTCTTTAAAAAAATTGTTTGAATTAAAATATTGCTAAATATTTTTTGGTTTACATTTTTCTTTTCTCATTAATTATAGGACAAAAAAGAGAAAAAAAATGAGATGATAATCATAAGTGAATTATAGTACCCATTTTAATATATGAAATATATTAATGGGTGCTCGATTGTAGTTATTAAGGAGGAATTGAGCGAGTCTCATTACATTAGAAAGTAACTAAAACTAATAAACAAATAGTTTATGTTATGTTACTTTTTAGAAAAATCCTACCAATTACAATAAAAATTCAACCTTAGCAAGTGCACTTTTACACTTATGAACCAAACCCTTAAAACATAAACATTTATCTATTACTATAAAATATTAAATAATTCAATCTACTATGCTAATAGTTAAGATTAGACAAGAGTATAATGCATGAAAAGAATGTGTAATGTAGAATTCTCCCTAAATATTCTAATACCAAGTAGTTTATTCTTCCTCCTAAAAGACATAAAATTTATTAACACAAAATTTGTTAACACTCTTATAGCTTAATAATATTACCTAATTTTTGTTTGCCACTCTCCCATTGTAACATAAAAAAAAAAACACACACACCCAAAAATTATATAGAAAGACCATATGGAATATGCTGTATGAAACAATTTACATTGACAAAAATCTAAATAATCTTAATATATATATATTTTTCTTCTAACCTTATATGATAGGATTGGTCGATAAACTTAGGACGTGTACAAAACCAATCCCTTTAAATTATGTTTATAAAAAATACTAATAATATTATTATATAGTAAAAAGGGTTACCTCATTAGTCATTATCGTATTTACTTCCCTTAACTCCTTTAACCTTGTTGAAAACCATCCGATCAGTTTCATACTAGAGTTTTCCTAACCTTATTACCTCACCTGAAAACCACTCTCATCACAAAAACCACCTACCCTTCTCTCTCTCTCTCACTCTCTCTCTCTCTCTCTCAAAAATCTCTGCTTCATTTTCTCTCTCCAAACAGCCCCCTTGTTCGTTTTTAGTAACCCTTATCATCTCTCTCTTCCTCTCAAGTTTCAACCTTTCTTTTCTTTCTTTCTTTCTTTTACACTCGCAACTTTCTCTCTCCAAAAAACTCACAGTCACAGACTATCTCTCTTTGTCTGTCTTGTCGGTCTGTCTCTCTCTCTATCTTTCTCTCACTGCTACAACTGCAACACCAACACCTTTCCATCTCCCTCGTTTATCTAATCTTGAGAGAGATAGCTTCATATCCCTCTCTCTCTCTCTCTCTCTCTCTCTGTATAACAAGTCTATATCTTTCTCTACCACTAGCTAGCTCATCACCATGACCAAATTATAATCATCTTCTTCATAAATCTCTCTCTTTTCTCTTTTTCTTTCTCTTTCCCTCTTAATAATTCCATTCATTCATGGCGTACCACAACCATCTCTCCCAAGACCTCCCTCTTCACCACTTCTCAGACCAACACCACCAAACCATACCCGACACTTCTGACCCGAACTCAAAACCCGCGTCCGACCACCACACACCCAATTGGCTAAACAGCGCTCTCTTACGCACCCAATCCCAATACAACGACACCACAACCACCAACAACAACAACAACAACAACGCCAACAACAACACTAACACCAATTTCCTCAACCTCCACACGGCCTCCGAATCCGCCTCCCAATCCTCAAACCAATGGCTGTCACGCCCCATCCTCCACCGTAACCACAGCGATGTCATCGATGACGTGGCTGGAGACTCCATGATCGCCGCCACCATGTCCCACGAATCATCGGAAAACATGAAGAACCACAACAACAACAACAACGACAGCTTGAACCAGAGCAACAAGAGTGATCATCAAGCAATGGGAGTTGGAGTTGTGGTAGAGAGTAGTGGTGGTGGCGGTGGAGATGGAGTGATGAACTGGCAGAATGCAAGGTACAAAGCAGAGATTCTGACCCACCCACTGTACGAGCAATTGCTATCTGCACACGTGGCGTGTCTTCGGATCGCCACGCCAGTCGACCAGTTACCAAGGATCGATGCCCAACTCGCTCAGTCGCAGAATGTGGTCGCTAAGTACTCAGCTCTCGGACATGGGACTCAGCCTATGGTTGGGGACGACAAAGAGCTTGATCAATTCATGGTATGTCCTTTTTCTCTCTCTCTCTCTCTCTATTGTCGTTTTGTGTTTCAAAATTTTATTTTCTTTTTCTAAACTGTATTAACAATGGTTGATGTAATTTATTAGTTATTAGTTATTACCACTCCCATCTTTTGTGCGCGTTAAAGGCGTACCGAAATTTATGTACTTTTTGTTATTTATTTCATTTTTCTTTTTTAGCTTTTTGTTTCTATGTGCTTCAATTTAGTTGGAGCTCAAAAAAATTCATTCAGAGAAAGTTTACTCTGAATGACATTTCACCCACTATGTATGTATGTATGGATTTTTAGTGATTGAATTGTGAAGTGTGATGCACCGACAAATATGATTGATCCAATTTGTATGCGTGAGGAATGGTTAATTGGCAATGACAAGAAAGACCACATCTTTGTTCATATAATTACATTCAAATTTTAAAAAAGGTGGTTTTTTTTTTTTTTTTTTTTTTTTTTTTCTCTCTCTCTCTCTCTCTCTCTCTCTCTCTCTTTTTTGTTTTTCTTTTTGGTTGGCTTGTAATTTGAAATGGACGGTGCAACTCTTTTTAGTAGTGGTAATTTTCTGGTGGTACCAAATGGTTTGATAGATTTTGCTAGTTAAAAAGGCCTTTTCCTTCTTGGGCATGGATGTTGCAACTTGCAGCTCTTTTTATATTGAGCAAATAGAAACTTGCCTTGTGTGGTACATCAATTTTGAAGCTTTGGTGGGTATGGGAAGCTGTTAAGTATTGTGCTGAGGCAAAAATTAAAGAGAGGAACATTAAGTAAACAGAAAGATCTTGACATAGTCCACTGTCACACTAGATAGCCTTACCTCTAGGACTGAAAGCAAATTAGATGTTTTAATGATAGATATTACTCAAGTTTTTTACTTTTTTTTTTGAACACCATTGATGGGAACTGGGAAGTCCCTTATTAAACTGTTGGTAGAATGCAATTTCCACCACATATCTTTCTTCAAAGTCAAAGCCTAAAAGGCCAGGAATAGCAACTTCTAGTTTCTCAGCCCAAAAAATGAAAGGAAAAAGAAAAAGGGACCTAACAGATTATTTCTCATAGAAAATTATATCTAGAAAGAAAACATGAAATTGCTGAAGTTGTCAAGGTAACTCGGGATTCTGTTGCTGCAAACTTGGGGTGTGAAACATTGTAGTAATTGTGATTGAATAAAAGGAGGAACCTTGATCGATCAATGTAATCACTCAGACATCTATGTTGATGAGTAGAAGATCGAGAGCTTTTGTGAATGAATAAAGATTAAAAAATTGATATCTATGAATGGGAGGGAATAACAATCCCTGTGCTCGAAAGTCATATTCAGGGTATCTGAGTTTGTTTTCAGCTGGAATCAGAACACTTGAGGTTTCATGTAGTTCTTACGATGAATTTAAAGGCAGCCCAATGTGATTATTTGTCTTTTGAATGAAAATTAATTCATGATGTATTCTTTTTATGGATTTTTAGATGTCTTTTGGAAAACTTTGGCTGAATTCTTCTTAGAAGCTCCACTATGATGAAATCTTAGACAGGGGGAGAGTAACAATTTCCTCTCCTAATGATTATGTACTTATGTGCTAGGTTAGTTTCAGAATGCTAAAAATAACAATTGCTGATACTCAATCAGCTTTAAAGGTCATTTGAAATCTTGCAAGTAGGCAGCAAGGAGATGTGGTGGACTACTAGATTCAAGTATGATATATGTTGTAATTTATGATACTTCCCTTAATTGAAACTTTAAGCTTGCATTTGATATTTTCAATTCATTGCATTCTTGGTGTAACTTAGGAAATAATAGCTTCAAAATGTGTCCTAATTGCAGTATGATATTAATGGAGCTGTAACTCTGGTGAAGCTTAGATACACAAATGAAATTCAGATATTTTCACTTATGCTAAGAGGAAACTTATGTACAACCAACCAGAAATGTTTTCAGAAATAATATCTCAATTCTTATACACTGTTTTCAGTATCTCAACAGGCATGCGCAAAAGCTCAGCAATGTATAGATTGCATAGCCATCAACATAACAGGAAACTGAAAATTTCTTGATAGATTATTAATTTAATTTCTGAATGTATGAGATGGGTACTTCTGGTATGCAAGCAACATTATTTGGAATTCCATATGCTCTTTATTCAGAGTTTCATTAGCTATATTTACTACTCTTTTCTTTTGATGTTGGAACAGATTAATCCATGTTTAGCTGTAGACATAAGCAATGGTTTTGGGAAAGACATATAATTAGTAAAAAATTTGTTTCTGCCATTAGTTATATGTCTAATCAATAAGGTGTCAATGGGTTATGGGGACTACTTAGCTATTGATTTAAGCTTGTAACAGTTCCATACCTGCTTGTCCCACACACCCATCCCTTGCTCTTCCTATGCCCATTTTGTAAATTGTCTTATCATATGATAGAATCAGAATTTTGATCTTCACTTGGCTTGTTATTGTAGACACATTATGTTCTGTTGCTTTGCTCCTTTAAAGAACAACTTCAACAACATGTCCGGGTCCATGCGATGGAGGCAGTAATGGCTTGCTGGGAGATTGAGCAATCCCTACAAAGTTTAACAGGTGATGTTCTGTAATGAGATCCTATATATATATATATATATATATATATATATATATATATATATATATTTTTTTTTTTTCATTTTTAGTGGATGTTGCATGCTAGCATAAAAAGGTTAAGAGAGTTGGAAAAGTCTTTCAGCTGCTTGACTTTTGTTTGCTTACTTGCTCAAATTGCTGTTTGTTGTTCTTTGCAGTTGAAACTAGCACAGGTGGTTAAAACGTGATGAATTTAATTCTTCAATGTTTGTCCTTGGCATGGTTTGTGGTCAACTAACCCCCACAACACAATAAATTAATGCAACTTGTTGATCATGCCAATGAATTCCTAGAAAAATGAGTGGTGAAATAACTTTACTTGAAAAAACCAACTAGTCCTTAATGTGATACATCTATGGTTCTTTAGATGTATTTGCATACATATTAAATATTTGATTCAGGGATTAAATATGATAGGGTGGTGCCTCATCAAGTTTGATAGTGCCATGTCTAATCAAAGAGTCATTTGGAGCCGGGGCAGGGGGAAGTTGGATGCTTTACTATGAGCAGAAGTGTCAAATACCCTATACTTCATAAAATTCTTTAATATTGAGCTGCTCATTTAAATATATAATTCTTCACATGAATCAACTTTAGAATTTTAATTTTGTAGATTATTTCCATAGCTTCTTTGTAATTTTGTGTCATGACCACTTAAAATCTCCATCTCTGGCTATGATTCAGTGAATTTACCTGTTACTGAATCCACTTATCCTTTTTGAAATAATTATCTTTTACATTGCAATTTTATGAGCTGTGATCTCTTCTTTCTTTGGGAAAAGGATGTTATATTTTTCAAGAAAGTTAGTTCCAAAAAATACCTTAAAAGGCTGTGTTTTTGCTACAATTAGAAATCAACTTTTATACTATAACTGTAAGTAATTTCATGTGATTATCATGAGTGCCAAAGCTATAATTACTTTTACATGCTGCGTGAACAGGAGTTTCCCCAGGTGAAGGTACAGGTGCAACAATGTCTGATGACGAAGATGACCAAGTAGATAGTGATGCCAACTTGTTTGATGGTAGTTTGGATGGCCCAGATACCATGGGATTTGGTCCTCTTATCCCAACAGAGAGTGAGAGGTCCTTAATGGAGCGTGTGAGGCAAGAGTTGAAGCATGAACTGAAACAGGTAATTGATGGAATATTTTGTTGCAAAGTCTTATTACATGTTCATCATAATCAATTGGTATTTATTTTATAGGGTTACAAGGAGAAAATTGTAGACATAAGGGAGGAAATTTTACGCAAGAGAAGAGCAGGAAAGCTTCCTGGGGACACTACCTCTGTCCTAAAATCTTGGTGGCAATCACATTCGAAGTGGCCGTATCCTACAGTAAGTTTTTTGACAGTTAGAATTGGTTGAGGAATCGTTCTGAACCTACTAATTTGACATCATAAATCCCTTGCTGCATCCCAAGCATAAACTAGATTCACTAAACACTCAACCATGTATGGGGTATGTCAAAAGGTACAAACTTTCCCACAAAAAAGTAAACATCCAACCATGTATGGGGGTATACTCTTGTCAAAAGCCTCAAATTTTCCCTCCAAAAAAAATGTATACAAAATTTTTCCTCCCTCAAATGTATAAGAAAAGGTGCTTATGCATGCACAAAAACACAAACATTACCACATGCAACAATGTCTGTTTCTTTTTCAAAAACCCTTCAATGAGTAAGCTGCTTCCAAGTTAATGTTAATTATGTCAAACAAATGCGGGAAACGTTTCACTCATCAATACCTTAAATTCTATGAACTTTCAGGAGGAAGATAAGGCAAGGTTGGTACAAGAGACTGGTTTGCAACTAAAACAGATAAATAATTGGTTCATCAATCAGAGGAAGAGGAACTGGCACAGCAATCCTTCAACTTCAACAGTCTTGAAGAGCAAACGCAAAAGGTATTCTAATAAAAGAATTTCTGTTTATTAGTTTAGATTTCTCATGAGCTTTACGCCAACAATAATTCGAAAAGAAGTAATGCAGGTGAAAATAGCGGTGATCGTTTTATGTAAATGGAAGAAAATCCGAGAACCATTCCTCAAATGATCTCTGTTCATGCTTCTTCTCAAGTGATCAATCCAACATTACATAAAAATTGTTACAGTAGAGGGCTTCTTGGTATGGCTGTGGGCTCAAGTAAAATACCCATATTTTGTTTCTTCAAAAAGAGAGGCTGGCAGAGAGGATGAGGTTATGATGATGAACCCAGTTTGTGACATTTAACAGATATGCTAAAAGGCTTCAGACAGTGAGTTGCATATGATGCCAACCTCATTAGGAAGTCCAGTATTTAGGAATTATATTACTGAAACTGAATTGGATGCATTGGCGGGGTTATGATTTTTGTTTACTTTCTTCATGCCTGTGAATAAAATAGCGAGAGGGTGTGGGTGTACAGTGTAATAATCTGTGCATGGTACCTTACAGTTTCTATACTAGTGATTATAGCTTTTTGAAATTATATTGTAGAGTTAAATATGTATTAAATATGGCATTTACGTTTTTGCAGTTTGTTGATGGACCTGATTCCCCTTCAACCAAATCTGATTACATAACCTGGCATGAAATCTTTGAAATATGATGTTTGTGATGTATTTTCCTCCTTTTTCTCTTTAACTTCTTTGTAAAAGTGACTTGGTATTATCAGTTCAATTGCAGTTGTTGACTGATACCGTGCACAAACCTCGAGTCAAATTGGGAAAATGTATTAGCGAATTGTTTCTATATAAATCTAAATGGTTCAGATACGCAATGATGATTAGTTTATCAGTCTAGCTCAATTAATGAAGGATCAATTTTATTGTGGTATATTCTCACATTGCATGGAACTGTTCACAAAATATCTAGAAAGTCTGTAAACAGTTATCAGATTGTTGTAAGAGATTCTTATGATATCTTTTTGTGCGAGTAAATTTGTATTTTGAGTGAAGATGCCTGTTATCAGTAGTAAACTTAATTAGAAAGCTGTGTTGCTTGGTTTGGGTGATAAGCAATTGTAATGACCCTGATAAGATTTTGGTGTTGGCCTATTTCATGAAATTTTGTTGTAATGAATTTCAAGTGTATTGATGTGATTCAGTCAATGAAAAGTCTGGTTGAAGCCTGTATTTGAAGATGCGGCTCAAAATACTAAATTTAGTAGCTTGCTTGACGTTGGCTCAAAGCTCGGTCAAGCGAGATACTAAACCCGCTCCTCTAAAGTGAATCATTAAGCTCGCATGACTCTTGCTCAAGCAAGATCGTGGAAAAAGTTCAATTTTGACTCTATTTTTTGAATTCTTAGATTAGGTTTGGTGGCATCACTTTGCACGTATTTTTCAATAGAGAAAAGGAGGCTACAATCTGTGCTATTCGGGAAGAAAACCTTGTGCCTTTTCTCCTTGTATTTAATAGAAAAATACGTATCCTTTGTCCACTCATCTTGTGATCCCAAAGATCCTAAGGAGAGTGTTTGATTGTGTGAAACCACGTACCTTTTGGTTTTCCCTAAAGAGTTCACTGTAGTAGGACTGATATCGGGTCGGGTCGGGTCGGGTCGGTTTTACTGCCACTCGCAACCCAACTCGATAACAATCGGGTTTATTAGGGAGAAACCCGACCCAACCCGAAAAGTACGGGTCTCGGGTCGGGTATTGGGTCGGGTCTGTTTATTTTTCTTTCTTTTTTTTTTGTTTCAAAAAAAAAAAAAAAACGCACCATTTCTAGCCCTTAAATTTAGTCCTAGTTTCTACCATCAAATTCCCTCTTTCTCTCTCTCTCTCTCCTATGGTGGCTGAAAGGTAAAACCCTAGATGATGAACAAGGCTGAGTCTCCAACGAAAAAATGCTTTCAACAACAACAACAACAGCAACGGCAACAGCTACGACGATTCACCACCTGCGCATGTACCACTCCTTTTAAGATTCTCATTCTTGTTCTCTCTCTCACGACGCCGCCATGTCTAGGTCCGTCTCTCTCTTTCTCTCTAGCTCGAGATTTTAGGGTTTATTTTCTCAAATTTCGGATTTTTTTTTCGGAGTTTGCTGTACTTTGTTGACTCGTTCCTCCATTTTTCTTGGAATCTTGCGAAACTCGGTGCCAATATCAGTCTTTGTTTTTGTAACTCGTTGCACAGTTTTCTCATTCCACAATGTTGAGGGATTGACTAAATTTTTTATATGAATGTAAAATTTTCTTTTTCTGGGTTCTTAGAGTGTTTGATTTATGGTTTATCTTTGCTATTTTAATGCAATATTAGTTGATTTCCTTTGTGTTAATTGAAAATATTTTAGTGTTTTACTTTTCGATTATGGTAACCCCATTTTGTTGAATCTTAATGTATTTTAGTTTATTTGAAATAGTTCATAATGGGGTATTGGATCGGTTTCGCTTGTCTGATACATTAGTTGTGTTTTTTTTTTTTTCAAAGATCGGTCGGGTCGGGTTGGACCCAAAACCGACCCGAACCCAAGGCAGACTCGAATATTGGACCCGAACCCGACCCAAGCATCCATTCAACCCGCCCAAGACCCTTCGGGTCGGTCGGGTGGGCCGGGTCTATGCTCAGTCCTACACTGTAGAGAAACATTTCAAGGATGTGTCTTGGAGTGCACCTAAGGTTTTGGTTATTGAAGCGGAGTCGCGCTAGTAAAAGGATTCATATATGATAAGTTCAGAGGATCCGAAACTGTTGTGGTGACACCAATGAGTCGCCAAATAGGTCCTAGAGTCTAGTCACAAAGGTTTTTGCAACTAGTTAATAAACTTCCACTTTTATAGTAGGTTGCTTTAGTTAGGTACATTACCCCGTAGTGGTTTTTTTTTTCTTTAAAAGGATCTTCATTGATTTTCTACTTTGTCACCAAATCTAATGTTTATTATTTTTGTGTATCTTGCTTTATGATAAGGTGCATGTTGAATTGTGGTGATTAAAATTAATTCGTGGGTCACACAATTGAGATTCATTTTTAATTAATATAATTGGTTGCAAACCCACAAATGTAATTATTTTATAAGAATATAATATAAAATTTGCAGGTTAAATAGTGCATGTGTTATTTAAAAGTATTTTATATTTTTATAAGTTTTGTGTAATGGAACATATAATGTGATTTTCATTCAACAACAATACATAGTGACATATATATGAAAAAATAATTTAATAATATATTTAAATTATACAATTATAATATTGTTTTATATAAATGGAGAATATGTTATTAAAAGGTTTTTTTTATTATAAATATACCATAATTGGTTGACGAATTTGAACATGTAGGGTCACAATTTACAGCCCAAGCCCAAGCCCAACGTATAGATGAACTTGGCCCAATAAGCCCAATACAATAAATTTGTAGAAAGTGGATTAAAGAATCGTGTTTTAGTGAAAAGAACAACGTTTAATATGACCTTAGGACCAGGTTAAGAGGTAACAAGAAGAAGAAAAAGGAAACAGTATTGGATAAATTTGCTCTCGGCCCAGTCCGAGGAGGTTCAATTCAATATGAATAAAGTTTCTCAATTACAAAATGTCTCTCCCTCTTTCATGGAAGATCTTTTACATTATATAGCTCCCCTTTGGTTATCCTGACCTTACACTTGTTGATCATCTAGTACATTATTTGAGTACTTGTCCCATTAAACACCTTCTTTCCCCCTTCTGTGAGTTGTGGTAGCTTTAGTGGCACTGTTCAGAGGTCCTCTCCACATAAATGCGGCCAGGAAAGTAGCTGCAATGCATTAAATGCGGTGGTAGCAGCTTTTCCTCAGATATTTCTAGATCTCTTTCCTTCCCGTATGTTCACGAGACACGTATCCATCGTTGGAGCTTTTTAGAAGGTCACTCCACCTATGAGGATATCTATTTGTATTGTATGCTTCACGTCCGAGGATGAAGCCCTCCTCGGACTAACTTTCCTTTCAATTCCTATTTATGAGACTTTAAAATAGATCACCTATAAATGCATCACTACCCGGATCATGGACGTCCTCGGACCAAGCCCAAAGCCCAAGGTATATGATTTTGGACCTTTGTCCCCACAGAACATATCCAAGAATATTAAAAAAAATTGTATATTCACATTCCATGGAACGCATGTAAGGATGTAACATGTTACATTAAATTTAAATTATTATATAAGTTTAAAATTGTAGCATTTTTTTTTCTTTCCAAATATAATTATAATGCTTATATTATTGAAACTTGAATTTTAAGAAAATCCTTCGAATATTTATCATTTTTATTGCTTTTTATGACCCATATCTCTAATTTTTAATGCCTACTTTGTTTGTATTTCTTAGTAAAAAACTAAAGAGTTTGACGTCCCAAATAAAATAAAATATCATACTTTTCAACCCAAAAATTAATGAAAAAAAAAAAAAAAAAGTTTTGAGCCAAAAAACTAAAAAAATAACCTACCCAAAAAAAAGAAAAAGAAAATTTTAAGGCGCAATTAGTCCAAAATGGACCGAATAGACTAAAATGAACCAAAGTGGGCCAGGGTAGACAAAAGTGGACCGAAATTGAACAAAGTGGACTGAATGGATAGAAGTGGAGCGAAGTGGACTGAAATGGCATGAATTGGACAGAATGGACAAAAGTGGACCAAAAGGATCAGATTGGATCAAATGGACAGAAGTGGACCAAAATTGACCAATGTGGACCAAAGTGCTACAATGACGTCGTGGCTCAAAAAGAGCACTGCAACAATAAATGTTACGCTTAAACTTTTAGATTCTATATAGATTTTGTTGTGTAATTAGCCAAGCAATCTAAACTAGGAATTTTCATAATCTACTTAGGTCTAAAGGTTGGAATAGGAATTGATTGGTTTTGGTTAAGAGAGAGTGTGTAGGTTCTAATGGAGAATTTGACTTAGTTTGAGGTAGTCACCCTCCAAGAAGAATGGAGATTAGAAAGAGAGCCCAAAGAAAGTGGAGGGAATTATATTCATGTTGATGTATCAGAATTGTTAAATGGCTCCTAGTATTTATACTAGGGAGCAAAACAAAAATCAAGAAAATCTCAAGATTGTTCCTTCAACTAGCCAACCAACTACTTGTAACTTGTAAATTAACTGTCTTGGTCGTCTTTCTCTTTGTTCTTGATCTTGGTGACATGCTTAGTCATCCACACGTCATGCTTCATTGTTATGATCTTGGGTTGGTTTGCATGTTTGGGCTCATTATATTGCCTTCCCCTTTTAAACCACCTTGCCCACAAGGTGAGGGTTTGCTATTTTAGGGTGTGAAGCGGTTCCCAAGTTGCATCTTCCTCTCGTGTGCCATGCCATTTGACTATGATTTCAGTGGTTGTTCAATTGCCTTTATGGCTTTATCTACTGGTGACAGAGTGGGTATTGGAGTGACATTATTACCCAATTTTGGCTCTAGACAGGAAACATTGCAAATTGGATACATTTTGGAATTAGAGGGCAAGTTTGGTTGTATGCAACTTGTCTAACCCTTTGGATGATTTGAAAAGGACCAAAGAGCATAGGTTCTTCCTGTTCCTGACTACTAGTGACTTCTACTTGTAGGAGAGCAATTTGAGGAAGTCCCAATCTCCCACGCTACAACTCTTTGTCAGTCCTGTGCCTATCTACTTGCATGGAGCTTCATCCTGGGGTACTAGCAGGTTGAGGATTCCTTTCCTGGATTTTAGGTGGTCATCCATAGCTTCAAGTTTAGCGGTGCGAGAAATGTATTGTAGTAGCCTTGGGAGAGGAAATCCACCCGGAGCCTCAAAGGGGGTCAATTTGTGGAGTCGTGATAGTTGGTGGCTTGGTGCCAAGCATACCATTGTTTGGAATGTTCTCCTGCATAGCACCTGAGGTGTTCAATACTTTTATTCAGTACCTCAATTTGGCCATTAGATTGTGATTTGTGAGTGGTAGGTAGTGGACATGGCCAAGGTAGTCCCTCACACTTCAAACAATTCACCCCATAAATGCCCAGAAAAAATAGTGAATGGAACAATTTTGACCTGTTGATTGATTTATTGGAATTAACCAACTTGATTAAGTTAACCAATTAAGCTATTCAATGGGTTTCTGATTTACAGGCAACAACAAATGAATCACATAAATAAAGTAATACTGATTTGTTGACAAAGTGAAAAACCAAACTAGTGATTATGAGGGTTACCACCAACCCTAAGAAGTTGTTAGAACTTACAAACTAGTGATTATAGCTATTTGAAAATTATATTGTAGAGTTCTATACGAATCAAATATGGCATAAACGTTTTTAAAGTTTGTTGATGGAACTGATGCCCTTTCAACCAAATCTGATGACATAACTGGGCATGAAATATTACGTTTGTCATGTATTTTCCTCCTTAATCCATATTCACTATTCATCCATTTTCTTTTTCTAGTCTGCAACTACTCATTCTTGTCATTGTAGACATTATTCACGCACAAATATTCTAATAAGTCATTCTTGTAATTTTACTCTTTATTGGTGAAACAATGAAATCAGGGAGATCACAGTCGTAGTGATGACATTAGTCACTCTTGAATATTCTAATATAACAAGTTTACTCTTTACTCTTTGTTGGTGAAAAGAAAATGAAATCAGGGACATCACACACATCATTGCCTTATTGTTGGTCACTGTATATTTTGCTGATAACCTTTATGAAAATTTTCTCTAAGATGAAACTATAGAAATATTAAAAGAAAAAAAGAAATTATGTTCAAATATTTAGAATTAATTGTATTTGGTTTGTTGTAAAAATTTGTCAAGAGTTGCCCTGAAGAAATTGAACAACATATTTTTTGCTCAAGTGAAACTAGGTTCTCGCTCAAACGAAACCAATCTCATGCGAGTGAAACGAAATCTCTCTCAAGCGAATCATTAATGCAGATAGAAAGTTCGCATGTATTTTCGCTTGACGTTCGCTCAAGGGAAAAGTTTTAGAATTTGCAATCTAAGTTTTGCTTAAAGAAGGATTCATCATTCATGCTCAGTTTTTATCTTACCTTCTGTACCTGTATAAACTACTCAATGCAAGACTTTTTAATAGAGAGAAATGTTAAAATTATTATGCTCCAAAAACCATTTTATGATTTCTTATAAAGTAAATTTTTTTATTCACATACATGGTTATAAGAGTATATTTATTATTTAGCACATCAGAATGTATATTAATTGTTAAATTTTGATGTGACATGATTTTTTTCATTGGAAGTTCCCATAAGCACGTGCCTTATGTCATTTTGATTCTAATAAACTCAATTTTATTTTAGAGTGAATTTCTTGTTCGTCGATAGCTCAAAAGACATTTTTATTAATTTGTATATTATTTTAAGGACAAAATTAGTTGTAATTAAACCTTAGTCAATATCTTTTTATTGTAGGTAAATTTTGACAAATCCACCATTGAGTTACATCTTCTTTTTATATCCACCATGTTTGCAAAATTTCTAAAAAAATTAAAGATCAATAGTTATGTCATTAATAAATTGTTTAAATTGCAAGTTTTTATAGTTTAAAATTATACATAAAATATAATTTTATAGATCATATGGTAAATAATATTCGATTGACACAAAAAATTTGACATACGTATTAAGAACGTAAAGAACATGCAATGTTGTAACCTTAGATTACAAATAATTTTAAAACTAAATTTTGTCCTTATTTTAGAATTATGATTTAACCTTTGATGGATTCCTCAGTTGCAAAATGAAATGCCTACACTAAGACATGATGAGTGAGCATTCAGCATGCATATACAAGAGCTTAGCTCACATGGATGAGAGTTAGGATCATATTTAAAATGATATTAGAGAGCTTCACAACGCACGTGATGGCAACCATTGAAATCTTTCCCCTTGTTTTTTGGGAATTGAGTATGTAATGGGATTTTTTGTTATGGAATTTCCAAATAGGGGAATATTTTAAGTTTTCCTTGAAAAAGGTAGTGCTCAACTTTTAACCTATCTTTTGCACCTAAGTACAACACTTAGGCTCCGCTTGGAAGTTCATAAGGAAATGGAATGGAATAGAATGAGATGGTTATAAGGGAATGGAATGAAATGTATTTAAGTAAGGGAAATGAATGGAAAAGAATGGAATGGAATGGAATTAAGTAACCTTGATTGGATGTTTTAAAATAAAGGAATGGAAATGAATGGAATGTAAGTAATCCTATTTGGGAGCAACATGGAGAGAATGAAATGGAATCATTTTATGACAATATTACTATTAGACCCCTATTTTAAAATAAAGGGTTGAATATATAGTGGTATTTTGAGAGTTTTAGTAAAAAAAACATTAAATCTAATTCCATTCCCTCTCATTCCTCCCAATTTCGGGGGAATGAAAATTTGAGGTTTTAAGAGAATAGAGAGGAATGAGTGTTTCCTCCTACCCATTCCATTCCCTCTCACTTAAACTCCCAAATAAGGGAATGAACTTTTCATTCCCTCCATTAAAACTCCCAAACAAGAGAAGGGAAAAATATTTTAAAATTATTCTTTTTATTCCTTTCCATTCCATTCCATTCCATTCCATTCCCTCCTCTCAAGCGGAGCCTTAATGCATGACTTGTCAAGAGAGAGAAAGACTGCCACACCAAGAGCAACATTGAGAAAACCTTGTTCCTTTTCTTCCTTGGGCCAGGCTGAAAACTCCATATATTTTTCCCATCCATTCTGTGATCCCAAAGAGAGTGATCATATTCTTTCTGAAAAAGTTCATTTGACACTTTTCATTACACCACAGGGGCAATTATTTGGCAATGAACGATAATTGACTAATTCCTCCAAAGGCTCTTCAGCTTTGGTGAAATGCAAGCTCACTGTGGATTGATTCTGGTTCAGGTGTAGTGTTGCAAGTGCCTTCTTCAATTCGAACATTCTGGGCCGTTGCTTTTAGTGAAAATTTCCTTCAAATTAACCCAAACTTCATTGCGGAGATAATATGGATAAGAGGATTCGACTGTACTCACAGCAGTAGAAGATCTAGAGGAAGTAGATGCATTGGAATTCGCATTGGAAGCCATCGACAAGCAAGATTGAAAGTGAAAGATAAAGAGTTTGCAAAGAAATCAAACACAAAAAACTCTTCGATGAAGCTTAATTATGCTCTGATACCGTATTGAATTTTGGTCTCAGAGATGGATGTAGAGAAAAGGAGCAAAGGTGCAAAGTGCTCGGAGGAAAAAAAAATTCTACCACTTCAACCTCTGCACAAAGTGTTCAAGCTACCTCCACTCTTCACCTCCCCCTTGCGCACGTATCTAGCCCAATATCTGAGACAATTCATGTTAGTCCATTAATCACCACAATTAAAAAGAATAAAATAGTCTCTCTCCTTTTCAATGTGGGATTAAACATTTTTATTAACTCCTTATTTTCCATATTCACTCCCATATCTTTACATTTATGTTATAACATTTAATCATTTTAATTATTTAATATTAAAATGCTCCAACAATCCCCCACTTATTTTAATATTAAATTTTTTAGTTAAAAAGAGATTACCAGGCAAAGACGGGTCACTATGCATCATGAAGGTGTGCTCTGCATTGAACCTTCACTTAGTAAAACAGCGATCTCAACTCCAGAGTCGTAGTGCTCTCCGACTTGAACTAGGACTGCTTTAGGGAAATTAAGCGTCACTGCTTACACATAACAACCCAGGTGTTGACATGAGCTTTTATAGTTAGCATTTTACGGCCGTGTGTTGATCCCGGTTTCATGAGTGTATTTGAGATTAAGTCCAAATCTCATACGGAGCGGCCCCACCCCTACACTCACATAGGTGAAATTTTGTCAAGGGTGCTCCTGTAATTCTGACACCCCACTCATACGAGCTACAAATTTCATTAAGAGTTTTTTACTCAACCTCTCCATATTACAGGATAAATGCACTTACATCATAGGGATGAACAATTAAAAAATTATTTACAAAATAAATAATTAAAAAATAAATTGTGCATTTCTTACGACCATCGTATGATTCGTTTTTCCCATTGAACCCAATTCTCAGGATCTTTGGTCCTTGGGTTGGGTATCCTCATACATGGCTCATGATTCTATGGACTTTAGTCCCATCCCTCTCGATGTATTCCAGACTCTATCTTTTGCCAAGGCCTTGGTGAATGGATCTGCAAGATTATCATTAGATATAATATAATCCACAGTTATGATGTTACTACTCAAATAGGATCGCACGGTACTGTGCTTTCTTCTTATAGGTCTGGATTTACTGTTGTAGTAACGGTTTTTAACTCTATCAATTACGGCAGTGCTATCACAATGAATTAATATAGGTGGAATTGGCTTTTCCCAAAGTGGAATTTCATATAACAAATCTCTAAGCCAATTTGCCTCTTCACTAGCTGAAGCTAATGCTATTAATTCAGCTTCCATTGTTGAATTAGCAATTATTGTTTGCTTTTTAGATTTACAACAAATAGCACCACTATCTAAGGTAAAAATATAACTAGTGGTAGAGAGAGAATCACCTGACAAAGTATTCCAATCGGCATCACTAAAAACTTCAATCACTGCAGGGTACTTTTTATAAAATAAGCCATAGTTTTTGGTACCAATTAAATATCTCATGACTCGCTCAATAGCTAGCCAATGATCTTTACTAGGCTTGCTAGTAAATCTGCTAAGCACTCCTACTGCATATGCAATGTCAGGTCTAGTACAATCAGTAGCATAACGCCAACTACCAATGATACTAGCATAATCTTTTTGATTAAAAATCCCATCATCATTATTCACAGGAAATAAATGAACACTAGAATCAAAAGGAGTAGCTACATTTTTGCGATCATGAAAATTATATTTTCTCAATATTTTCTCAACATAATGTGATTGATCAAGATATATTCCATCACATGCTTTTGTAATTTTCATGCCCAAAATAAAATTAGCCTCACCAAGATCTTTCATATCAAAATGGCTTTTAAGCATATTTTTTGTCTCATTTATAACATGCATATTTGAGCCAAAAATCAACATATCATCCACATAGAGGCTAATAATAACATGTAAATAATTCCATGATTTAGAATAAATACATTTATCACATTCATTTGATTTATAACCATTCTCAATCATGCAGGAATCAAATTTTTCATGCCACTGCTTAGGTGCTTGTTTTAAGCCATATAGGGATTTAGTTAGCTTACATACATTGCTTTCTTGTCCAAGCTCTACAAAACCTTCGGGTTGATCCATATAAATCTCTTCCTCTAGGTCCCCATTTAGAAAAGCAGTTTTTTCATCCATTTAATGAATTTTCAAATCAAAAATTGCAGCAATAGCAATTAACAATCTAATAGATGTAATTCTTGTTACCGGAAAAAATGTATCAAAGAAATCAAGATCAGCTTTTTGTTTAAAGCCTTTGCAACAAGTCTAGTTTTAAACTTATCTATTGATCCATCCGGTTTCAACTTTTTTCTAAGAACCCATTTACAACCTATGGTCTTACAACCCAGTGGAAGATCTACTAATTTCCAAGTTCTATTAGAAATTAGAGATTCCATCTCATCATTTATAGCCTCTTTCCAAAATATAGTATCAGGTGATGTTAAAGCCTCTTTTAAATTTTGGGGATTTTCCTCAATGTTAAAAACATAATAATCAGGACCAAAATCCTTTTCAACTCTAGCTCTTTTACTCCTTCTAGGTTCCATTTCAAAATTTTTTGATTTTGTAAATGTGAAATAGAAGAACTAGGTTGTGACAAAATATTTTCTTCACCTCCACTATTTTTCAATTTAAAAGGAAATTTTTCTTCATGAAAAATTGCATCACCAGATTCAAAAATTATTTTGTTTTCAAGATAAAAAAATCTATAGGCTGCACTATTAATCGCATAACCAAGAAAAGCACAGGTAATAGCTCTTATACCTAATTTAGGTATTTTAAGGTCAGTAAGCCTTACATAAGCAAGACAACCCCATACTCTCAAATATCCCAAATTTGGCTTATGTCCTTTTCACATCTCAAAAGGTGTGGTGTGTGACTTTTTATGTGGCACCCTATTCAAAACATGACATGCAATTAAAATAGCTTCACCCGAAAAATGTAAAGGTGCACCAGATTCAATTAACATGGCATTTGTTAACTCAATTAAAGTTCTATTTTTTCTTTCAGCCACACCATTAGAAGCAGGTGAATATGGTGTAGTAGTTTCATTGATAATTTCCAAAGACTGAACAAATGAGTTGAATGCACTTGATTCATATTCACGGCCTCTATCACTTCTTATTCTTTTTATTTTTCTACCAAATTGATTTTCAACTTCTTTTAAAAAATCTTGAAATTTTTCAAAAGCATCACTTTTATTTTTCAACAAATAAACAGTTGTATATTTTGAGAAATCATCAATAAAAGTGATAATATATCTATTTCCTCCATGAGTTAAAATTCCCTCAAATTCACATAAATCAGAGTGAATTAACTCAAACAATTCGGTATTTCTTACAACACTTTTATGAGGCTTTTTTGTAATCTTAGCTTGACTACAAGTTTCACATTTTTCAAAATCTTTTGACAGTCTTGAAATTAATCCTATACTACTCATGATTCCCACATATCTACTATTTATATGACACAAACGAGCATGCCAAAAATTAATAGAAGAAAGCATATAAACTAAACTGGTAGATGCTTTATTATTCTCAACATTCAATTTAAACATTCCATCACAAGCATAATCCTTGCCCACAAATAATCCCTTCTTAGTGATTACATAATTATCAGATTCCATAGTTTGTTTGAAGCCAACCTTGTTAAGCAAAAAACTTGACATCAAATTCTTCCTCATGGATGGAGTGTAAAGTACATCTTTCAATGTTAGCACACGTCCAGAAGTGAATTTCAATTCAACCTCACCACTCCCAAAAACCTTGGTTTTGCTAGAGTCACCAATCATAACTGTTTTTTTTTCTTCAAAAGGAGTGTACAACTTGAACCAATTTTTGTCATAGCAGACGTGCCTATTAGCACAAGAATCTGCCTACCACCCTTCAACATATTGCACCATATTGATGTCTGTAATCATAGCCACTAAAGGCTCTTCGGTTACGTTAGCCTGCGGGACAGATTCACGTTTCCGAAATTTGCAAAATCGAGCAATATGCCCACTCTTGACACAGACAAAACATGATCTATTAAAATGATCTTGTGAAGGGGGTCCTTGGTTCTTATTGTAATTTTTATTCAGGTTTCCCCTTCCTTAAGGTCTATTATTATTTTTAAAGGCTCTCTTTTTAGGCTTCAATTGACCATTTCTAGAAAAATGATTTTTGGGCATATTATTATTGGCTGAAATAAGGTTTGCCTTTGTGGTGGAATTACCATTGCTCTCTTGTGTCATGAGTGCATCTTGTCCTCTAGCCTCCTCCTCCACACGGATGCGTGTGATCAAAGTCTCCAAGGATGTCTCCTTTTGTTTATCCCGCAAAGTCTTTTGGAACTCCCTTCAAGATTGTGGTAGTTTATCAATTATGCCAGCTACCACCAAATTGTCTCCAATCTTTATGCCTTCGGATCTCAATTCTGCCACAATCATTTGGAAGTCTTGTGCTTGATCCACCACCGATTTTCCATCCACCATTTGGTAACGGAAAAATCTACTAGCAGCATACTTCTTTGCACTTGCCTCTTCGGTATCATACTTGCTTTGTAAAGCTTTCCAAATTTTCTTAGCAGAATTATAAGTTCTATCATAATAATCATAGAAATGATCGGCAAGACAATTCAAAAGATAAGAGCGACAATTATATTCATCTTTTGTATACTGATCTATTTTTTCTTGATGGAGACTATATTCTTCCTCACTCATCTCATCGGTAGGAATTTTTGATGGATTCTTGTCAGTGAGGATGTAGGAGACTTTGAGAAGACTCAAGTAGAAGAGGACCTTTCCTTTCCACCTCTTGAAGTGGGTTCCCTTAAAGTGAAAGGGCTTGTTGAGATCTCCAACAGGCTCATTCGGTTTCTCTTGTATAGGCTCCATGTGTTGAATCTCCTTAAAATTGTTGATGCAAATACAATAATAATGGAAATAACACAACGAGAAACTGAATAATACTTCTGAATATTATTAACGTAAAGAAAGAAATTACACAACACTATTTGGACTGAGACGCGGCACTCGCTCTCTTTAAGGAGATTCAAGCCCTTAGTTGGCTAAACTTTGTAACCGGTGCAGACCTTCTCTGACTTGTTTCCTCCAGGATACAACAGCCCAACAAGTGTCGTATGACTAGAACAACCTTTGCACAAAGTGTTCAAGCCCAAAACTCCACTAGAAAGAACACCCTTCTTTGCCAAGAACCTCTCTATTTTTTTGTGTATATTGTATATTGCAATAACTTGGATTGGGTCTAAATGAGTCTATTTATAGGCTCAATGGGCCTCACGAAATTACTACCCAATTTATTCTGATTAATTAGGCTTTTCATTGTCCATAATAAAAATGGAGTATTAATTTGGGCCATTTACTCACCAACGGATATAGTAATTACTTTGAATGGGCTGTCAAGTAGGAGGATCCAATTTTGATACCTCTACTCTTCACCTCCCCCTTGCGCACGTATCTAGCCCAATATCTGAGACAATTCATGTTAGCCCATTAATCACCACAATTAAAAAGAATAAAATAGTCTCTCTCATTTTCAATGTGGAATTAAACATTTTCACTAACTCCTCATCTTTTATATTCACTCCCGCATCTTTACATTTATGTTATAACATTTAATTATTTTAATTATTTAATATTAAAATGCTCCAACACTAACTACTTTACAGACTCCACTAACTATTCTTAACTAATTGGATATTTCCATGTGGTATAACAGTAACCTATACACCAACATAACCTATACACCACCACCAACAACAACAACAACAACAACCAAACAAAAAAAAAAAAAAAAAATCGCACAAATCGGCAAGCACATAGTTTTATGGCATTTGGTTCGCTGTGATGTGTCTTTAATGTAATGTATATTACAATGATGTGACCAGGGACGGAGGCATATATTAACTAGGGGGTAATGGGCCCCCAAATTTTTTATTAAAAAATATAGTGTGTATATATATATATATATTTATATATATATATATACACACACGAATTTTAGCAATTTTGTTTAATAAAATTACATTTTGCTCCTTTAACAATATCATTGATTTTTTTGAGAGTAATGTTACAGGCATAAACTTATCTACAACATTTTTACAAACCGTTGAGGTACAAATTCTTATTGGTTCGCATTTAGGCCCACCATTTATATCACTTTTTTACTTGCTAATAATTACTCACCATATTAGCAATTTGTAAAAAAGTTTGTAGCTGTAGTATTTTCCTTATTTAAAGGTCATTAAAAAATTTATATATTTAAAATCTAAAACAAAATATACAAGCCCAAAAAAATTATTGCAATAAAAAAAATTACCAATAGTAAAGTTAAAAATAATGAAGCCTAATTAACCAATTTTACTCAAAACAAACAACTAGCCCTTTAAAAGGTTTTTTAAAAAAAATTGTGTCTTTAGACTCTTTACCTAGCAGAAGACGCATGCATCAAAAATTCAAAAAAATTAAAAAAAAAAAATACTCAATAGCTAAGAAGCAGCAAAGCCAATGGTTAGAGCCGCCCTCCATAACTTCAAGTCCTAGCTCCGTCCCTGGATGTGACATTAAGATTTTTGGTTTATTTTATTTTTTCTAACATTACTATAATCTAAAATTACAAAATATAAAATAAACAATAAATAACACAACTTTTGCTTGTTGAGTTATACTTTTTTTTCATCACTCACAAGCAAAAGTTGTGTTATTTATTGTTTATTTTATATTTTGTAATTTTAGATTATAGTAATGTTAGAAAAAATAAAATAAACAAAAAACCTTAATGTCACATAATCCCAAGGTTTTTGGTGGAAAAAATTGTTTTATTTTGTAATTTTAGATTATAGTAATGTTAGAAAAAGTAATGGATTCATGTCTTCATTATTAACAACTTGCCACCTGGCAAAAATTGTTTTATTTTTTGTGGTTGTAACATTTTTCTTTAGGTTTTAAGAGCTTCAGATATATATTATTCCCAACTCCCAAGGTCAACGAGATTAACACCCAAGTACCTAGTAGGATTAGTGGCAAAGCTAGGAATTTTTGCCAAGCTAAATACAATAAGGCTCTTAATTGAAAAAAAAAAAAAAAAAAAAAAAAACTATAACTCAACAATGTTGTGCTCTATGTTCTTTCATGATGCTAAAATTATTTTGAACTCAATTTTTTAAACTCTTTTTGATATACATGGTAAAACTATCACTAAAAAATTCATTGTTCAATCCTGACTTCTATATTGAGTAGTAACATTTGAATCTTAAACAAATTTTCTCTTAAAATATACAACAATTGTGAATGATTTTCTCATAAATTACTCACGCTTTAAAAACTTAAATTTATATTTTATAATCTAGTTATATTTTCTTTAAAGAAAATGTAAACAATAAGGGGAATAAACTGTATAAAATGTACTGTAAAAAAAACATAAACAATCTATAAAAATACCTCCCCGAAATAATTATATATACATGCCACATTAATTATAACTATACAAGCAAATCACTATTGTCAAAACTTCCAATTTAAAAAAAAAAAAAACTATTCTCAAAACTGAATATATAAAAACATAGAATAACTTCATATAAAATAAAATAGTGGAAGTTAACTGTATAATAGATTAGGGCTCTGTTTGGATACCGCTTATTTACTAAAAATTGAAAATTTATTGCTAAAAATGCTGTAGTAAAATAATTTTTAAAGATGTAAATAGTGCAATGAAACTTAGAAATATATGAGTATTTGTGTTTTTGGCTAGATCATAAACAGTGCGGTAGGACGTAATCAAAAACAAAAACGCAAACTCAACGCTGAAACATTTGCACGTGTAGGACGTAGTCAAAAACAAAAACGCAAACTCAAAGAAGCTTAAGATTTTGAGTGTATAAATTGAAAATACTATGCAATGAAATATCGACATTTCATCAGAAAGAGAGATTAACATCGTTTATCATAAAAATTCATTGTTGAAATTTGAATAACAGAAAAAAAGAAAAGTACATATAAATGAATATAATCTTCGGAGGCATGACCCTCAAAACGACTATAAGATTGATCATGAGCAGCACTTGGGTAAAATGCTATGGATGTAATATTACTCATAAATCGATTGTCACCTAAATTTTATTGTGAAAAATGCTATAGATATAATATTACTCATATTTATTAGAAAATGCTAAAGCTAAACTCTTTTTCATCAGGATATACAGTTAGAGTAGGAAATAGGAATGCGTAAAAAAACATCATCAAAAGAAAAGATGGGATAGTTTTTATGCTGAAAATTTGGGACATAGCTATTTACTCCAATAGTTAGCTATATACTCCAAGTTAATGAAGGAAAGTATTGGACGGTGGGAAGTTAATTGGCAAAGTCGACAGAGAATGGAGATCCCTTACAATACGTAATTGCCAAAACTCATTATGCATGTGAGATTGTGAGGACTGAGGGGTTAAATTAAATCACTTTTTGGAAATTAGGCACTAATTTTCACGCCTAATCCGCATATTATCACTACTGACGTGATCCTTTCTTATCTCTCAACCAATAAAATGCTGTAATTTATACAAATGTGACATCACTTGAGAATTTTTTATTTTTTATTCCTTGTGCACATTAGGACACTCACTCACACTTGCATAAATGACATCATTTCATTGGTTAGAAGGACCACATTAGCAATCCTTCTAGTGAACCTAATAATTTTTGCTTGTGAGCATTTACGGTTCAAAATACTATTTTAACATCAAAGTTTTATATTTTAAATAATGATAGAGATACAAACTATTTATTAAAAAAATTACAAATTGCTAATGTGGTAAGTGATTATTGGCAAATAAAAAAGTGACACCACTTGGGAATTTTTTATTTTTTATTCATTGTGCACATTAGAACACCCACTCACACATTTGCAAAATAACATCATTTCATTAGTTGGAAGAACTACATCAACAGTTCTCCTAGTTGACCTAATAATATCTGTTTGTGAGTGATTTTTGGTAAATAATTACAGTTCAAAATACTATTTTAACATCAAAGTTTTATATTTTAAATAGTGCTATATTTTAAATAGTGCTAGAGATACAAACTATTTTATAAAATATTTTTGCAAATTACTAATATGGCAAGTGATTATTAGCAAATAAAAAAATAATTTTAACAATGAGTTTAAATAAAAACTAATAAAAGATTGATCATATCTGCATTTTATAAAAATGTTGTAGAGCTGGTGGCAGTTGCATTTCTCTAATATTTTCTACCATTTTCATAACCACCTCAGCCACCACCATCGAAAAACACACCAGGCAACACCCTGCACGAAACCTACTCCACCACCGCCACAGCCACAACCATCACTGCCGCCCACAACCGCACCCCCAACCACCACAATCACAACCCCAAAACCACAACAGCATCCACCACCAACCAGAAAAACAAAAACAAAATGGGACCACCGTGAGAGAGAGGGACGAGGAAGAGAGGAGGGTCAAAGAGGAGAAAGAAAGAAAGTGAGAGACAGAGGGAGGAGAGAGAACGTGCTCGGACTCGACATCTTCAAGTCAATTTCTAGATCGAAGTCCAGGCGTATAGAGACACCGTGGTCCTATACCCATACCCAGATCCAGAACCAGACTTCGTTTCTTACTTCACTTCATCAAAGCCCAAAAAAGCAAAGCAAGCTTGTTCATCACACTCGGCGCCTCAACCCGATTTCGGTAATGAAAACATCATCAAGAAAGATTTGGTACCGGGAGAAAGTGATGACTTATTGGAAGTATCAAAACGATTGCATGGAAAAGAGTCGCGGTGCAATAATGGTGTTTGCCATTTATATATTCATCAGTTTCCCACGGATGGCTAGAAATTTCAAGAGGATTGTTGAAGATGGAACGTTGGATGATTCTTCGAAAGAACTGGTATACTTGTACTTCAAGATATCCTCTTCTTTCACTTTCATTGCATCTCTCCTTATCACCCTCTTGCTTCTTACTGGATTCCTGCTCAAGAGTAGGTTTTGTACGGGTCTGTTAAGTATAGTTGTCCCTGTTACTCTTTTATCTATTATTCTTGGATACTCTTCCTCTATGTACTTGGTGACCCCGTCCCACCTGCACGAGCGGTTGTATTTGGCACTGTGTTCTGCTCTGTACGGCTGCTGCGGGTGCTTTGCTCTCTGTGCTTCACACGATCTGTTTTCTCACTTGGCTGAGTGTACGGGAAAAAAATGGAGTGAACCAGACCAGTCACTGACGTTTGAGCCATAAAATTAAACATTTTGCAATCGTTTAAATTTTATGGTACTTTGTAATTTGTGCAATCGTTTAATTAAACATTTCGCCATTACTATGTGCAAAATGTTTAATTTTATGGTACTATGTAATTTATTTTCTGTTCCTTAGTAACATGTTCTGAGTGCAAAAAAAAGGTGACAAGATATATATATATATATATATATATATATATGTCTCCAGTCACCTACAACTGTAAGATATGAACTAACTTATATGATGGGTTTCAGTCTACATTTGCAAGACATCTAACTTGTTAAATAAGCCAATAAGAAACATTTGCACGCAAACGCACACTAGAAGTTGAGTATCAAAAAAAAGAAAAAAAAGTAGAAGTTGGTAATTTTGCAATGTCATCCGAATGGTCTCATCAAAATTATTTTCTAAGCCAACAGTGCATGCCAACTGTAAGCTAACTAGCTAATAATTCACCTATCAACTACAATCAAATGCATTCTCAGTAGTCAATACTCCCTGCACATTCACATGGAAAGAGAGATATACAAATAGGCTGAAGACTTGAACAGACGACAAGGGCCAGGGGCGGATTTGCACTAAATCGGGGCTGGTGTGAGCAACACAACGACAAAGAATCGAGTCACACAACGAGACTAGATCAATTTTGCACAGTTTCAACATGCTGTCATAGGTGTAAGGAGGATATTTTTTTGAGTGAAATACTGAGAATGTTTAATTTTTTTTTCCTTTTTTATTTGAATGAGAAGGTCTTGATTTACATTGAACATGAGATCTAAACAGATTTGGGTTCTTTTTTTTTTTTTGGTGATATGGAATTTGGTAAAGTTGTTTCTCTAATTGGATTTTGAAAGGTTATAGGCTAAATAATGGGTTAATTGCTATTTTTAAGGGTTCTTTGCATTTTAAAGTTTTAGAAAGACCGCCAAAATAATTTTAGAGAGGAATTAGTCTAGTATTACTTCTATAATTTTTTCTCCTCAAAATCTTAGGGGGGCCAGATAAGTAACTTTTTAGTTTATTTATAATTTTTTTTTTACCTGTTAATGGAAAATTTAAAAACTCAAGGCGGCCATGGCCCCTTCGCTTCGCCACTGAGAATCTGGGATTATCATGCTCTTTACTTCATAGTCCAATATGAATGTCAGATTATTATTAACTTTACTACAAAAATCAATGTGATTGGTGTTTTTTTTTTTTAAGAAAGTGATTGGTCTATTTTTTGATAATGTATTAAATAAATTTTTTTTTAACAAACTATGATAAAAATGTAGGTTTCAGTGAACTCAATTGGATTTCTAGCTAATTTGTGAACATCTCACGTTGAAATTCAAATGATTTGACACCCAATTAGAAGCTTCAAACTGGATTCTCTCTTTCGCATAGGAATCTCACTCAACTCATCTTTCCCTTGCATTTTTTTTGTTTATCTTTCGCTGAAATATTTCCCTCTGAACTTTTGTGCTCACCCTCTCTGCTTTATATCTGACTCTCTCTTGCGCCAATCGTTTAGTTCTCTTTCTCGCCCACCCCTGTTTAGCTTGCTTTTCTCAGTTTATGTACAAGTCTACTCTCTCACTCGCACATCTGATGTTAATGGGTTCTAAGTTTTGATCTTTAATTTTATTCTTACTTTTTAATCGCTCCCATCTCTGGCCCGCCCCTGATTTGCCTTTCTCCACATTTTTTTTCCCGACCCTCAAGGCCTCTACAGCTCTAAAGTCACGTTTTTAGTTGTAAAAACATAAGTGCGTGTAACATCATATATACAAGAACTTTTACCTTTCAAGTTTAACCTTTTGACTTTTTGTTTTATATATTTTAATTGTTATAAGTTTTTCGTTTTTCTTCTAAAAAAAAGTATTCATTTTGTTTTAAATTATCACATTAATAAATGGTATGTCCTGTTAGTTACGTTAGTATTTGATGTATATAAAATGATTACTGAAATTTTGACTTTAAAATTCATTTTATGAGTGCAATTTTACTTCTTTGCTATTTATTATTGTTTTTATATTAATTTGAGGTGATTTTAAAAAAATAATAATAATTGTAATGTCGCTGTGTCGTGTGTCATGCTTATCTTTGGGAAACAAGGTTACCGTTGAGATAAGAAGAAACGCATAACAATGGATGCTGGAATGTTCGAAGCTGCAATTGATGGGAATGATGGTTTCTTTGATGAAGCTGGGGGTGTGAATCTAAATCTTACGCAACTGACAGAGGGAGAGAACTCTGTTCTTCACGTAGCAGCAATATCTGGAAAGGTGCAAATCGCGCGAAGGATCCTCGCGATAGATTCACAACCATCACTTTTGAATAAGAAAAATAGGAAAGGCGACACTGCACTACATATTGCAGCGAGGTTAGGGCATTTTAACATGACAAAACATCTAATAACTTGTGCAAATGACCGAGAAGTTGAAGCGAAAATGGAGCTACTAAGGATGGAAAATCTGGAGAAGAATACAGCACTGCATGAGGCTATAAAAAATGATTATTATGACATTATGCAGTTACTAATTAGGGAAGACCCAGGTTTGGCTTCTCTTACAAATAATGCTGGGGAGTCTCCTCTCTTCCTGGCAGTGGATAGAGGATTTTACAAAATTGCTATTGATATCCTAGAAGCTGTTCCAGAATGCTCCAATGTGGGAAGGAAAAGCATGAATGTCTTGCATGCGGCTGTCATCCGTACACATAGAAGTAAGTACTTCAACTCTCGCTCTGTATCCCCCCTTTTTTTTATAACAAATATGTACAATATTGTATACATTTGCATGAAATAGCTACTTCAACTTTCGCTAGAGACAGAACTACGTTTGGACTGAGCCCCCCAAATTTTTTAAAATTTGACTTTTGTATGTATATAAACAAAATTTTTAAGATATGATCCCAAAAATTATATACTTCCCCCCTCCCCCCAAAAAAAAAAGCAATTTATAAATTGACCCATGAAACCCAAATAGAAAAAATATATGACCTACCCTTTTGCCTATATGTCCCCAAAAAAACTTCAGACAGACCAAAAAAACCAATCAAACAAATCACAAATCTAGATAACAAGAATACTCTTTAGGCAATATAGCATATCAGACTCTTCCAATCTAACCTCTCTCTTCTCTGAAATCTTTCCTAAGTTCGCTCTCTCTGCTCTATCTAAGATTTGTTCTGTGAGCCTGTGAGGTAGATCCTCTGCCAATTTTTAATTTTTATGAGGATGAAAACACTCTGGATCTTTTTTTTTTCACAAATCACTACTCTAGTCTATGCTCTGCCCTCTCTTGAATTGCGATCAATGCAATGTTAGTAATTTTTGTTTTGCCAAATGATAAATGCTAGTAACTGATAGCGTGTGAACTTGTGGCTATCGTTTTCATCGAAAAAAATAAAATAAAATATTTGTGTTGTGTTGTGTGAATGGTGAACTTGTGAAGGCCTAAATGGGTTGAGGGGGTTGTGGCATGTGCTTGTTATAGTGCTAGATGGAGTATATATGTGTCAACTTTTGGTTCAAAAGATAATTAAATTAAGTAACAAATGATAAAAGGTGTACTCATCCAATTTTTTTTTTAATTATTTTTTTAAAAAAGGTGTAAGCTATGTCTAAATAACATATGAAGAGTACTCATTCCACTATTTATTTAATTAATTTTGAGATACTTAATTATTTCCCTATCTTATAAATTCATTGTTCCAAAAATTAGACCTAATCAAAACCAAATAAACATTGATTTTTTCATGACTTACAAGTCAAGAAATTATTTGAATGTTAGGTAGATGTAAAATAAATCCTTATAATTTATATAACTTTTATAATTTGTATAACTTTTATACAATTCGTAGATAATGGAAATTCAACTACAATATTTGATTTTTTTAAAAGAAAATTAAAATAAATTAGAAGTCATTACTAATGTTCTATTTTTTGAAAATCATTTTTAAAAGTTGCTATTGATGAAATAAGTACTAGCTCATTGCAACATGATCATAGATATGTCCATAAATATGAGATTAAGATGTTAATGGACGTTTTGAAATTCAACAAACTTATATTTAACCTCCCCCCACTTTGAATCCTGGTTGCGTCCCTGATTCTTGCTATATCTTTTTTTTTTTTTTAAAGTACAATATTGTATATATTTGCATAAAAGTGTACAATATAAATCTTACATACTAATAATTTTCCTTAATCTACAATATAAATCTTACATGCTAATAATTTTCCTTATTTTTCTAAAAAAAAGGAAGAAGAAAAAGAAAAGGAATTATACTTCATTTAGGGAAAGAATTACCCTAATTATATCTGTAAAACAGACAACCTATGTAGCAGTAATAAATATGCTCAACAATCCTGTCTAACAAAACTTCCAACCATATCCGATCACAATCCCTTCCCCTCTAACAAAACTTCTGAATTGACCCGAACCAAATGTGAAAGATTTTCCTCTGTAAATAAAGGCTTCCAAGAGGTTAAGTGAAGTATAATTCATTTTAAATTGACCTTCCCTATATGCTCCAGCTCAACAATCCTATCTCACAAAACTTCCAACCCTACTATATATAGAGGAGCTCTTCGTATAGAAGCCACTAACCTTAACTTTATTTATTTATTTATTATTATTTAATTTCCTCACAAATCCTTTTTCAAGAAGACAATATTATAGAAAATATAATCAACTCTGTAATTCTTTTCACATCTACCCTTAATATTAATATTTTGTATAAATATTAAAATTATCTTTAATTTTTATTTATTTTTTTAGATGTAAAATATTAAATATTCATTTTTATAAAAATAAAAATATTTTAAAAAAAAGATCAATTATTCCATCCTCCCAGAAGGTTTTATGAAATGACAGTCGTCCAAATTACGGATGAAATAGCACTTGCCCATGAGGATTGTATAAACTATAAATATAATAGATAAAAACATGCACTCTCATACTGTCATTTTTCTAATGAGATTTTATTTTAAATTCTTATTTATTTATAGAAATCTAAAAAAAAAAGCGTAATTTCATCCAAAGTTTGGACGCAATGTTATTAAATTAAATTTTAAGGAAGATTAGAGTAACTTAACACCCCCACCCCCAAAAACACACACATACAAACGAGGATCATAAAATTCAACATGAGATAACTGAAATGTAAGAAAATTAATCAGGAAAAGAAAATCTTAGCAATTATGTTTTGCATTCTAAAAACTGATTTTTTTTATTAAGTTTCAATTGAATTTGAAATTTATAGTGTCTATTTTATGATTATTGCTCTTTATCATTATGTTAAAAAATTATTGATTTTTGCTTTATGTGGGTAGAATTTGAACCGTCTCCCTTATATGAGGATAAACTCTCGTTTGGGAGGAGAAAATGAAATGGAATGGAAAGGAATAAAAAGAATAATTTTAAAATATTCTTCTATTCCCTTGTTTGAAAGTTTTAATGAAAGAATGAAAAGTTTATTCCCTTGTTTGAGAGTATAAGTGGGAAGGAATGGAATGAGTAGGAGAGAACTCTTATTCCTCTCTATTCTCTTAAAACCTTAAATTTTCATTCTCTTCAAAATTGGGAGGAATTGGAGGGAATTGAATTAGATTTAATGAATTTTTTACCAGAACTCCCAAAATACCCTTATATATATAGTCATTTATTTTAAAATATGGCTCTAATAGTAATATTGTCATAAAATAATTCCATCCATTTCCTTCTATGTTCCTCCTAAACAAGGTTAATTACTTAAATTCCATTAATTTACATTAATTTTCATTTTTTTATTTTAAAACATCCAAACAGGGTTATTTAATTCTATTCCATTCATTTTCTTTACTTAAATATATTCCATTTTATTCCATTCTATTAAGAACTCCCAAACAAAGGAGATTAACCAATTCAGCTAATTGTCTTTAAAATTGGCTAATAAATAATTTATCTTCTCAAAAAAAAAAAAAAAAAAATTTATAGATTGTTAACCGTGTTTTCACTAACTTTTGCTGCTGTGCATTTATTCCCTGTAGGCAAACGGTTTAAAGCTATAGAGGAAAAGGCTGTGTGGCACAGTCATACTCTCTTATGTATCTATCGTTTCCTTCGTGCTATTCTCAAGCTCTCTAACTCAGAAAATGAACAGGCTCCAAAACGCGGCATGACAATATTAGGTAAATTTTTGCATCTCCCTTCAAGACAATTTGTTTCATGGTTATTAACTTCTTATTGTAAAGTGCATCCTCTAAGTTAGAATGAAATTTGAGTTTTTCAAGTTTTAAAGTTATTCAATTCAGGCATTTTCTTCAATTTCATTAAAAAAATTGCCGTTAAGTATGCAATTAACTAATAAAAAAAGATTTTTTTGGAAAAAATTCTTACATAAAAAATTAAATGCAAGTATTTTGATTAATTTTATAGATTTTTTTTATGTGAAAATAATAGTAGTTTTTTAAGAGCAATTAAAAAAAATGGATAGAAGGTCTGAATTGAATAAATTTGAAATTTAGTGGACTCATTTAAATGAAAGTAAAATTATAGAATTGAAATGAATTTAAACCATATTTAGAGGGTGCAATTTGCATTTTAGTATTTTTCAAATATTAAAAATTTTCAATTATATAGGACAACAATTACATCATCATATAATAAAAGTTGGATTATAAAGTTGGCAGTTATTCTCTCATTAATTATTAAAATAAATTATCTTATTAATTATTGGAATAATTTATTTAGATAAAACTCGATTACTTAAGTTTTATTAAGGTTGAAATTCTTCTCTAACTAAAATTCTATTACCAAAACTTAATGGTCTCGAAAATACACTAGGTACACTTAGGGTGGTGGAGAGTTAGGTTGTTAGGCCCAATACCATTAATTTGTTTAGAGTTATGGGTTTCCGATGTCACTTTTAATGCAATCTTATGATCTAAATGCTGTGTTTGAGACGAAAATAGCTCAATAAATCATTCATAGAAGACCAAATTAGGAATTAACACTTCCTTGGATCTGGTCGAAGAGCCAATGTTCGTATTGAGTTCAAGTTTTTTAGATACAGGGTTTCCCTACACAGTTCTTCTATTTTCTTTCAATTTCTCATCCCTTAATTTGGAGGGGTTTCCTTTCCTTATATAATCTTTTGGATTGCATCCTAGCCCTCAAGTTGTACAACTAGGGGCCTTCCTTTGGATGCTTGTCCCATCAAGGTTGTGCTGGAGGTGGTGAAGTGTGCTGCAAGCTGTGAGACTATTGTTCAGGAGTCATTCCTTTATTAATGTGGCCATTTGAGTTGGTACAATGCATTAAATGCGGAGGTGATGACTACTTTATTTAGATATTTCATTTCTTCTTTGCTCACATGTTTCTTCTACCTTCTTCAGTTTCTTGTCTTCTGGTACTATCGGCTTGCTTGGTAATTCTCAAGGAATGCTTGCTCCTTGAGCTCCTCGGGAGGTTGGTCTCTTCATCTTTCCTCCTCATGCTGGGCCCACAATTTCTATTCCGTACTCAGCCTCACCCCTCCTACAAAAACTTTCAAAAAATTTAAAATAAAATTTAACATTGCCTTTTCTGTAACAAGTGTGTACACTATAATTAAATATTAGAGTAATTTGTCTTATTAATTATTATTATTAAAGCTTACTTTAGGTAAAACTTTATTACCTAGTTTTTAAGAAGTTTAAAATTCTATTCCAATTAAAACTATATTACCAAATTTCAAGAACATAACTATTTTAATTATCTTAAGCATCTATCCATGATTTTTTAATCTAATATATATGTATTACAATCGTTAATTAATATAGGAGAAACTCTAATAAAGTTTCAAGTAGCTCATTAATTTGTAAGATAGTTTCGATAATATTTGTAAAATATGTTCTTTTCTTTTACATTGAATTTTTAATTAGTTAGTTCAGTCGCATATGATAAATGATAAAGGATAATTTAATTTAGGTAGACTTTTATTATATAAGTTTCAAGAAATTTAAAATTCTAATCGAGCTATTTTTTTTTTTTAGTTTGAAAATACTTCGATTTTGTTAGCTTAGCATAGTTCATAGAAGCTCTAATTTCTTCACACACATATCATAAAGTAAGAATAAACTATGCTGACAACAATATTCTGCCAAATGACTCAGTTTTTATTAGTACTAATATGTAACCCCATGCATATACATGTGTGCATTAAAAATAATTACAATTATACGGTTCAAAAAATATCTTTTTTTAGAAAATGTTGAAATTATACATGGTAACTTACACCATTTTTAAACCATAGATTTCTAAAATATATAATGGTTTCTTATATATATATATATATATATATATGATTTAGAATTTAATTGGATTTAGATTTTCAGTTTTTGCATCTAATAATTTATTTCCCACAAAAAAAAAAAAAAAAAAAAAAAGATGGACACGTGACGCAAAATTGAACTCTAATTTAAATCTAAATTTACATGTCTCACACATGGCTCATAATTGAAATTCAATTTAGATTATAATTTGGTTTTTTCGGAGCTTTAACTATGTATATATAGATTTCTTCACACATATCTATCGACATTACCATTCTTTTGCTACTTGATCTTTTCTTTATCTTTCTGTAGATTTTGTGGGTAAGTTGTTAGAAGCTTGTCCATCTGCAATTGTAGAAGCGGATGACTTTGGCTGGATTCCTCTTCATTATGCTGCACATTTTGGCAATGCAAAATTTGTCCATCTATTTTTGGAAAAGAACATGTCCCTTGTTTACATAAAGGACAAGGCAGGCATGTCTGCTCTTCACATTTCGGCAAAAGAAGGGCATGTTGACGTAACAAGAACACTTATTACAGAATGTCCAGATAGTTGTGAATTGTTGGACAACAAAGATAGGACAGCTCTTCATCTTGCTGCAGAAAGTGGAAATAGTAAACTGGTGAAGGTCTTCCTACAAACATTGGCTACTGAGGATCTCATAAATCAGCAAGATAAGGAAGGAAACACCCCTTTTCATCTGGCTGCCATGGAAGGGCGTTATGCACTATTAATGATGTTGGCAAAAGACAGGAGAATCGATTGGATGGCTATGAACAAGGCAGGGATGAGTACAGTTGACATTATTCAATCAGATAAACGACTTAAGTCAGGAAAAAAGGTAAGCCCCGTAAATCTTAAACGGTACACTGAACACAATTGATGCAAAATTATAGTTTTATCAAGAAAAATTTGTTAGAATTATATGGTTAAATGATTAAATTTACCATTTTCTTTCAATTTTAGTTTTTTGGAGAATTGTTAATTTAACATAGTATCAAAGTATGAGATTCTAGCTTGATCCCTATCACCTCCACTCTCCCATGCATGAGAAAGAGTGTTAGAATTGGTAATTTAACAAAATTCCTCCCATTTGGAGATGGAAAATGATAAAAATGAATGGAATACAAAGAATTTTTAACAACATCATTTATATTCTTTTGTTTGGAGTTTACTTTATTTTTCTCTCAAAACTCAATATTTCATTTTCAAAATTGGGAGAAATTAGATGGAATGAAATGAAATTGATTGTAATACATGAAACTCAATATTCCATGATACGCTTCTATGTTTTACAAATTTTATGTAATACCTCTCTCTTATTATTTGCCTCACTTTAACTAATCATACCTCATAATTTTGTTGATTCTTTAATTTGTGTAACTAGTCTTGTTGTCTTGCCTTTTATTTTCTTTTATTTTCTTCTTGTTTTTTAAATTTTAAATTTGATAATTGGGGGAAGGGTGGATTCTAATCCTAGAATGTTCGTTAGAAACGCTATCAATCCATAGGGATTAAAAGCAATCACTTTATATTTGTTAGGAACTAGGAACTAAAATCGACCACCTTAAGTATTTTTAGGACCAAAAGCGATCATTTTAAGCTTATTAATGATTAAAAGTGACCACTTTTAAACTTCAAATACAAAAATTGATCTAGGGCTAAGTTTTTTTTTTTTTTTAAGAGAGCTTTAACCTATGGCGTCCGCTCTTGATGATAGCTATCTAAGGCTAAGCTTTAACAATGCAAAGTATATTTTAGCCATAAAATTTAGAGTGTTCTTATTAATTTTTATTTTATCCCATATCAGACTCTTTGTCATTTATATGTGTGATTAGGGAGATTAAGATTCTCTAGAGTTTTAGCGGTAATTTCACTGTTTTCTAAATTATTCTCCTTCATTTTGAAATGAATGAAAATAAGATTTTAAGAAGAGTCATGCTTAGGAACACAACAAAAGTTCACAACATTATCAAATTAGTATTACAAAAAATTTTAATTGCACAAATGGTGAGTCCATATGTGAGGTGATAGACTAATTTAGGAATGTTGTGAAATTATTGTGAACTTTTCTTGTGTCCCTTAACTATTTTTTGATTGTTTTTACTCCCTAAGAACTCCATATAGTTATTCTAAGAAAAAATACTTGATTTAGCACACTAAAAAATTACTTTATTTATTTTAACACACTGCATAACAATACATTTTACATCTCATCTACTATTTTAACATACAACCTATTAAAATAATATACAACCCCTTAAAATAATATACAATAACCAACCATAAAAACTAACCACTGCCACAACCAGCTATAAAAACCACCAGACATAACAACACAAACACCCATAGCAAACCCACGTCAACAACAACCACAAACCAACAAAGCACGCTAATCTCACTGCCGATCTCACCAACCACCAAAAGTCAAGGCTGCAAAGGGAGAGAGAGTAGCAGGAGTCACTTTAAAAAACTCACTAGAACCATCGAAAAAGACCCACCACCTGAGCAATTGGCCATGAGGGTTGCATGGTCGGTTTTAGAGAGAGAGAGAGAGAGAGAGAGAGAGAGAGAGAGAGAGAGAGAGAATAAAATATATTAAAAGTCAGTAGTAGATCATTGTAGCACATTTGCAAAAAAAATTAAAAAATGGCGCATTGGATGGAGCTTGATTTATGTTGTTTGTTGTGCTAAAATAGCATTTTGGGTGTTTTAGCACACCCAATGCTAATGCTTAGGCATTATTTAATGACAATTCTAATAAGACCCTACTGGTTTTTAAGGATTTATGAATAGGGATTAAATTCGAGGACAGTTAACCTCCAAGAACTGGAAAAAGGACATTACAAAGATATTGAGATGAAGAGAAGTAGAGTTTTGTATATTCTATGAATAAGTCTCATACAACCAGAAGCTAACCTTAATAGTGGCTTAGGCTAAGCTTTCACTATGGGTATGTTCGATAGGAGTAGTAAAAAAGTGGGAAAATATAAAATGGGAGGGATAGAAAGTTGAAGGGGATAGAAGAAATTTTAATTTTCCCTCATGTGTGTTTGGTTGAGAGGATGGAAAGTGGAGGGATAGAAAACTCCTTTGTTTGGTTGGGAAGAAAAATAAGGAAACGGAAAATGTAATTTGTAGAAATTTATTTCATGCCCCCATTATAGAAAACATTTTTTTTTTTTTAATATTATACTACCCATAAACATATAAATACATTTATAAGCATATTAATCTATTTTTGTTTAATTACTCAATTTTAAAAAAATGTTTTAGGAAAATAACACAAATTATTTCTTATGAAAAAAAGAAGTGTTGTGCTCACAACATTTTCACAATACTTTCAGTTTTCACAACAAATCCTAAGTGATTAGTTATTATTGGTTTTAATTTGAACTTATAGCTAAAATTACTTTTTTGCTCACTAATAACAGCCGATAATAATTTGCTACTTAGAATTCGTTGTGAAAATGTTGTGCACTTAGCATTTCTCTTAAAAAAAATACCCACACAATTTATAAAATATTTATATATATATATCTATCTATCTATCTATAAACTGTTGCACACATAGGAGTGAGAAAAAAAAAAAAAAAACACATTCTAGTGAGAGCAATTCATCGTCTACCCATATATAGATCTGGTAACTAATAGCTTGTTTGGATGGAGGGGGAGTAGAAGGGAGGAGAGTAGAGGGAGGGAGAGTAAGTTAAATTACCTTATTTGGATTTATTTAAGGGAGGAGAGGGAGAGATTTGGAGGGGTTTGGAGGGGTTCTAACTACTTCTAACCCCTCATTTTTTATTTTTTTTTGAGAAACAAACACACACACACATATAAGAGAGAGGGAAAGGGGTTCTAACATAAAGGCACACCACAACTCCACTCAAAAGCCATGGTAACTTCTCACCCTTCATTTTTAACTCTCCCAAATTGGAGAGATTTGGAGGGAGAGTAGAGCATAAAAATGCTTGATCAAATGAATTACCAAATTTATTCTTATCATATTAACAAAATTACAAACTATGTGAAAGCTCAATTAGTGTGAAAACACTAATGTTTGTTTAGATCCCCAATTTTAAATTATAGTTTAATTGCTTTTACTCTAACTTATTTAAGTGCGGAACAAGAGTAAATGAAGCGCAATAAACCGAAACTCTGCTCTAATGCATAAGCAAGTACAATAAGCAATAAATGTAAAGCTTAAAGAGTAGGGAAGAGAGATGCAAATACAAGATAACATTGAGACATGCTATCGAAGAGGAAACCGAAATACTCGGCGAAAAACCTCTCTGCGGCCCTCCAAGCAAAAATCGATCCACTAGTGAATAAGTTGGAGTACATGAATATCAAAAAGACCATCCAAGCCTAATCTACCCAATGTACTTGAGCCCTCCAAGTTCTTGCTACCAACGGACTTCTCAGAGTCTTGTCTTCACTAGTTATTTGGATACCGCAACTCTGCCCGATTGCATTCGCCACTCAATGGCTTTTTCCAATGCTTCCCATAGGCATCAAAACTTCTCTCAACACTCAAAATGAGTGAGGTAAGTGTTTGGGTTAGGAACCTCTTAAGGATGTGTAGATGGAATAGTATGAGTAAATGGAAACTCTAAAGAAATGATGTAGAGGATTGTGGGTAAACAATCTCTAACTCTCAAGTGTTTGGCTAGGGTTTTCTCTCTCAAAAGTTTCTTGTGAATACTCCTTCTGCTTCTTACATTTCGTGGGTAATGAGGGTTTATATAGTGTTGGTAAAGAATAAGAAAAGACACACTAAAAAATAATTAGGCAGAGAGTTTCGTGGGTAATGAAGGTTTATATAGTCTTGGTGAAGAATAGGAAAAGACACACTCAAAAATAATCAGGTAGAGAGTTTCGTGGGTAATGAAGGGTTTATATAGTGTTGGTAAAGAATGAAAAAAGACACACTAAAAAATAATCAGGCAGAGAGTTTCACGGGTCACTTGCGACTTAGCCTAAGTCGCGAATGACTCGCGAAATTCAGCCCGTCAAAGACTCTTTAAATTCCAGTATGTGCTTCTCACGTGGCCTGTTTCACGAGTCAACAGTCGCGAGCCAGTCGCTTGCAAGTCGCAAAATCCACATCTTCACAAATTTTTCACTAAACTCTCACACACAGCCCTTACATTAAATACCACAAAAATACAGGGAAATAATTGAACAATATTACAAGCAAATTTGACGAATTAAAGCTAACATAAAATATAGTTGTAAATCACAACTTTACACTATGAAAAGGTTAATTATTCCCCTCTCCCTTACTTAATTTTAAAAACATCTGAACAAGGTGAAGGATAATCATTCCCCTCTACTCTCCTCCCTACTACTCTCCCTCCCTCTACTCTCCTTTCCATCCAAAATTCCAAACATAGCATAAGTCACAGAAAGGATGTTGAAGACACAAGGAAGGAGATCGGCGCAAGATTTCATGGGTCGCAAAGTCGATAGTGTGATACTTTGTGGGCAGCGAGTTGTTTGACGTGGGATTCTGTGGACGATGAAGGATGGTGGCGACTCATCTAGCGATCTACGTAGAGGACGACGACGACTTTCCTCGACCTGGATTCACTTGGCTTAGATTGGCACTTTGAGGGGGTAGATGCCTAATTTCAGGTTTGGAGCTTTTTTTTTTCCTTAATTTCCTTTCCAAATCGGGGAGATGAAATTTTGTGAGCCCAGGTGAGTACTTTACTTCTCCGTTTTCTCTTCCCTCTGTTTTCTATCTTGAACCAAATCGGGAAAACAATATTTTCTCTCTGCTTTTGTTTTTCCTCTCCTTTTCAACCCAACCAAATGGACCCTAAGTACTAACTTGTAACTGCCTGCCAAACTGGTCACTAACAGCTTCCTAACTAACTCAGCATATAACTGTCGAGTAACTAACTGAATACAACACATTTAGAACCTGGTTAATTTCACTAAGCACCTGGCAATTTGACTAAATCACTCCAATTACATGACTACATATTCACACCTACACGTGCTGTATCATTAAGGTAAAGAATTGGTGATGCACTAGTGAACTGATGCAAGTTACTGCAAAATGGACATGCAACTTAACAACTTCTGCTGTACTAAATGAGTTGAGTGACAGTGTCCTAACAATTTCCCTTCAAACACCTTTGCAGGAAAGATTCATGTCAAAGTTGAATAGAAACGACATTAGATTGAGTTTGGAACGAATCGTTGACAGACATACTATGGAAGTACAGACTCTTGATACAGAAGGACATGGACAATTAATTCAAGAAACAGAGAGAAATGAGCCTGCAGAGCAAAATAAGGTGAAAGATACAGCCCTTATTGCTACAAAAAAAAGACTCAGAAGACAAGAAGCTATTCGGAAAATGGTCGACCTCAATTTCGTTGTAGCCACAATCATTGCGAGTGTCACCTACGCAGCGGTCATACAGGTGCCTGGTGGAAACGACGACGACGACGGTGAAGCTACTTTAAGAGAAAATAAATATTTCAAAATATTTATGATTTTCAACGCCTGCGCTTTTCTGTTTTCGCTGCTCTCAATGTTATTCCACTTTTGCATTGGCCATGTTAGCCTTAGTAGCAGTATCGGTCTCATATACGCATCGTTATGCTTCACGTTCACTCAGTTTTCTCTTCTCGGCATTACCGGTGCCTTTTTTTTGTCCATACGTGCAGTCTTAACCAAAAGCTCGGCGTCTAAGTCGGGCAGTGGTGGACCACCACTGCCCGGACCACCAGTGCACGGTCCACCACCGCCAGTGCACAGTCCACCGTCAGTGCACGGTCCACCACCGCCAGTGCACAGTCCTTCGCCAGTGCACGGTCCACCACTGCCCAACTTAGTCCCCAAGCACTCTCAATCCAATGTTTTCACTGAATATTGGTGGATTGCTCTTCTTTTTGTTTTTTTAATCTTTGCGGCTGTCTTTATAATAAGAAAGAACAAAAAATTGGTGGTTTCAATTTTGAAGGAGTCTTAGCTCTAGGTCCAACTTTGACCATAAGCATTACATGTTCACATATTCATCGTGTAATCGGTGGGCTCAAAGCACCTGAATTTGTCCTTGGTCTTATCCCCTCTCACTGTCATATGCTCGTGTGATTTCATCCCAGCAAGCTTTCTGCACAACCAATGTGATCTCTTTCCCGCAACAACAGGAGTGCTCCGGCCAGCAGATTATTTTTTTAATTTCTGTATCTTTTACCTGTATCCCGATTTAAATAAGAATGTCCACTGCGATTTGCTGTATCGCCCTCTATGTGATTGATTGTTTTGGTTTGTGAACAACTTATCATTTTTCAGGAGATTATATATATATATGGTTGCGATTAAGTTATATTTTTTTATGTAATTGTTCTTAAGGTTACACTGCTGATCAATAGCTTTATATACTAAAATTATTAGATGTGTTTTTTGATAAATCTATGTTTAAAGTATGTATAACATGATTTTAATGGCTAATTAATTCTATAAAAAGTAGAAAACGATCATATCTCATTGTCATATTAGTTTGAAAACTTATCCTTTGAAGAAGATGCTATGAAGCATGCGCACGTATCTATATATCTCATTGTACAAGATTTTAGTTCTTTAGAAGTCTAAGTAATGGTGTCTGTTTTATGATTATAACATTAATAAGTTTCTTTTGTTATAGGTTGAATTTAATCTCAATTTTTTTTTATTTGATAACAAAAGACTTTGTCAATTGACAAAGGTAAAGAGTCAAGTTGGTGAGGGTAATTCTCTCAGCCTTGCCAAAAATTCCCCTCTATTTGATAGTTTTTTTTATTCCTGCAATTTTTTATGTAATCTTTATTGTTTTGGTTGATATATCTATTTATATATCAAAAAGTCAAACCTCACTTGAAAATATATAAAGAAAATGTTTCCTATTATATCAATGTTTATTTATGTTCAAAAGTTATACCAGAAGAACAAAGATAAATAAATAAATAAATAAAAAAGCAAAAGTTTTTTTTTTTTTTTTTTTTTGATGAGAAAAAAGCAAAAGTTTTAATTGATGAGAAAAAAGTACACAAAGAGAGTGTTACTGTTTAAAGAGTTTAAATACTAATTTATTATTTTTCATTAAAATGAGTTATAAGTAATAAAATTTGAAAATAATTATATAATGAATTCAGTAATTTCATTTTTTTTTTCAACTCAATAGCTAAATTCTTAGATGGGACAAAAGGTTACCATATATGGTTTAAAATTGTTATGATTTAATTATTTTGTGAGTTTAATTAACGTAAGTTGTATTTTTTTTTTTTTTTTTGGGACAAAACGTAAGTTGTACTTAAGGTATATTACTAAAAATCATTACATAAAAATTGTTAAGGTCTCTTTTTTTTACCATGGTCACGTGGCCTCATTCCATTAGGCAACACATGCCACCTCATCGTATTTTATAAAAGAAAAGAATGGGTTTTGGGCCAAGTTCATTTAAATCCCAAAACAACCCAAAATTCATCCAATCACGTGGATTGGGCTTTTGCAAGATGTTTCTCATGGTCATGGCTCACATTTCTCAACTTCATGGAATGGGCTCACGGCCCACATATTTTTCTACTCAATAAATTGAGCTCATGGCCATCATGAAATGGGCTCACAACCCGTGTTTCTCTTGCATCACGGATCAAGCTCATTATTTTCTCATTAAATCAAGGTTCATGACCTATATTATTTCTCTCATCCTTAATGAAACGAATCAACCTTCCCCAATAAAAGCCCAGAATTACACAAAATGGATTTTGGAAGAAAAACGTCCAATTTCAAGGCAAATGGTTTATTTGGGTAACAAAATCATGAAGCCCTAATGGGTAAGTAATAGATTTAGGCTAAATGAGCACTCACATGATCAAGGCCCATGTCACAAGACAAAATATTGAGTGGCATGATAAAAAATTAAAGGATTAGCCCACCCCCACTTAAAATTCAGATTTTACAGTTCATTACAATTGAAGAATTACCGCTTGTACGTGACAATCAAGAAAAACCCACTAATCTCAATTGAGACATGAACTGAGACTATGAAACCTCTCCAAATACCTTGGCTATTTAGTCAAATTAGGGTAAATCCAATAATTTCAGAGCAAAATATGAAGTTTTACCAACTTTGACCCTCCGATCATTCGATCAGATTACGTCGAATGAAGGATTGCCTTGTGACAACAAGAAATTGGATAGTTATTGCATCCAATAATTGCACCCTTTTACAGTTTTGAAGAGTGAAAGTAAAATTATAGTGATACTCCTAACTTGTCAAATTTTCTAAGTTCGTCCAACATAGTTTTAGACAAACTCAAAAATGGGGGCAATTATAAGTAATTACTAATTAGTATCAGCATCTTCCGCACTAAATTAGTTGTTCATTCTTTCATAATAAAAAAATCAATAAATATTAATTAAAAAATAAAAAGAAGAATAGAAAAAATAGAGGATTTCATAAACCATGAAAATAAAAAAGCAATAAAGCAACAACATTAGCAATAGCAATTTAAAAGCCAACAGGTTCATGACTCGCCTCGCCTTTGGTAATCCCTAGTGGAGCCACATATCGAGGCATGAAATCAAGATATGCATCATCTTCTACTTCCCCATTAATTCCATCATCAAAATTAAGTGCGTAATTTTGCAGATCATACTGAAATTGAACCCTCCGTTTCTTGTTTATTCCATGCATACTAAACAATCGAATAAAATTCTTCCACTTTGGCCCGCCCAACAGTTTTGAAAACTGCTTGACTTGCCTCATTTTATTCACCAACCAGTCTTCTTTTTTCTCTCTACTTTGTTGCTGAATTAGATATCTATATGTGCCACCGCCATTATCATTTGGAAACCATCTAAAGCACAGTCCCTGGAAACAGCCGCAACATGAAGATGTGCCTATATCTTCATAATCTTCAACATAGTCATTCTCTTCTACTTGCAAATTTTCGCAAACGGAGGCCATTTTTCCATGTGGGGTACTGGCCATGGAAGAGAGAGAAACAGAGGAAAAGAGTAGTGTGCTTAATAGTACAAAGAATTATGGATACATATAAACCCAACTCCAAGTGAGCATGGAGCAAGAAAATAGCTGGAATTTTCGTTTTAAAATTAGGAAGTGAATCATGGAAAGGTCTGGTTGACAATGACAAGGTATTAAGAGAATATTGAGATCCAATATATATATCATTATGCCATTTGGCAATTGAAGAATTTTTTAAATGTGTCATTTTAGGTATGGCTCTTTGTTATTGGGCTATCTTCATCTACTTAGGGTTGTCATAGGAATGTTGAAGAGTTGGTTTTTGCCGCCCAGTCATAAAATGCAGCTGTGCCTTATGTGGCGCCTGCTAATTGACAGTTGAAGGCAGAGAGATTCTTTGTCTTTAGCTGTTCGATATTTGAGGTCGTCAAGGATGAATACACTACTTATTTTTGTTTGTTTGTTTTTGTTATTAGTTTTTGATTTTATTTTTTATTGTTGGGAAAACAAGATGCATATACCGTTAAGTTTGGGAATAACTTAGAGATTTCCTAATAAGTTTTAGAGTGAGAATCCTGGTAGAAGAATAATAGTGTAATGCACTTTTTAAAACTGCTACTTTCATATATAGTTCCATGTTATTATTATATAATAAAAGTTGGAGTCGCAATAGAAGAATAATAGTGAAATGAAATGCACTTGTGAAAGCTGCTATTATCATTTCATTTACTATATAATAAAAGTTAGATTTTAAAAAAATTATAGTTACTTTGAATGATTATTTTCTCTTATAGTTGTGTTAAGTAGTTATATTCTTTTTTTCCTTTCCCTTCTGTGTGTGTGTTTGTTTCTAAAATAAAAAAAAAAAAGTGGTTATATACTTTCAGTAACAAGTGGTTGCATTTTCATTAATTAATGTTAAATTACTAATAGAATTTTAGTTGAAGTAAAATATTAAATTTTTTACCTCAAAAAAAATTAGATTTCTTGTAATTTTGGTAATAAAGTTTTATGCAGAGTAAACTATTAAAAATAGAGTTTAATCTATGGTAAACTATGAATTAATAATGTGTGTATTACATGATCTTTTGGTAATAGAATTTTATTGGAAATATAATTTTAAATTTTTTTGGAATTTAGGTAGCAGTGTTTTCTATATAGTAAACTATTGGTTATAGAGTTCAATCTACAGAAAAGTATTTTAATAACTAATGAAGGTGTTGACACCTGTCTCAAGGCAAAGAAAGTCATTTGGTATAACTATAGCTTCTAGAACCTAACTTTTACCATATAGACTATAGTACGTGATTTAGAGTTTTAAGTGTCTCACTAATTTTATTTTTTTATGAATGATCAAAGTGTCTCACTAATTACCATAGTTTTTTAGTAGCGTTTATGGTGTGCTTTTGTGTTAAAAACAATTTCCCTCTTTCTTGTATATGTGTGCGCTTGTTTCTAAAAAAAAGTGTCACTAATTACTTTGATAGTTTTGATAATTTTTGTAAAATATTTTTTACATTACATTTTTAATTAATTAGTGATCATTGGTATATTACTGGTTGATAAGAAAAGAGAGAGAGAGAGAGTAGATTTTATAGTCCTAGAAAAATATAGCAGTAGTATAGTTTTGGTGGATATGATCAGAAGATAAAACTTTATCATTTTTTCTTTTTCATAGTACATTGTCATATGGGCTTTTTGGTAAGCCTATGGGTATCGCTAGTGCACAGTAGGACATGCCACTACTCCACCTCATTACCACAATTTCTACATATTAGGAAGTATGGATCAATGCTAATATTCAAACCCATAATATCTTGGCATTTAATTAGAAGTGATGAGTCTTTTCAAGAGTTTCTACCATTACACCACACTCGTGACAGTTTTTCTAATGAAAGAGTTAGAGACTAAATTTTGTCTAGTATGTTAGTGTGAGGACATTTTTTAGTATACCGGAGTTTTGGATTAGTTTTTGTTTATATGAGTTAGTAAAACTTTATGAATGTGGTAGTAATCATTATTATTGATAGTATATTTTGGTGGATGTTGCCTATGTCTGTAGGCATAGAGGTTGCCGAATGATGTGCATTAATAATAGATTAATTTTGCATATTTATATCATTGTTAGAAAGCATTATTATACTTATTTTGAGTTAATTCATGCATTTTATATTTGGTTTTGGAATAATGCTAAATAATCAATTTTGTGCTTAATTGAATCTTATTGTATGAATTTGTCTTTTGTAGGAGAATGGAATTAAATAAGTGGATTTGTGCAAAGAAGAAAGCTAATGAACTTTACTTTTACAAGGGCCATGATGAAGTTAAAGAAGGCCAACCTAAGTAAATTTAAGTCCAATTGGAGCAAGGAATTAAAGAAAATTTGCACCAAATCCAAGTCCAATTCGGATTAGGATTCCAGATTGCACATTAGTTAGTATTTTTGGCATAACTTTCGGCTCAGACGTCCAATCGAGATGATTCAAGTTGGGCTGGAACGTTAACTTAAAGGGCTACAACTTTACGGTTTACCAAAAGTCCGAATTCAGATGTTAAATGGGCCAAAATCGTCGGTTAAGTGAAGCCTAAAAATCTGAGATTTTTTCCAAATGGGAATTCAACTTGTAATAGGATTCATTGACCTATTTAAAGGCTCTTTAGGGCAAAATTCAAAAGAGGCGAGTGCTAGGGCTGGGGGCTGAACATAGAGAGTGCGGCTACTTCTTTGGTTTTCTTCCATGACAGTTAGTTTTATTTTATTTGTCTAGTTTAATGTTTAGTATTTTATTTTTGTGTTTTATTTTAATTACCATGAGTAGCTAAATTTATAATTAGGGTTGAGGATGAAACCTTGTTAAGGATTATCAGTAATATTTATGTGATTTGATTTTTCCCACAATAATTGTTCTTTAATGATTTAAATTGTTCTTGCTTCATATCAATTGACTAAGATGAGATTCTAGATATGAGTTCAATCATGTTTTTCTCATGATTTAGAATTTATCTTAATTAATTGAATGCTTTGTTTATTAATTCTTGATAATATAATTGGATATCGCTTGTGATTTGTCTGTCAATGGATATAATTTATGATTTGATTTTTAGAATTGGATATATCTTGTGATTTGTTTGGCTACGGATACAATTGATGATTTGATTTTATACTTAAGAAGCAAAGAAGAACATGTTTTTGATTTTTAAAATAAGGATTTTAATGAGAATTGTGCGTGCCTAAGAGGCGGGGTAGGCCCAACCTCGAAGGGGCTCACAACCTATTTGTAATCTGGGTATAGGATTTCCTACTTTGGGTGGTTCCCGGCACAGAGACTCTGCCGAGCTGATCTTTCACTCCCTCACCTTTCTCTCCTGTTTTTTCGATCCCCCTCTTCGTACCCAACTTGCTGTATTTATAGCATCAGGTTAGTGGAAGGGTCATGATTGCTGCAACGGTTAGTGCAATTGAGGGTCCAATATGGTTAATTGTAAGTGGGCTTAGGTGGGAGTGGCCTTGGAAATGGTTCCCACTTCGTGATACATCCTCGGCAGTGACGCTTCCCGGACCAGCCGGACAAGCCGAGCATAATTATACGGCACGGTTAGAAGAGGACCAGCTTCGGCTTCTTGTCCGACAGCCCTTCTCGGAGTACTCCAAGCATGGCCGCGCACCTTTCACGAATGGGGCTGGTATTCTGGGCCCGGCAAAGTCGAGGCGCTGGCCCATATCTTTGGCTTATGTCCTAAGGCCCAAATGGTCCTGAGTACCAGGGTGCCGTACATTAGCCCCCCCTTGATTCGTGTTCGGCCCGCGGATCGAATCAAGGATCTTTCGGGATCGCGGTTACCTGAGCAACTCAATGGGCGCATTTCGGGACGGCTCCAGTGATCCATTAATGCATTTCTCAAAAGGCGCGTCGTGCCTGACCTTCCGCTTCGGCTGCCATCATTGCCTGTCGATTCGCGTGTCAGCTGTCTTTGGTATCCGAAACGTCATGTCATCCCACTGCTAATTAATCCTCATTAATTGTTCATTAGCCGTTGCCTGCCCTTCCCTGGCCTCTATAAATAGCCTGTTTTGACTCTTCTTTCCACTTTTTCACTCTTCTTTCCCTGAAATTTCTCTCTGCCGAGCATATCTCAGCGACACTGCCCGTCATCCCAGAACTCTCTCCTCCCTTAGAGCCAAAAGTAAGTCTGCTTCCCCTTTCCCTTATTTTAATTCCATTTCTCCGAATTCTCTTCTAGTTCTAGTCCTCTAGGATGGGTTATGCTCACCTCCTGAATGCTGGTTCCCCTCTGGCCGCTTTTCGGCCAAAGTACAGCGTCCCCGATGACGTGGAGGTGGCGTACTGCCATGAAAGTGAAACCATCCTTCACAGAGGGGCGGGCACCGCCTTTTTCCCTTTGATGTCTATTTTAGAGGGCGGGGTCAGGTTTCCCATAGATCCTCTCCTTTCAGACACCCTAAGATACTACGGGCTGAGTCCCGAGCAACTCCCCCCCAATTTTTACCGGGTGGTGAGCTGCGTTAGTAGGTTAAACCAGACGTTCGGTCTGCAACTAGACCAGCACGATATAAACCACATGTACAGTCTATGCGGGAAAAAGAAATCCAACTACTATTTAAAGGTTAGGGACATGAGGGTACGGCTGATTTCATGCCTGCCGGATTCCAATAGAAATTCTGCCGGGGAATTCGTCCGGGTGCGCGGCAAATGGTTTGTCGGCGACACCCCTCCCCCACTCACACGGCGTGAAGTTGGTTCGTTTCGATTCATAGTTTGCGTTGCTCCTTTTATTAATTGCTGTGTTCATGCAGATACTAACCCGTTTCTCCCCTCTTTGCAGACGGTTCGGTGTTTACCCCGGACATCAGGACCGTTCACGTACGGGACTTAAATTTCATTCTTAGGTCCGAAATCTTCGTACATTGGGAAGGGCAGCTCCGGGCGTCTCACCTCATACTCGGCGTGGAACCCGTGTACTCGACTTGGCAGTCGTTTGGCCAGGCTCTCCTGGTGGACAGCCCTTTGCTTTCTTACATAGACGTTCGACAACCGAACTTCCTCCCGCCGAAGTTCACGGTAGGCGAAGCTCGGGATATTGGCCCGCGTTACACATGCTCGGATGAGCTAGCTCCCATAAGAGACGAGTCGGCCGAAGTAGCGTCTCGCCGCCTCCGGGAACTTGCCCATCAGGCCGTGCAGCAAGAGGAGCCTGTCGAAGCCGAACTACCTGCTCAAGAGCCCCAGCACGCGGCCACCGAATCTAGCAGCTCTTCGAGAGACCCTCCTGCCCAGGGCGAGGAAATGGTAACCCGCAGAACTTTATCGGTTAGCCGGTTTATACCTGGCGCTCCCACGGCTGCGCCGCAACAACCCCCTCAAGGGCGCGGCCCGCCCCCACCTGCTCCTCCCCCTCCCCCGAGCAGTACACGGGCTCGTAAGAGACCGCGGATCGTGGAGCCGGCGTCTGCTAGCCCGGGCGGTGCTTCAGCCCATACTCCCCTTCCCTCGTCGAGGGGTGTGACCATCCTGGAGCCCCCTGTTCCGGTGGGGACACTCGCGGCGTCCTCATCCCGGTCAGCACCGGCGTGGCAGCCTAGCTTCGAACTGGACAGCAAGCCGCTCCCTGCCGATGCCAGCGTTTGGGTATGGGACAAGGGGGAAGGAGGTCGCGTTGCCCAGAGCCTAGTTCACGGTCTTCTTCTTCCCGAGGACGTGAGCGCCTTCGCAGACGGGACGGACGATTCCATGGTGCGGAGGCTGCAGTGGCATACGATAGCGGTAGCTCCTTAAACTTTTTGCTTTCACATCCCCCCTTTATTTTCGTATATAGTTTTCCGTGTTGCCTTCTATAATTTTGTTCTCCTGACCAGGCTGCTCAATTGTCTCACGTCTTGACCGAGCGGTTGAAAGACGTTTCCGAGGAGGTCGTTCGGGAAAAGACGAGGAGGGATGCTGCCGCTAAAGCTGCGAAAGAGAAAACAAAAATTGCAGACGCGGCCGAAAAGAGAGCAGCCGCGGAGGGCAAGGCCAGGGAGCTGTTGGAGAAAAGGTTGGAGGAGCTGGCGACCGAACGCCACGAAGTGGACCTGAAGCTGGCCGAGGCGGTGAGTCTGAATGCTGCCCTGACCGAGAAGGTGACTGACCTGCAAACCGCTTTGGGGGCTTGTGAAAACAAGTGGTACAATGAAGGGTTTGCCGACGCCGAGGATGGTGTGGAGCCGGTCATCAGAGAGGCTCGATGGCTATCTTTCCAGGAGGGGTGGATGGCTGCTCTGCATGCTTCAGGGGTACCCGAAGACTCCCATCTGAGAGACCCTGGCCTGATCCCCTTCCCGGACTCCCAACCTGCCGCGCCGAACCCTGCGATACCAATTGATGAGGAGGAGACGGACAGTCTGAGGGAGCTGGTGGAGCAGATTGATGCCCACGTGGAGGTACTTGGGACGGAAGTTACCAGCAACCCACCTCCTACCTCCGAACAACCGCCTTCCGAGGTTCAAGCCGAGACGCAGCTCGCAGACCACATCGTATGACAACCGAGTTTAAGTTTTGTTGCCAAGCTTATTCGCCTATGTCACCGGGATGTGGTGACCGAACAATTTGTTTAATTTCTAAGTTTAACTTCTACTTCGTCAAGTTTTAGAGATGGGACAACGTGCCTTTATATTCGGTTGACTTGCCTATGTATGCTTTTATGACTGCTAAACATTGTGTTCGCTTTTATGGCTGTTGAATATTATATTTGCTTTAATGGTTGTTGAACGGTATGTTTGCTTTAATGGTTGTTGAACGTTATGGTTGCTTTAATGCCTGTATATAGTCTTCACCGAGGATATTTTTCGTGTCCTCTGGACCTCCCGGACTAAGCTGTCCGGTTCTTTCGGTTATTGGGTTCTGGCCGGGAGGCATGCCTTTCGTCCTTACTATGGACCTCTTAGACTAAAGTTTACGCCTGCCCGGTGATGGGGACCTAACCGAGAAGCATGCTTCTGTCCTTAGTGGGAATGCTTTAGGTTAAGGTTTCCACCTGCTCGGTGATGGTAATCGAACCGAGAAGCAGGCTTCTGTCCTTAGGACCATTTAGATCAAGGTTTCCACCTGCTCGGTGATGATAATCGAACCGAGAATCAGGCTTCTGTCCTTAGTGGGAATGCTTTAGGTTAAGGTTTCCACCTGTTCGGTGATGGTAATCGAACCGAGAAGCAGGCTTCTGTCCTTAGTGGGAATGCTTTAGGTTAAGGTTTCCACATGCTCGGTGATGGTAATCGAACCGAGAAGCAGGCTTCTGTCCTTATCGGCTCAGATGGAATTTGAGAAGTATAATACGACAATGTGACCGAGGAACAGTAATAATATAGGGCAAAATGCTTCCACGTTATAACTGACCTAAGCTTTAAATTACAATTGATTAGTGATAAAACCTTTTAAAATTATATACGTTCCACGGTCGAGGGAGTGGTCTCTCGTCTAGACCCTCCAGATAATACGACCCCGCGCCCGCGACAGCAGTGACTCTGTAGGGTCCCTCCCAGGTCGGGGCCAGCTTCCCAGCATTCGTTTCCCGCATTTTTCCCACTGCCTTTCGTAGCACCAGGTCCCCGGCGCTGAACTCCCTTACCTTTACGTCTTGGTTGTACCGCCGCGCTATGCATTGTTGATACTCGGCTAGTCGTACGGTGGCTGCCTCCCGGAATTCGTCTAACAGATCCAAATTCTCCGTCATCCGCGAGTCGTTTAGCGCTGGATTGAATCCGCCCACGCGTGCACTGCACAGGTTTACTTTTGCCGGTATCACAGCTTCCACTCCGTACGTCATGGAAAATGGGGTTTCTCCCGTGGAGCGCCTGGGGGTTGTCCGGTATGCCCACAACACATTATACAGCTCTTCGGTCCATCTTCCTTTCGCCTCGTCCAACCTTTTCTTCAGCCCGCTCAAGATTGTCTTGTTAACAGCTTCAGCCTACCCATTGCTTTGAGGATAGGCCGGGGTGGAGTATCTATTCTTGATGCCGAGATTGGAGCAGAATTCGCGGAAGGCCTTGCTATCGAACTGCAGGCCATTATCCGAAATAAGAGAGTCCGGCACTCCAAACCTAGTGACTATGTTTTTCCACACGAATTTCTTGACGTCTGCGTCCCGTATGTTAGCCAGCGCCTCCGCTTCTGCCCACTTAGTGAAGTAATCGACTGCCACCAGAACGTACCTCCTGTTTCCCGTGGCACGGGGGAACGGGCCTAAAATATCCAGCCCCCACTGCGCAAAAGGCCAGGGACTGCTGACCGGGTTCAGGTGTCCTGCTGGCTGGTGTATCAAGGGGGCGTGCCTTTGGCACCTTTCACACTTTCGCACGTATTCGGCGCCATCCTGTTGCATCTTCGGCCACCAAAATCCCTGTGTCATCGCTCGGTGAGCTAACGAACGTCCCCCCACGTGGCCGCCACACACACCTCCATGTAGTTCGGCTAGCAGTTCGTTTACCTTCCCGGGATGCAGGCACAACAGGTACGGCCCCCCGAAGGATCTTCGATAGAGCTTCTTATCTGCCGACAACCAATAGCGAAGGGCCGCCCGTCGGACTTTACCGGCCTCCTTCTCGTCATCCGGAAGATGATCTTTGGACAAGAAGTCCACAATCGGGTCCATCCAGCACGGGTCACGCGCCGAAATTGTTGTAACACTGATTCCGCTGACATCGGCGTTGGCCACGGCCCTGATACTTGGCTCCGTTACGAGCTCTACCTTAATCATTCGAGGGATGCTGTCGGTTATTGCCGAGGCTAACGTAGCCAAAGAGTCCGCATGCCTGTTCTGCCCTCGGGTAATGTGGATCACCCTCGCCATAGCAAACTTGCCCATGACCTGTTGTACTACCCGTAGATACTCCTTCATTCGTGGGTCACGAGCTTCGAAACTGCCTTGGACTTGGTTGACAACCAGACGTGAATCCGAGTAAGCTTCCACCTCCCGAGCACCTAGACTTAAGACGACATTCAGCCCGGCGATCAAAGCCTCATATTTGGCCTCGTTGTTTGAGGCCTTAAACCCCAACCTGAGTGAGTGTTCCAATCGTATCTTCTCCAGAGTGACAATCACCATCCCAGCACCAGCCCCCAGGGAGCTCGAGGCTCCGTCCACGAACACTTTCCACGGGGGACATTCTACGCGGCAGACCACCTCCCCTTCAGCTCTAGGGGAGAATTCAGCTACGAAATCTGCCAGTACCTGTCCCTTCACCGAGTTCCTCGGCCTGTACCGTATGTCGAAGGCCCCGAGCCGAGTCCCCCATTTAGCTATCCGCCCCGTGAAGTCGGACCTTCTTAACAATGATTGCAAAGGATACCCCGTCAATACGTACACGGTATGAGCCTGGAAATAGTGGGGTAACTTCCTCGTGGCATGAACTAGGGCTAGTATCAGCTTCTCTAAGGGCAGGTATCTGATCTCAGCATCGACCAGGGTTTTGCTGATATAATACACCGGGTGCTGGACTCCTTTATCCTTCAAAAGCACGGCACTTACTGCGTGATCGGAAACTGACAGATACATGAATAGGTCCTCCCCGGGGTCCGGGGCTGTTAGCATGGGCGCCTGGGTTAAGTACGCCTTGAGGTCCTGGAAAGCTCTTTCACACTCCTCATCCCATTGAAACCCCCTCCATTTCTTCAGAAGCTGGTAGAATGGCCGGCAACGGTCGGCGAATTTGGAAATAAACCGATTAAGGGCGGCTAACATCCCGGTCAATATCTGTACCTCCTTAGGGTTACTCGGGGGTCTAAGGCGATTGACGGCTTCTATTTGTTCGGGGTTGACCTCAATCCCCTGGCCAGTTATTAAATATCCTAGAAATTTACCGGCGTTTACCCCGAAAGCACATTTCTCGGCATTGAGGCGTAGCTTATGCTGCCGTAGTACTTCGAATACCCCCCGGAGGTCTTCAATGTGCCGACTTTCCTGTTTACTTTTCACCACCATGTCGTCGATGTACACTTCGACCGTGCACCCAATCTTATCTCGAAACATTCTCGTCATCATTCGCTGATAGGTGGCACCGGCATTCTTTAACCCAAAGGGCATCACGGTGTAGTGGTAGTTGGCATCCGGAGCGATGAATGCAGTCTTTTCTCGATCCTCGGGCGCTAGTGCAATCTGGTGGTACCCTTGAAAGGCGTCAAGGAAACTCATCCTCGAGTGGCCACACGTAGAGTCCACCAACTGGTCAATCTTCGGCATTGGGAACGGATCTTTTGGACATGCTCGGTTTAAGTCCGTGAAATCCACACACACCCTCCACTTGCCGCTCTTCTTCTTTACGACGACGGTATTCGCCAACCACTCCGGGAAATAAATTTCCTTTATTGCCCCCGCCTCCTTCAGCTTGTGGACTTCTGACTTAACTGCTTCGATGTGCTCTCTAGCCGACCTCCTCGGTCTCTGCTTCTTAGGAGGAAATGATGGGTCTACGTTGAGTCTATGGCTAATAAACTCGGGGTCAACCCCGGGTACTTCATACGGGGACCAGGCAAATACATCTGCATTCTGCACCAGCAGCAATAGGGTCTCTACTCTATCCTGCTCCCCCATGTTCGCCCCTACCAGAAAGTACCTCCCGATGTCCGGCAATATTTGGACTCTGATCAACTCCTCGGTACAACTAGCCCCCATTTTCCCCTGGGGCTCCTGTAATTGCTATAACGGTGCGTCTTCCGCAGTCCGTTCACCCTGTTTATCCTTCCAGCTGACTGCTGTGACCAGGCATTGTCTGGCAACCCTCTGACTTCCTCGGACTGTTGCCACTCCATGCTCGGTAGGAAACTTGATTTTCACATGTAACGTGGACGGTACAGCTCCCATGACGTGGATCCACGGCCTTCCCAGTATGGCCGTGTACGGAGAAAATGAACTGACTACGATGAAGGTCACCATCACCTCCTTCCCCTCCATGCTGACGGGGAGGGAAATCTGTCCCTCGGGAACCACGGCCCTTCCATCAAATGAGACGAGCGGCGTGTCATACTTCGTCAGATCCTGGCTCTTCAACCCGAGCCCCTTAAACAAGTCCGGGTACATCACGTGGGCCCCGCTTCCTTGATCTATCATCACCCTCTTGACCAGGAAGCCACTTATCCGTGCCGTGACTACTAGTGCGTCGTCGTGCGGCTGAACCGTTCCCTCCAAGTCCTTTTCATCAAACGCTAAGGCTTCCTGAGCAAGTTTTGCCCTTTTCTCGGGTAGTGTCCCGTCCGGGGACCTCTTTGCGGGCACAACTGTCAATACCCCCCTTCTGGCCGTAAGCGTACTTTTCGGGGCTGCGTGTATTACCTCAATCACTCCCAACGGCGGGGGCAGAGGGATTCTTCCCTGCTGAGCGCCGTGACCAGCGCCCCGATTTTCGGGATCTGCCACGAACTCCTTCAAGTGTCCTGCTCTCACCAACTGTTCCAAATGGTCTTTCAACACGCGGCACTGCTCGGTGGTGTGCCCCTTGTCTTTGTGATAGGTGCAATAGAGGTTTTGGTTCCTTCGGGAGGGGTCACCCCCCATCTTGTTCGGCCATCTGAAGTAAGGCTCGCTTTTGATCCGATCTACGATTCTATGCACGGGCTCTTTAAATGTCACGTTTACCTCGCCCACCTGCCACCCCGATTCCGGTGCCCTTAAATCTTTCCGAGGCCTTTGCTGGAAACCGGTTTGCCTTGGACGGCTCATCAACGGGGCCTTACCTTTGCTTTGCATCCTATCGTCCTCCAGGCGCTTGTACTCCTCAATTCGCCTCATGAGCTGCCTCATATCCTCGGGGGGCCTCTTCGTTAATGACTCCCGCAGCTCGGAATCCTCGGGTAGCCCCATCCTGAAGGTGCTGGCAGCAATCTTCTCGTTCCCCCCACCGATCTCATTATAAAGCTCCCAGTACCGACTGGCGTAGCTGCGAAGCGTCTCCCCGACCTTCATTTTCATAGACAATAGGGCATCCACGGGTTGGGGCACCCGACTGCATGTCATGAACCGAACGCCGAATTCTTGGATCAGTTCGGCGAAACTGTGGATAGAGCCCTTTCTCAACCCATTGAACCATCTCAGAGCGGTCGAACCGAGGCTCGAGGGAAACATCTTGCACATCAACGCATCATTGTGTGAATGTAGAGACATCATATGGATGTAATGGCTGACGTGCTCCACCGGGTCCGTTTTCCCGTCATATATGTTGAAGGGCGGGCGCGTGAATCTGTTCGGCATTAGGGCGCGTTCAATATCTTCCGAGAAAGGTGACCGGGCAGCTCTTCGTAGAGCCCTACTCATCGCGTCCATGGCGGCGTTGCGGGGTCGCCGCTCTTCGGGGGAGTCTGAACCCCGGTCCGCATATTCCCGAGAGCGTGAGCGATTCCTTTGATGGCGCGATTCCTGCGAGTGTGAGCGATTCCTTTGACGGCGAGATTCCTGTGAGTGTGAGCGTCTACGGTGATGACGGGATTCTTGCGAGAGCGAACGGTCCCTCCGTCGGCGGGAGTTGGATTGACCGGACCCAGCGTCGTGTCGGTTTTCCCCCGTAGCCGACCTTCTATCTCGGTTTCCTCGGTCCCTCCTTTGGCGCCTGTCCTCTGCCCGCAACTCCAGATCCCTTACCAACTCGCGTAACCGTTCGAGCTCTTCATCTCCGTCGCCACGTTGTCGGCGTCCCGAGGCTTCTGACGCCGTTTGTTGAGTCTGGTATGACCCCTCCCCGAGACCCGACCGCTCTTCCTCACGCCCCCTATCTTCTCGTCCCTTTTGCCTCCGTTCTCGCCAGGTGGACCCCCGAGAACCCCCCTCGGAGCTGCTCTCCGCGTGTCCCCCCGAGCGCCTCTCCGACATTCTCCCGAGGTTGAGTCTCTTCAGAACCACAGCGTTGTAGGAGATTCCCACAGACGGCGCCAATTGTGCGTGCCTAAGAGGCGGGGTAGACCCAACCTCGAAGGGGCTCACAACCTATTTGTAATCTGGGTATAGGATTTCCTACTTTGGGTGGTTCCCGGCACAGAGACTCTGCCGAGCTGATCTTTCACTCCCTCACCTTTCTCTCCTGTTTTTTCGATCCCCCTCTTCGTACCCAACTTGCTGTATTTATAGCATCAGGTTAGTGGAAGGGTCATGATTGCTGCAACGGTTAGTGCAATTGAGGGTCCAATATGGTTAATTGTAAGTGGGCTTAGGTGGGAGTGGCCTTGAAAATGGTTCCCACTTCGTGATACATCCTCGGCAGTGACGCTTCCCGGACCAGCCGGACAAGCCGAGCATAATTATACGGCACGGTTAGAAGAGGACCAGCGTCGGCTTCTTGTCCGACAGCCCTTCTCGGAGTACTCCAAGCATGGCCGCGCACCTTTCACGAATGGGGCTGGTATTCTGGGCCCGGCAAAGTCGAGGCGCTGGCCCATATCTTTGGCTTATGTCCTAAGGCCCAAATGGTCCTGAGTACCAGGGTGCCGTACAAGAATACTTTCCATGATAGCAAGATTGATTTCTAGATTGTCATGTAGTGAGTTGGGAAATATTAATGATCATAAATATATGCTGATATGACTTATAAAGCGGATTCCAAAACCTTAATTCCTTTCTCTAGATTGTTTACATCTCTTTACTGTTTTATATTATATCTTTTCTTAGTTTAATTATTTGTTTAGTTTATTTAATTGCAAACAACTAATTTTTATTAAACTAGATTAGGATTAATTTGGTTAAGATTTAATTAATTTTCCTACATTCATTCAAATCCCTATGGGTTCCTGTTCAAAAAAAAAAAAAAAAAGTCTCTATAAGTTCGATCTCGTTCTTGTCAAACTATATTTTGGTATGATTCGTACATTTGCGAGTACTTTAAAATTTCACAACACCGAAAATATTTTTTGGAAAAAAGTACCCTAAAATATTATGTATCTTGTGCCGTTTACCTTTTATTGCTTTGTATTTTATTATAACAAATATGAATAGGAACTTCCGCTGTCCCAACATATTTATGGGATAAATAGTCAAGCCTCTGCCTATTCAAGACAATATGAGAGTGAACTTTTGTGCTGGTAGGTGTAATAGGAGTGACTTGTCGTGATCGCAGGTGTCATCCGTACTAGTTTTTTAGGAACATCAAGTCGTTGGACTTGAAGGCGTGCTATAAAGTACATGTGGGCTTTGAACTATGGTTAAAGGCCCAATGTTACAAATTATGTTGTCGGGCAGGTAGTCTTGGGCTGAAGACTTAACCGATGATATTCTAATCGCTTAAATCGAGGATTTTACATTTTGGAGTTGCCATTTGTTTATTTAAGGCATAAAAAACAAAAATTAAATAAATAAATAAATGAAAAGAATGAAAAATACAAAGTTTAGTTAAGAAAATGGAGAGGAGAAGGTGTTAAATGCCCACCTCGCCTAACCTAAATCTATTTTTTAAGAATTAATAATATTTCATGGTTTGCATCATATAATTCATCCAAACATGTCATAGAACAAAAAATGAACAACTAAGAAATCATTCATACGGTTATTCAACGGAAAATTTGATTTGATTTTTTTTTAATGAGCTTATCATTATTCAAAGCATCAAAAATCATATTTTTCATTCTCTTTTCAATTCATGTTGCATGTTACGTAATATCATGTGAAACAGTTTAATCATTTTGTATCATGATATTGCTATCCATCAAAAATCATAATTTATCATGGAAGTCATATCAAAATGTTAAAACCTTATTTTAAATGATATGTGACATTCATTCTACTTTAAATCATATCATCAAATGAGCCATCTTCTTTCTCAAAAAAGAAAAAAGAAAAGTAAAAAAGCCATCTTAATCTATAAAATTTAAAACTACGCTATAAATTTAAATAAGTTAAGGATGGTATACTAGCATGCACACCTTTAATAATGATGAATCTGGCAATTTATCCTCTTATGCTTTGGAATGTACAATTGCTTCTCTCTTTGGCTCGACTACGGATTCCTTCCATGTTCCTAAAGAGCTAACTGTGCATTTGCTTCTTCTTGTTGATTGTTGAAGGACTGGGAATGGATTGATAATCCTAAAAACTAGGGTTTTGTGTTTTATAGAGGATGAGTGTTTGGAATCATTTTGGGCTAGTGCGGAAGAGTTTCTTGAACCTTAGGGCCTGTTTGGTAAGAGTATTTAAATATAGTTTTATGTTTTGCAATTCATAAAATAGTGGGTCCCACACTTGAATTTATTGTTTGGTTAATATTTTCTAAATGCAGTTTTCAAAAAACTGTATCCTAGGTTGTTTTCAGAGTACAGAAAATGTTTTTAATGATATAGTTGTATATAAATTGAAAACAGTGGACCTCACATATTTGTTCAAACTATTTTATCTCTTAAGTTAAGGAGTTTATCTTTATCACAAAAAAAAAAAAAAAAAAATTCCCACCCTTCAAATTTGAAACTTATCATTATAAAAATAAAAAATAAAAAAAGTACATGATGAGCTCTATTACCTTATCATTAGAGCATCCACATCAGATGTGGCAAAAAAAATGTCATTTTGTCACACCAAAGGCCTACTTTATTATTTTACCACATCATTTTACAACATCTCATTTATCAGATATTTTATCATTCAATTCTGTACATTAAAATAATATTTACTACACATTAAAATAATATATTATCTCCTCCTCCATTATCATTAACAACATCAACGACACAACCACCAGCCACCAATATCCACTGCCGCAATAACACCTCTACTGCAAACCAACCACCACAATTACTCACCAATATCAGATCAACCCAAATTGCAGCAAAAAAAAAAAAAAAAAAAAAAAAAAAAAAAAAAAAAAAAAAAAAAACCACAACCAGAGAGAGGCGAGTGAAAGGCGGACAGAGAGGAGAGGGAAGAGGGTGAGATCGACAGCGGCCTCGGGGTGAGATCACCTCCCAAACCCAAACCTATCACCGGCTAAACCCACTTTCAAGCTCACACCGCCAAGCACCACCTTCAACCACCAAATCCACCAACCACTGGCCGCTGTTAAAACCCATCTACCACCATCGATGAACCCAAGAGAGAGATTCACTACTATGGCAAACCCAACAAACCCATCTACCACCATCGATGAATCCGACGCCACCGCCGATCGACGAAGTCGCGGCTGCCTTTCCTCCTCTCTTGGCTGCCGCCGCCGCCTTCTTCTGCACCGCCTTCCTCTTGCTTGCGTCCAATTGTGAGAAGAGGAAGAACACGGGTTGGGAACTTGGGAGAGAGACAGATTCTGAGAAGAGAGAGAAAAAATCAAATAAAGAAATGAGAGGAGAGAGAAAAGTCGAATAAAATAGTATTTTTCGGTTTGGCATTTGTGTCCGTACCGTTGCAAATTTGCAACGGTACAGACACAAATGGTAAAAATTTGGCACATATAGAACATCTGATGGGAGGTGTTTTTTGTGTTTGGTGTGCCAAATGTGCCAAATATTTGGCATTTGGCACATTTGGCACATCTACTGTGGGTGCTCTAATAAATGTAAAGTGTTTCTCGAATTTAAAAGTACCTCCAGTTTAGTTAAATGCATTTTTCAACCCATTTGGACTAAATTCAAAAATTCTGTGTGTAACGACCCAAGGAAAAGCGCTAGCCACGTCTGCGCTATATCTTAAAAGGACTAGTCACAATTGAGGCTTCTTGTAGTTGTTAATAAGGCCCAGATCTACCCAGTAAATACCCAATGTGGGACTCATTACACACCCACATACATCACACAATTAATTAAATTGGGGCATTACAATCTCCCCCACTTAAATCTCTAACGTTCTCGTTAGGGCCCACTTTGTGGGGGTAGTGTCTCTGAGCCCACATGGGATTACCGGGTCGGCTCTGATACCATATGTAACGACCCAAGAAAAGCGCTAACCACATCTACGCTACATCTCATAATTATGACTAGTCCTTTTGAGGTATAGTGCAGATGTAGTTAGCGCTTTTCCTTGGGTCGTTATACTGTGGGAATTCCAAAACTCATAACTCAAGTACAAACTTTATTAAAATTTTAATTGATAATAATATATATGTTCTAAAAAGCTACTTGTATCTTTATAATTTATGGAATGTAAAATAATATCAACAACTATAAAGAAATCATCAAAATTTCTGATTAAGAACAAAATTAAACCATTTCAAATACTCATTCAAAAATACTTATAGTTATGTTGTAATAATATTTGTAAAAATATACGATTAGTGATTACAGATTAAATAGTTCTCTCCAACATAGTCACATGTTAATTTGTATATATTACAAGCTTGTAATAATAATGGTCTAAACATAATAAACATATAATTCAATAATTAAATTTTCAAAATTCACATTCAATAAAAAAATATGTGAAAAGTTTAAAAGGTTTCTATCCCATTTCCGTGTAAGTATACCGTGGGTTTTAGCTCTAGAGCTGTTTTCAATGTCGCAAATTTGGGTTCCTTTCCCTTTTATAGTGGTGTTAGGAATAAAGTAAGGGAGAGTGGCAAGAACCGTTGGGTATTAGGTTGGGTTGTTATTGAATATTGAGTAGAGTACCTCCTTGAAAGATGTTAAAGCATTCATGATGAGGTTGCTAAAATGACTAAATAGTCATTTTAGCAACCCAAACACTAAAAACATTCTCTACAACAAAGTTGTTATTTTGACTCATTGCTACAGTGAGCTACTAGAGATAGCAACCCACTTTAGCTTAGAGTTATTTGCTACAAATAATATTTTAATCACACACATACACTCAGTCTCTCCCACACGCGTGACTCCTTTCTAGTTTCTACCCTATCTCTCATCTCATTATCTCTCTCTCTTACGCAGAAACAAACACACAGGGACACAGCTCTGCCACCTAATCTCACTATCTCTCTCTCATGCAGCCAAGGCCGATGCCACCATCAATTCAACGTCCCAGCCCAGCCCTCACTCCCCTTCGCATAGCCCTCCTTCTGCCTAGCCCCCTCTCCCTTCCCCTAATTTCTCCCTTTTGCTCAGCTCCCTCTCTTCTCTCCCCTTTGCCCAGACCAAAGCCTCCTTTCGTTGGGTCCATTTTCTAGGCTATTGTTTTTGTTTTTCTTTTTTCGGCTGTTGGTGATGATGCGATTGTGGGTTTGGGATTGAGATTTGGTTGTGATTTGGGTGGTTGGGTCTTGGTGGTTATGGCTGTGTCACGATGATTTGGGTGGTTATGGCTTCGATGACTCAATTTGGGTGGTTGGGTCACAGTGGCGTTGCGGGGCAAAATGGTTATTAATTTGTTTGATTTCTTTTAATAGTTGTGTTGTGCTTGTGGTTGTGGTTGAGAAGTGCAAGAGGAAGGTTGGTGGTAACTGGATTATGGTTTTTTTGTTTTTTTTTTTTTTGGTTTGTGTTTGTGGCTAGTGGGGCAACGGTGGAGGTGGTTGTTGCTATTGCTGTTGTGTAGGTTTCTGTGGAGGTTGTTTATTGTTATTTTAATGAGTTGTTTATATTATTTTAATTGAATTGGTAAAAAAATAGAAACTTTGATATATGGTGTATTATAAAGCGAGTTGTTAAAATAATTAAATTTACTTTTTAAGTTACTAAAAACTATATTTTTTAAAGTTTCTTAGAACATTCACATTGAGAATGTCATATGCCATATGTTGGTTCAATTTAAAATAAAAGCCCAAAACTCCTACACCATTCGAACTTGTAAAATTTGACTATTGCAAAAAAAATTTGCAATTGTGCTACAGTGTGATTCTAAATGTAGAATAGCACGATAACTCAATTGTAAAACAAAATATTAATATTTTATTCATTTTTTACTGTTTGCTTTGATATTTTCTCTTTCAACTCCTCTCTCTCTCTCTCTCACCAGTCACTCTCATCTCCTTTTTTTTTTTTTTTTTCAATCCCTCCCCCTCTCTCGTCCCTCTCTGTGTGGATTGGTGCCCGTGCATTGGTGTATCTCAAAGCATATGGCGTGGGCAGGTGGTGCGACAGCGTTGGGAACCAACTTGGCGGCACGCATCAACAGCGCCTTCTCGACGATCTTCAGGCTCAAATCTTTGTTCGTCGCTTTGTCGTCGTCGTCGCTGCTCAGTACCAAGAAGGAATTCGACGGCTTGGTAGAGCCGCTGGGTTCTGCTTCTTCTTCTTCTTCGAGATCGAGTTTCGCTTTTCGTTTCTCTCTCCTCCCCATGCTCGATGATAATCGGTACCAGCTGTTCGAACGGCAGCAATTGTAGAAAGAATGAATGAATTTAGACTGAGTTTAGGGTTTGAGTTCGCGAAACTTTTTAATTTTTTATTATTATGAATATTTGAGATTAACGGCTCTAATTTGATTTCACTGTGCTGCTTGCTTGGTTCTAAGCTTCACACTCCTTGCTGTGGTTTGTGGATCGGGAAGGTGCTGTGATTGGCCTTCTGTAATGAGTCAGATGCCAAGCTAATCTCAAAAATTTTATATTCTAAATTGTAAGTTTAAACTATGCTTAAATTGGGAGGATATTGTGTTGATGATGGTCGGGTTGAGATTTTGTGCTGGGGGTTTGTTTGGGGTTTGGGATGAGTTTTTGTATTGGGAATTTTGGGTCTGGGTTTTAGGTGGTGATGACTGATGAGTGGTTGAGAAGGAGAGGAAGAGAAAAATTAGATTGAGAGAAAAAAATATTTTATAGTGTAGATATATTACTTTAATATGTTGTATAGGAAAATAAAAGATGAGATGTTGGGTGTGTTGTAAAATAGTATGGTATAATTGATAAAGTAGCTTTTTGAGATAGTAAAATAGAATAGGATGACATTTCCGACTGTGAATTCTCTAAGGCCAATTTCTCACATAGAGACAAACCTAGTGACCAAAATTCATATTGATGTCTAATAAGCCACCACCCCGTCATACCCAAGTTGCCTAAAAAACAATATGTATTTAATTTGAACCATCTTAGTAAATGGATTAGGATCCGGTGCAATACCTTAGAGTTTTTCACATTTCAATTTTTAAACTTTTACTTTTTACTTTTTACTTTTTACTTTTTACTTTTTACTTTTTACTTCTTTTTTTTGGTACTTTTTTTCATAACATTTTTTAATCAATGGTTGAGATTGAAAGTTACATTTTGCAACTATCAATCTCAATCATTGAGAGTAACTGTATTAGATGCAATACCCTAATAAATAAAAGTTTGTCATTTACCACAATTTTTTCATCAGTCCTATGATTGTCGGTGGAAACTAGCTAGGGAGTGCTTTGGAAGAATTCAAGTCAGATGGGATGATTTGACATTTTTGTCTACAAGTTTTCACACACACATACATATATATATATATATTTATATATATAAATATATACAACAACCTGATTATAAAAACTTGTAAAAGGAAATCATAAAATTTTATGTATTTGCATGTTTGTTTTTAAAATTTTTCCTTATGTCAATAACTTTATATATTCAAGTTTTTTTTTTTTTTTTTTTTTTTTTAATTTAAGGTTTTTATAACTACCCTAAAAAAAAAAATCCTAGACTAGTAAGAGCCTTTTACTAGTCTTACTTAAACTTACTATTACCATAATTTTTTTATTCATCACTAACAATCTACCACATAAGTGGTTTTAAAAATTTTTATGTTTATAATCTTTCTCATAAAAATAAGAAAGGGTCACATACAATGATCCATGATTAAAAGAAAAAGCAAACGGAAATAAAAGAAAAAGCTAGAAGGTTATCTTTTTAACAACATAGCAATTGACCATAATTGAGATTCCTTGACCTTTATTACAATTTTTTTTTTTTTTTTTTCTGAATAAATTTACTCATCAGTCAAGGACCATCTGCATGTCCAACACTCCAACTTCGCCCAACATTTATACTTTACTTTTACTTTGCAAAGCTATAATGGTTGGCCTAATAAAGACGATGATATCTGCCAGCAACTTCCGATAACCTTTGGCAAAGTTCACTGGGTTTTGAGAGCATCACCATATGCCCAGCTTCCCTAATTAAAACCACTTCTTTTGGGGGGCTGTCCTCGATTATCAAGCGTTGGAAATCCTCTTTCATCACTTCATCTTCTTCGCAAACTATAAAAACCCGATCAATTGACCCATACTTCTCTTCTGTTAACATACCCTCCTTAGAAAAGTCTTCCATAAACAATCCATTTGGCCTTATCAACACTTTAGCCAATTCCAAATCCTGTATGCAAGTCAACCATATAAATAGTACGAATAATATAGTACAATATTTTGGCTGATTCCAAATACCTCTCTCTCTCTCTGACTTTAATTGTACTTCATTTAAGTTTCATTTTAGTCCTTCTGACTTTATTCATTTTCAATGTAATCTTTTCATCCAATTCACACAATCAAGTTCACCAAAACAACTTCGTTTGGAAAGTAAAAAAATAACACTCTAAAATGAAACTTAAAATAGCTGAATTTTAAACTTCAGAGGATGTAATGTAGCCTATAATTTTTTCATCAAGTATTAAGCACATGAGAAAAGTACGAATTTGCTTGTAAAGCTTACCTCTGATTGACAGTGGGCGTACACCTTGGTTCTCATATAATCCGGGCCAAATAATAACGAATCTAAAGATAATTGGCAATCCATTGTGGATTCTTTTGAGGTCCTTTTGAAATACTGATTTGTGGTACCCAACACCAAAGCAGAAGATAATGAAGTGAGTAAACAAAATAGCAGTTCTATAAAGTCAAATGAAATATTAGGAATTGGGAAAGAAACTTTTTACTTCTTGGATGAGAGTTAGTGGTGGAGATTTGAAGTCTGGCATATAGGCTGTGACAAAAACTCCTAGTGAAACTTTTTCTGGGAAGCTTTCCATGGCTAGAGAGATACAAAGGCCGGCATAGCTATGACCAACCAAAATCACAGACTCACCTTGAGGGAGAGAGGCCATGAACTCCATCAACGGGTGCACGTAGTCCCAAATAGAAGTGATCTCATTTAGCTGTTTGGGGTTGATCCCACAAGCACCAAGGTCCAAAGCAGTGACACGGTGACCAGCTTGTTTGAGCAGAGCGATAAGCCTGTACCAGCACCAAGACCCATGGCAAACGCCATGAACTAAAACAAAGTGCTTCACATCATCTCCCATTGTCGTTTTCCTAGGTTTTTTTTTTAGTTGGGGCTGACTTTTTTTCTGGGTTTATATATATGGATTTGAAGCCATATGGGAAATAAAATATAATAGAAGATAAGGTCTAAAAAACATGTGATGGTATTCATAAATTTAAAAAAAATAAAAAATAAAAAATAAATATTACGCTCATAATATTTTCACAATACTTTCACAACAAATCTTAAGTAGAAGTTGGCATTGGTTGTTATAGATGGGTAAAAAAGTAATTTAAGCTATAGATTTTTTTTTTTGGAGGAAGAAACTATAGATTTAAATTAGAATCAATGACAACCTACCAATTATAATTTGTTGTAAAAGTAATGTGAAAATGTTATAGAGCACATCTAAAAAAATATGCAACGGTAAAACCAAAGGTTGGACTTTTTTTTTGGACAATAATAGTTTGGTCTTTCCTAAAAATTTATTTAAAAAAAAAAAAAAGAGAATTTGGTCGATTCATGTAAGTTTTTGAATTTTTCCTAAATATTTCAAACACCACAGCCAATTTTCAAGAAGGAAAAATTACTAAACATGCCGTCTATTTTGTTACAAATAATTGTTACTACAAATAGTTTACAAACTAAGGTAGCCATGAATGTGAATTTCATTGATGTTACACCAATGATATAATAAAAATTAAAAATCTTAATATTTTTAGTTTTGGGTTTAAAAATTAACATCCCTATGCAATTGTATAACCGTGTAAGAGCATTCTTAAACAAGTTTAACCACCAAATATTTTTTTAATTAAATGTAAATTTTAATAAATTCACTGTTTGATGACATTATCTTTGTATATTCTTCATGCTTACAAAATTTAAAGATGATTAAAGATCAATAACCATGTCATCAATCAATTGTTTAAATTCAAGTTTTTATAATTTAAAATAATGCATAAAATATGAGGTAATGGATCAAATGGTAAATTATATCTGATTGGTATGAAAATTGGCATGCATGTTAAGAACATATAGTACGTGTAATTCAATGATTGGATTTTCAAAATATGAATTCAATAACAAGTTATTGAGTAATGTAATATTACTTAGGTTACGTTTAGTACATTGAATATTACGACGGGAATTATAATCTTTATTATTAGAAATAAAATGTATTGTAATGTAAAAACTAAACATATTCATAAGTTTGGTTGTGAGTTATAACATTAGAATAAAGCTTAAGAATTATTTTAGGAAATATCTTCTCATACAATTATATCTCCTTAAAAATTGTTATTTTTTAAATTTAAGAGCGATATGTGTTATTTTTTATGATTTTTTATTTTATAATTGTTAAATGTATATGTAAAGTTTGTTTGTTGCACTTACTAAGGAATAGCTAATACAACCTTTTTAAAGAGGAATATTTATTCCTCATTTTGAAGAATAGCTATTCATAAGGAATTACTATTCCTTGTAATAAAAATATAACCAAACTAAAGAATAATAAAACCATAAGAATAACTATTATATTACAATATCTATTACAGTTTACCAAACATACCCTTAGAGTTACATCAGATGTAACTTGAACCTAACCATTTATATATATATATATATAAATATATATATATATATCTATATATGTTTAAGTTACACCTTGTAACTTCACAAGAGTTGATTCTCAAAAAAAAAAACCTTCACAAGAGTGACATCTTTTTTAGACTATTGATTACTATTAGATCTATGAGTCAAAAACACTCATGGTAATGGTATTATTGCTTTCTAGAAATTAGCCAATTAAGCATTAACTCTTCTAAATAACGAAAAAAAAAAAAAAAAAAAAAAAAAAAAAAAACACACACACACACACACGGCATTAACATTCACTCTTCTCCTCCTTCTCCTCCTCCTCATCTTTTTCCTCTCTCGCATCTTTCTTTTTGCAGTATGTACATTTTTGGCCTCCACCATTGGTTTCTTTACAGTATTGTCTTAAGGTATTGGAAAATTTTAGAAATATATGGCCAAAGTCACTATTGTTTTAGAGAATGATTGTTAAGACTAAGTACAGTTAGAGTACAACATGAATATAAATAAGTCTTTTTTTTTTTTCCGGTAAACATGAATATAAATAAGTCTCATAAACAATAAGTAGACTCACAAAAAAAATTCATAAATATTTCAAAACTAGTAATAATAGATTAAAAAAAAGATAATGTTAATGCCTTAATGGTGGACTCATAAACGAACTACTAAAAATTCTAATTCAAGTGTGCATACGTAGGGCTGTAAATGAACCAAGCCGTTCATAAACAGCTCAGGCTTGGCTCGATAAAAAGCTCGTTTATATTTGTTTGTTTATAAACAAGTCAAGCTTAAGCTTTAGTTTTAGGCTTGTTCAATAAACGAGCCGAGCCCGAGTAAAAAATATTGTTCATGAACAAGCTCGTGAACACTAAGGCTCGATACAAAAGTAACAAAATAAGTTGAGCTTAGGCTTATTTATGAGTTTGGTAATAAAATTTATATGAGCTTGACAAGTAAACTTATATCATTCTAAGACTTTAATTAATTATAAGTTGAGACCACTCATCCAAACCAAATAGGCTAGATAATAAACTTGATATAGACTTGATAATATACTTGTTATGGATCTTAAGCTCAAAAGCATGATATTGAGCTTGAGTTTGGGCTTGATATTGATCTCGAACTTGGCTTGACTAATGAATCAAGCCAAGCTAAGCTGAACTCAAGCTTTTATACTTTATAACGAGCTTAAGCTTTAATATTATTTTTAGGCTCATATCAAGTTCAAGCCAAGCTTGAACATTCTACTTTTGCTGTCGAGTCGAGCTTGAACATTCACTACTCGATAAAGCTCGGCTCGTTTACCGTCCTAGCATACATATATAAAAGTAACTATAAAACAGGCCCCTTAGCTATTAGCTAATAGAAAATGAGCTTGATCTTTTGGCTATTTGTGTGTATACGATACTTAAGTTCATCCATTTTTGACAATTTTGATCTCCATAATAAATTTATGTGTACACTTAAGACATCAACTTGGAGGATTTTTTTAAAATAAAATAATTAGTGAATTTCCTTTTTCTTTTTCTTTTTCTTTTTCGGTAATCTTTGGGTTGATAAAAAGGTTATGAGACTAACACAATCAGATAAATGAAATAAACAAAACTCTGAACCTCCAAAGGAGGTATCGAGTACAAAATAAATTGTTCATCATCCTAATCTATATATAAATAAGTAAAGTTAAGAGAAAATCCAATTAGATTTCAAATTGTAATTCAATTAAAGTCTAATTTTACGCCATATGTCTCATCTAATCTAAATTTTTAAATCTTTGTGCCAAGAGAGTTAATTTAGTGTAAAAATTGAATTTCAATTAGAGTTTAATTTTGCGCCATGTGTCCCATTTAATCTATTTTTTTTTTTTAAAAAAATTTGTGCTAAGTGAGTTAATTCAATGTAGAAAACAAGGAGTCTAATATAAATAAACCTAAGTAATATAAATATATATATATATTTTATTTATATTTATATATAAAACCAAATCTTAGATAAAATTTGATTAGAATCAAAATTAGATTTTGCCTTTGTTAGCTTTTCCTACAAATTAGATTATTCAAATTTTTTTTGTTATTTTTTTTTTTTTGGAACTAATGAGTATATTTTTTTATACTATTTCTATTTAGATATTTTGTATGTGAAGATCTTGAATGTAACAAATTGTAATTGAGCTAAACGATCCTATGCACTTATACAATCAATTTAGGAGATACTATTAAACCAATTTATTCTTTTATTTTGTGTTGTATTTAGTAGAATTTCACAGATAGTGATAGTAAATTGATATTGTATATGTAGTGTCCAATAGTAATTTTCAAAATTATGACTCAACCAATGTCATTAAAATTGTAAGGAAAAATCATTTTAGTACATCCAAATATTCTAGTCGAACTAATGTCCTATATGTATAATAACCCAAACTAAAATCACTACAATTCATCATTCCTGTGCATAAGTACAAGTTACATACTAGTAGTCAATAATGCATCTACACTCTTGTTTTCTTTTATGAAGGCATGCTTTGTCGGCTTACAAGCACATTCAATTCAATTTCCAAATTAAAAAAACGCTATGGAATTTGCAAGTTGTAGTCCATGATTCATCCTCTAAATAAAGTCAAATTTTCACACAAATACAACCTTCTTACAATAAATTCTTTGGAGGAGAAATTCACAATCATCAACATGGGATTCTAAAATGGGGTCAATGTTGTCTGTTTTGATTAAAAACTATTACTTTTTTTTTTTTTTTGGTAAGACTTAAAAACTATTACTACTACAGGCAGATTCATCCTCTAAAGCCAATTTCTCACATAATGAGACAAACCCAGTGACCAAATTGATGCCTGAGGCCCTGGGACCACCACCCCAGTCATATCCAAGTTGCCTAATTTGAACTATCCATTATCCAAAAATAAGAGGTTGCCATTTACCGCAATTTTTTTCAACAGAGCTACGATTGTCGGTGGAAACTAGGAAGTGCTTTGGAAGAAGAGTTGTGCTAATGTCACATAAAATAGCACAATTTGTGCCACAACTTGTCTATGTGACAAGTTGTGAGTGGTAGAGAGGTGATAACCTCTCTACCACTCACAACTCGCCACGTGGGCGAATTGTGGCACAAATTATGCCACTTTACGTGGCACAAGCATTATTCTTGGAAGAGTTCAAGTTAAGATTGGATGATTTGACATTTTTGTTCAACCAAGTATTCCACAATGCCCATCAAGTAAAGATTTATCTATTTATTTATTTTAATTCAATAGTAGTGGGGTTGAACATGAACCATATTCAATGAAAATACCATAAGTTGTCTACTGAATTATAAAGCTCTTGATGGGAAAAGAATTTTTTAAGGTAAGTACATTCTATGAAGCAAAGCTAAACATACCAATTTATTTCCAGCCATGTTCCTTATGATGAAAGACATTCTATTGCATTCCATGAAAATCTGAGTACAAATACATCATAGCCCGAAGACATTAATCAAAATCGCATTTTACTTGCCATGTCCAGTCATTCTTATAAAGGAAGGCCAAATTAAGCTAATTCATTCAACAAGATGCCCAACCGTGTATAATAGGAAAAAAGTGTAAAATTTACACAATTTTACCTTAAAATAACTCATATCAATCCGTGTATAATTATGTAAATATACATTGACAATACCCATTTTACATTTAGTTATTTATTCTTTCTTTATGTTTCTCGAAAATGAGGAAGAAAGTAGATAGTGATTGTTATGTGTGAAAAAAAATAAACAATTTTATAAAAAAATCAAGAAAATTTGATATTTTAATAAAATGTAGTGTAGAATAAATAATGTGATGTGTGATATTTTAAAAAGTAAATATGTAAAATAGAAAAAAAAAGAAAAAAGGAAAAAAAGAAAAAGGAGACCTTATGCTCTTACAAATAGATTTTGATTCATTGCAAATTTTGCAATATCGTAAAAAACAACCAATAGATTCAGGATGCCGACCACACTTGCAGATACATCAATATATATTTAAATTGCAATCACACGATATTGATAGTTTGAACTTTGAAGTATTACATCACACTAATATTTATTGAGAAATAATATGTCCACAACATTTTTACAACAAATTCTAAGTGGCAGATTATTACTGATTGTTATTGTTGAAACAAAAAAATAATCTTAGTGTTAGGTTCAAATTTGAACCAACAACTAACCACCTATAATTTATTGTAAAAATGTTGTGGACATAACACCTCTCATATTTATTAGCAGATACATTGCATGACAAAAATGTCAACTACTTGTACATCCTTCCTGGGTTGAGTTTATTGTATATATTTCACATTTAGCATGTGTCAATATAATATACCTGTAATTAAGAGTTTGGGTCCCACTATGGAATATAAAGAGAATGCCCTCTGCATCAGTTGAATATCAATGAAATTATCAACCTGATCGTTTTCATATATACCAGAACAAAGAATTTGACTAAGGAACCTTTAAAAGATGCCAGTCCCACTGGTAGACCATAGACCATTGCATATACAACTTCATCATTTTTAATCAGCAAGCAAACATGTAACATGCCCATAATATGAAATGAACTATATGGTCCTGGTTGATCAAACTGGTCTCAATTCATTATATACATAGACAATATGTGCATCAGCAGGGATAGACAAAGGGGAAATGGAGAAGGGGATAAAGGGAAGGTTATAAAGGAAGAATATTTTTACAAAGATAAAGCAACTTAAAATGCACCTAGGATTTACTTTCGAACTGTTGCTGGGTTCAGCAGCTCTCTGCACCCACCTGATATATACACGCCGAGATATTAACATAAGAATCCATTTTACTTCTGGAACACACTGGGAATAAGTAGTATAGCTTGTCAACTTTGATAATCAGCTGAGCATGGTTGGATGCCCAGTTTGGAGCATCCTCTTGATCATGTCCATTCCAAATGCAGAATCTGATGAACTGGCCAATGGCAGCACAACATAAACTCAGCACTCTAATCATGAGCTTGAGAGAAACTTCCTAATAGAAATTATTAGAATTTAGAAGAAACAACACCCTCTTAACAAAAGCAAGAATAATGCATGAAGGGCAGTCAGTCAATGTTATCTGACCCCATGCTCATGATTCTAAATACATTTGTTGCACAAAGATGCAGCTTATTTGTTCAGAAGAACCGTTCTTGTTATATGTAATAGAATTTTATTAACAAAAGAAAGCTCTAAACGAAGAGCTTCCTAAAAATTACAACCAAGTCTGTTCACAAGAACAGTAACAAAATATCAGCAACATAGACCTAAGCTTGACCTTGTTATCAACTAAAGAATAGCTTGCCAAGAGCCAACCTGATGTTACTGAAGCATGTATGGTTTCCGTAGGTAGAATAGGCAGAAGATGGCAACCTTCACTAAATACAGTCCACACATTGTTTTGGCCTTTGTTTAAGATGGCAACCTTTATATTTCTAACGTAGATTTTTTACTTTTTGGTTAGATATATCCTAAAATTAACCATCCTATAATTTTGTCAACTAAAATTGTAGACATGACCAACAGGGGCAATTATTAGCCAACAAAAACCAGAAATAGCCATCAATATATGCTTTTGCATAGAAAAAAAATGCCCCAAAGGTACTATGCATGAAAGGAAATCACAGTGGCCTTCCTCTAGTATGTATATGTCACGCAACTACAACTGTAACCAGAACCTATCGGGCTCCATGACCAATTCTTCAAGCTGACCTACCTGGCTCCATGACTATTTACTAATGTTACAAAGTAGTTATATGATGTACAGTACTGACAACTATTAATCATGTGAACACAATTGATGTAGAACAGATGTAGAACAAATTGGGGGTATACATGTGCTTGTGGCAGGTTAAGGTTTAGGAGGATTTGTGTATCTAGGATTTAGAGCCTTAGAAGAAAGGGTTGGGCGTAAAATTGGCTAGAAAGTTTGATGATCCTATTTTTTTAAGGGCTATTTGATAAAGTATGTGAGGTTTTAGGGTTTTGATATGTAAAAGGGCTTGACTTGGAGTTGTAAAGAGAGAGGAAAGGAGAGAAATTTATGGTGTTCAGGGTCCATATGACAAGTACCCATGAACGATAGCACAAGAATGAAAGAAGAGAGGAAGAAAATAACACATGAAAGCCTACATGCCTTGATGCTCAAAATACTCCAATTTTTATTGACTTCATATATTCTTTGAGTTTATTGAGCACAATTTTATATATATATATAAGGACTCTTTCTTGTACTAATAGTATTAGCACTCTTAGTTTGACTAGTAAACTAAAAACCTACGTAGCAGAGACACAAACATGACATAGGACATGACATGACATGGGACTTAGCAACAATGCATTTCTTGAAAAACTAGGAAATGACACAGCGGGGATACAGCAAGCAATTAATTAAATGGGTGATATAATACCCTTTTAAAAAGAATTCCCTATTTTTAAACTAAAATTGAGTATTGTCACCTGGGATGCACGGACACGGCTCTAGAGCCATCGCACCCGCGTCCGACGCGGTGGGAAGCTGCGACGCGGGAGGGACACCGCTGACCGCGCATCGGTGCCGCGTCGGGCCCCGTCCTGCCACGTGGATTCCCCGACTCGCGCCGACTCGGCTTTGATTTGTGCTGGACCGGGCCGATTCGGCCAGAATCGGGTCGTTTCTGCCATATCGGATCATATCGGCTGGAGGCCGAAATTAACCGAAACGGCTGAAATCGTTTGGTTGTGAATAAAAGATAAAAGCGGCGCACATCATTTGGTTGAGAATAAGAAGAAGAAATTACTAAGGTGAAGATAAAGGAGAAGGAGATGAAGAAAAGTTTAAAGGGTTGAAATTTTCAGAATCACCGCTGTCGGACTCTGCAAAAATCAGATTCATGTGAAGGCAAAGGAAACAACAGTGTGATTGTTCATGGGCTTTGTTGGCTTTGTTGATTGTTCATGGGCTTTGGCTTTGTTAATTGTTGGGCTTTGGCCGTACATATTTTGCTTTTAACGTGCCACAGTAAAAATATTTTAATAATAAAAATACTACTAACAAGCCATAGTAATTTTTAAGAATAATTTAATAGTAAAAATATATAAATAATATAAATAAAAATATTTTTAATAATTTTTTAATCGCCGCACCCGCACCCTACTTTTTCAAAAATTGCCGAGTCCCACACCCGCACCCGCACCTGAATCCGGAAACGCACCCGTGCTTCATAGATTGTCACCTGAAGCCAGACTTCTACCACCGCTAGATAATGAAGATTTGCAAAGCTGGGAATTGTGCATTACTGGTATTCTTCTTGTATATATTTTGTGCTATTAAAAAGAAGATTTAAAAGAAATATCCCATCCATTTTGGTAAAAGGAAGAAGAAAAAAAAACCATCCATTATCTCGTGGTGGTAGAACAACCAAGAAAATGTAAAAGAAATCTCATCTAAAGCCTAAAGAAAACTTCAACAAATCATCAACAAAGCTATGAAAAATAATGAGAGAGAGAGAGAGAGAGAGAGAGAGAATCTAATGGAGAAGAGAATAGCAGTAGTAGCTTTGGGCATTTTGGTAACTTTATTTTAATAGTTAATTATGTAGGTTAAGGAATAGCAATTACAACCATATTGAGAAGGAATAGCTATTCTTCATTTTAAAGAATAGCGATTACTAAGGAATAGCTACTACTCGTAATAAAAACCTAACCAAACAAGTGAATGGTTATTCCTATTTAATAGTTGTTCCATTACAGTGTCTATTACATTGCATCAAACGTACCCTTAATCAGAACAGATTGCGGAATTACAGTTTTTCCCCTAAATTTAAAAATAATCATTACTTGTTAAAAAAAAAATTAAATTAAATTTTAAGCCTAGAACACACATAACTAGAAATTTAAAATCACACCGCTTTAACTTCAATAGATGAATTTGTGAGTTAGCAACAAATTAATCCTTCATGACTACATCAATTTCCTTGGCATTTATATCACCCATTTAGAATACCCAAATCTCATTAAAAAAATTATTTAAAAAAGAAAAGAAAAGCATCTCTGCCACTTCAAAAAGTAAATGAAATTACTTCTTTCCCATAGCCACCCTCCTTCCATGATACCTTTACCCACAAATCACCAATTCATCCCCTCAAACTATCTTAGCCCTATCCTCCTTATTGTAGAAATAAAACTATCTTAAATAAATTACAAGTTTAGACAACCAATAACATGAATTAAACAAAGACAAAAAGGTCATACAGCATAAAAAGAGGTGCCACCTGCATGTACAGACTAAAAAACTCTTTTATATACAAAAGGCACAATTGTAAGTTATTTAAAGCATGAATTTCTTGCATTTCAATATTCTTTCAGTTTCTGAATAAAATTTATTAGCTCACATTTGATCAACTTTAACATGTGTAATTTTCCTAGCCCCAGGCCTATGAGCTGTAACTCATAATTGTACCTCCTCCCTTTCTAAGAGCAAGGAGGAGGGTGAGATCATGGATTCAAGACCTTCTATGTTTTTCCTATTTTCATTTTCTTCCATATAGTTTCATTATTTTTCTTCATTCCCGCCCTTTAACTTACAACTGTTTCCAATGTAATTCTTTCATACACCTCCATAAAATGGGTTGCCACTAAGTCTCCCAAAATGATGTAGTTTTGAAAAAATTTCCCTATAAAATATATAATAAAAAACCCCCCCAAAAAAAAATTTCAACTAATTCCTACATATATGTTTTTTTTTTTTTTTTAAATAAAATTATCTTCCTCCTCAACCACAGCCTTTCCCAATTTACATCCTCTATTTCTTTCTCATTCTCTCTCTGCGCCATTTCTTGGTGATTGGGTGGTGAAGAGCTCAAGCTAGTAGCTTGGGATTGACAATATGGTTTGCGATTGCCCTTGGGTGGCTTCAAACAGCACGATATTTGGAGATGATGGTGTTCGAAGGATGGTGTGGAAGGCTATGGCAGATGGGTTGGGTTGATTGGGTGGTGTTTGTGACAAACTGAGGGGCCGAGTTTTGGGTGTGTGGTGCTTTGGCATGATGAGATTTTTGGCCGATGTGTAGCAGTTGGGTGATTGGGTTTGGCAGCAAGTTGGCCGTGGCTTAGCATGTAGGGATAGGAGCAAGAACAATGAAGGTGATTGATGAGAGGTATCACCAGGTTTGTGTTGTTGCTGAACTTGCTTAATCAGGCAAGGTTGGTGTTTAGTTCCCAGGTTGGGTTGTGCAGCCCCTAGCATGAAGTTTTTTTTTAGTTGTGCCAGTGAGGAAAGTGTTCACAGTGGTGGCTTGTGGCGTCAATGTGGCTATAGGCTTGGTGCTTTATCAACAAGCACAAGAAACAATTTTGTAACAATTTCTTATATGTTTTTTGAACAATAATATTAAAGAAGTGATTTTTCTACTTATTTAAGATTTAGAAACTGAAAAATTCAAAACTAAATCATTTTTAGGGCTTAACAGTAGCCAATTTGTCGCAAGTAGATGGAAGGACCACATTGGACATAGACGTAAGTTAAAGAACTGAAATGAAAAAAAAAATTGAGAGAATAGGTACGAAAATGAAAACATGTCAAACAAAATGGGTGTAATTTGTAAGAAATATGAGAATGATATTTGAAAAAATCAATTCATTATGTAAAATTTATGAACATGTCTAAAACACAATGTTGCCCTCATAATTACATATGACTTGTCCAATAAAAAGCCACTCTACCACATAGAATGTAAAATATCATATAAGCAACAAACTTGACAATTTTCCAAAACAGAAGTTAAAAAAAAAAGGCTTTTAAACACTCAACTAAATATAACTAAATTAATATAGACACCAGAAAGATGAGGTGAGATAAAAGGACAACTCACCTAGGGATAGTGATTTCATGGGGAAAATAGACAACACCATCACCATTTGGTATGGGAGGAACATGATCCTTCTTCTCATTCACAAATTTTATTATTTGAAACAATACCTCACGAAGAGATGCTTCAACTGCTGCCCTTCGAGCAATTCTTTCCTCCTCTGCACGCATAAGGAAAGAATATATCAGTTTACCCTGGGAGGAATGAAGCACTAGAAAATCTTCAATTCAATGCACAATAGGAATTGTACCTCCTGGATCAACTACCACTTTGGAATTATGAGACTTGCTAGAATGTGCCTTCGGGTGTTGGGCCACATTCAGGTTGATATACCATTGTTCCCAATATAGGCGTTCAATTTTATTAGTGAACCAATATGGCTGTTTGTTTTTCACTTCATAGAAAGATAAGCATATCTGCTTTGATAATACAGCAGTATATTAGTGAGATTGGACAAAAAAAAAAAGAAAGTGCAAACTACAATTACATCAGAAAGAATGATGCAATTAAATCCTGAATAAACCACTATATCTTTTTTTTCTCTCTAGAATCTATGTGCATGCCACAAAGATCCTAACTGTAATACGCTACCACAAACTCCACAAGACAAGAATTAAAATATAATGAAGAAGGAACATAAAGTGATAATGGCATTTTCTGAAACAAAAACTCAAATCCTTCAATCATGGAAAGTGAATACATTTTGGATTCCCTCTAAAATGAACAACAGATATGCATTACACATCCATGACTGTCTGTAATACACAATATTCAAAACTGATAATAGTATAAAATAAGAACATATTTGCTATATACTGAATGCAACTTTAAAGATTGACAGACTCACCTTTAAGGGAAGGAAAAAAAAGGTCTTTAGGATATTTACAAACCACCCACAAATCATATCATATGGTTACTAAAAGCCCATGGGCAAACTACAGACCTGACTTTTCTTGTTTGGGTGTTTTTCTACCCAGCTAATGAAGTGCTCAATCTTCTCATCTATTTTCTTTTCAAGTTCCACATCTCCACATTGCACCTATACAACAGGAAAGGTTGCATTAACAAGAAATGAAATTGAAGGCTTAAGCTTCAACCAATCCAATGAAAAGAACCATATAGAATAAGTTGGAAGATACATCTAAAAAATATATATGCAATAAGATAACCTTGTGAAGGTCCTTCAACATAAAAGGTAGCCCCCTTTGCTATCTTAGGCCAACATAAATAACAATGAACAAATTTTATTGTTACTTGTTTAGGTGTCAAACAGGTGGGCATATTTCTACTAGTGTTAGATTACAACATGATTTGCAATTGGCACTAACCCGAGTCTTCAAGCAAGCAAGTAAATGTGAATGCATATTTCAGTGGGAACTTTCTGCAAAACATTATTCCGAGAGTTTGTTTAGCAAGCCCAGAAAAAGCCAGCCTTTTCTGCTTATTTTGGCAGGCTCCACACCAAAAAAAAAAAAAAAATCCACCTCTTTTTCTACAATGTTTTCAGCTAATATGCAATCAACAGAGCGCATTCAAACGCACTTCTGGTTTGGCTTATTTGCTGATTCGCTGAAAGTGGATAAATCTATGAGGCTATAAAACACTATACATAAGCAAATAAGCTCCAAAAAAAAAAAAAAAAGCTAAACCGAAGGCATCCAACACAACAACTAATCCTTGTAAACCATTATCAAACACCTAATGACCAATGAAATGTTATACTTTGGACATTTATTCACTGAACCTTAACTACTTCAAATAATCATAATACGCAACTACAAAGACTTGATCCAATGAAAGAAAGAGAACAAATTTCAGAATGACTTACATAGGTAACATCAAAAAGTTCCAAATCAACGTCTTTAGGTCGCACTAAACCTAATGCCCGATGAAACACAATTGTGTGTAGTATGCCTGCACACAAAATTTCCCCTCAAAACTCTATTCAAATCAATAACCAAAAAAAAAAAAAAAACCTTATTATAGTTAAAAACCCAAAACAAAAAATTTGAGAAAAAAAAAAAAAAAGTATCTTACAGCGTAGAACTTCTCGTATCTCGAAGTGCTCCACTTCCTACAAAGCAATTATATATATATAAATATATATATATATATATTAAAATCAAGCTAAATATATATATATATATATATATATATATATATATATTTTGTGTGTGAACGTGGAAAAAGCTTACCAAATCTTTGAGTTGGCAAACTTCGCAGTTCATGGTTGTGGAATACTCTCTGATCAGACTAAAATTGAAAGACTGTAAATTTTCGAAAAACCCTAATAAATATATGTGTGTGAAGTTTTGACGAAAAGAGAGAGTTCTGATCGGACTGTTTTTTCAAACTTTAAGTGTAAGCTAATCCAATCCGTTTGGATTGGAGAGATATATATATATATTTGCTGTTTGGAGATTTTTATTAAAAATAAATTGCATTGGGCCCATATGAAAAAATAGGGTAATAGCCATTTTGCATTGGGCCTGAGGGGCTTTAAATTTTGGAACTGTTCAACGCATAAGCCCATTTCAAAAGCCTGCTTAGATTAATACATCATACTTCATTTTTTTTTTTATGTGTGATCTTTTTAGTTTTTACCATTTTATTTTACTTTATACTTTTAATTTTAATTGGTAATTAAGGTTATGGTAAAAGTAACTTATTTCAGTGTAACTTTAATGATAAATATTTTTTTTTGATGAAGCTAGTTTGATGTTGTGTATTATTTTTATGAGATCAGTTGATTTTTGGGTATCAGAAATGCAAGTTTAGAGGTTTGGATGAAGGTTGAAGATGAGTCCAAGTATCTTTGTCAATTAACACAGGATTTTCGAAAGTGACATCAAAATCAAAATTAGAATATGAAAAAGCAACACAAACACAATATATTAATATTGGAGGATAAAAGAAGTGAAAGTGACCTCAACTTAAAAATCATTTTCTTTAACACTATGCTGAGCAAGAAAAACAAAATATGACAATTATGTTTACATCAATAGACAAAAGCCATCATTACATTGAGAATGGAGACATATACGTTTAGATCAATTTCAATTCTTACAATAACTATCTTACTTTTTCACGATAATATCTCAGTTTGACTATTTCCTATTGTTAGAATAGTTGTTAAATGGTGAAATTCATTGGTTATTCGTATCAAGAGATTCAAGACAAGCTTTTTCTTAAAAAAAAGGAAAGAAAAAGAGATTCAAGACATGCTAGTACCTGATGGGTTGCCCTTTTGAATTGAAATGGGCCAATACCTATCTCTAATTAGACGCCTTTGATTATTTAGGCTTTGGATTGGGATGGTCATAGGCCCAATTTGAATTGTGTCTCTTTGTTTTGCAGTAACTGTCTATTTGGATACTACTTATTACTGAAAATACTGTAGCAAAATAAATTTAAATGTGTGAATAGTGCCGTGAGACCCAATTTTAAAAAAAAATTTACTAAATTTCGTACTTGCGGGTCCCATGAACAGTGCACGGGACCGAACTAAAAAAAACGCAAACATGCAAAACACCACTCCTGCCGCTCTCCAAACTCACACTAAATAAAAGTATTTGTGCAATAATTTATCATATATGACTTCTTGCATCGATAGGGGATTCTCAACAAATTCTTGATAATTTTGATGCTCTCGGTATTAATTACTATCTGACTTCTTAGTTCTTTATATTACACACATAAAATGAGCCATAGTGTGTCGATGTTCTTTGTTAGGAAAGTAAATGGTATTGGTAGGGGTTACTTAATTATGGGTACAACATAGGTCCAATATCATGTGTACCGAATCTAACAGGATGCTGTTATGTATTCAAAAATTGCTATGTAGTAACATTCTATTGAGTCCAATGCACAACCTTTACCCTTAATTACTGCTTAAGACTTTTTGTAAGTAAGATAACGATAGGTACTTTGGATGCCTGTGTAGAACAATGAGGGTGCCTTTATGGACTTATTTAAAACTATAGATAGTAGATAAGTACTAACCATGTCCCCGTTGCTGCTTATATTATTTATATTAAATGTCTCGGTCAAGCCTCCACGGCAGAGTATCAGGAGATCAAATAACCAAACTTTTTTTTTTTTATAAAATAATAAAATTAGTGGTGCCATGATTAAGATTGATGGATAGAAAAACCAATGACTTAAGCATGTCCCTCGCTAAGAATAAGAGAGTTAGGTAAACCAATGATAGGTAAATAAATTCATTAAAAAATAATAATAAGAGAGTTAGGTAATTGAAGCTAGGGTATATTAAAAAATATCTTAAGACACTTTAAAAAAATCCAAAATATATATGTGCATATTGAAAAAGTATCTTAATAGGCTTATATATATGAACAGGTAAAGTAGTTAGACACTTCAAACTCTTTTTTTGAGACGAAGACTATAAAAATAGTTAGACACTTCGACTTATTACACCTTAAATCCTAATTAAAATTTTTATATATCTATAAATAAAATTATTTTTAAATGATAATTTTTATATGAAAGTATGTGGCGGCTATCTATAATCATTTAAATAGAGCCACAATTTCATTAGTGATAATTAAGTTATATATATTATTACATTTTTTTTTTCTAGAATTCGATATTTATAATAATTGGAGTGACTTGAACCCTAGTTCTTTTCATGAAGAAGAGAATGCAGTGTTACTAAACTACCGTATTCTTAATGTATAATTATATATCAATTTATAAATTGATTGGATATTCATAAAATTATTATGAATACATAGTTATTTTTAAAATATTCTCTAATAATAAAGGAAAGCAAATAAGAATTTTAGTCTTTACACTTTATGACTAGTACTTAAATAAAAGATGCTTAGTGTTTTTTTTTTTTTTTTTTTTTTTGTATTTCTGCACTCGTATAGTACACAAAAGATGCTTAGCTAAATGAACGATTGTTGTTAAAAATATCAAATCTTTTTGTCAATATTTACACAATTTGTCAAATTTAATAAATATAATTTTGTAGTACACATATTGGATGTACTCAACTTATATTTTATGTTGTTTATAATTCCCTTTTGTACTACTATACATGAGGTAGAGGATTTCATACATGGTGTGTATATATATAAAGAAAAAAAAATTAATGATGATATTTTTATTTGGCCCTCCAAGGTCATATTATTGGCTCTGTCCTTGTTCAGGCTTTACACAGGATTGAAATTCTGAATGAACGCACATCCACATATCTGGAATAAAATCCAAGTAGAGTTTGACAGCAGTCAGCATCTTCAATTATTGGTTTTATTAATTTGATCATTGAATTCTATATTCTGAACATAGAAATCTTTGCTCAATCAATATGGCTTGTTTATGTTTAATGGAGAGTCAAGATTTTTTCTTGGTGAAAACATATTGACTCAAAATTCAAACCATGCACGTACGATTAATTGCCAACCGTTCTACTAACTCTCTTTTTGACATTATATGTTTCATCTTTAGCTTCCTCTAATGCAAACTGAGTGACTTTCCTGTACTGCATCGAGCTCAACAGCAACAGTTTCATTGAAACATGATTCACTGTTGTGGATCTCAGGAAATCTGGAATTGGAAAAAAAGATCTATCATCAACTAGGCAACTCCTTGGAGTGTATCTAATCATGTGTAGAAAAACATGGGGTGTAGGAAACGTTAGTCATACAATCAAACTTTATGATTTTGTATTTATTTGTGTGGAAGACAATATCAGTCGTCCTTTATGAGATTCTTTCATCTTGTTCCATCAAAACGTTTTGTGGGCTCCATATATTTTACATACGTCAATTTCAGTTAGAATGTCATGGCTTACACCATTTTGTGTTTGTTTACAATAATTTAATTGAGGGATAATTTGTCAAACTCACAGGTACATAGCTATAATTTCAAAAATCTTAATAGCAAACATATTGGTGTTCATGTTGCGACAAGTATATATATTGTTCCACGTCAATCATTTGTTGACTTAATTGGAACAATTTTTTCTTTGTTATTCTTTCATATTGATAGATATAGTAAATTGCATTCATTAAGGGCTGCGACATTCCATGCCATATAGTGTCCTAAATTCCCTGCAATCTGATTTCTGATATTAGAAACAGGACAGTGTGAATGCCTACACATGTAGTTTGGTTTTTATTGATCATTTTTCTTCAGAGGACAGAGTGCTTATGTACAATTGCAGATATAAAGTGGGCTCTAACTTTAATATGTACTCATCATCATAGTATCTAAAGCGGACTTAGCTCTTCTGTTTGGGCCTCATGCATGGAACTATGCAAATCCTAATGCAGAAGATTCTACCTTGCTTAATTAAAAAACTTACAAGTATTAGCAAATATATATATATATATAAATACATTAGTGCTTTTTTTTCTTTTTTTCTACAAGTGCTAAACCGAAACTATATACCAGAGCTTTGGGCTAAGCACTAAACCATCAATTTGGACTATGCATAATTTGCAAATTTATGGGCATCTTATTCTCATATAGTAATACATAAATACATAAAGTAAGATAATCTTAGCTAGGACATGTGCTTTTGTTTTGAATTTGTTGGTGCAAATTTTTATGCCTTTTGTCCTAGGCCTAATGGTTGAGCTCAGAGTGTTGCTTTTCTTTTTTACTAATAAATTTCCCCTTCCTATCAAAAAAATAATAATAATAAATTAATTTATTAATTTCCCCTATACTTTTGAGTTTTGAGAACTTCGATTTTTAAAGTTCACATATTCTAAGTATAAATTTCAAAGTTGTCAAAATGATATTTGAAATTCGAAATTGTAAAATTGTTTCAAGATAGAGAAATAAAATATTTTAGTACCAATTAATTAATATCAGTATACGCATTATCCTTATGTTTATAAATATATCTATATTTATTTATATGTTTATAAACATTATTAAAATCTGTATATTTATAAGCTCAATAAGTTCAATATATTAAGTTATTAACCAAATAACATGTTTTATATCCCAATTTTCTTTCTCCTTTTTTTTTTTCTTGTATTAGTCGAAATATCGTTATTGTTTAAATACACCCAAAAAAAAAAAAAAACCATGGTGCACACACATATATATATACACACACAATTTTGACTCCTCAATTGATTTTAAGAGGAATTAATCAACTTCAACACATTTAAATACCACAATTTCACACTAGGTTGATTCATTTCAAGATTTGATTACACAAATTAATACGCACTAGATAGGAATATCTCTTTTTGTATTTTTGGATTCATTGGGATGGAGGCTGGATTCTTCTCTCAGTTTGCTTTGAGTTTCTGCCTTTCTTCACCTCTGAAAAGTGTATGATCAAAAAATTTGAAATATGATCAAAAATTTTTTGTATAAAACAAGGTCTCCAAGTCTTAATAAATCAAGTGTGTCAAGTGCAATCGAATTTCAATCAAGACTTTATCTAAATTACAAATTTCTTCTTCATTTGTGTTGCTTCTTGCACAATTAATCTTGCACTAATGATAACTCAATACAAATTTAATCAAAATTATAAGTCATGGAATTTGCCAACCTAAAAAATTGTTTTCCTTCATATCACCAAATTTTATGCAATTCTGTCGTTGTTAACAATAATTTCTATTAATGCTTTTCTATTTCTTGAATTTCTTGTGCGCTGATTTCTGGTAGTCTCTTTACTCAAGAAAAGTGTCTGCTATTTGTTTTACATCGAAGACACTTCCTTCATCCAAGCTCAATAATCAGAAATTAGTTTTGTTCTTCTAGCTAATTAATGAGCTACAACATGCCCCTTTCTATTAACATGAGTAAACTTATTGTTCTATTTTTTTCTTCTTATGTTTAAGCAATTGGCCATATGTAAAACAGATTGGTGTCTCACATTTGTCGTGTAACACATGATACATAGTGTTTTTTTTTTTTTTTTTTTTTTTTTTGAGAGAGATGATATATAGTGTTAATTTCAAACATTCAAGAAGTTTTTAATACTTAGTCAATAGTAATCGGTTTTGCACTTATGACTAAAACATTAAGCCAGCTGATTCTTCGTTTCTTGGTCCAATCAGGCCTTCTAATATGGTTTGCAGAACTGTATTTTGTTTTGTATTATTATAATCATTGAGCCCCAGAAGTGTATTATTTATAACTACTTTCAAAGTTCACAAGGTCACATCTTTTAAAACTTAATTAACTGATAATAAGTACACGAATCAAACATTCCATATCTCATTCTTCCACATGGGTTTGGGATTTTCAAAGTAGATCACTAAAAATCACTGAAATGGAATAAATAATCACATGGCAACTGAACCTTAAAATATATATATTACAGTTAAAAAAGAGAGATTAGCTTGTTGCCAAAGCCTGCAACAGAAAAATGCTAACTCCTATGGAAATCAAAATCTTATAGTCTTGGTTACAGAAAATTGGAATTGAAGGACATGGTGCGGGGTCCTCCAAATGTCAGTGAGAAATTCTCTCTGCCTTGCTCATTTATCCTTTTGTGAGTTTCTGCAAACTCCAATAAAGAATAAACCCACATGCAAGCTTTGTTGTCCAAAGACATGATCTATGGGTAGCCCTGCAGGAAGGATCCTGTTTCGTCTTAGCTTTTGTCAGGATTGAACCCTCCCATTGGAATTCACGCTGTGGACTCGACATATGACATATTTTTGGTTGTATTGCTCGAGAATGGGGGCCCCCTATGAAGAGAATGTAGAGTTTTGAAGAACATGGTGTTTCTCGAATATAAGTTCGATATGGTAATAAATTGAAATATTCATAATGAAATAAAATAATTTTATTCATGTTTCTTCTTCCAAGTAATGCCCTTAAAACTACTCCTCTTCAATTTTTTCCTGATAAAAAATAAAAATATATAACAAGCTCTATGCTAAAGAGTAACAAATATTAATTTAGTTATGAGTTGCAATAAACATTTTTAAAAATAAGAATATGCTTGTCAATAATTTCCTTGTACACACAAATTCTTTGCAATTATGTTTAGTTACAATTTTTTAATATATATTTGTGCATGATTTCAATTTATATTTTAAAAGATGTATGAAAAATACCATTTAATAAAATATTAAATACACTTTTACTTGTGCTCTTAAAATATTCATTAATAAAGTCATAATAAAAAGCCCAAGCGCAACAAACAACTAAATTTTGTGAAAGTGAATACTAATTAAAATAAAATAATTTCATTCCTACATTTTTAAGTTAGTTTTAATTTAGTTTGAGTAAAACCTTAGTACAGTTTCTTAGACGTTACATAATAGATTTTTCAAATAATTATGTATCTACATTGATTAATGCAATACAAAAGATGTTATCTTCTCCCGAAACAATTAAATTTAATTATATAACTTAATTCCTAAAAAAAACTAAATAACTCATTGGCCCATACAACCATATAGTTGAATTAAATTGAAGAACCTAGAATTTAATCTTTAAAGAAATGTACCTAAGTTTTGTCCATTTAGTATTTTCACGCCTAAGTTGATTCTCCTCAAATAGATAATCCACCTTTGGAATCAATCTAATTATATTTGAACAATAAACTTTTTGAACATTATTTTTGTGACAAATAGAATTTTCAATAAAATCTTTATAAAATAAATCATATCCTATGCCCATGATTTTGCCTCATCACCCATATTTCTTATGTTATCTAGCTACTGACCATAGATAACCAATATATGAAATAATTATTGTGTGCTAGAGTTTGTGGTTGTAAAAACATCCTCCGTAATTTCCAAAGTGCACACACAATTAGGTGGAAGTTTGGTCAATTTTTGTAATTTGGCTCTTTTGGTCTTGACATTTAGCCACTCATTTTTCTAATCAATGCAACCTGATGTTATTTAGCTACTAAACATAGATCCAATAGGAGATTGGTCCTTTCCCTTGAACAAAAGAAGTTTACTTTTAATTTACAATTATAGAGTAGAGTAGATTACATAGGCCTATAAATGTGCCTTTAGAGCATAAATTAATCATTCATTTTAAGAATTTTTTTTATGAAAAATTGAAAAAGCTATAAAAAAGAGTCAATCACTTTTTCATTTTTGCATAAATTTTTTTTACTAAAATAGTTTATTAATGTATGCCTCAAGAGCATACGTTAGTAAAACCCTTAGAAAATATAGGGTCTTAATTGTTGCTTTTGCCACAATTTTGAGTGGTCAATTGTGAGTAGTGAGAAAAAAAAAAAAAAAAGTGACTGGGTAATTATCTATAACTCACAAGTCACAATTGTCTGTATCATTAAATTATGACAAAATTTGTGGTTAAATTGCTCTAGTATAACATTCCAAACTCAATACTAGCATTAGAGAAGATAACTATAACCCTTTTAACGTTTAGTATGTTTAACTTATTTTTTGTGATAAAATTTAAGTATTCTTCTTCTTTTTTTGTTACAACGCTGAAAATGATCTGAAAAACATTTTCTATAGTTTAGTTCATTGGAAAAGTCATTAGTATTTTATGTAGCACATAGAGGTGGGGGTGGCTGCAACATAGCACAACCGTGTGGATGGGTAAGAAGGAAACTCTATTGGTTTTTATTTTTTATTTATTTTAGAGAAGATATTTCGTTAATCAAGATAATTGAAGGCACCAAATACCAGGAAAATATAAAAAGCTTTTGGGTAGTTTCTATTTAGATGCTATACAAATTGAATTTTGATCTGAAGAGGCCACTTTTTTTTATAGAAAAAAATCGAACAAATAGAATATAGGTAATACAATTTTTGTCTATGTGCGATACAATTATGTTTCTCTTATTTATTTATTTATTTAAGGATCACTTTAGTTATCCATATTACCTTATGCATAGACATCTTAAGTTATATAAAATTAGGATGTAACATGTGTTTACAAGATGAAACATTCAATAGTAATAATGATGAAGTGATTTTATTTAAGTGAGTGAGGTGCTTATTTTGAATTTTGCACAAAGTATTATAAATGGATCACTTGATATTAAAATTAAGAAAATTAAATTGGACATGTGATACAAAATTAGACAACAATTACAAATTAATTTGGATTCTAATTGTGATTCGAGTTTAATACTCCATATATATTATATAGCTTTGTAATCATCCTTATTTGAGATTATTTAGTATGGTTGGTTCCATTGTTCGAATTAATATTTAAATTAACAAATTAATGGACATCAATCTTAAACTAAGATGTTGATTGCAAAAAAAATTGTAAGTTAGGTATAAACCACAAATGCCTTCATAATTTGGGTGATAGATATCTACTAATTTGTTAATTTAGAAATTAATTTGTTATCCTAAAATGGTACGTCATGAGTTTGAATTTGGGAATCAATCTCCCTAAATATAATTAGAGATGAGGTTGCTAAATATAACTAGAGATGAGGTTGCTATCGATTACCTTTCAAACCCCACAAAAATAAATAGAAGTTTAGTATTGGGTACTACTACAGTATCTTTTATTTGGATGGTGGGATGGAAATTGTAAAATAATATTCGAATTTTGAAGTATAGATGGTAGCTTACAAAAGTCATACTATATTTTATGATAGATAACTATAAGTTTCCTTGTTATTTTATGCTTTTGATATGCTGATCCAAAGGAGTTTTCTTGGGATTGATTGGAGGCTGATTTGGTCACTTGGTCAATGAGAGCTATCATTCATTCATAAATTTTTTTTTAAACAAAATTGGGGGCTATCATTCTTATCTTCATGGAGAGAGAGATTATAGTATAAGCTACTAATATTATTTTCCGGATTAAGGTGGGCCGAACATAGTGTGAAGTCCAAAAATTAATCGTAATACTGTCTTGTGGGTTTAGTTAGCTCAACGTAAATCACTTGTCGAATAATAGATTTAGATTTAGAGTTCAATTCTTGTCTATACCGAAATTCAACTGACATCTTTATCTAATGATAAAGAGCAATCAACTATCTCCATAAAAAATTTAAAAAAAATCATTGTAGTGTTTGTGTAATACCTTAAGGGTATGTTTGATAGATTATAATAGACACTGTAATATAATAACTATTCATATTATTTAGCTATTCTTTAGTTTTGTTATATTTTTATTACACAAAATAGTCATTCCTTATGAATAGGTATTTTTTAAAATAATGAATAAATATTCATCTCTAAAATAGTTGTAATAATTATTACTTAATTTGTGTAATAATTTATAAAATTAATATATTTTCAAATATAAAAAAATCTTTATTTTTAACTGAATATAAAATAAAAAAAACTTTATATATACACATAACAATTATAAAAAAAAAATCATAAAAAATAATTCACCTCCCTCTCATATTTAAAGAAAATTATTTTAAAAAATATATAATTATGTATAAAATATTTCAAATGTTACAACTTATTACCAAACTATGAATAGATTTAGTTATATTTACAACAAATTTGTTTGAATCCTGTGTAACAAACATGTCATAAAAATTGGACAGAAAGATCCCATAAAACGAAACAATAATTAAAGATAATCGGATAATAATTGACAGAAAGATCCCATAAAACAAAAGAAAATGAATAAAGATAATCGGAGAGAAAGAGAAAGAGAAAGAGAACGAATAAGAAAATAGTCAGCAACCTGTTTCTCAAATCACAAATCCCTACAACTCTAGCTCAAATCGACGACTTTTCTAGTTTTCTCTACGACCCATTATTCCTCTTCCCCATTTCCTCTCTTTCTGTACGGTGAGAAATTGCATAATACCCAGATGCAATAATCTCTTCTACACTGTACACTATACATAGAAAAGTAGAAGAGCTGCTCTGCTCTGCTCTCAGCTCTCTAGAGTAAAAGGAGAGTTGTAGAGGGCAAAAAATCAAAAATGGGTTGTGGGAATGTGTTCTTCACACTACTCATAACCTTCTCAGTAGCTCTAATCACCTACAACATAATCATCTCATCCAATGCTCCTCTCAAGCAAGAGCTTCCAGGCCCATCTAGATCTTCTTCGTCAATCATAGTGGACCCCATAATCAAGATGCCTGTGGACAAATCCAGAGGTGGGTCCGGTTCGAAGAGGCTGTTCCACACGGCAGTGACTGCCTCGGACTCTGTCTACAACACGTGGCAGTGCAGAGTCATGTACTACTGGTTCAAGAAGATGAAGGAAACACCCAATTCTGATATGGGTGGGTTCACCAGGATCTTGCATTCTGGGAAGGCTGACAAACACATGAATGAGATCCCAACTTTTGTTGCTCAGCCTCTCCCTTCTGGAATGGACCAGGTTCGAAATCTTATCTTATTACAGTCTCTGTCAATTGGGTTTTCTCTTTTCTGTTGTGGGGTCTTAATTTTTTGAGATATCAATGGGTTGGGAAAGCTTGAGGCTCGATTTGGGTTGTTGAAAGAGAAATGTAGGAATTGGCAAAAGTTCAAATTTTTGAAGGGTTTTCGATACTATCACACACATGTATAGGGATTTTATGCAGTGAAACCTTATGCAAAAGAATGGCTATTGAGTTGGGTTTTTTTTTTTTTAATTTTATTATTTATTTATGGCAAAGAAAGATAAGCCTCAGTCAGACTTGTGTTGTCATTTCCTTTATTTTCTCCTAATTGGCTCTTGCAGGAACCAATTAAGGGGTGAAATTTTTTAGTGCGTGTGTTTGTGTGTTGTGGCCTTATCTTGTCTTTTGGATTCATTATGAGCTGTTGAGGGTTCAGGCTAAAGCTTCCCTCTCCCCCAAATTAATTAATTTATCTTGGGAACGCCACAGATAACTTTTGAAAATCATGATTGCTTTGTATATAAGCATAGCTGCATATATTTTGATTAGTCGATGGTTGGGGTGGGGAGATTTGACCTTGGATGTCTCCGTTGAAAACACCAGGAGGTGTCAACCAATTGAGCTACATGGCTCTTGGCTGCATAGATAAATATGTTCTATACTATGATTTTTCTTCTAAAGGTTTAGAATTCTATGTTAAGTTTATGATTACTTCTATGTGATCCATTCTCTCCATTCTGCAACTAGGCAGAAACACGAGATAATGTTTACAAGGAGCAGAAATCTGTTAAAAATTGGACATTTGTAGGTGCGTAATTTATAGAACCATTGGATGAATAGGGTGGTTTATTTTATTCTTAATCCAAAACATTAGATTAACCTTTAGGCCTCTTTAGCAGTATTTGAAAACCACATCTTGTCCATATGAGAATGAGAGAGAATAAAATCCCCTTGTAATGTCTAACCTTTCTAGTTCTTTGGCATAGATGTACCCAATCCAACTCATCAGTCTATGAGCCATTCTCTGACCGATTGTTTGATTTAGATAGGTTTTCTCAATAGATGTCAGAGGCAAACTATGAACTTGAAAATAAGGATTTACTTTTTTTTTTTATAGGTAAAAATAAGGATTGACTACTACTTTTTCTTTCTTCTTCTTATTCTTCTTGTTCATTTTTTTTTTCTCCTGTCACCTCTATTCTTTCTGGTTGCTACTAGAACGTACCTTCTAAGTTGTGTATTTCATATCTCACAATGACAGGGTTATATAGTCCTCAACAGACCTTGGGCATTTGTGCAATGGCTTCAACAAGCAGACATTAAAGAAGAGTATGAAGTTCATAGCAACCAACCTAATTTTAATATATGATGAGTTTATTTCTTTTCCCTTTTTAACTTCTTTGGGTAAATATGACTTTATGTATACTATTCATACCATGTATCCAGCTACATACTGATGTCGGAGCCAGATCATATTATTGTCAAGCCCATACCGAACTTATCAAGAGATGGGCTTGGAGCTGCATTTCCATTCTTTTATATTGAACCGAAGAAGTACGAGTCAGTACTAAGGAAGTATTTTCCTGAGGAAAAGGGACCAATAACTGACATTGACCCAATAGGGAATTCTCCTGTCATAGTTGGGAAGGTGTGTATGTGATTTGGATTCATGAGAGTAATGCCACTCTCTTTTAGTTTATATTTGACATTTTCTTACTTTTTATAAAATATTAATAGGAATCTCTCAAAAAAATAGCTCCCACTTGGATGAATGTTTCCTTAGCAATGAAGAAGGATCCTGAAACTGATAAGGCTTTTGGTTGGGTGCTTGAAATGTAAGCCTTCTCTAATTTAAATTCGATATTGTGTTGGTGTTTAGGTACATTACTGACTTCTACATCATATCTTATTATAAATCTAGGTATGCCTATGCTGTTTCATCTGCTCTGCATGGTGTTGGTAACATCTTGTACAAGGACTTCATGATTCAGGTTTGATGGGATTATCATTCCTTTTATTGCCTTGAAGTGTAGAATATATTAATTATGGCAAGTTAATGACTGACTCTAGGACTGGATTTTGTTAGAAGAACATATCCCAGAACAGTTTATGGCAGAACTGGTGTTGTTATAGCCAGACAAAGTTTTCGAAAATATATTTTGAATTTCCTGAAAGTTTGTCTACTGCACATATTGTGTTTTTATCTCTTACAATTCACCAATCTACTAGTAATTAGTCTACTGCGATTAATATTCGGGTAAACATTCTGAGTTATTCGAGAACGGCAACATTTGCTCCTTTAATTCCATTTTTAACGTGTTCTGTTTACCCCAATATTAATTATCTTGAACTTTTCTGAGTTCATTGCTGGATTTGTCATTTTCCAGAATTTGAAATTTATGCCACTTATTGCAAGTTCTGTTTGAGTCCTGATGTTTTTATGGTTCTCTAGTCTGGACCTTTAACTCTAGCAATAATGAAAGTAACCATCCTTTATTTGAATGCATTTCAATTTTGTGGGATCTTGACCACCTAATTGGATAAGGGCTTGTTTGTTTTTAGTCTAAAATCCAGCTTAGTCTCACTGCCAGCTTATGTACTAGATTTTAAAGCCTCACTTTTTCTATGTAAACAGTACTTTTGCTCAGCCTATTTTTCAAGCAAAATAAGCCAATGAAAATAAGCTTTATCCCAAAAAGACCTGCTAGCATCTTGTGCCATTTCTTAATGTTGGACGCCTGTCTTCATATTCATAAAATGTAATGAAGTTTTCATGAGGATATATGTTGGGATGTAACTAAAAACATACTAGTAAAAGATTGCTGTCATAGTATTTCTATTATTTCGTCTGCTACTGTATAAGTTACTAGCAGTTGCCTGTTTTGTGACTTTTATCAGCCTCCATGGGATACAGAAGTTGGCAAGAAGTTCATAATTCATTATACTTATGGATGTGACTACAATATGAAGGTAGGTTTTCTGTGACTGAGGTTTCTTTTTTTTTTTTTTTTTTCAGGTTTAACATTTCTTTAGAGATAGGAAGTGTAGGATGCTTTATTTTTCCTTTTGGGTTTCAGTTAGGCAGAAGAAAATGATTGTGAGCTTTGGATTTACTGCTACTTAATCTGTTTCCAGTTTATGAGAAAAGAAGATAAATCTTGCTTCCTTGTTTATTCTTTAGCTTATGTTGTCTACCTTGCATGCTCCAATATTCAGGGCGAGTTAACCTATGGAAAGATAGGAGAATGGAGGTTTGACAAAAGGTCTTATGATTCTGTTGCACCACCAAGAAACCTTCCACTTCCTCCACCAGGTGTTCCTGAAAGTGTGGTATGTTTTATGTCACCATTAAAGTCCCAAGCTTATTGCTACTTAATTGGTTATACCAAGAAGATGGAAGATATGTGCTTTTAAAATTCATACCTTGTTTGCCTCTATTTTATTTTCGTTTTCTTGGAACACTTTTGCCCGAATTATGGACAAGATGATAGAACTTACTGTACCAAAGTTTTCCCTGGTTAATTGGTCTGAGCAACATTTAGGTACGAGCATTTTTCCAGGGGCACAGCTAGATGTTAATTTATAAGCAATTTGTAGCTGAGCTAGATCCTGGGGTAATACTTAAATCTCATTAACAATGGAAGCTACAATCATATCCAATTTTATAAGTAATTCATCTCACTTTTTTCCCTCCTTATATGTGCTATTCATAGAGGTGTATGACTTAGGTTTCTTATTTACATTTTTAAACCATCTGAAAATTGGACACAATTGGACATGTAGGTGGGCCCTGAGAAACTTACACGAGTCGCAGCCCCTGGGGGTGGGGGAGGCTGGGGGGAGGGGGGAGTTAGTGGTTCACCCTTTTTATTATTAATTTTCCATGATAAAAAAAAAAGATTATAACAAATTAGGTGCTTCCTGATGGCAGTACATATGGCAAATAGCAAAGAGTAGGATCCCCAGTCTGCAAAAGAGTAGGTAACAATGGTTTTGCACTATTGAATAAGAAATAATGCAATATAAAATGTCCATCTAAACAGAAAGGTTAGGCTTGCTTCAAAGGATCAATTTAGGGGCTCTTTAGTTAACAGAAAGTCAATTGTAGTTACTGAGCGCGCCTTTTAAGTTGGATGTGGGATTATACTTGATAGGCTTTATTCACTGATCTCTTTCTTCCAATTACTTGGGGAAAAAAATAAAGTTAACCATAGTTGTTGTACATAATTTAAGCCAAGCCTTTACTTGTTGCTTTAGGAATTGAGTAACAGCTATTTATTCACTAGTTTTTTTTTTTCAAATTACTTTGCACAAAAACAAATCAAAGAGCTAATATCATTGTTGGACATAATTAAGCCAAACCTTTATGACTTGTTACTTTAAGAAGGGAGTAAACAATTATTTCATCCCACTAACCTTTGTTAGAGATGCTAAAACAAGCGTTTAAAAGGATAAAATAGTAATAGAAGGGTAAAATGGTAATTCTCTTGACATCCATGCTTTCTCTCACTTTCCGCCTGATTTGGGTGGATGGTTGGATGGTTTTTGGTGAGCCTTGGTGGAAACAAGGTTTTCCATCCTCACCTTTCTATCCTTCATATTTTCCTCCCAACAAACATAGTCAAAATGTTTTCATTCAATTACCACAAGAGAATTCCAAGTAATGATAATATTGTCTCATGAGATCATTTCTTCTAAGTTTTCGGTTTTGGCCATTGACCTCTAAAGCAAATTTCTGTATTGCAGGTGACTCTGGTAAAAATGGTCAATGAAGCCACAGCAAATATTCCAAATTGGGGATCGTAGAGAAGAGACCTGGATCAAAGATTGCTTGAGATAAAGCTATGTTTTGGTTCAGGAAGATATAGGTGCTTGACGCTCGTACAAATGTCATCTATGCGAAAACGCTTGTTAAGTTTTAAGTCTTCTTAAATTGGATTGCTAACACATGCCCTACTGACCAGTTGGGAGTCCAAAAACTGCAAAAATGTACAATGTTGTGTGTAGCTTTATGTGCAGATGTGCCAAAGTTTGTAATGCAATAACCCCAATAAATGCACCCTTCAAGAATTAGGGTTTTTAGTTTTTACTATTGAAAAATGTAGAGAAGTGAAAGTAGACAAGTTGACGAGATAGAGGTGCCATATATCATTGCCGTTTACTTGAAAATTACAAGAACCCAGTTTATTGCTTTGTTCTTTCCCATTATTGTACACTATTTTACTGCATATTTCTGTTGACTTTTTCAATAAGAAGTTTAGATAAAAGTTTATTCTCAATAAAGCTTACTTCTCAGGGCTTTCCATGTTTTATATCTCAGGCAACGTTCTTAATTCTTTGACTTAATTTTAATACGAAATTCCTTACGAGAGCACAAGCTCGGTACCTAGTTATGTGGTAAAGAATTATGGATCTTTGAAGAATACCAAAAGTGCGTGAGAATACACCTAGGCTCTATTTGCTTTAACATAAAATATTTTTTGAAAAACATTTTTGGTCTTTTCAGGTGTTTGGAATGATTGAAATTTGAAAACATTTATTTTTATTAATTAGGATAAAAGGGTTTTAAACGGCTACAAATGTTTTAAGCTACTAATTGGATAGCATAGCATAATACATTTTTAGCCGTCAATCATGGAGAAGCCCCCTTTTGTCTTATGAACTTCCCCTCCCCCCAAAATGTCTCTACTTGCCAACTTAGTTGTCCTAATAACCATTTTACTTGCAATGGATTTTTTATTCTAATCTAAAATAGAAATTCTCTTCTTTGTGTGTGTTGTTACTACCTCAATTAAGAGGATTTTTTGAATTTAAATAACGTGACACTGTATACATTGTTAAATATCATAAATAAAATCATAAACCATGAAATGGATTCGAGGATATTCCCCTAATAGAATCTTTGTCAACCTTTATTGTGACCCTCTCGCTCTCTTCTCTCTCTACCTTCCCCAACTGGCCTTCCTCAACCACTGCTCCACCTTGCTGATATGGAAGGTTACAACAGTGACCTGTCAAACTAGTGATATTTGTTCAACGAGATCAATAAGACCATCATTCTACAACGCAAGGACCCCCTAAGGTTGAATCCGAATAGAAAAGAGAGAAAGGAGGTTGGAGCCTAGGGAGGTCACGGATTTGGAATAGATTAGATGAGCTTCAAAGGCTTACAGTGATTTCTAAGGACTTAGGGCGAAGATTAATTGGTATGTGAGATTTGACGAAGAGATAGAAGCATTCATGGGTTGTAGAACTACTCGTTTTTGATTGCTCAAATCATGTTTTTCTTTGTTGTTAGTTGCAGTAATGAGCATTTCGAGGAGATGGATCATTGTGATGGTGTTGTTTTTTTGTTGTTGTGTGTTTATAATATAAAAATAATTTTCAGACCAAATATTGTTGTAAATTTTTACTATAATTTTTTGTTCTCATAAAGCTACATGTAGTGCTAGAAAGAATGACGAGTGTGACTTGGTAGCCATAACAAGTGAAAGTTTAGTAACCATGCCATGCGTGTCTTGGCAAAAATGCCATTGGAAGACACTTGTCTATCATATTACATGGAAAATGTGGTAGTTGATTACTACAAATAATCACCCCTTCCCTTACTTTGTCCAGTTATGCTATATAAGAAGGCCTTTGCATGAAGAAAAAGAAACAATCAACCAAGCACATCAAAGAGAACATGAGATTCTTCAAGGCAACGTGCCTTCTTAGAGATAGGCAGTTCTAAATTTGCTTAGGAGAAATCTTCTTGTAAGCAATTTAGTGATCTTTTATTAATTTCAAGGAAACCTTCATTAAATAGTGCTCTTTAATTTAGATTAATTTAGTTCAAGTAGATTTAATCAAATTCTTAGTTTGTTAATCATAACTCCTCTGAATTGAGGTTGTAACAACACACAAAGTTAGATGCTTGCAAGAATATTCATAAATCAAGAATTTATTTTTGTCAAACGTTATGTTTTAAAGAACTAATTGATGATGTCATTAGTTGAATTCCTCGTGTGCACTGTCTGGAAGACCAAATGAAACTTGCAATAAGGTAAAGGGCTCGAAAGTAATGACACCAAAGTGGTGCTGGTAAAAAACCCCCTATGCTAAAATTATATAGATGAGATGGAATCAATGTAATGTCTATTGGATAAGTTATATAATAGTTTTCGTATATGGTTCTATCATTGGAGGCTTGTATTTATAGCCTTTAGCTCTAGCTGGCAGTTAGAGGTATAATTGTTGTATCTTTACTAGTGGTTGTAACTCATGATAGTTAATGGTCATTGATGAATTTATAAACGGTCATTCATTTAATGTCTTATAGCAGTTACGAAAGAGTTAATGATGGTTATTATCTTATTCATCAGTTGCCCTCTTATTCCTTGATCTTTCTTTTATATTTGAACAATCGAAGGAATATCGAGTTCATCATCTTAGATCGTCCACATCTTTTGGAATTTTGTAACCGTAGCATTTAATTCAGCGTGACGCTACTTGTTAGATCATGGACATGTGTCGTTCTTTTACCTGTTGGATATGCAAACAAGTTGGAGGTGTCTCTCGGACTTCCCGCGCACAAATTCCCAATTTTCTTTCCTCTTTTCCTTCTCTTTCTTTTTTCTTACTTTATTTATTTTTTTTTTTTTTGCACTTCTTCTTCTCCAAGCTTGAGCTGATGCCTCCTCCTAGTAAAATTTCTTTTCCTTTTCTTTCTCCAAATGTTTTATATTAATGGCTAATTACTCTCAGGTTAGGCGTGCTTCTCCTTCTGTTTCCTTTTTCTTTGCTAGATTAGGAGTTTTTCTCTAGTATTTCCTTGATCCTTCAATCTTTATCTTCGTTTTACTTAGCAAAAGAAATGGCCGATGAGGAAGGTAGAGCTATTGAGATTAGGTCGAGAGACTTAGAAATGGGCTTATCGTCTAGTGATGACCCTATAAGCATGGAGGTAGATACTGCTACTTCTAAACCCCCGTCCTCCTCCCGACCTAGGACCCTTTATGCTCTTGAAGAGACTTGTAATCTGGAGGAGAAACATATTGCTAGGATTAGAAAAAGATTTCAGTTTTTAGAAGAAACTATGATAGCCTTCCTCGTCCAAATGAAAGGCTTGTACCTTTGCCCATGGTAAAGTGTACTTTAATGAGGCCAATTTTTTGTGTGGTCTTCATTTTCTTGTTCATCCCTTTATAATGGAGCTACTTCATTATCTAAAGATATCCCTTGGACAACTTGTCCCCAATGCTTGGCGTACCAATTTGGGTGTCTATCCATTATTAAGGTAGATGAGTTTGTGTACCTTTACCATCTAAAGGATTCCAAGCACCATGGTTACTATGAATTCATGCCTTGGGAGAGTTCATGTCTAAGGAACCGACGTGGCGACATCAAAAAATAGGATACGACCCACGACACTCACAATGTCTTTACCGTCTAAAGGAGTCCAAGCACCGTGGTTAATATGAATTCATGACCTTTGATATTCTTTTGACCATTAAAATATAAAAGAATTACTAAGGAATAGTGGGGCATCTGATGAATAAGATAATAACTGTCATCCAATAATCAATGAATGATGGATGCAGCATTTAAGAGTATCAATAACGCTTCCATAACTGATAGAAGACTAAAGATGAATAACTGTTTGTAAAGTCATCAATGACCTTCAACTATCATGAGTATTACAACCACTATAAAGATACAACAATTATGCCTCTAACGGCTTACTATAGCAAAATGCTATAAATACAAGCTTCCAAGTTAGAATCATGTACGAAAACTATTTTATTACTTATTAAGTAGACATTACATTCCATCCCAAGTGTCTAACTTTACCATCGAAGGGTCCTTGGCAAGTACCACTCCGGTGTCATTAATTCAAGTCATTTACCTAATTGCAGGTTTCAGTTGGTCTTCTAAACAGTGTAGATAAGGAATTTAACTGATGATCTCCAGCATCATCACCAATCAATGGCTTGAAAATGTTTTTGAGGCAATTTTCATTCGTTAATATTTGGAAAAACCAAATCCATCTCAACCCCCCCATCTTCTATATACACAAGTTGTAGTTGGTGCATTGCACGAACTTTTAAGTATGTTAACTTATAATTATTAATTAACTAGCATGTAACCTATGTAAACGCATGGATGCATTTAAAATGGAACACAATTTTTATTGTAAAAATATAAATTATTAGTCAAATTATTAAAAATAAGCATGTAACAGATGCATACGTATGGATACATTTAAAATTAATCACAATTTTTATTATAAAAATATAAATAATTAGTCAATTTTTTAAAAATAAACGTAATTAGTCACATATTAAAATTCTTACCTAAATTTAATACTATTTATGATCATTTTTTTTCTCTAATTTTTAATAAAATAGAATGTATGGTGATCTTTGTTGTGTGGTGATTTTTATTGAATATATGTGATTGGTTTTTTGTTTTTGTTTTAATTTATAGTTCATTAATATTAGATTCTTAGTATTTTTCACTCATTAGCTCACTTAGCACAAAGATTAAAAAACTTAAGTGGACACATGACACAAACTTAAGTGGATAATTATGGTGTGGTGCCCGCATAAATTTAGATACATGGAGCAAAATTGAATTCTAATTGAACTTTCTTTGAGTTTTGCCTATTAAAATATGTGATTTAAAAATAAAAAAAAAATTTATAGTTCATTAACATTAGATTCTTAGTATTTTGTACTCATTAACTCAGTTGGCACAAAGATTAAAAAACTTTTTTTTTGGGAGTGTTTCAACTTATGGCGTCCGCTCCTGTTGATAGCTCTTTATCACCAGACCAAGACACCAATCAGTTTTTAGTGTAGGTAGGGATTGAACCCCAGATCTCTTATACAACTATCAGAGACTTTACCAAATTAAGCTAATTGGAACCCACAAAGATTAAAAAACTTAAGTGGACACATAGCACAAACTTAAGTGGATAATTATGATGTGGTCTCCACATAAATTCAAACACATGGTGCAAAATTGAATTTTAATTTCAAATTTTATTTGAATTTTCTCTGAGCTTTTTCTATTAATATATATAGATGTTGCAACGAAACTCATATGAAGTCTTGTTATCTAAAAATATAAATTAGAAACATGTAAATAACAAACAAATTCTAATAAAGAAGCAAATCCGCTTTCGACCATTACAAAATTGATAAATAGAAATCAACAGAAAAATATTGCGCACAAGGTCCACGGAAATCAACTTATATAATAATATTATTTATATAATACTTGAAAGATTACTATAGAATTTTTTTTTTCGGTAAATTATTATAGAAATTTTGGGGCAATATTTTTTTGCTCTATTAAAACTTAGATTATTTTTAACTGTGATCTATAAAATTTTAGATGTACAATCCAAAAAAATGTGTATTACATTTGATAAAATGAACACAACCCAAAAATAAAGGTAAATTTTGATTACCTAAAATTTCTTTCCGATTATATGAATTAGATATACTAACAGAGAAAATTTTAAGTAGAAAGACAAATACGTACGAAAATGGAGTCAAATCCATATTGGAAACAGTACACAATCCAATGAATCAATGTTAATCACTAAAGCAAAAGAAAAGAGAAAAGGAGAAGGAATTAAAATATGTCAATACTCATTCATGTTAATAATAAAATAATGATAGTTATTCTACTATTATGCAATTACTCGGCCTGTCCACTGGTCGGGTCGGATCGGGTTTGGGCTCAACCCGCATTCGACCCGACCAGATCAGGTGGACAAACTTTCAACCCGCCACCGACCGAGAGGATGATCGGTTCGGACGGGTTGGAACATCAACGAGCGGTGGTCAGATCGGTCAGAATCGAGATTTGGAAAATAGAGAAAATTCGGCAAGAAAACGATGAAAATCGGCCAAAATCCTTTGAGATCTTGCCAGATCCGGTGAGATTTCGCCAGAACTAGCCTAGATCTCAACTAGATCTGGCGAAATATCGCCAAATCTAGCCAAGAACTTGACTAGACCTAGTGAAATCTCGTCGGATCTAGACAAAAAACATCTCAAAACTAGCCAGATTTATCAAATAATGCCAGAATATTTGTGGGTCGGTCGATTCGGGTTTCTCGAATTTTGAAGGAGAACCGACATCCGACCCGTCAAAGTCAAGTTCTGGAGGAAGCAATTCGTCGCCGATCATCGGAGAAGTCGGTTCGATTGGCGGTGGGTCGGGTTCGGTCTGCAATGGTGGGTGGGTCGGGTCTAGTGGTTGACTGGACAGCCCTAGCAACCACCTTGTGATCTATCAATAAGCAAAGCATCAAACACATGATGAGCAAATCACCATTTGACTTTAATATTCAAACTAAAAAGATTGATAATTCAAACAATAAACTTAAAAAGTTCATTGCTAACAAAAATGAAACAACACTAACCTTTTGCATTTGCCTTTATATTCATTGGACATTTGCCTATTTCCCATACCGTAGGGCGGCTCATAAAAAAACACCCATATCTATATCACAATCTATATCGTGTGTGTTTGCCTTCAAATTAAAAGGCCAGCTTATTTTACTATTTAGCTTATTTATGCTACTATTCATGGGTCTCACTATATTTTTTAGTACTATTCATTAGTCCCATGGTACTATTTCAACTAACTTTTACCTTTATCTACAATACTTTCAACAAAAAGTTTTCAGTTTCAGCAAAATAAGCGAATCTCAAATAGACTCTACATGTCACTAAAATGATCAATGTTCATATTTTAATAGTATAACTTGAAATGTAAAAAGAGAAAGGAAAACAATTAAATTTGATAAGAGAGTACCTGCAGTTATATTTAAGACAATATCATATATGTAATCCTCATCTGTTTTGGTCCAAAAATGGTAGTCCTACCAGAGAGAGACATAGAGACAAAAACTCTCAGAGTCTTGAATACTACTCCACGTGAATTTAAAGGGTAATTTGCAATTTGTGCTCCAGTTTACCTTTACCATTTTGAACACTGAAGAGGCTAGTAATATAAAGTGGTATTTTACAACAAAGCTTATGGCTTCTCAACTTATATTGCCTTCTATGCTCAACTCTCTCTCTCTCTCTCTCTCTGACAATTAGTTTAGGTGAACGTGAATCATTTTTATACAATCATGTCCATGTAAGTATGTAACTATCTATTTCCCTCCTTACCTCTCATCTTGTAAAGTTGTAACTGATATCTCATTGCTTTTAAAATTTTTATATATTTATTTCGCATTCTGGTGAAAGTGTTGTTGACTATTGAGAGAGAGAGAGAGAGAGAGAGAGAGGCGTAACATCCTACGGATGAAACAAATTGAGGAAATTTTTTTTATGGGCTTAGTCTCCATGTAACTATTTTTTCTTTTAAATCAAGATGTAACTTATTTTTATAATATCTATTAAAAGTTGAAAGATGTAATATAATTACATTTTAATTTTTTTGAAGTAATTTAAGGATATCAATTTACTATTAGATTAAATACAATTTTTTTTAGATAAAAGATAGAAAATTAAATACAAATGTTAAAGCAATAAACATATAACGATAATTTATTTTGCAATATTTTAGGAGGCTCATTATGACATGTCAAGCATTTATGACATGTACAAATCTTGGTTTTTCATATGGTGTTGTAGGTTTACATTACTCTAAAAGATATCAAGTGTCATTATTTTATGAATGACAAAAGGATATATGTCATCAACTTTTGTAAGGCTATAAATGAATCAAGTTGTTAATAAACAGCTTGACTCGTTTTAGGGAAGAAAAAATCTTATTTATATTTATTTTTTTAGAAAATAAGCCAAGTTTAAGCCTTAAGTTTAGACTCGATTATTGAACGAGTTAAGTTTAGACATAATAATGTATTTGTGGATAATAAAACATTTTAATATTTTGAAGTAGTTTTTTTCATTGTTTTTAAAAAACTACATCAAAATAGTAAAATGTTTTACACTTTGAATTGTGTCTGTTTGGGAACAGCTTATTTAGTTGAAACTGAAATTTTTTTAATGAAAGTACTATAGATAAAGGTAAAAGTTAGCTGAAATAGTATAATGAGACTCATGAATAGTATCAAAAAGTGCAGTAAAACTCATAAATAGTAACAAAAATAAGCTGAACAGTAAAATAAGTTGGCAAAAATTATTTTTGCCAAACGGACGCTATATATTTCATTATCCACCCCCACCCCCACGCACACAAAACAAACATCAATAATAATAAAAACAATCATCAGAGATGGATTTCATATATTGAAACTCTATATATAAATAAAAATAAAACACCACCACATGCTTGCCCACCCATTATTGTCAACCTAGCCATTATCATCGACCACTCTTAGACACCGATTGCCTGTTGCCACCAAGAACCTACCCACCCTCTCCCTAACAAATGAAGAAATCAAACGAAATGTGTTATAATCTGAAGGGAATGAACGCGAGGGTCAAAATTCATCTCTTTATGACCACGACCTACGCTGCTCCTTAGTCAAATGCCTTCGTTTAGGCTTACGTTTGGTCAATTTCGCTAGTTATGGTGATTTTCTTTTTTACTTTAACTTTCAATTATAACATCTAAATAATTTTTTTTTAATCATAGTTAGCCTGCGACATTTCCTAAAGTCGGTAGAATTTTATTTTGTAATTTCTCTAATTTTACTTCTTTTTTAACGATTATTCGTTAAAAAATTCTTATTTTTGAATCAATACCGTGCTTTATTTTGTCATAATATAGTTGTGGTGGGCCTTTTTGTAATGTTGGGCTGGACTGCCTCCTGCTGTACTAGGCCCAAGTGTTCTGGATAAGGGAGTTGGGATCGGTCCAATTGTAACCCACCTTGATCCGGCTTGTGCACAAACTATGCCTCGTTTGCCAAGAGCTTCGTTCACATGACCATAGCAAGCGGAGCTACTTTAGATGAGTCATGGCAAGCAGACATGATAATAATAATAAAAGAAAGTACTTTTGCCATTAGACAAAGTGAATAAATGATTCCAAATTAAAATGATAATCACAATGATAAGAAACACCTTGTATTGAAAATGGTGGAAATAAATAGGTAAGACATGAGTTATCAAAAGAAAGAAAAAAGATCAATCCGTCATGCCAAGTTATGTCACAGGACCAAGACCAAGGAGGGAATCGTTTTCCTCAATGTGACTAATCTCCCAGGAAAATCCTGCCGTAGAAATTAATCACTTTAAAGGAAGCGGACCTGAATGGCTTATGCCCAAAAGAATCATTTGCCTTTGATAGAGAGCAGGGCTTTTAAAGGGAGAGAATGGATCAACCTATTGGTGCATGTCTGTCATTCTATCTCTCTGTTTTCTTTCGTTATTTTTAATTTTTCTTTTCTTTTTCTTTTTCTCTTCTTTTCTCAGTGCTTGCTTCTGTGTTGTGATTCTCTCTTAGAGGTTACTATTACCGTGATCGTGATCCCCCTACTGTGCACGACAAAGGTCCTTTATATAATGCCTGTCGTGACTGGCTTTTACTATTTTAGCCATTAACTACTTTTGTTTGGTCTGAGTGTCCTTGCTGACCACCACTGGTTTGTCAGTTACTCAACCACCACCACTTACCTGTGCTGGTTGTGCCACTCTCCATCACTAGACAAAGAAGACTATTTTATTTGTTTGTTTGCCGTGACACTCTTACCTGCTATGGTGTGGGTGCTCTCTCTCCCTATTTCTCATGGCATGCACCTAGTGGTTCTAACTCATTCTTACTTCTTTTAGGCGGTATGTCATCCCAGCAGGACATTTTCCCCTAAAAGAGCCTGAACATGAACCCCAAAATAGGTTTTCCCCTCTCCCCACCGCCAAACCATACTCTCTTACCTCTGACCCATGACCCACCACTTCCTATATTGGCTGGGTACAAGCTGGTGATGTATGGGCCTTACGCGTGCTCTACTTCTGTGTATATCCAAAACTTGCCCGCTACTCATGCGTTTGTCGTGGTCTGAAAACTCGTCTGCTCATTCTGCCGCCCACCCTTGACTTCTTATGGCGTGAGCTATTTTCTGATTTCCCATTCTTTATGACCTGCTCCCTTTAGGAGCCGAGCTTTGCTTAATTGTGGGCTTTTCTTCCTTCAGCCTACTCTTTTGCTCTTTTCTGAAGTCTTGCTACCATTTCCTACCGTACCACTCTGTCATTCCTGCTCTGATGTTATTTGACCCAAGCTTGCTAGACCTCTTTGGGCCTGCTGCTTATTCTTCTCTCAATGACTCAATATAGTCATTTGAGCTTTGTATTACATTACTTGTGAGCTCTTTTGTCCCATTTATTTCCTCTTGGGCATCCTTGGCTCATTTGCTTTCCTTGAGCTTTCTTGGCTCTTTTTCTAACTTTGCGTTCCCATGAACTTTTACTAACTTCTTTGAACTTCCCTGACCCAATTACCTTATCGTTCATTATTGGGACTCATTGGCTTGCCATCAACCCCTTACTTTCTTTGCTTGCATTACTTCGGACTTGCTGTGGCTCATTCTCATTTTTCTACATCACATACTGTCCATAGGTTTGCTACTTCTCTCTCTCCGGACTCCTTTAGGCCCATTTGCTTCCTCAATGCCCATTTGTTTATTTCATGGGCCTATGATCCATTATTCCTGCCACTTAGGCTTAATGGTTTTTCTATCTACCTGCTAACTCTTTTCTGCCCATATTGCTGGGCTTCTTCCTTCTATTGGGTTTCCAAAATGAGCATCAACAATAGTCACCATAAGATTCTTTTCTAATTTATATTACATTGTATTTGTAACCAAGAAAGCAATTCGGATTTTACATTGCATCTGTAACCAGTAAAAAAAAATTTTTTTTTTTTTTTGTAGATTCAAGGTTACTATCTTGAAGTAGGTGCGGTTTTGTGTTAGCTTTCTGCCTACAACATTACCAAAAAGAGGGTTAAAGATTCATTATAATATTTCAATTGATTTTCGTCACATTTTATGGATGGCTTGAAACAAGGCCCTATCTTTTAAAAAAGACAAAAAGACAAATCATCAGTACCATCTTTTTCTCAAATCTTTCAAAACAAGCCGCATTTGTTTCAAGGCAAAATATTGCTCAAAAATATTTTTCGGTTTTTGGTGCAATTGAAAATGTTACACAAAAATAGTAAAATGTTTTAAGCTTTTAAAAAGCATAAGACAGTTTCCAAACAAAGCCTTGGCTTCATCCCAACCCCCTTACCCCTTTCAACTATATGCCGTCACTATCCTCGCCTCCCTTCCCCAAACCCCCAAACGTCAACTACCATCACCTACCTGCCCATCCATTACTCTAGGCCTAACCATTATCATCTACCACTTCACCGTCACACCGCTTTGCCTATTGTCATCAGCTATCAATCCATCCTCTCCTCCCTCTCCTCGGCCACAACCATTGCTTGTCCATTGTCAACGGTTGATCTTTAACCATTGTAGGCACTAATTGTGGACCACCACCAATCACTACTTACTAACCTGTAGTTACCATTGTAATTAGTCACATGCCAATACCGCCACTACTTCTTCCATTCCTCTAATGCGTACAGAATTTTTCGCGCAGCCAAATGGCATAAATTGTTTTTTGATTCAAGCAAACAAACAAAAAAATCACTTTACACCAAAATAAATTTAACCTCGACACGTCTACCATACACATTTACCAACCATCGATGAGAAAGTCTTCTATATACGGAGAAACAGACAAGACCTATATCAAGGATTTGAAAATCCTAACTATCAAAACCCTAACAACATAAAGTCGTAAACTATTCCAAGCCCTAACCCAACCCATTCCCATTTAAATATTCTAAACCCGTATTGCTAGGGTTAAGTTGGGTACCATCCCTACTAATTTCTCTGCTATACAATAATTTGGAACTCAATTGTTCAGAAAATTCATGCATGTCACGTAGATCATTTAATTCCCATAGCATGAAATTTATGAAAACGTATTAATAGATGAACCAGATTTATACAAAAGATAAGTTTTAGAAAACATCGCTACAACTGAAAATCCAAGGGGTTATCAATATAATGGGCAGAAACCCCTCTATCCGTTCAAAGTATTTGACAAGGGATAACATATCTAGCGGGAGCATGTTTCCAACAACATTTTTACCATACCAAGGGAGTTGACAGGCAAATTTGGAGGGTCGGAAAGAATTAGGAGGCTAGGACTGATAAACTGACATACTTTTATGCTCGCATTTTTCCACATCTTTCGCCACTTTCTGGATGGTTTCCTTTCAGCAACAAAAGTAACAAAGAATTTGCAGAATTCGCAGTAATGGATTTATTTTTTGGCATCATCTTTCTGTAAAATATTTGTTTAACCATCTACATTCTCTTGGGGTGAAATAGAGAAACTTAATATGACAGTGATATAATGTGCATTTAAGCATACTTATCATGGGAATATACAAGCAAATTTCAAGGATCCAGACCTAGGAGGCTAGGACAGATAAACTGAGATTCTTTTTCTGCAAACATTTTTCCATATCTTTCTCCATTTTCTGGATGGTTTCCATAAAGCAATAAAAGTAACAAAAAATTTGTAGTAATGGATTTCTTTTTGAGCCATCTTTCTGTAAAATATCTGTTTAACCATATACATTCTCATGGGGTGAAATAGAGAAACTTAATATGACAGTGATAAAAAATGCATAAAAGCATACTTGAATTGCATGTGCAACTGATGCGCATGCACACACTCACACGAGAGAGGAAAATCTCAGGGTCATCTACCATCAGATTCCTTCATGGTAGGTAACTTCTGCTCGCACATGTGCATGTTTTCTGGCCAGAGTCAAAATTTCAGGACTATGACCTCATCCTATTTTATGGCAGTGAAGGCCATAAATCAACAACCCATATAATGGGTTTTTTTTTTTTTTTTAATGACTTCTTTTTACAAGGAATTGGGTTCATATTATCTCAGTTCAAAAAGCGCCTACAGTTTTTTGATTTGCAAAAACATGGAATCTTCTTACCTTCATCCTCATGGTTAAAATGATAGTCATATGTTATCTCTTCCCCAGGAAATATGTCTCTTTCAGCAAAAAAGACAACCTGCAAACCAAGAAACCATCAAGTATTCCAGTGTTCCAGCATTCCCAAAGCTTCAGAACATCATACAAGTTAAAATGCAAGGGACAATCTACACGCAATTTTATGGAATAATAACATGTGATGATCACTACAGTAATTTCTAATGGCCAATATGGGGTACCCGCTAATAGATTAATATTACCAACCATGTTTCTGTGGAACTTCAAAAATGAAGTGTAAGTTTGTCTAAAGTGGATAAATCTGGCCATAAATCACATTAACTGGAGGATTATCTTTCAAGTAAGGGAGGGAAGATTTTCTCATAAAGCAAGTGATGCTATTATTAAAGCACCTGGGTAATAGGGATAATATACAAGATATTAGTGACCTAAAATAAATATGTGCAGGTAATGCTGCTTGAAACATGCCCAACCGCATTAAATAAATATAAATGCTAGAAGTAGTTATGTCCCTGTTGCATAGTTTGTAGTCACATTAACCATGGTATCCAAATTCCAAACCAAACAAATGACTAACTCGCATAAGACAACCAGAAAACACCCTACCATTCTTCTTTCACAGCCATGGCCACATAAAATGAACTATAGCAACCATGGAGAAAAATAATGGAAGATCAAAACTAAGTTCCAACTTACCTTCTTTTCATTTCTCACAGATATCACTTTGGCAACGCAATTTGGCTGGTTACATCAATTCAAAATCAAGTAAGATAACTGAGTTGAAGCACAGAATGGTTAGATAACACCACAGAAATAACTTCTTTGCACAAGTTCAGAAAAGCCTTTTTATTATTATTTATTAGTAAGTTACACCTGTACACAACAAGTCTTGAACCCACGACCTCATTCTCTACCTAGAACTTGTAACTTATAAGGGGAGGACGTGCCACTTGAGGTAAAGCTCATTGGCCAGGAAAGCCAATTTTGTGGAAGAAAAACCTTCCCTATCAAAATCAGTTCAAGAAGCCAAAAAAACTAACACAAATCTGACTTTTTTTTTGTTTTTTTTATAAGCATAACACAAATCTGACTATATTCAAACTCAATCTTTTTATTCTTTCTATGCCAATATAATTTTTTTTGGGTTAAATTTTCCAAATTTTTATTTAAATATAATAGTAATTCATAACCAGAAGCTTTCTGTGTTTAATTTGTCTTCTTTCGTTACTATTGATTGGGGGCGTCAATAGTCGCTGGAACCCAATACAACCAGTCAAGACTAGTATACTATTTGACATAAGTAAATTTAAAAAATCCTTGCTTCAGATACATGCTAGAAATTTCAACATTTCCTAAAGTTTTGGAATAATGGTTAATGTTAAATAAATCATTGTCTTATAGCTAAATTCTTAAGCAAGAAAGCCTCAATCACAATTACCAGGCATGAGTGATTCACAAAACGAGCAATCCCCCCTTTGCGGGTAGCATCAATGATATGCTCTTTATCTATCCTGAAGAAGTAGCAAGCACTCTTGTACTGAAGTTTTCTCCCAGACTGATACTCATTTTCTCTTTTATCAGCCACACGTAGACCCACTATCTCACCAACATATTCAACAACCTACAAAAGCATGATATATATATCATGAATCCAATCATGGAAAACCTGCGGATCTATGTCTTAAGGGGTAAGAAGATCAAACCATTTCACCACGGGAAATGAACCGAGATGTGTAAAGACCAAGGGCATGAATGCCAGACTTGTATACAACCAAGTGTTTCCAACCTTTTGCTTGTTTGTAGCGAGCATATTCCTTCTGCACAGAAACAAGGAAAAGCTATAGTGAGAATCATAACATGAGTTAATCATAAATTCACAATCTAATCATCTGGTAAAATTCAGCAACTTGAAAAACACAAATTTCAATTAGCAAATCTGCCAAGAAAAAAAAACAAGGGACTATGAAAAGGGGAAAAAATACACAATTCTATCTTTTATAAAACCAATGTAACATAGTACTACATAAGCAACTAGAATGTACCCGACAATCATGCTCAATATCTGATATTGCCAGCTTTGGAAGCCCCTGTGTGCATGTCTTCTGCCCATTAATGTGAATCCAAGCATTTAACTGTTCCTGAGGAACAAGGCATCCACCCTTGCCTTTTGATGGACCATAAAGATCATTCTGGGGGTCATCCCTTTTGCGGCCCTTGTAACCCTATGACAGTACAAAAAGTTATATATATGGCTCAGGTCCTCAAAGAGCAGAATGCCCCCCCCCCCCCCCCCTATTTCTCTCCCAAATGAAACAAAAAACCCTCAGAAAGAAAACCTCAATTAATTGGCAGAATACCTCTGTCCTAGCGCAGGCGAACTCTTTTTCTCCCTGACAACCAATCTCACTGTTGATGGGATCACAGGCAGACTCAGTAGTGGGGTATGTAGCATGAAGCACACATCTTCCGTAAAACCCAACACTTTCATTATCAACACCTTCAACCTCACTTTGCAACAGACCCTGTGTTATGTGCACAAAAAGAAGTGATCAGGACACAAAGAAGAGGAGCAATGACCGTCAACAAAGTCATTTTTCTTTTATTTGGAAATCAATTCTCCTGAATAAACTTGACAAATTATATATAAAAAAAAAAAAGAGTTCAGTAAAAGCACCATGAAACATTCGGACAAAACAAAAGTTGAAAACAAGTGTTCAGACTTCAAGTAAATGGCAGGTCAAGACAAACAAATATATATGCCCATTGAAAGGACAAGCTATCTCATGTTCCTCATAAATCAGACAATAAACAAGTCAGTTGTATGCCAGGTAAAACCTTTTCCAGGTTATCATGGCTAAATTAAGCAATTAATATACATCTTTTCACAATGTATAACTAAATTAACAAACAAAAAGCACTAAGCCACTTCTGGTAAAAACTATCCTATCAAAAAATATAGACAACTCAGTTGCACAAAGTCCTAATGCCACCTAAGTGAAAATGTATTAAATATGTGAAAGGAACCATTTGATTTGAGAGATAACATTACCCTACAAATGGCAACCCAATACATTATTTGAGTATTAGCAAGGTATTGACTAAACCATCCATCATGAACAAATCAATGGAATGTTATACATGAATTGCAAACACAGGAGAAGATCAAAGGGTAGCATACTCAAGGTAGTGTTGATAACATCAAAGGAATATACCATAGGATCTCAGGCAGGGACGGAGCCAGGACTTGGAGTTAGGGGGGGCGGTTTTATTGTTAGCTATATGCCGTGGTTTCGGCTTTCGGCTCTATTGATTAGCCGGCAAAAGTTTTCTTTTATTATTATTTTGTTGTGTGTGTAGAGTGTGTCTTTTGTTGGTAAGGACAAAATTATTTTGTTTAAAGTTTTTTAAAGGGCTAAGTTGTTTGTTTTTTGTAAAATTGGTTTATTAGCAGTCTCAATTTTATTTTTTTAGCTTTGCTATTGCCTATTGGTAATTTTTGTTATTGGGCTAATATTTTGAGCTTGTATTTTTTTTTTTTAGATTTTAGATCTATAAATTTTTTTAATGGACTTTAAAAGGAGGAAAATACTAAATCTACAAAAATTTTTACAAAATTTTGTTGTGATTAGTGGTTATTAGTAAGTAAAAAAGTTTAAGTGGTGGACCCAGATGCAAACAAGTAAGAATTTGCTATCTTAATAGTCTATAAAATGTTGTAAAAAAGTTTGTAGCTGTAGCATTTCTCTTATAATGATCAACAAGGGAGACAAAATGTAATTTTATCGAACGAAGTTACTAAAATTAGAACCTAAATATATAGTTATATAATTATATTATTTTTAAAAAATATTAGGGGGGCCATTGCCCCCCCTAGTCCATGAATGGCTCCGTCCATGATCTCAGGCGCATAAGTGTCAGTAGATAATCAGACCTATTAAAGTAGGCAGAAATAACCTAGTAAAGTAATCTACAAACTAAAGCAAGTAGAGATGTAGTTACATGCAAAGATTTCACAAAACCATTTTTAAGCGAAATGTATTATCTTAGAAATTCCCTTAACCATTCAAGATAAATAAGACAGTCTAATCAACAACAAGAACACAAGGTCCACAGTTCCATATAGATCACAGACACCACATAAGGCTCACACCTCTTACAAAACCATACCACAAAAATTTTGTTCATATAGACGTGTTTTACAGTGTGCAGAAAAAAATATGGTAACTCAAAATGGGAGTTGGGCTTTTTATTACTCGTGAAAAACTAAGTTAAGCATTTCAATCCTTTGCAAAAATTTGGCCTTTTTTAACTCATGATAATCAAGTTAAGCATTTCAATCCTTCGCAAAAAGTTGGCCTTTTTTTACTAATGAAAAACCAAGTAAGCATTTCAATACTCTACAGAAAGTTCATATAAGATCAAGAAGTTCCCTTATTAGTGTACCTTAAGGCTTAAATAGACATGCCCAATTAAAGATATATCAGTAAGGGACACATGAGAAGTATGTATGAAATCAAGACAGCAAAAGGCTCCACGGGAATACTTATGATAAGAAGGATCATATATGCTGCTAAATGAATTCAAGGTCTAAACTATTGAAGGGTAGAAACCTTTTGATGAGCACACCATGGATGAAATTGAATTGAGCAACTCAAAACCCTGCACTTTATACATGAACCACCTGACCGATTGCACAAAGAGCAAGCCTGGAAAACAAATGGCAAACATAAAGAACACTACTAAAAATTCTGAACACATAACAACAAAATAGTTTCAAATCATGACAGTCCAATGCATTATAGTTTTCAGGAATAATATCTTACCAGTCACAAGAATTTCCACTACTCTTTTTTTTTTTTTTTTTTGGATAGGTAAGAATTTCCACTTTTAACTTTAGAGATTCCAGTAAAACATGCAGGTCAACAAGCTGAACTATATTATTGTATAAAAGAGCATAATGAGCTTTTAGTTCTAATAGGTACAAATTTCTAGCACAACAATAAGATTTTAAACTTTGGACTTTAATAGAAAATTCCATGCCATAGATACTTGTAAAGGCCAGATGGACAATAAATGAGTTAGAGGTCATAAGTTAATAGTATTTGATTCTGAGCCCTTGTAGAGAAGTAAAATTAACAAGTCTTCAAATGCTACAGTTTCCTTTAAGATAAAAGAAAGAAATTTACAGAATAGTCAAAAACAGCCAGTAGAGCACTTCTTTGTCTCATACCATGTGTTACATCTTATAGTTAGGTACAGTCAAGATAAACGAAATAGATACATTGGGTTTACATACAAAACGTACCATTTGTGCATCACAAGATACAGAGAACTGTGTGAAAAATTAGAAATTAAGCTAATTTCCATACATGCATGAAAATCCACTAACCATAACAATAAACTGCTTGGTTATCATAACAACTATTTCAAAATCCATGTTAACTTCTTAAGTATGTGATAGTATAAGCCATACTCTTGTCTAAAGTGTTCTTAAGCACAATTTCTTACCACATTAGCTCTAGGACTTGAAGCACCAGATACATCAAAAGCACTCATGGTTTCAACATTTGGGCACCGTGTTCCGGGAGTCCAAAGCCCACAAACCATATGAACCCACTGCTTAACTGTTGAATCAAGTACTCCCACTGTTATGCTGTTATGTACCTTTATATTACTAGCACAAGGGGAGTCCTGTTCAACATCCAATTGTTTTTGCAAATCCATTTTCCTCACTGCTATAGCTGACGACTTTATATTTTCAGGTTGTAGAACAGAAAATGAATTCCCATCAAGTCCAGAACCTGAGGAGTGCAATGCAGTTTGTTCATTTTGTAAAGATTCAGCAGAAGAAATCATGTTCTTATGTCTGCAATCTGCTTCACAGTTCCAAGCTTTCAAAATGCTTTTCACAATTGTGCGACTTCGCAATGCTCGAGTCATAGCCCCACCTCCATAGCCACAGAGCACACAAACCTAGGTGGCAATAAAACAAAATAACAAAGGCATTAGGGAATCACAAGATATATATGGCAGAGAAACATAACATGCTATCTTAAGTCAGTGCCAACAATATGCAAAAATCTATGTACAAAGAAAACAGTTTATTGGTTTTCATACAACTCATCACAAAACCAATATCTGGAAGAAAACCCACATCCCCGGATATACTTATCCTCAGGTCACTAAATTGAATTGTTATATTCAGTAAGCAAGTTCTCATAATTGATTAATATGGAAAGAAGTCTGGAGAACATAAACGAACTACGAGGTTATGCTTACGCCCCTTTAAAGATCTTATAGATCGTCTTGTACATGAATGTAAGAAAGTCGTCATTGAAATAACCAAGCCCAAACTTATCTCCATTGAGCAGTGCAAGTGACTCATCAAAGTCATCAAATAACTGACGACTAGTTAAAATAATCATTAAAAAAAACCTGTCAAACCCTAGCTAATTTTGAGCTCCAACCTTTTCTTCTAAAAATCTAAACCCTGGATCTACAAATTCTCCTAAACCTTTTTTTTTTATAAGTACAAATTCTCCTAAACCTTAACCCACCGCAAGCCCACATCAGCAAATCCCTAATTTGTCATACATCACCAACTCACCAATAATCTCAAAATGGAAGCATGTTTGAGCAAGTTCTTGAAGCATTACTGAGACTAAAATTATCATGAAAAGGTGGTTGTGTAAGTGGTAGTATTGGCCAAGAGATGGCAAAAGTGAGACCATGGATGTGCAGTTGTGTAGCAACATAGTGTCAGTGTCTACCATACAGGGCTAGAGTTGACCACTCTGTTGCAGCTTGAATCATGGCAGGAAAGAACCTGAGAATGAGATAACAAACAATACTTCTCTGTCTGTGTGTGTGTATATATAAACTAAGAGCTAGAGAGCAAGAGAGAGACTCATATTAGAGAGCACAAAAAATAAGTAACTGATGACAGCAGTTGACAAATTAGATGACAAATTATATTATGAATATTCAGGTCTCTTACAATATCTTTTGAACTTGTCCTGCACGGTCTGCAATACCAACGACCTTTAGGTACTTTGGAAACACCATAGCAAGCTTGATGCACCTGCTTATCATGACACATCAATATCATTAAATCAAAAGCTCAAATTGACTTGATTTTAGTGGCTACATACCCTGATTAAACATCGACTGCACTCTAATAAGCAATTAATATCATCTTGGTTTGAACTTCCACAAACACAGCAGAATGCAGCTGAACTTGAAGTGGGCAGGCACTTGTGCTCTTGAGTAGATCTGTAACACAACCATTATGATCAAAATCAATTCATATTAAAATTGCAGCTTGTGAGTAAACTATCCCAAATTATAAATTGGCTCCAAAATCACAATCTATTTAAGCTTCCAATTTTCGATGCCATACAAGTATATATAACATAAGTTTGATCAAATTGGTCACAAGGATCAATTTTTGCCTGCTTACTTGTTAGAATAAACTTTGCATAATCCACGCTTGCTAACTTCAGCATTCTTCAAAATTTTCCCCACCTTCATTTCTGGTGTGCACCTTGACATCTTCGAACACGGAAAACTTTTGGAACTATATTTATTTCCTGATGATGAGCAAAAATATCAATGATGTAACAGACAAATGCCCATGTCAAGAGGTTCAATGTAAAATGGTGATATGATGTGCATATAAGTACAGATTAACAGTAAAGCCATTTTTTTCTAGTGCTAGAAGCATCAACTGTTAATCCACCAATCAGTTCTGATCAACCCTCTCAGAAGTATTAGCATCGGAAGCAGGGCTAAGTACAACAGTAGAAGGCAGTCACCATAACAGGTGAAAGCAATGCACTCTGCTAATATGTCAGGTAGCTATACAGTCACCCAGCTGTAAAACTTGTTTCTTAAATGGGTTGTCATTATCAACACCCAAAGCCATTCAAAAAAAATAAAGGACACCCATTTTCAGGTCTAAAGGCTATCAACGATTCAATAAAATTTGTGATACATTATTCAGCTCTCCAAACTAAAATTGTAATACTGAAAATCAAATATAAAAGTACAACATTAAACTTAGTTGAGGGAATAAATTTGAAGAAATCAAGAAGGTTTATAAAACCATTCGAGAGTACAAACAGAGTATTCCTATTATATTGGGAGAAAGAAAATAAACCTTAAAATAATAATAATAATAATAATAAAATAAATAAATAGATAAAATTATTTATTTTATAAAGAAAAAGCAGTTAACATTCTATTTTTACCTTTAACTGTCAGCTCATAAATGCTGCGTTTGCGAATTTCCTTACACTTAAGCTTCGATTGAGAAGGAGCATTACTGTGTAGAATAATATAATCTTTCTCTCTTTTATCATCATTCTCTTTCACCAAAATGGATTTAGCAAATTGCTCATCTTCACTGCACCACGCCTTGTCTGTTTCTTCTGTAGAATTGTCAAGATTTATTTTATCACAAATTGCTACACTGCTTCCATTCTTCAAATCAGTGAATTTATCACAGCATAAATCAATTCTGGTAGAGTTTGCCTTTCTCAACTCCCTCATGGAAGTCAGTCTGGGTTTGCAATTTTTGGGTAGTGTACATCTTCTGGCAGTTTTAAGAATCCTGCTGAGAGGAACGATTTTTGCTGGTTTTGACACATCTTTTCCATTTGATATTTCACCATATTTTCCACATACTACCAGTCTGGCCTTCCTTGAACACAGATTTAATTGTCGACTAGAAGGTGTCCCTACACAACCTACTGAATTGTATTTCTCAGCCTCTTCAGCCTCTTCATGAGTTGATTCTTGCATCCGAAATTTCCCGAAAGTGCCAGATGTGAAACACTTTCTCAACTTCTTTCTGCCTGAAACTTCAGGGTTTTTACAAAAGTCTGCATCACCATTTAATTCTGTTTGATTATCATCTTCCCTCGCTCCTCTTTTATGAGAGTGTGTTGTGGCCGAAGAAAATCTACGTTTGGAATTAGGTCGAATGATACAAGACCCAGAAACAAGAGAGGTCCCCTGGTCAGATTGAATAACCAACTGAATATCTTTGGATGAACAGGAGGGCAATTCAGCAGAATTGGGATTTTGATATGGTTTTACGGAATGACTTGCAGAGGGAAATGAGGCACTCAGCATCTTCAATTTTATTGCTCTCTTTCTCTTCCCCAATTTCAGGCCGCTAACCATCTTTCGTGATGGATTACTTTTCTCATAAATTGCAAGCCCAGTATGGATTTGATGCCAACTATGGATTTGATTTCGGTCTTTCTTCCATGTCAAGGAATCCATGAGCTTAAGCTCATCAAGAAGACTACGAGATGATTGATTATTTAGAACATGGGAGGATCCTTCTTTCCTCAAGTTAGTCCTACAGGTAGAGCCCAGGAAATCAGCACTTCTTTCACTTCCAAGTGCATCATCTGATGACCAGCATTTATCAATGCCTGATCCTTCATCAACTATATCATTGCTTACATATCCAGTATCCCCAGCATCAATAGTAGAAAATTCTATATTGTTAACCTCAATTGATGACTGTGTAACAGCAGGGGCAGAACATCCTGAAGAAACGTTTGAATTTTCTTGCTCTTTTAAGGAGTCAGCAATTTGCACTGCTCCATTGAAGCATTTAGCAGAAGCATCCTTAAGTTGACTACCATCATTTCCTCTTCGATCCAACACATTAGCCAACCGCTCTACAACTATTGCGTTACGAACCCCTTTCACCTTGCTTGGCACATCTCTCCACTCAGATGCATGACAAACTCTGTTTCTATGAAGTTGCCCATTCAACTTCCCACTTCGTTCTAAGGAAATATTTGCATCCCTTAGCAGAAAATGATCTTTAGCAAATTTAGAATTCATAATAATTGAGGCTTCACCACTGCAGGTTCCCATCTGCTCCTTACAGGCATTGAAAGAGCTACCAACTTGTGAATCAAAATTTCTTCCTAAATTATTTGTGCTAGCTTCACAGCTGCACTTGCCATGACAATTTTTGCGTGGGACTCTCTGAAAGCATATTTCATGCTCACTTGATCTGCTGACATTGTTATCACTTCTGCCAAGTCTAAAAGCAATAAATACCAGAACAAAAGGTTAGCAGAACAGACCTCACACGAGCAAATGGAATGGGATCTATATTGTCATTTTTACAAAGCCACTAGAAAATGCAGAAATGCAGTGACCAAATGCGAGTGCCCTTATTAGAAAATGCAGAAATCTATATTGTCAATTTTTTTATGAGAATAATTTATTAGAAAGAAGGGTTGTCCAAATGCAAGTGCCCTTAAAGAATTACAAACAGACACATTAAAGGGAATACCATCATGTGTAGCCAGTTCAGATATGGGTTTATATATGAAAAGAGAATGAGCATTGATTCAGTGAATGTAGTCAGTCTGCTAACACAAACCAATCTCATTCACTCCTTCCTCTAGAACGTAGCTTGTTAAAAAGTTAATCATACTAACTGTTTAATTAAATTAATAAAAACTAGCATGGCCTCAGAAAATAGTTGGTCAGATTCTATGATTGGATCTCTTAAAGCTTGGTAATGACTAATCTCAGCCCCCCACACCCTTCTCCGTCACATGTATACTTCCATATGTATATACTAACCTACATATATTTGCAATTTTTCATTTACGTTAGTATGACATCACAAATTTCTGCCACCAGCAAATGCTAGATCAATTCATACAGATTGGCTCAGATGGCACCTCCTTCCCTTGTAAGAGCAAGGTGGAGGGTGAGGTTATGGTTTCAAAACCCACAAGGTACATGTAATTACCAATAAAATATAAAAGATTGGTCCTCTCTACCCCACTTTGAAAGAGCAAGGTGGAGGGTGAGGTCATGGGTTCAAAACCCCCAAGGTACAAGTAATTACCAATAAAATAAAATAAAATAAGATCGGTACCCCCCCCCCCACCCCCCTTGAAAGAACAAGGTGGAGGGTGAGGTCATGAGTTCGAAACTCACCAAGTGCGTGTATAATTACCAATAAAAAATATGTTTATCCTCTCTCACTCTCTCTCCATATTTTAACAGATGTACATATATACATTTAATATATGTGAAAAAAAAAATTTGCTTTTTACTTGACTTACCATTAAAAGAACTATGAGATCAATGTCAAAGTGAATATACATGAAGTAAAGTGATAAGACTTTACTTTTTACTTGACTTAATAATATCCCAAACTGACCTTAAAGAGGGCCGCTCATTTAGACTAGGATCATCAGAAAGTTGACAGTGCACATCAATTCCTTCAGGATGTAACGAAATTCCCAGTGTCAATGTTGAGATATTGCAACAGTAGTACAGACATTCATAAACACTATTTTAACTCCGTGCAAGAACAGGAATACTTGGATTCCTGCTTCACCAAACTTTTACATTTACAATTAAAAACAAAATATGCACTTGCCTGTCACAGAAGCCACTTTTTCAATATCATCACCCACCCTGAAAGTGGCAGCAGATTGGAGCAAATTCCTGGAGGGTTCAGAAACGTCTCGTCCACTGGAAAGATTAGGTCTGTGCCTTTGCTCTCGAGAAGTTGAAGGGTTAACAAGAGAATGCTGTACATTAGAAGAGCTACCACATTTCCCTTGTTCTTGGTTCATTAGGGAAGACAATGCATGTTGTTGCTTGGATAAATCCATTATTTGCCTCAACGCTAGCAATCTCAAATTCTCATCAAGCAAATAAGGGCTCACACCAATACCATCCTGTCTCAAGAAAGATGGAGTCCCATCCAAAGTAGAAGTTGAAGTAACCAAAGGAAATCCCAATGAGACTCCTTGCGATCGCAAATTCGATCTAAGAGCAACATGATCACCTTGTCCGCTACTTCCAAGACAAGGAACCTTCTCCAGATAGCTAACTAAGTTTCTGGCATCAGACACATCTGGTGGTATACTAGTCAACTGACATGAATAACAGCTCTTATCATTTACAGCTGCAAAAAAGGGATCGCTGCTTCCACCTAAAATTGAATTGTCTACCTGCTTATGATTGCCATATCCTATGTCTGTTGCAACATAGGGGACATCAGCAACACATCCCACCCCCTTACCCTTGTCTATAAATCTTTGAGAACCCAACGCAGGAATATTCAATTGCCTCTCAAAACCATTACCAGCATTCCAGTAAACATTGAATGGATCACACTCGGTAGCATGAGATTCATGATTTAGTGCCCTAGGCATAACATGCTCAGTGCAATTTACCATATTAACATTAGCTTTAAAGTGTAAACTGTCCTTAGTTGGAGTATGAAAGTCTGTACATGGCAAAACCACAGAACTCTTGGGCACATTGCCTTTTAACTTTTCTAGTCTAGCAGAATCCATAGCATTACTAATTCCAAATGTGTGATTCCCATGATTCAACTGGTTTGGTTCTTTTTCTGTGCTGGAACTAAATGGATCAGCATCACAGTGATGATATCGCCTATCCTCATCGCTAAAGTTGGCTGCTGCACCAAAAGTTACAAAAATAACCATTATATGGTTGCTCAGATAAAATGGAGAAAATAGGTGGAATAAGAAAATAACACATATACCATAGACAATGAGCAAAGTAAAAAATATATTTATAACAAACCATTATCAATCATCTGCCGATGGAAGCAGGACTTTGGTGGATTGACAAGTTTGTCAAATAGCTGTGGTCCTATAACTGGTAAAACTGAGTTTCCTGAAGTCTGACTGGGTTGGTATGGCTGCCCAAGCCTTAACTCAATGTTTGAAGTAGCATCCCTGCCCACAATCACACTACCTTTTACATTTTTAGTTCCGTTAACATCAGAATCTTTACCAAGGTCTCTTACATTCTGCAAAGCAGAGTGTGAGACAGATGAATTTCCATTCTTCATAATAAAATCATTGTAAGCACAAATGGACTGACAACCACTATCCAGTCCACTACCAACAAACTTTTGCAGGGTTGAACGCCTAGATGTAGGGAACTCCATTATCTGGTTATCCCCAATGGCATGCAAATTGCTCCATGATGTACCATTCAAGCTCTTCGGAAGAAATTTGTCAACGTCCTGAACATTCCTCTGTTTTTTATTTTGTGAAGCATCAATAAGCAAATCCTGGTCTGTATGAGGGTTCTTTGGAAAGAAAGCATGGTCTAAAGGCTGTCCAGACCTTACGAAACCTCCAGACGAACTAACCGGATGAGGCAAGTCAGGGCTCTTGCACACATTGGGCATAGTCGCACACGATTTGACAAAGCCAGCAGTCACCGATAATCCTTCAGGCCAGTCCCACTCACTCCGATCTTCTGGAACCCTAATCTAAAGCATTATAAAAACATCACCATCCAGTGTTCTCGTTGCTTCAAACACATGCAAATAAGAATACAACTCTCAATTCCAAAGATAAGGAAAAATGAGTGGTTAAAAAACATAACCTACTATCATAGCAATAAATGCTCAACTCAACTACATCATCCTAGTAAAAAGTTAACTTTTAGGTGCAAGCCCATATGCGTATATGGATTTATATTACATACACAAAATATCAAACACCATCTAGTTCAACCACAGTTTAAATGGGATTAGTGTAGTTATTCATACATCAAATGAAACCAACCTATGCTACGAGGCTATCACATCATAATGTTGGCTTGGTACCATAATGAGAGAATAGGCCATCAAACTCCTCCCCGACAGGCTTCTAGCTAGAGGCAACTAAATATCTGAAGAAATGCTCCTTAATCTTTAAAAAGGCACATGTATTATGCTACCTGTTTCTTTTCTGAATTATATTATCGTTTTACCATCAGAAGCTATCACATCATACCAAGACACATGCCACCATCATTTACAAATTCACACACTTTAGAAAAGCATGGGGCAGCATGTAGGCAATATTCAAGGTTTTGGAAAATCATGTGCAAAGATTATATTGAAAAAGGTATGTGTACATGCTACCTGGTTTACATGGGAAATAAAAAAACAATCACCAACATACCAGAAGAACTTTATGAACAACAAATTAGCCACCTCTGTACTAAACTACTAACATGACTGACTAAAGGCCAACACAAACAAAGACGTTTCTTTAAGTTTTGTCCAAGGGCAGGGAGTATATTTTTTAACAACTGCATATCAGCAGTCACAAGAAGAGAACTTATGTCACAACAAACAATCAGGAACACAGGATAGCATTACTAATGAGCATATTCTTATGCAGATACACATAGAAGATGCCTACGCATGCATGCACACTCAGGTCTTTTAACACGTACACCTTACCCAAATGTGCACACATGCTTGCATATGAAATGAAACAACCACTGAAGCGTTAAGTACATCTTACCTCAAATTTCTGGAAGTAGAGCTTACGCCACTGAGCAATGGTCTCTCCACTGTCCATATGAACAGCATCTCCGGGGTTAACATCACATAATCCTGAATGCTGCAAAATAACAGCAATCAAACTTTTTACTAAGCAAGAAAACATATTAATGGATGCAGATGTGTCTCATAAAAAGGAAGTCAAAGAAGAAGTTACCTCACAAAATTTAGACACAGACATGTGGAAACAATGGCATGAGCATACAATACCAAGAAGTCCTGTATTGCTGAGAAGTAGATACCCACCTTTTCAAATTAAAAATAAATAATAAGATATGAGCACATACGATGAAAATATAATGAATAATTTAACTAATCATGGGAATCAATATGCACTCACTTGTACCCAAGCAAAACACACGAGGGCATCCACTCATGAAACTAGATGACTGCTTCGAAATAGAAGAGTCTGCCTCTAAAGGCAGCTTTTGTGAACATTGAACATTCATGCTGCTGAGCTTCGCAGGAATTGTATGATGCCACTCTCCACTCAAAGAGTAAGGAACCTTCACTTTCTCATTACCAGGAACTATGTGACTGCTAATAACTGCCTTAGCCAAGTCTGATCCCTGAAAATCATGCAAAGCAGAATTGCCACTGCAATTGGAATTCACCACTGCCCTAGTTGAAACAATATGACATAAATCTTCTCCATTTTGCAGGTTTTGATTGCTTAGATATTCTGACTGTAACCCACTGGATATCAGTGGAATATCACTTCCAACAGAATTCACATTGACATTGCTGTGATTAGTAGCAAGTTTACCATAGGAACCAGATGATTTTGGACATGAAAGTTCCTGAAAATCACACTGCAACAAAGATGGTGACCCAGATAGGATAGCAAGAAAAGAATTTCCCAGGTCTACACTGCCAGGCTTATGGGTAGTGAAATGATCTTGCATCCTTCCAAACACTGTTGATCTCAAATCTGGTGCAACATGCGGATAAGAATAGCTGAGCATATTTGTCTCCATCTATATTTAATAAAACAAAAAACAAATTAATGAAAATTTTTCGACAATGATGTCTTGCTCTAACTAATAAAACAGAACATACATGTATCTAGTATCTACATATTCTAAATCACATAAAATTACATCATCAATAAAGGAGAAACATACACCATAGGCACAAAAGAAGACCAATAACAAGACAACAAGGTCAACAAATTCCAGTGTTCCAATACTCCTCCAAGCTTGTTAAGACTAGTCATAGCCTCCCAACTTTGATTTTAACGAATTATTCATCCCTCATTCTTAAAATTTTGAAGAGAGTAGCTTCCCTTCTTCCTCGTATCCATGAATCACTTCCAATTGGCAGTATCGCCAGAAAAATATTTTAACATCACCACATTAAATTTGACAGCTGCTCTTACACAAAGCCACAACAACAGGGCATCAGATGGATCAAGAAAGACTTTGGTGGCAAGAAACCGCAAGAAAGAGTCTAAATCTTCCTTTTGGATACACTGGTGCGAAGTTGTGAAACTAAATTGGAATTGGGCTTTACAGAGCAAAGCCTATGTACTACAGAATTTCTACTTTCATCTGTAACTGGCAGGGCCTATAATTCCAAACTTACTTCTTCAGTATAGAGGCATTGCCCTCTTATACGAAGCATCAGACAGGTGTAGAAAGATTTTGGCCCCAGAACTTATACTATCATCCGTAGCTGGGCAGAGCCTATGTTTCCAAACATAGTTCTTTAGTATAGAGGCGTTGCCCTCTTAGAGCATCTATTCATAATTGATTCCACCAAATGGCCTCATCCGAGCAACAAGACCACCAGAATTTTAGGCATACTTGAATTGTTTGTACATAATCTCTCTTCAAGCTAACTCAATCCTTTTCCTTACAGTAATTGTAAAATTAGTTTTCAGCATTGCCCAGTTCCTTTTTCTCTGTCATTGAATTTCGTTGATCCACAACTTCACAGAAATATAATTCAGTAGTTTGGATTGGTTCGGAATGTATTTAGAATTCTAAGCTAAAATGGCAAAACAACATATAATCTAACTACGTCCTTTCATTCTTTACATATTGTATAATCTATTAATGTTATATAATATTTTTTTTATAATCCTATAATGACCTTGTTTTCTTTAATGACACAGTCTATTCACTAATCAACTAAACATAAAATTTGGCATCAAAACCAGATTTGCTTTGCTTTGTGGAGAGAAAGAGTCAAAAGACTTGGCTAGGGATTAAAGATCCAAACAATGGATTTGGTATTGAACCACCCAATTCCAAATCGAAAGCCCAACTCAATGTCAAATCCAACGGTCCAAACAAACCATAAAATTCAATCAAATTCCAAAATTGCAACTTACCAAAACATCAAATCCTTCTTAAGCTTTGCTTTAGTCTACTACTCAATTCCATGCCATAAGAATTTAAACAACATCTTTTTTTAACAGCCCCTGTTGTGTTGTATTTATCTTTCTTAAAATAAAACTTTCCATTTACCAATCCAAAAGAAAATAGAATTTAAAAAATATCTCACAAACATTTGTGCACATTGATTGGCTACACTACTGTCACAATTTAATGGGCAATGCTCATAAGAGCATTTGCATCCGGAAAAGCCATCCTATTCTATATTACCATCTCAAAAAACTACTTTATCAATTACACCATACCATTTTACAATATTCCCAACATCCCAACTTTTAATGTGATTCCATCAAGGTCATTTCACTTTCAATGTGATTTCCAAGCATCACTTATCACTAATCACACACACACACACACACACACGATTTTGTGTAACATTTATTTAAAACAATGTAACTTAAACATTTTATTTTATCTTTTTTATAAATGTAACTTAAAACACTTTATAGACCAAACATCTATTGATCTCCCATAATCATGATATTCTGCAAGATTGGAAGGTATAAAGAGACAATGTAATCCATCAATAGATTTCCTTAAAAACTCACCCAATTGAAAGTGACCATTTAAGTGTTCTAAAACTAATATTAACAAGAGTTAATACATACACATCTTAAAGACATAGCCATTATCTAATAATTCTCACACTCATTAACACCAAATTACCATATATAAATGTTACTAAAAACACATTTGACCATTAAACATTCACATTCCCATCATCACATTGTACCAAACCAACAAAGCAAAAGCCATTCCCTCTCCAATATCACATTCACATGCAATGCAAAACGGCACCGGATAGCTCACCTGATCCCGAGGCTCCTGTGATGACGACGGCGTCGATGAGGACGGCAATGTCGAACTACATTTGAGCTGCCACAGGCTCTCCATCACTCTAAACAATCAAGAAACCCTAACTTTCCTCCATTGAAACCACCAAAAGAAGCTCAAAGTGAACACTCACAAAAGATCAATCACAGAAAATGTCCTTCCACAGTTTTCAATACAGAGAACATAGACATGCGCAGAATAAAGAGACGAGATCAGAGAAGTGTAACTGTAAAGCAATATGGAAACCCTAGATTATCTAGAGAGTTGCAGAGAAGTCAGAGAGAGAAAGAGAGAGAGTGAGAGCATCTGATTGATGATGGTGTGGTATTTCGAGGCGGAGCTGACCGGACACTGACATTGGCACTGCCACTCTGGCACGTCGCGTGTGTACTGTGTAATTGATTGTCGAATTCAGGCCGTTGGATTGGATAATTTCGTGATTGTAGAAACCATGATTGAAATGGAGCCGTTGATTGTTAATAAAGCTCTGGGGGTGTGGTTTGGTTAGAAAAGTGTCAGAGTATGTAGTCAGGACTGTAGCGTCACAAGGCAAGTAAAGCACACCAGAGAGAGAGGATAGGGGTGGGGTCCAAATGAAACAGCGAATGGGAGGTTGACACTTGTGGATGGTAGATGAGAGTAAGAATGGTAGGAGAGGAAGGTGGGGCCACTATGATGTTGTGTTTGGATAATGGGAGCATATGCCCTTGCAAGTACAATAATTTATCACCCCCCATATTTTTGGGGAAGAAGGAAAATACTTGTTCTGGATTGTGTTTTTGTTTCCAAATCTACTCACACATTACAAATCCCTCATTGTACTCAACTATGTAACACTTTTCCTCCTATTTATTCATTCAATGATCCAATAGTGCAGTTGTAAGGACATTCATGCCAGATCTAGAGTCTCAAAAATTGAATTAATTAGATCAAAAGTTTTCATGAATTCTTGGTCAAGCCGTAAGTCTGTAGACTTTTATCAAGTCTGAGGAGGTTTGACTATATTTGATCATGATTAACTGATGTTTGATTGAACTCTTTTACCCCAGTCAAATTTCAAGACAAGAAATACTTGCAAATTCAAGGTTAAACCCTAACTTTGACAAAGTTTGGCAAACTTTTGACTGAAAATCTTGTAATTCAACTAGAGTAAGTGTCACACTAAATAATAAGCATGACATTTTCCAACAATGTGACATTTCATTATCCTAATTTGTGAAAGACAATCAACCTCGATTTGCCCAATTTCTTTGTTGGGCCACACTCATGCAAGTTGGGTGGAATCGTGTACGGTGTCTCACGGTAATGATTTGACTAATTACATTTTTTCCTCTATATCGAGGGTTTTCCATAGAATCTCAACTTAATTTATATAATTAAAAAATGAGAAAGCTATATGAAAATTTTATCATTTTTATTGATTTGGTTAAAAAAAATGTATATCAATTTGAATATGAGTAAGGCATTACATGATTTTGGTCTTAGATACAATCTTTAAAAATAAAAGCTTACATGGCCATGGTTTTTTTTTTTTTTTTTTTTTTTTTTGATGAATACATGGCCTTGGTTTTAGTTACATTCTTAAAATTGCAAACTACATGAATATGTACTAATCTAAGAACTCTTAATCTAAGTTCAAATGCTAAGTTACAAGATGAGAAAAGGTTAGACACTCACTTGGATAAATACATTGTGGTGATCAATGGTCATGTAACATCATTTAAACAATCAACATTTTATAAAAATACTCTAGTTCTAGCATGTGATCATATTAGATGAATTGGAAACTAAAGCATGGTGGTTGTGTGCTTAGTGACAAGAACAGGAAAATTAACATTTTTTTGAAATTGAATTCATGGAATTCTAAGGTCGTGTAACATAACCATATGCATTAACATGTGAATAATGCAAGCACGAAAACGTGTACAACATTAGAACAACAGTGAAACAAATGGCGTGCTTAGATCCTAATCTCTACCATACAATGACACCACACATGTTTATAACACAAAAAACATAACTACACTAATCTGCATTCAAATTAAAAACAAACAAGAGGAGGGAGAGTTATCTAAAGTTTTTGAAGAGTGAAACAAGACAACAAGTTACTCAACTGCAAATCCGAGACTAGGAAAACCGGAATTGGCTCGGCGTGGTATGCGTATGACTAGGAAAACGGGTCACAAGGTGTCTTTCTTTGTTTCCTCTATAACCATAGGGCAGTGGGTGCTTTCAAATTAGAATTCCACCGCTTTTTATAGTAGGGGGAAAGGTTCTGAAGGGGGTTGGTGGCTTGGCTTAGAGTCAAGATGTGCGAAAAGCAAGCAACGCCGAAAAATGAAGGGAATTAAAGATTGATGGGTCCAACAACCGATCCCTACTCTGTCTACCAGTTAACATATGGAAATCAAGTCCATGTGTCGATTGGACCCAACACCAGCCACGATTCATTCTTTTTTTCTTCGATTTTCAACCCACCTAACCTCAATCAAACATTATTAGGTCCTAATTATTGTCAAATTAATTACTAAAAAAATCAAGGATTCATTTAATGGCTGATGATCGATTTAATCAAATATGTGCATCTGTATCATTAATTTTGGTTCAAACCGATAAGACCAGGACATGTCATTGACTTAAAATTGAATCCACTTAGGACCAATCAAAATAAAATCTCCATAATTACGTGTGATTAGACTCAATTATGTGAATGCATTATAGTTGTTAAAACTTTATTTCATAATGTCTTTTCCAATGGTCCAATTGAAGCTCGTTACCCATTGTTTTGATCTTTATGATTTCATGATCTGTTTTATGTGAAGTAATTTATAAACCTTATGAAATTATCTATTTACCCTCCAGATGAGATTAAATGCAGGTTGTAAAGTGGAGTGTCTACATAATTCACTTAAATCGAGAGAGATATCAAAAGATTGAGGACAAAAATTACCAAACACTTAGCAATTTGTTGCTAGTTGTTGACATATTTGACATAATTTTGACCCTGGTCAAATGATATTTGATTGACATAAGTGAGAGATATTGTCGGAATGCAAATCTGAAAAGTTTCAATTTGAGAAGGACTGTAAACAAGTAAGTATTCTAAGTTTAGGCTTGTGTTATTTAATTTTATTTCAAACATAAGCCAAGTTTAAGCTCATTACCAACAAGATTACATGTTCAATTTTAATTCATTTTCTTATCAAACATGCTCAAGCTTGTTCACAAACTACTTAATTAACTTATTCTTTTCTTATATATAGTAAAATCATGACTAAATTTGTTACCTATTCACAAATTTATAATTTTTTACTACAAATGGATTGTTCATTATTAATAAATTACAAGTAATAATTTGATATCATATAAACTTATTTACAAACTTATATAATCTAATTTAAAGTCTATACAAGTTTATTTTTAGACAAATATACATATAAAAACATAATATGATATATAATTATATATATATAGTTAAATCAAGTTTTATGTTCACGAATATATTATTATATTTGAATTTAACTCATTTAATAGTTGAGTTTAAACTTGGACTTGTGACTTGTTTGCTAAACAAACATTTTTTTTCAAAGCCGAGTTCTATTATTTCATAAATTGCTTAGTTCTGAGAGTCTACGAGTGTGGAATTTTCTAACGTCCAATGCAAAATCAATAAATCACAAAAAATACAAACTTGAACAATATCATATTCGAGTTTCCACGTTACCATGTTGATAGTTGTTAAAATTGGAAGCATTAAGCCGTGAGCTTCGTATGAATGAAACTTTGGTGTTGCTAGCTCTCTTAAAAGGTACCTAACTTGGATTAAATCGATTGAGATCTGGAATGTCAAAATCCATGTATGCAAAAAATGTTCATCGGAACTCCTAAGTTTGAGCCTTTGAGGTATGAAATCATTGTCGGGCACCTACTTTATGTGCAAACTTGCCTCAAAATCACACATATTTGATTTTTTTTTTTTTTTTGAGAATCACATATTTGATAATTGATATAGAAATCATCTACTTTTAGAAACTAGAAAGCTTCTCAACAAGCTATTTTAAACATTAAACGGTTCGGCCATAAACGGTCTAAAAATATAATGCATTCTTTTTAATGAAATGGACATGCTTCCTTAAAATTAAAAATATTTCCCTGAAAAAAAAATCACAATGCAAATTCAGGCACACTTCCAAAGAGATTATTGACACCTTTTTCTGATAAATATAATATTTGTACATTATCAAATACATACTATTTTCAAAAAGATTGGACGAGCTTTGCAATAATTATAATAAAAAAAAAGTTTTAATAGCACATTTTAATCATTTAAAATCATTTGTTCTCAATAAAAATGGTACACAAGTATCAAGAAAATTAATTCACGCTTTAAAAAAAAATAGAATTTGGGGCTATCCATAAATAATTGTTCTTCAAAACTATTTTATGATTTTCTATTTTAGTTTTCTTGCACTTGTGGTTAATTGCTTATTAGGGCTCTAAGTCTCTAACATTTGCATCCCAAAATGAGGTACCATTTTATTATTAAGGCAGAAGATTAAGGTAATGATAAATACATAATAGTCCCATGGGCCACGGTCAACTTTGCCATAATGCAAAGATAAATACATAATAAGGTGTCTACAAGTATTACGGCAAAGTTGACCGTGGCCCGTGTGGTTATATAGAAATTAAAATTCGTGTAAATTATGTTAAAGCAGTTAGAAAATGATCTCTCTTTTTCTTTTCTTTTTTTGCATGCCAACAATGAACAAGATAGGATCATAGGACATATATGATTACCTTTTTTTTTTTTAGAATCATATATATATATATATATATATATATATGATTACCTAGAATAGCAATTTTTTTAGTAAAGATTGTGGTGTGCCTTTGTTAGAAATTAGAATCACATTCTCTCTTCCCTCTATGTATTAGTGTTTTTTTTTAATTTTAATGATAGCTTCTTTTTTTTTTTTTTTTTACTGAGATGGAGAATAACAATCTTGTAATATCTCCACGTTGAGATTTTTCTCTAGTTGGAAGCGAAGCTGGCGGTACTTAATTATGCTATTTAATGGAAGAATTTTGAAACAGACAAAGCACTTCTTTAGCAACTGCAAATCAGCATATCTTTGTCGTAGATAATGGAGGGACCTAACCTGTTCACAGTGGGAATTTCGTATCAAAAGAATCAAAACAAAGGGAAAAGAGAAGCATATTAGACACAAAGCTGGACCCAGGGCCAGTATTCCAGTCCAACTCGTAGGAAAGGGTGTCTGATTCACGTGTTCTTTTCACATGAGCCACCAATTGTTTGGATGCAGTAATTGACTAAGAGCATTCATAATGGGAATGCTAAATGCCATATGTTGCATCTATTTAGCATTTATCTCTCAAAAACTTTCACCATCCGGAATGGTAAAAACTTAGAATTGTAAAAAAATTAACAATTCTACTACAGTGCCATCCTACTTTTATGATGGCACTGTAGCAACTTGTATCCTATTTATATTATATTTTATTATATGCCTCCTTGTCTATTCAGCCTTCTCTCTCCGTGTCCATCTTCTCTCGGCGGCCTGGGTTTCTAATCGACGGCGTGGGTTTCTGATCAGAGGCAATGACGGAGCTATGTGATTTGGTGGCGCAAAACCCGACCCAATTCTCCGACAAGTTGTCGTGGATTTGCAACGGGTGTCCGTAGCCCGATTCGCTCTTATCCGGATCTCCTCCTCGGGTCTCTCGCTCCTAGCTTAATGCCATTCTCACCGTCGCTCACTTTCTCTCCAAATGCTCCGATTTGTCGGACCCCCGGCCTAAATCAGTTGCACTCGGGTTCCTACGAGCTGTTCCAACTTCGTTTTGGCCGCAGTCGTATAGCACGAACTCGATCGGTAGCTTCTTTGCCGATTTCTTGAGATATGTGTCAGAGGCGGCGTGGGTTTGCTAATCGGTGGCTTGGGTTTGCTGATCGGTGGCTTGGGGTTGCTAATCAGCGTGTGGAGATCGACAAGTCAGCGTGGTGGGTTTTTTTTTTTTTTTAATTTCTCTTGGTGGTTTTTATGGTGGCCGTTTCTTGTGATTGTGGTTATTGGTGGTGATTTTTGGCAATTTTTTGTGTTTCTTTTCCTCTTGGTGGTTGTTTCTTGAGGTTGTTGTTGGTGGTGAGTTTGGTTATGGTGATGGTTGCTGGCCGGTGGCGTGGTGGTGGCAAGGTGGCTGGTTTCATGTGGTTGTTCTTGCTATGGTTTCTGGGCAAGGTGGCTGGTTTCATGTGGTTGTTCTTGCTTTGGTTTCTGGGTTTGGTGTTGGTGGCAATCGGCATGGATTGATGGTGGGTTTTTCTTCAATTTTTTGTTTTGGGATTGTTGTTGTGATTTACTGGGGTGGCTGGTGGTGTGGCAGTGATTTGGGTTTGTGTTGTGGGTGATTGTTGCTGGGTAGAGGATGGGTAAGTGATTGTTGCTGGGTGGAGGAGGTGGTTGGGGTTTGGGTTTGTTCACGGTGGAGAGAGAGAGACGGGGGAGGAAGGAAGAGAGAAAAAATTAAAGAGAGGAGATTTTTTTTTTTGTTATATATTTTAGTGGATAATATATATTATTTTAAGGCGAAACTACACTATTGGTCCCTGAAGTTCACTCTGTGTGCGCAATTGGTCCCTCAAGTTTAAAGCGAGCACAATTAGTCCCTTAAGTTTTAAAACTGAGTTGTGTTGGTCCTTTTACTAACTGTTGTTAACGGTGTTACTTACGTGACTAACGGAACAATGACTTGGCATTTTTTTTAATGATGTGGCATGTTTTTAATTAAAAAATTAGAAATTAAATTTACACGTGAGAAAAAAAAAATCACTAGTACCAAATTAAAAAATTTATTTTCTACCTGTTGTAAAAACCCACAACAAGAGAGGGTTATTAGGCAATTGGTGATTTTTTTTTACACAGCAGAGTACTCCTGAAAAAACAATACTACCCAAGTTGAAGAAAAAAAGTGTTTCCTTTCGAGAAGAAGTTGAAGAAAAAGATGCGACGAATTTGGACGCAATTAATGTGGTTTTGCCAAAGACTTACGTGGCGCCGCGGTCTTTGACGAGGGCTAAGAGTCCATGCACGCCATACCACAGAGCAGAGAATTGTAGCAAATGCTAGTTCGATAGGCTCAAGACTTCGTCATATTGGCTCAGTCAGATCAAATTGGCGGAGTCTATGGGCAAGCATTTTGTTTCGGCTGCTTTCTTTGGACTTGCCGTTGAATCCAAAGCTGAGGTTTGGTGTTTCACTTTTTCTTTTAAAATTTTGTTTTGTCTTTGCAAGCTTATGCTTTTTATAATTGTAGTTGCCAATTTTCCATGTTTCGTTGTAAGAAAACACTAACGATGATATGTAAGAAATTAAGAATGTTTAGGTAATCAACTGTCTAAAAAGTTCTGGAAATCTGGTTAACAAAAAATTAAAAATTAAAAAAATCACCGGTTGCTTGATAATCCTCTCTCATTGTGGGTTTTTACAACAGGCAGAAAATAAATTTTTTAATTTGGTACCGGTGATTTTTTTTCTTCTCACGTGTAAATTTAGTTTCTAATTTTTTAATTAAAAACATACCACATCAATAAAAAAAGAAAAAAAAAGAAAGCCAAGTCATTGTTCCGTTAGCCATGTAAGTAACACCGTTAACAACAGTGAGTAAAATGACCAACACAACTCAGTTTTAAAACTTAAGAGACTAATTGTGTTCGCTTCAAACTTGAGGGACCAATTGTGCACACAGGGAAAACTTCAGGGACCAATGGTGTAGTTCTGCCTTATTTTAATGAGTAGAAAAGGAAAATAAAAATTGGAATGTTGAGTGTGTTGTAAAATAGTATGGTATAATTGATAAAATAATTTTTTGAAATTGTAAAATAGGATGTGATACAATTTCCCGTGAATGCTCTAACTATAGCACATGAGGTGCCAATTGTCTCAACACCAATGGTGAGACTTTATAGAGGTGATGGACGGTTGGGCCATAAATAGGGGTTTCTAAAAAAAAATTAAGTACTGTTTTTTAAATTTTAACGAATTTGTAATCTTAAAATCTGACCTGTTTATTTATTCTTTTTAATTGTTGATATGGCACTACGTCACATCAATTTGTAAAAATCTTAACACTAATGTTCTCTCTAATGATATTTTTTAATTGATAATTCACTCTTATATGAATGCTCTATTTGTTTGTACAATTATAACACAACTGAAGTTCTTTTTTTGATGAACACAACTGAAGTTCATATTAAACTGAAAAATCGTTTGTTCTTGTTATATATGTTGCCCAATTGGTTTGGGTTCTACAAACAAATCAATAACATTGATTAAGAATACAAAAGTCATGGTACAAGTTTATTGTCATGATACAAGTTTATTTATATAGGGTAATTCGAGAAAGCTTTTTGGAACAAGTCACAATACATATTTTTTTATACATTAATAATTGAGATTGAAAAATTTGAACTGTATATGTTTTTGTTGAAAGTATTAGGAGATTTTTATTTTTATTTTTATAAAAAAAAAAAGTCAAGATGACCTTATTGAATGAAAAAAGAAGAAGGAATAATTAAATCAAATCACGGAGCACAAGGGACTTAATGTCGTCACTCGTCATCAGTAACTTCTTTTATCCAAGCAAGAAAATATTCACAGATTTTTTCATACAATTGAACAACAAAACTTTTAGCATGTTTCACATTTCATATAATATTAAAGTTTCAAGCAAAAGATGGAATATGAGTATATAGTTACAACCATGGTCAATTGAGATTAGAGTGGCTGGAGTCAGTCAAAGTGCCTAACCATGCTGGCGGCAACATTCCGGTTTGATCATGGACGGTCTTAAACAAGGGTGGTAACATTCGATAAACCCCAGCAACCTCCTTCATAGCCACATTGCCACCCACAGCTGATCCATCATCTATGGCCTCTCCACCAGTCCCATTTGTCCAAATGCTAATAGTAGGTTTTAGTCCTTGCACGGCCTCTGCATTTATCTTGGCAATTTCTTGAAACATCCCTTTGTTTATCATTAGGTAGTCCCTCAATGCTGTATAATTTCCACCCAATGCATCTAGTAGGGTGCGTAGATAGATGCCTTGGGCTTGTGCAAGTGTCACAAGCCCCTCAGCCTCCTTCTTCTTCGCGTACAATTCTCCATCTACAAGTTGTTGACGAGTATAATATGCTGCCTCAGCCATTGCTTTTTGTGCCTCTGCCGCTTTCTCCTTCTCATAGAGAACTGCTTCCGCATCCTTCTGTTTCTTATACAGCTCCCAATTTGCCTCTTGTACCTTTGTTTGAGAAAATGGAGTGAGGTAACCCAAATCACAATATATAATTTATTTATATTTTCTTCTTTTGGGGTTTTAGAAGTGTAAAGAAATAATTTAAGATTTCTGGGTTATTTATACAAGTGAAAATAACTCTACACCAATGACAATTTAAGATGGTTACCTTGTAATTAATGTTTTATATATATATATATATATATTTAAGATGGTATAAAGATAAGTTCTTTCTTTGAGTAATTCTTAGGTATTCTCAGAGTACAGAGAATGATACTCTCTCCTCTCACATTTATAGTGAGGTCCACTTATTAAATTCATGATGAGGTCTATCATGAATGTGAATTAAGATGGTCCACTCTTTATATACAAGTTTTAATTAAGATGGGTTATTTGTTTATTATATAAGTTTTAGAAGTAATTTAAGATGGTGTAGAGTTATCTTTTGGGTTAATATTTAATTTATTTCTGGAATTTTAAGGACGAAATTTTGTTTAAAACATTTTTTTTAATGATATATATCGCTAGCTACTCACATATTCTATGTACAAAGAAAATCTATAGACAATTTTTGTACCAAATATTTGATGTGATTAACTATTAGTAAAGAACTAATAATAGATTTATATAAAAGTAAAAAACAAATGCTTATAATCCATGACATCAAAATTGTTGTTGTAAAATAAAAATTATGGTCATAGAAGCACTCTACACAAAAACATACCTTGGTCTCATATTCAACACTAGCTTTGCTCAAAAACTCAGCCTTGAGCTTCTCCGTCCTGGTCAATGCATTCATCCTCTCTACCTCTCTCTGCAACTCAGCCTCCCTCAGCGCCACCGCCTTTGCTGCCTCCACCTCTGACACCTGTGCTTCCTTTGTCCACCCTGCTTTCTTCTTTGCCAAATCTGCGTTTGCCTCCGCCACCTCCGCCTCCCTCTCATTCTCATACACTTTCACTGCGGCCTTCACCTTTATCTCCTCCTTCTTCCCCTCTCCTTGTCTCTGCGTCGCTATAATCTTCGTCTCCGAATCTATCTTCGCCGCGTTCTGAAGCGTCTGTCCCTCTCTCAACTTCGATCCAATCTCTCCTTTCATCCTTGCTTCCGCCACATCAACCTTAGCTTGATTAGCCACTTCCATCTGAGTCTTCTGCCCTAAATAAGAGAAGTACTCATGTCCACGCACGTCCACTAACTGCTTCACATTCGCGTTGTATATCAACAATCCAAACTGGTTGAGTTCAAGTTGCACTTTTTCGAAAACCTCTTGTTTAAACTCTTTGGTTCCTTTGAATATCTCTTCCATGGTCATGGAAGCTGCAAGAACTCGAGTCTCCCCCTCGATGATGCCTTGGACTAGCTCTTTGACGTGGTGGGAGAGCTTGTCATGTGGGGAAATGAGCTTGGCATATTTGAGGAGACTTGGCTCGTCGTCCATGCGAGGACCGATGGTGAAAACTGCAGGAAGAAGAAAAGGGAGCTTCTCGGCACTCATGGCTTGTACTTCGAAGGTGTAGTTGACAGGAGAGACGTCGAAGACTGTGAAGGATTGGCCTGGGAGCACCCATCCTTTCTTAGTAAGCTTGATGTCTGTGATACCTACTCCGGTGATCACCAAGTATTCTGATGGGCTTGCAACTTTATACATGGTTTTTATGTTTCTTGTAAACCAGGGACACAGAATTCAGAAATGTGATGGTATAGTGTTCTCTTGGGTGGAGGGAGTTTAATATAGGGTATAGCCGTATAGAGTTATAGACTAATTATAGTGCGTAAAACATATTCCTAGTTTCATACTAATTAAATAATTAAATAAAATTTTTTTTTTAAAAAGGTGAGAATTTGATCCTTATTACATTCTATGCTTATCTGAAAAGTTCTTTGAAGCTCCACGATTAGACTATACTATTTAGGTTAGACTATTGCTATTTTTTTTTCTTAGTTAATTCTTATCATCATTAATATTTGTGGGGTCATCGATAGTACATGTAAAAATGTGTTTTCCTATTGTATTTTATCTATGAAGAAAGTATGGTTACAAATTTAATTGTAGTTAATAGCTAAAAACATTAATATAATTATATATTTTAAAATTTTAATCATTGAATTATATATTCTTTATCTAGTTAACATGCATGTCAAATACTCAAATTTTATGTCAATCCGATATTATTTATTATTTGAGTTATAAACTTATTTTTTATACATAATTTTATATTACAAAAGCTTAAAATTTAAATATATAATTAATAACATAACTATTAACTTTTGATCGTTTGGAAATTTTGCTATAATAATATGAAGGATATGAGAAGAAAATACTATTAAATGGTAAATTTGTAAAAATTTATATCCAATAAAAAGAAATTAAGTGAAGTTATAAGCAAACTCGTTAACAAATAACTATATGTCACTATTATCAATAAAAGAACACAATATATTTGTTTTTGTTTTTAATATCTAAGCTTTGACTTTAACTTTCTCAAAAAAAAAGTTTTGACTTTAACGAAACAGTTAGAGGATTTTTTTTTTTTTTTTTTTTTTTTCGAGAAACAAACACACATACACAAGGGAGAGGGAAAAGAGTTTTAACACAAAAGCACACCACAACTCCACTCAAAAGTCATGGTAACTTTTAAGGGAGGGTGGGGCAAGTTATACTACACACAACACACTCTTTTAAGTAATGTGAGACAATTACCTATTCTTTTTTTTGTCATTAAAGTTTCAATAAAAAAGGTTTTCTAGGATTGCATGTGTAATTTTTTTTTTTTAATAAAAAGTAAGTTGTTACATTGTTAAAAAATATCACGTCATTAATATGTTGGACCCATAGATAAGAAAACTAATAGAAGTAGAAGGAGAGGTTAATACTTAGTAGAGCTCATTTTTGAAAATTTATAGATTAAAATTTAGAACTTCAGTGATTAAAATCATCTAATATGTAAACTTTAGGAATCAACAATGTTTTTTGATCCTATAATATATTTTATATGAAAAATTGTAGAACTTGCAGTGGTAAAAACCATGTTTGCTTATTATAAAAATAAGGATGATATAAGAAATTAAAAAATTAATTTTTGTGCAGCAAGACCTATTATTGAGGACACAAAAGCTTTAGCAACTCAACTTTTTCGAAAGTATGATTGAATTATTCAAAGCCAAAAACCACACATCTTTGATCGCTGTCCCCAAAAAAAAAAAAAAAACTATACCATTTGACAACCAATTTCCACTTAGTTTATGCGTTGCAGTTCTTTCTGCCCTCTCACAAATAAACAGAAAAAAAAAAAAAAAAAAAATCTATATATATATATATATATATATGTATATATATTCGATCACATTGGAGCCCAGTCTAGAATGAGTTACAACTCTTGTCCGATCGACTGTGAGTGATTTACCTTTGGCAAATAAAACGTATAATTGCAAATTGGTTTATTAAAAATATTCCTAAGCATGTTTTTCTATGTTGGTTGGCTGTTTAGAATAAGTTTGACTACCAAATATAGGTCAGATGCTTAGGGTTTCAAAGGGGATGTGATGTGTGTGTTCAATAGGAGTAAAATTGAAGCTTCGGACCCTTCTCTTTTTTTCTGTTTCTTTACCAAAAAAAGTTTGGAAAGTTGTTTTAAGCGTCGACTAATGAGGAAATAAATTGGTGACTGGTGTTTAGAGCTAGACTGGGCTGTAATAAGGAAGTCAAATGGCAAAAAGCTTCAGCAAACAATATGCAAGGTGGCTTGAAGTGCTGTTTGGCTTCATAAGAATGCTAGGATTCACAATTTGGAAGAGCTCGGTTAGAAGTTGATTTCATGCATAGCGTTGTTGTTGATGTTTGATATAGGCTTACTTGGAGTAAGAATGTTAAAGATTCCATTTAGAGCACTTGTACCAGTCAGTGCAAAATAGAAAAAGTGTTTAATTTTATATATTTTTGCTCAAAAACTATCCACATCAATCTATCTATAACATTGTGCATATACAAAATTGCTTCAATAACCGTGTGTATTTATATGGTTACTGTAACTTTCTATTTGATTATTTTAAAAAAAAAATCTCTCTCCTCTCTCACCTTGTCAGACTCTCTCTTTATCTCTCTCACCCTCTTTTCAATGTCTAGAAGAAGGAGAAAGACCACCCAAAATCAACATCCACCCACCACCACCACCACCACAACCCATTAAAACATCAACATAAACTGAAATCAATGAAAACCAAACTAAAATCAGCTCAAACTCATCACAAACCCAACTCAAAATCAACACAAAACAAAATCAACTCAAAATAAAACGCAACAGATATAAAACCCATTTGGAAAAACCCAAATCAACCCAAAACCCAAGCCATCATTGCCATGGAGTGCTTGCCACAACCGTGAGAGAGAGAGAGAGAGAGAGAGAGAGAGAGAGAGAGAGAGAGAGAGTTTTGAGACATGGAGGCTTGGGTGGAGAGGGAATTTTTTTAAACAAAAATTTGAAGAGATCATACCACTACAAGAAAAAACCTCTTTTGCAACAAAATATTTTGTTGCAATAAACTCAAAATTGTTGTAAAAAACACCTATTGCAATGAAAAAAATTTCGTTGTCCACCATTGCAATAAACTCTATGGTAATAGGGTCCGTTTGGATATAACTTATTTTGCTGAAATTGAAAACTGAAAACACTGTAGCAAAATAATTTTTAAATATGTGAATAGTGCGTGGGACCTATTTTTAATGAAAAAGTTGCTGAAAAGTGAAATTTGTGAGTCCCATGAACAGTGCACAGGTGTACTGTTCACGGGAGAATTGGTCAACAACTGTGGTTGAAAAAAAAAAAAAAAAAAAAAAAAGAGAAAAAAAAGAAGAAAGAAAGCTGAAAACGCGCTAGAGCTAAAAACGTGGACGTGGACGTGTATCCAAACGGATACATAGGCTATCACAACAAAAATTTTGTTGCAATATTGTTTTGTTGCAATAAAATATTTTTATTATAATTGAAAAATATTTATTGCAATGAAATATATTGTCTATAACTTATTGCAACAATTTGTTTGTTGTAATAAATATGGAATATGGAAAGTCTGTCGGATCTTCGTTTGCATAAAAGAGTTGCCTTTCTCTACCATTCACCTTAAAAGTCTCCTAAGAGTGTGTTTTAGTGGATGTCAATGGCCATCATCTTCATTTGATTATATGCCAACAAGTCAAGATCTTGTGGGCGCGTTATTGCGTCTCTTATCATGTTCACATATAAAAGATTTGGATCTTAGGGACTGCCATCTTTCAGCAATTCCCCATGATATTGGCTACCTGTCCCTTTTAAATGTGCTACGTCTAAGTGTAAATGATTTTGTTTCCCTTCCTGAAAGCATCTCTCATCCCTTTTTAGACTTAGATTGCTCGACTTGGATGGTTGCAAGAGGCGTATGTCATTACCAAATTTTTCGTTAGAAGTTAAGCATATAAGTGTAAGCAATTGTACCTCACTGAAGAGATTGCCAAAACCACAAAATGATTCCTGCAAGTCATGTCATTTTAATTTATGTTTCGAGTGTATCAACTACTTCAAATTGGCTGACAATATTGAAAGCGGCAGTAACATACTTTAGGTATCTCCCTCTCTATTTTCTAAATATCTATCTTTGCCCGTCTGTCTGTGTTGGGTTTTTTTTTTCCTCCTCAACGTCGTTCTTTGAATATTTCAAGGACAAAGTGGTAAACTACTAGGGAGATTACCTTGTATTATTCCTAGAAGTGAAATTTCAACATGGTTTAAAGAAGTGAACATATGCAAAGAGTCTTATAGCTCCTCACTAGTAACTCGGGAAACTAATTGCAACAAAATTTTTTGTTGCAATAAATTACTGCAGCAAATTTGTTTGTTGCAAGGTTACTGTAACAAATTTGCCCCCGCCATGTCTCCAAACATCTACCAAATAATTTAAGATTTCTTGAATGGAGTGATTATCCTTGAAAGTCGTTGCCTTGTTTCCAACCAAATGAGCTTATTCAACTTCGTTTGCAATGGAGCAAAATTGAACTACTTTGAGAAGGAACGAAGGCCTTAGGGTTCCAAAGTGGCCCTTTTTGTTTAAGATTGGGCATCTTCAAAAAGGCATTAGGGTTCCTAAGTGGTCCTTTTTATTTTTTTTGACAATGTAAAACCTTGCCTAGATAGAGTCCTTTGGACCCATCCCCGAAGAGTAACCAATAGAGCTAACCCTCGCCAAGATAAATAACTTAGGACCCACCCTTGAAGTGTAACCAATAGAGCTAACCCTTGCCGCCTCCAACATGCCTCTTTTTCTTCATGATAAATACTTGTATCCTTGGCTCCCCTAATATCTATGGTTTGAACTGCTTCTGTTCCCTGATAATAAAAACTGGAATTGGTGAACTGCAAAATATATTAATAATATAACTATTCATATATTTAACTTTGGTGAATAAAAAGAAATATAATGAGCTCAAGTAAATAACCTCTTACCGTATTGTTTTTCAACACATGATCAATGTCCGTATAAAGCCACAATTTGCTACGCTTCCCAGACTCATCATGATACTTTTTACAAATTGAGTTCCTACCCATTTCTCCTAGTTTCTTGACCAAATGGAAACTTCTCCAGTCATGTTTAGCATTTTGGGAAGCTAGCCATGCTGACATTATGCAACCAAAAGTTAAATGTGAATCGAGCCAACTCTAAAAACCCTAAATGGTAACGTCAGAAAATTTTAGCCACATACAACAAGAACTTAAAGTCTCCATTTGGGTGAAAACTCTGGACACTTGACCTTCTCCATGAGTACTAAGTCATGCAAGCATCTCCAACATACATAGCACGACTTATGGGCTTAAGCTATGCGAACAACACTAACCAAACCACACTCCCTCAAATCCTTTAAGGTGCATGGGCTTGGGTCATACAAAAGAGAATAAAATGAAATTAAATACATGAATTGGGCTCAAGAATAAATCGGGCTTAGCTTGTATTAGGCTTGTAGGATTTTCACAAAAATAAATATTAACAGTATGTTTTAGAGGATATTCATACTTGCTTGTAATGTTATGAATTTTATATAATACTTTATATCTAATCATTTTAAATGGATTTAGTAATATTGCTCATAAATAGTAATAATAATAACTATAAAAATCTCATAGTTTGTTGGCACCTCCCTCCTATAAAGGGAACACTCAGGTTCGATTCTTAAGGGTTAGATCAATATGTCTCTCCATTAAAAATTGAAATTGACAAGTTGTGAATGAAAAAAAAAAATGACTTCATTAATAAACTTATGTGAACATTAGTATGTGCATCTGTTTGAAGTTATTTATTTTCATTAGCTTATTTATAAAATAAATAGGGTAAAAACCTAAAAATATTCATCACATACCTAAATATCTATCCAAATAATAAGCCTATAGACACTATCTTACAACTAGTTGAAGTAACAAGTTCGAATTGGTGGCAATAAAAAGAAAAAATCAATTTGAACTCATGTGAAAGTATTGTTAGATTAATTTCATTAGTGTGTATTTAAGATAGCTTATTTTCATTAGCTTATTCACAAAATTGAAAATGATGTAATTAGATCTTCAAGTGTTTGAGATGCTTATTTTCATTAACCTTTTTTTTTTTAACAAAATGAACTTGGTAAAACTATAACTGAACCTTAGAAAGTACTTTAAAAAGTTATACATAACTTGACTTTATTTATATAAAAAAAAGAACTTATATACTAAACGGTCCAAACCAAAGAAGTTGGAAAAGTGTGTCAATTGACTTGTTCATTCAATTTTAGGATTAATCCTATGTAATTTAGGATGCCAACCTATCCCACTTCAAAAATTTGTTAATTTTGACACCAAATAATAGAGAAAAGCATCTCAAAATTAGTTTTAATTAGAAAAGTTTAGTAAATGAGCAATAATTTAAAGTGAATATAAAACAATGAGCCAGTATTGGATTTTTTTTCTTCCACGACACTTTATAGCATTTTTCTATAAAAAGTGAAGGGATGTTACATAAAAAGGTTATATAGCACTGGCATCTGCACACATCAAAGCTTTTACAATTTGCCCACAAAATTTTCAAAACACGGACATAATAATTTTCAGAACACGGACGAAACAGGAAGTCAAGAACAAGTTAATCCTATACTACTTAATGCCATACTCAAGGCTGTCAAGATTGGGATCTTACGTAGAGTCATAAGAGCAAACCACCTATTTTCAGATTTAAAGAAAAAAACAAATTTGTAATGATTTTGTATGTTGATTAATCACAAAAATTATGAATTCATCTATTAAAAAACAAAGATTTGCATCAATATAATTTAATTTTTATGCCATACATCGCTACATCTATACTAATAAAACAAATATAATAATGTTTTAACACAATATATCCAAAAAGTTTATCAATTGTGGTTTTCTTTTGATATTTTTGGTTGATATAGGGCTAAATTTGGGACTTCAATACTCTTGAGCCACTAGTAATCTATTGGACTCATGGGTTTAGTTGGACTTTAAGAAGCCGAATAAAAATTTATGTTTTAGTGGGATCAGTAAGATCCTATACAATTGTGGTTTTCTTTTGAGAATTTTGGTTAATATAGGGGTAAATTTGGGACTTCAATACTCTCTGAGCCACTAGTAATCTGTTGGACGCATGAGTTTAGTTGGGCTTAAAGAAGCCCAACCAAAATTTATGTTTTAGCAGGATCAATAAGATCCTATATGATCCTATTCGTGCGTGCAATTAGGGATGTTTGCAGTGCGGTGTGATTTTAGGCTATTTTTATCACCGTAAACACTTTACGGTGCGATTTAACCAAAACCATAACTATACCGCATATGTGCGGTGCAGTTTAAAGTTTAGCCAAATTATAACTGCACCGCACCTCATTTTTGCAATCAAATATGTAGTGCAGGTATAAAATATGATTTAAAGCTGGGATACTTTTCAAATTTTAGACTTTTCTGGTCAGCCCAAACTAATTTTTCCCTTTGCTTTAGGCTAAGTTTTAAATTATTGAACTAATTTTTCTTTATTTTGAACTGGTTTTCCTAATCAACACTTGCTTATTTATATATATATTGAAAACTAAGATTATTAAACTTTTAATAATATATTTTATATTAAAAAAATAAATATATTAATACATAGAGAGAGTGTAGGGTAGTTTGACAACTATGGCCACACTTGCCAGTTCCCACCCAGAAACAACACAGCTATTGAGGGGGAAATAATTCACCCCAACCATTTATAATATTTCTAGTTGCAATGATGTTATGGTGTCATTATTCCCATCACGTGAAATCAAATTTCAAATCGTACAAGATTAGAGGACATGCCCACTTATAATCCAACAAGGGTTTGGTAAACCCATAATTTAAAACAAATCATTTCCCGAATCAAAGAAGATTAGAGGACATGCCACTTATAATCCAACAAGGGTTTGGTAAACCCATAATTTAAAACAAATCATTTCCCGATTCAAAGATAAGTACCAAGCCCTGGCAAGCTTCTTTTAGGTAGTGGTAACTTGATTTAGAACTATAGCACAAGGTCATTAAAACTCAAGTCTCAACCACATTCACAAGGTTCTTGGCAAAACACAACCATATTTCGAAACAATTTAAAAAGGATCCCATACTCAAAATGACTAGCATGGCAAAATTCAGGAACTCCAATACAAAGATTTAATATGTTAATGACAAAAACAAACGGACAAAAAAGTCTCATCTGGACTCGGCTTAAACTAACATCATCTCATTCAAATGTAATACTACTGAGAATCGTTACACACTGAAGCTCACATTCCTGTAAACGCCTTCTTACCAGCTCCTCCTGAAGACCCAGCTGAAGTCACCTTCAAAACATTAAACCTTACCGTCTTTGACAATGGCCTGCAAAAGACAATATATTACACATTTGGGTTTTTGAAATTAATACTAATAACCAAAAAAGATACTTGTTTCATCAATTTACAAGCAAAAATGATCATAGAAGGAACTTAGATTTAAATATAACCTGCACTGGCCAATGGTGACGTGGTCTCCCTCTTTCGCACGAAAGCATGGGGATATGTGTGCTGGGATGTTTGAGTGCCTCTTCTCGTATCTAAGAGTTACAAAAAGGTTAATTTTCTCATCCAATAAAATGAGAAGGAATAACTATTATTGTTTTTATGGATGAGCAGTTCTTGCCTTTGATATTTCTTAACAAAATGAAGGTAATCACGACGAACAATGATGGTCCTGATCATCTTGGCACTGTGGCAAGTACCAGAAATCTGACGACCCCTGATGGAAACATTTCCAGTAAACGGGCATTTCTTATCAATGTATGTCCCTGAAAAGTCAAAACAGCACATCTTGTTACTTGATATTAAAAATTGAATAGCATAAAAAAGAAAAAGAAAAAGAAAATGCGACCTAATCATACAAAATATATAGCAAAATACACGTTAATCTGCAGTTCAAGTATCAAAAATGTTGGAATAACATTAAAAATAGTGACATAATCATACAAAACATGGCAAACACACCCTAATCTGCAATCACCTATGAAATTAAATTTTCTAATAGTCACTATATTGAACCAATTCATGATCAGATCTAGGAATGCTACTTTACAATCGTTCAGATATGCAATTGTAAAGAGTTGAAAATAAGATTTACATGCAGCAAGTGGGTAAAGACCCGTCCATCACTTACTCTTGTGAGAGGTGGAAGTGTCATTTGAACTAGTGCTCATTTGCATGTTCAACTGAAAAATCTAACAGGAATATTATTATTAACAGACCATCTTCCAGCTATGCCCCCACACCCCTTTTAATTACTCCAAAAACAAATTAAAACAAAGCTAGGCACAACATTATAGTTACAACAAGCATATATTTTATAACTAACAGACAACCATGGTGTCAAAACATCTTATTCTATGTGATTTTGAGCACCATAATAAGTATTACACTGGATGTATAATAGATTGAGCTGCATGGATCAATGTCTTGGTTAAATTCCATCCACGATTCCACATGCATGATATACCACCAACTTAAAGTTAAAATTCCAAAAAGATCAAAATTACAAGATTGAACTGGCAATGCACCATAAGTCGCAGAAAAGAGGAAGTATTCATGCAAGACACAAAAGGATAGAATCAGCAGTAGTATTTCCCCCCCAAAAAAGGTTTTTGTTAGGTAAGTTACTTTGGCACTTGGTAGAACTTCAACCCATGAGCTCACCCTCCACCTTACTTTCATAAGGGGAAGATGTGCATGGCTTCCAAACACAAAAAAGATACAAGACCAAACAGGCCATGCACCACGGAAATCACATAAACAAAAATAAGGACTCTAAGCAACACATGATAGGCGTTGAAGCTAATTTTTTTTTTAAACAACTATCACTTGCTTTGCTTTTTACATAGTTCATTACGCACTAACTACTCCCATGAGCAAATAATTTCATAGTTACAAACCATGAGCAAATGATTTAATAGTTACAAAGGGGGAGGGGGTTAAAACCCTGTCAGTGTATGTTAGAAACACCAGGAGATGCCAGTTAAGCTACAAGACTCTTAGCAAATGAAACGCGCATATAATCAAATGCGCAGACTCCCAAGTCCCATAAGCAAATAATTAACATTGCAAACACGCAATAACCACATACAAATCCAACAAATATGTTCATTCCTATAATTACAAAAACGAGACAAGATCGACCAACAAAACAGCCTACACATTGATTAAACACACTAAACATAAACAGCACGAATAAAATCATTGAAAACTAATACACACCAATAAAATCAACTAACACATTAATCATATTATCAAAGAATAAAACACATCTTTAGGTTCAATAAATACCATCAATAGCCTCTCTGGGAGTTTTGATGCCCAACCCAACATTCTTCCAGTATCTATTCCCACCTTTTCCAGGCCTCTTCCCTTTACCAGTCTTCTTCGCGCTGTACAATTTTTCATCAAATTTTCTTATCAAAGTCTGCTTTGATTAAAACTTCAATTTTCATTTCCAGCAATTTTAAACAAATCTCATTCAAAAACTTCTTGGATTACTTAAATTCATTTCATTTTCTTTTCAGATCAAATTGGATATAGCTATGATGGAACGGAAATGTGAAAATCTTACCAGAGGAAAACCTTGGGCTGCTTCAAGAAAGCCTTCTCCGTCTGCAATGTTCATAAATGGTGAGTTTAGAAGCGTATTGAATAGACATGGAATAAGAGAGAAAGAGAGAGAGAGATTGGGTAGAACCTGTTCCGCCATGGCTAGGGTTCGTGTAGACTTATAGAAGCTGAAGACGCAGAGGAGGCGAAGATGCAAAACCCTAATCGGAGCAGAGAGTGAGGGTAGAGAAGCTTATAAATGGAGCCCTAGATGCACGAAATGACCATATTACCCTCTATCTAAATGGGCCCAATCGGCCTTGTTTTTTGATTAAAAAAAATGCGGGCCTTATTATCAGTAGTCTTGGATCTTCATTGGGCTGACGGTGGCCCATATTTGGATCCTCTATTGCACAAGAAAAGTGATCTAGTGGTAGAAAACTCTATTGAGTTGCTTAATTTGGATAAGTTTTGACTCAACTCAATTAAACATTTGGTTTAAATGGGTAAATACTTTTTGGGTAATCTAATTAAATGAGTCTTAATGGGTAAATTCATTGGGTACCCTTTTTTTTTCTTTTTTTTTAAGCTCTTCTAAAAAAAGTTTAAAATGTTTATAAGAAAAAAAAAAAAATTTCTAGCCCTTAGTCCCTAAACACACACAGCTGTCAATCTCTTTACCCTCCATTTCTAAGAGAATTTAATAAGCCAGCGACTTTGGGAGTTGTGAATTTGAATAATAGCAAGTCCTATTATTGTTTGGGTGCTTCCATACCACAACACAATGCATGAGAAAAGCCTCTTGTGGTAATAGAACAACACAACAGCTCAAGGCAAAGCACAATATATTGAGGTAGTAATTATTATGCCCATTCATTACAGCCAAAACAACATTGTTAACATTAGACAAACAAATTAAACACACAACCAAAAACCAATGAACTTGTGATAAAAAAAACCCCCACATACCAAAACAACAATAAATCAACAAAAACCCCCAACTTATTTTTATAATTAGCAATCCTAACATCACTTCAAAGTTTTTCTTTCATATTTTCACAAACATCTTTTTTACATTTCAAAAACAACATTAAAGTACAATAAAACAATAAATCGGCCACAACGGGAAGCATTGTTGGTGGTGTGGTGTAGGGCTTGGTGGCTACTGCAGCCACGGGTGACCCACAGAAAGGTATGGTAGAAGAAATATAGGTTTTGAAATTTGGAGAATGTTGAGAGAAGAGAAAAGGCAAACGAGAGAGAGAGAGAGAGAGAGAGAGAGAGAGAGAGAGAGAGAGAGGTCCCAAAATTTGAATAAGCTTTCATCGTTTCACTAGTTAATAGACGTTAGGATCTACAATGGTTATTGGTAGGTGAGCTAATGTAATCCATTGGTTGGGACTACAAGGCTAGCTTGCTGTCCTTGTAGTTTAGGACTACTTAATAATTTTCCATGGCTAGGGGAGGTTCAAGGCCTACACCACTTAGGCATATGCCTAAGGCTCTCCAATAATAAAAGGCTCCAAATTGTATAGATGAATAATTGGTTTCACCAAAAAAAAAAAAAAAAAAAAGGTATAAGTGTGTAGTGTGCTCTCTTCCCATAAAATTTTTAGTCAATAGAAATCTAGCATAATTTTAAGTTCAAGTTATTTAAATGAAATATGTACACACACATGAGTGTGTCAAATCATCATTGACAACCAATTTCCTCTAATAGTTTTAGGATTCAATTTTTGTAAGTCAATATCCCTCATAGTAAATTTGTAATATCATCATCTCAATCTCTCATTCCACACACCAAAAAAATCTTTCACTTTCTCAACACCAAAATCAAATTTTAATGTTTCTTCACCATGCATCACCTAGCCCAAGGTGAAATGATAATTGTTAGAAATATTGAATGAATAGTATTGTATTTCTCAAGTAATAAAATATACATGAATGCTTTTATATATGAGGCAGAGTGTGTAGTATAAGTACGTGTGCTCTACAAGTAAACAAGGTGGGCCTAAAGCCCACAACCTATTATACGTTAACAGCCCCCCTCAAACTTAAGGTAGGTGTGAGACCAACTTGAGGTTGTCAACCAAAGCACGAAGGCGTCCCTTAGGATGTGACTTGGTGAAGATATCCGCAAGTTGATCTTTAGAGGAGACCAAGAACAGCTTGAGAGCACCATGGACAAGATGATAGCGGATAAAATGACAATCGATCTCGATGTGTTTAGTCTGCTCATGGAAGACATCATTATAAGCAATATGAATGGCACTCTGGTTGTCACAATAAAGAGGAGTAGCAGAGGATGTGGACACACGTAAGTCCTTAAGAAGCCATTGTAGCTAAAGGAGCTCAGATGTGGTATCAGCGAAGGTACGATATTTTGCTTCAATACTGGAGCAGGTCATAAGGGTTTGTTTCTTGCTTCACCAAGAAATTAACCAGTGGTGGATCTGCGATAAATGGGATTTCTTGCCTAATTAGCATCAGAGAATGCATGGAGAACAAGAGGAGATTGAGTAGAGTAGAAAAGGCCACGAAAAAGAGTGTCCTTTAGGTATCAAAGAATGCAATAACAGCAGCATAGTGAGTAGATCGTGGAATAGACAAATACTGGCTCACCTGGTGAACACCATAGGAAATTTCTAGACGAGTGACAGTGAGATAAACTAGGCTGCCAACCAATTGTCTGTAAAGAGAGGGATTAGATAATGGTTTCCCCCTAGAGGGAGTCAAATGCGCATTAAGTTCAACTGAAGTGTCAACAATCTTGCTATCAGTGAGTCCAGCTCGAGACAAAAGTTCAAAAGCATACTTGGCTTGAGTAATATAAAGACCATCTGTGGAATGAGTGATTTCAAGACCCAAGAAGTAGCTAAGATGTCCAAGATCTTTCATCTCAAACTGCTGACTGAAAAAATCCTTGAGTTCTTGAATGCCACTGAGGTCATCACCAGTTATGATCATGTCATCCACATAGAGGAGAAGCAAAATGGTGCCTTTGTCAGTACGACGAAGAAATAAGGCAAAATCATAAGGACTGGCAGTGTAACCTAAACGAAAGATAGTGGAGCTGAACTTGGCAAACCAAGCTCTTAGAGCTTGTTTAAGGCCATAAAGTGCATGTCGAAGGCTACAAACTTTGTTTGATTCAACAGAGAGACCAGGAGGAGGTTGCATATAAATTTCTTCACTTAAATCCCCATTAAGGAAGACATTTTTGATATCCATCTGAAAGAGGTCCCATTTATTGGCAACCGTAACAACTAAGAGGGCACGAATAGATGAGATAGAAGCAATCGGAGCAAAGCTCTCTTCACAATTAATCCTATACTCCTGTGTAAAACCCTTGAAACAAGATGAGCCTTATAGTGCTCAATGCACCCATCAAAGCGAGTCTTGATCTTGTAGATCCACTTATAACCAACCACAGACTATCCAGGAGGGAGAGTAATCAAATCCCAAGTATGGTTTTTGGATAATGCATCAAGTTCCTCTTTCATTGCAATATGCCATAAAGGGTCAATGGAGGCCTCACAATAGGTGTGAGGCTCGTGTAGTGTAGCAAGGGCAGTGTAACAATGATTGTCAAGTAAATGTGTAGGAATGGATCTTACTCGTGTTGAGTAACGAGGTGGAATGTCTTGTGGAAGATCTTCAGGTGGAGCAGGAGCAAGAAACCCAAGCTCAAAGTGGGGTAGCTCGTCATCGACCTGTTTATTTGAGGGTGATCCAGGAGAAGCATAAAAAATATCTGGTGGTTGGATAAGTCTAAAAGAGGATCAAGAGTATTTATAGAAGGAAGATGTGACTCGTCTGGAAAGATTTCTAAAATAGAGGAGGTAGTCAGGGAAGAACGGAAGTGAGAGAGTTCAACAAAAAAGTGGTGTTCCCAAAAGACAACATTTTGGGAAACATGAAGACGATGAGAGACAGGATTATAACATCGATACCCCTTTTGAGTTTCGCCATAGCCAAGGAAATAACAAAGTTTGGATCAAGACTCAAGTTTGTTGTGCTCATAAGGCTGAAGAAGAACGAAACAAGCAGAATCGAAGAAGCGTAGGTGATGATAGTCAGGGAGTGACCCAAAAAGACATTCATATGGAGTTTGATTATGGACAACAGTGCTTGGAATGCGATTAATAGCATGAACAACATGAAGAACAGCTTCACCCAAAAATGGGGCAGAAACTTTGGCAGAGAGAAGAAAAGCACGAACAGTGTCAAGAATATGACGAAATTTTTGTTTGGCTCGACCATTTTGCTGAGAGGTACCTGGACAAGTTAGGTGATGTATAGTGCCATAGGAATGTAACAGATTTTGAAAAGCATATTGAGTATATTCAAGAGTATTATCAGATCGAAAAATTTTGATGCATTTGGAAAATTGTGTTTTAGCCATTTTTGCAAAGTTACTATAGATTGGTAATAAATCAGAATGAGATTTCATAGGAAAAATCCAACTATAATGAGAATAATCATCAATAAAGACAACAAAATATCGAGATCCACCAATACTAGTAACAAGAAAAGGTCCCCAAACATTAGAATAAATTAACTTAAAAATACTATTAGAGATAGATTCACTATTATTGAAAGGCAAAGCTGTCTGTTTTCCTAATTGATATGAAGTACAATCAAAATTGTCTTTGGACACAGAACCTAATAGACCCCTAGAAGCTAACTATTGTACCCGAGAAGAGGGTGCATGACCAAGATGAGAATGCCAAAGTGCGAGAGAAAGTAAGGAAGAAATCGCAGTAGCTGTAGCAACAACAGAAACATGAGCAACTAGTGGAAGATAAAGCTTGTCCACGGGAAACATACGCCCAACTCTAGGACCGGTCCCAAGCTCCTGCCCCATCCTCAGATCTTGCACAGTACACCCAAAATAGTAAAAAATAAGGTGATAACCTAGTTCAGCTAATTGTCTCATAGAGTATAAATTATAGGATAGGTTAGGTACATGGAAGCCCCCAATAACTGAGAGGTTAGAGGTCGAAACAAAACCTAGACTATTGCTATGCATGGTGGAACCATCAGCTATATGAATATTAAGAGGATGTGGTACAGGTTCAAGTTTGGAGAATAAGAACAAGTGAGGTGTCATATGATTGCAATAGGCAGAATCAAAAAGCCAAGAGTGAGACTTACTAGGTAAAATTGAGAGAGCAGTGGAAAGAGATGCATTACCAGCCATACGAATAGCCTGAACTATGATGTCCTATAGTTCAATGGAGGAGAGGTTGATAGTGGATCTAGGAGACTAGGACTCGGTTGAGACAGAAGACATTGGCGGAGTAGACTCAGTATTAGCAACAACAGCAGTAGATTTGTTGCGACGGTAACAAGTCTCAATAGTATGGCTAAGACGCTTGCAATAGTTGCAGAACTTTTTGTTGGACTGCTTGCGATGATTGCCAGAGCCAGAGGCCTCAATCCCTAATTGCGAAGGTTGCTTTGTGGGGGGGGGGGGGGGAGCAGTAGCCAGAACATTAAGCTTATTCTGGGCTTGAAGGGTTGCAAGATGAGCTTCTTCTCCAACCAACTCATTTACAATAGTATCAAGAAAGGGAGGAGGACTGCAATTAATAAGCTGACCTCGGATGGGCTCATAGTCATTGTTAAGTGACATCAAGAATTTATAGAGACGAAATTCATCTCGAATAGTAGCATATTGTTGAGCATCCTTCGAGCATGCCCAAGTTGGATCAGAAAGGTCAATTTGGTCCCAAATGAAGTGAAGCTGATCATAGTAGTCATTGATAGATTGCCTTGGTTCTTGCCTGAGCTGATGCAACTCAACTACTAATTGATATTTCATGGATCTATGAGAAGTAAGGGTGTTCACCAAACCGCACAAACTGCAAAAATGCACCAAAATCATTCGCAAAATAGTATAACCGCACCGCATGATGTAGTGCGGTTTGCAGTTTTATAAAAAGAAAACCGCACAAACCGTATCGCGCTGCACTCTCTATATATTAATATATTTATTTATTTTTAATATTAAATATATTATTAATAGTTTAATAACCCTAGTTTTCAAAAAAAAAAAAAGTTTGATAACCCTAGTAAATGTTGATTAGGAAAGCCAGCCCAAAATAAAGAAAAACGGCCAAAATTGGGTTTTACCCTTTTCAACCAAACTTTCCAGCAAATTGCTCCTGTTCTGAAATTATTTAGGAATATGCCCATGTTTTGAAACTCGATTATTTAAAAATCGAATTTCAATGAAAAACTCGATTCGCCCAAAATCGAGTTACTTGTAAAAACTTACATGGAACTCGAGTTCCGTTCAAGGAACTCGAGTTCCATGTAAGTTTTTGCAAGTTTTTGCCTATAACTCGATTTTGGGCGAATTGAGTTTTTCATTGAAACTCGATTTTTAGAAAATCGAGTTTAAAATAAGGGCATATCTCTAAATAGTTTCAGAACAGGGGCATTTTGCTACTTGTTTTGAACGAAATGGGTATTTTGCCATTTTGGCCAAAGAAAAACTAGTTCAATAGTTTAAAACTTGGCCTAAAACAAAGGAAAAAAAATAGTTTTGTGCTGGGTAGGAAAAGCCCAAAATTTGAAAAATATACCGACTTCAAACTGCATCTTATATACCGCACCGCACATGTGACAACAAAAATGAGATGCGATGCGGTTATGGTTTTGGTTAAACTATAAACCGCACCACACCGCACATGAGACCGCAAAAATAAGGTGTAGTGCTAAAAATGGCCCAAAATCGCACCGCACCGCACTGCGAACACCCCTAGTGAGAAGTGGAGTATCTTTTGGCCAACATATCTCATGTAGATTTTGCATCATCAAAGTTGCTCAACAGATTAGAGATGGAGGAAATGGAGGTGTTCCGGATCCAAGTGAGGATTATGTGGTTGTGACTATCCCATTCAACCATGCGACTGATGAAGGTAGTTTCTTCTTCAGTTGCCTTCTTGACAAGAATAGTAATTATACCAGCACAATATTGCCAGAGCATGCGACCCTTAAGAAAACTGCACATAACTTGAGACCAAGATAAGTAATTCTTATTCACCTCCAATATAGCATTGATGGGGCGAGGAAGAAAAATATCATTTTTATCCATTTAGAGGCAAAATATGCAAAAATAGACTGTAAAAATGAAATCTACGAGAAAAACTGGGTAAGGAGCACCTGGACAGCAAAAAGTCAACGGTCAAAGTCAACTGGCGACGGTAAAAGTCAACACTAGCGGCAATTAAATTCAACTGGCAACAGTCAACGGTCAATGGTCAACTGTTGACGTGGCGGCTGACGTAGGCAGATGACACGATGATGATGTCAACTAGGGTTGACGTGGTAGTGATGACGCCATGGATGACATCAGTAGGGACCAAAGGTTGGCGCATAAGGCGCGTGACTGAGGTGCAGCTATTTTGGGTGGTGCGTGAGGGTGCTTGCGAGCTTCGATGACTGCGAGATTTCCACAACTGAGTAGATCGGGGCAAGATGATCACAGTGGTACCTGCAAAAAATTAATTGAAGCAAGATACATGGCGAAGACGGTAAGTGCAGTGGTCTTTGTGGTGTGGGACTCCTCAATGATGGCGGCTGTAGGTTCGGAACCTAAGGACGACAGCTGAGAGACGTCGGAGGTTCAATGGTGAGTGGCTGCGGCGACTATTGTGACGGTGGAAGCGATAAGAGTGGAGTAACACCAAGAAAGACAAGACTGCTAAGAGAAAGGTCATAGTAATGACTCTGTTACCATGTTAGAAATACTGAATAAATAATATTGTATTTCTCAAGTAATAAAATATACATGAGTGCCTTTATATAGGAGGCAGAGTGTGTAGTACAAGTATGTGTGTTCTACAAGTAAACAAGGTGGGCCTAAAACCCACAATCTATTACACGTTAACAATAATAAAATAATAATTTTTCATATATTTTTTATATATTTAAATTTTATGCCTAAATCATAATGTTTGACTCTTGATATGAAATAAAACTTGGTCTAGTTACTATCAATTCATTGAGCTTTGCTGAATTTGTCTTTATTTGAGCAAGTTGTGGCTATTGGGTGATGTTATAACTTATAATTAACTATGGTTTGATTAGTCACCAAGTCGTTTTGTGCAATAACTTCATCAGAAAGAGCCCCTGGATGGCCATTGATCCTTTTGATATGACTTAAGCCATATATCAACATTCCTACTGGATTACTTTCCTTCTGTAATTGATACACAATCAGATAGAGTAGTTATAGATCTAATAGACTGAGAGTGAATCTCCTTCACGAGTTACATTACCCTAATAAGTGGTTAAAACTCATCTTTGTGATTACAACCTAAGCAATTAGACCTCTTTGGTGTTACACCTTGAGCAATTAGAATTACTCCTTTAAGATACACCTTATATAGCTGGTTAAAACTCAATCCTAGATTACACTTTGTATAATTAGAATCCACCGTTGCTCCCTTCTCGGCTTGAGAAGTAAGCAAGGGATCTTTTCAACTCAAGATGTGGGTTGGTCAATTATGGTAAGCGACCTAACACATCCCTATGAGAACCATAACTTGAAGCAAAATTTTAAATTTCTGGTTAGGGATAAAACCCCGCCATTGCTATGGTTGCAAATCTCAATTTCTACTGTTGATGATTATTCCCCTCAAGCTAAGAGACTTACATTAGAGTATGCACTTAATTTTATCTTTATATATTAAGAGGATTCAGAAAGCTAGTTATGACTTCAAAAAATGTAAAAAATACTCTTAATCCATTTAGATAATCCTTATTCTTAAAAAAAAAGTGGGGGGGGGGGGGTTAAATTGTAATTCAACAAAATTAAAAAAAAAAAAAAAAAACTACCAGAGAAACTTTTTTTTTCTAAAAATTAGCACACTTTTATTTAAATATATCTCACGCACGTTTGATACGTTTTTTTTAAAAAAAAAAACTAACACACACTAAACTTAGCAGTTTACTCAATTTCAAATCCTAAATTTTAGCTTCTTAAAAATTTCTTCCTGTGTAACCTTACTAACAATAGATAAATTCAAATTAATAAATTACATTAAACTCAAAATAAAAAAAGAGCCTCATCACACATGTTGAGTGCGTGTGATGAGGCTAATATACATTAGTCATAAGATATTGCCATCTACTAAAGCAAGCCGATATGCATCTATATGCACAAGGGTTGACTTTCATATATGGTCGGTGGGCTTTCCTATATACTCACCAAAATGACACACTCCTAGAAAGTTTTAATAAATCACATTCCTTCTTTTAGGATTTGAGTAAATTCAACAGATAAGTCCATATCCTATACACTATGAGTTTTCAATATAATATTCCGGTCAAAAATATGTTACCCAAAGATGTGGGAATAACAAAACATAGCTACTGTCTCAATATTAGATGAGCTTTATATGTAATTAGTTAAAAAAAAAAACCTTAGAAGCGTATATCTTACTGATTAATAAAAAATATTACATTGATTGCTTCAGTAATTTCAAGGCTTTTGTGTGTCTTCTTCTTTTGCAAATAGATATCCCCAGAAATGTTTATCTTTATACTTTTTTTTTATTTTTTTATATACTTCTTTGAGTAATAAGTAACACATACTTAAAATAGGCTTTATGATGACTAGAAACACGTTTTTGGATATATTTATTTTGTATAGGTGCGAGTCTCTATGTTTCCCCCCCCTTCTTTCAAATGTTGAATAGTATTGTAACATGCTCTTAGGATGACCCTAGAACTAGGACACACACCTTCAAGTTTGCTTTTTGTGAGCCAATGTGTTTATTTACGTGGCTTTTATTTAAAAGCTATGAATGCTTGGAAGGGATCTAGCTTAGAACATGAATAGGATATATAAGTGGAGGTTGATCCATTCGTTTAGGAAAGTTTTGGTACTAATACCTTCCCAAGCATGTACCATAACTTTTTGACTCATAGTCTGATTATGTTAGACCCAGGGCTGGCTCAACAATTTTGGGAGTTTTAGGCGAATATTTTAAGTGGGATATTTTTTATATTTAAATATTAAATTAAATAATATTTATTGATTTTTTTTAATATTTAAAAATCTATTAAAATTAATTTATTACATGGTTCAATAAATTAGTATCACTATAATGCAAATGAGTTGATATAATATATATCAAATTATTAATTGGTATAATAACTTATAATAATCGATAAAGTAAGAGTTTGCATTAAAAAAAAGATATGATAACTTATTAATTAATGTATGGCTGTGTGGCGTGTGGGGGCCAGTTGTGAAGTTAGAAGTGTGAACTATGGGCTTAGCTTATGGCCTTGTGATGTGCTATGCCCTGTGGGCAGACTATGCAGTGCTGTGGGTAGACTATGCAGTGCTATGTGCACTGTGCAGTCTTGTCCTATTAAGCGTGTGCCTTGTCACTGTTGTGGGTTGTGCATAACGTTTTGTTTTGTTTTTTTTTCCTTTTTAATCTTCTACATTTTAGGATATAATATGGTCTTTTTAATGCATTTTATTGACCAATAAAAGTACTTAAATTTTTTTTTTGTAATTAAAATATATAAATAAATATATTATATATAATTTTTTTTTTTTATAAGTGAGGGCTTTTTTTATTTTTTATTTTGGAGCTTTAAGTGATTACATCAATTATATCTATTATTTAGCTGCCCCACTTAGACCTCTACATATGGATAAAAGAGCGGGTTTTGAAACAATAACCAAGTGGTGACTATTCTCCAATCTCCATTCTAACTTTTGATTTAGTAGCATATTCTTGGATGGGTCCACACCAAGATTACGGAGTACCTAGGACTAATGGCCTGTTTGGATGGAAGGGGGAAGGAGGGGGAGTAGAGGGGAGTAGAGTAGAGTAGGCTAAAAATGAGCTAATTTTGTGCTAAATCTACTCTACTCTACTCTACTCCCCCTCCCTCTCTCTCAATCCAAACGGACCATAAGAGAGCCATTAAATGGGTAAACTTATAGTCATGCTTGGAGTGTTCACACCATTGCCCTTTCTTCCTAGCGAGCACTAACACTATTACTGTGCACCATCGAAAGTTATTGTTGAGATAGCGGAAGTAGTGATACTTAGCAAATAACTAAGAGCAATCAAATGTGGAAAAGATTCCGTCTATTTTACACAAAAAAAACTAATTTTTCTATTTTACACTATCATTTTTACAAAATACCCACATCAGTTTATCTATTTTACAAGACTTTTAAATAAAATATTCATTCTTCATCAATTTTTTATTATTTTCCCTAATGGTCATACTTTTTTAATTTAAACTTATATTTTAAGTAAACTACCAACACTGGTGGCTCGACCAATGGAGCCGCTTGTGGTAGAGGTCCGATGGCCGAACCGCTAAAATAGTGGCTTCGGCGAACACCGCTGGATTGTGGCTCCGGCGAACACCACCGAATCGATGTCTCCGACCACCGTATTGCTAGAATCGGTGACCGAACCGATGCTGCCGATTTGATGTCTCCAACCAACGGTCATTTTTTTTTTTTTTTTTTACCCAACGGTCATAATTTTTATTGTTATATTCACCGGTCATAATTTTGAAATTCAAACAGTAAATTCAAACCTAAAGGTCATTTTTTTTAACTTTAAACCCAATGGTAAATTCAAACTTAAAGGTCATATTTTTTAACTTTAAACCCAATGGTAAATTCAAACCTAAATGTCATATTTTTTAACTTTAAACCCAATGGTAAATTCAAACCTAAATGTCATATTTTTGAACTTTAAACCCAATGGTAAATTCAAATCTAAATGTCATATTTTTTAACTTTAAACCCAATGGTAAATTCAATCCTAAAGGTCAAAATTTTGATCATTGGTCATTTTTAACACAACTGCAAAAACCTTTTCTACCATACATTGACATTCTATACCTAATAATTCATTTGGTAAAAGTCCATTCATAATTTATAGTTATTCAATAATTTAAAACAAAGCATAGTTAGTGTTAATAAGAGACGCCACTATGCAATAATGCAGAACAAAAATGCAGAAAATAATGCAGAACAAGCAGAGGAAGCAGAACAAGCAGAAAATAATGCAGAACACAGCACAGCAGAACAATAATGCAGAAAAATAAAACAGTTTCTGCAGAAAATAATGCAGAACAAGCAGAGGAAGCAGAACAAGCAGAAAATAATGCAGAACACAGCACAACAAAACAATAATGCAGAAAAACAAAACAGTTTCTGCAGAAACAAATAATTATGCAGAAAAATAACACTATGCAAGTACAGCCACCCACCCTTGGTCCGATCGCAAGAAAGTGCAGAAAAATAACATTATGCAGAAAAACAAAACAGTTTCTATTGAGAAAGTGCTATTTACATTCAAATAGCATATACAACCAATAAAATCAGCAAGTACAGCCACCTTCAACAGAGACATTGCTTCACCCAAAACAGAATGACAAGAACAGAATCACAAATTAAATTGAATAATCAAGTGCTATTGTCCGTGCACAATACAAAATTTACAACATTGCATCTGTTTCCTTGCACAAGTGAAGACTACAAAAATATATCTAACATGATTAGAGATTGAATGATCATGTTCCTTGCACAAGTAAATACTACAAAAGAGATGTCTAACATCAAATCATCTATGTCAACTATGTGCTAGTATCTTTGCACTATACAAAAAATTACTTGATTAGATATTGTCAATAATAATATTCAAATTATGATGGATATTTAGACCTTAACCTCTCCAAGATTTCCAAACGATGTAGACGAATATATTCTTTTTGCTCAGGATCCATGGTTCTTGTATCTTTCATCATAATTTCATCTTCCATTTTCCTTTTTTCTACTTCATTCTTCTCTTCCTTGATGCGAATCAACTCTTCACTCTTCTCTTCCTTGATACGAATCAACTCTCTTCGTTCTTCAGATGCAATGCGCATTAACTCTCTTCGTTCTTCTAATGCAATGCGCATACTTTCCTTTTTCTCCTCATGCATTCTCCTCTTTTCTTCCTTGATTTCATCCAATTGGGAGGAAAGTATTGGGACCACGTCATCACAATTCTTTCTTTTCTTTAATTTCTCATTTTCGGCCTTCTTGCCTATGGGTCTCTCCAAGGTTTCGCCGGTGTTCATCTCATCATTATCTTCATCTAGATTTATTGAGCTTGCAAAAGTATGAGAAGATTGTGTGGCTGGTTGTCTTGTGCGGGCCTTCAAATTCTCTCTTAGAATCAACCACTTAGCTTCATTCCTCAAAATTCTCCAACAATGTTCCAATTGAAATGCACTTTTGCAATTATTTAGATACATAGCTTTTGCATCTTCAATCTACAAAAGTAAATAATGAGAATCATAAAACTAAAAGTGTATTGATGTACAATACATATTAAATGTTGAGTCGAAATACCTTGTCATGCTCAGTTTTACCACTTTCATTCTGGTTCTCAATTTGGGCCAAGCATCCAAAAAACTTGTTGGTCTCCTTTTGAATTATTGACCACGACTATTTAAAGAATCCTTGGTGCAGTTAAATTTCTTGTCATTGTGGAAGGTGGACCAAATTCTCTCCCAAAATGTTGCGTGTTTTTGGTCCGTCGATGTCACGGCATCTAAGCTAACATTGATTCACGCCGACACTAGCTTAATGTCTTCATCTACGGTGAAGTTGATTCCCCGTTGACCTCTCTTAGTAGTTGATTTTTTTGCAATGGGGGGTATAGATTTCACCTTTTCAACTTGGGGTGGAGATTGACAGACATTCACGTCTGAATGCGGAGTGGACATCAAAATACTACTGTCAAAAGACTCAAAACCTTATTCATTGTCTTGTAAAATGTCAAGGAAGAAGGGATTTTGATTTTGTGAGTCCATCACCTAACAAACACCAAAGTAATTCAGAAGCAGCACTAATAAGCAACAAAATTGAAAACAAAAAAGAAAAGGCATTGTTTAACATAGATTTAAGAGTATAACTCGCTGAAAACACAAAGGTAAACAGTATGGGATCTATAATAGAGCTTCTCCATTAAGATGACATTATTATAATCTCATTGGAACCTAAGAATAATGATAAATCATACTGAAAGGGAAAACATTAAGAGATTAAGATGACATATTATTATGTTATGAGAACCTACACGTTCAGAAGTTCTTCACTCTTTAGGCTAGGAAGTGTTCCAGAGAGACTATTGTTTCCAAGAAACCTAACCATTTTGATAGAGTGTAAGAGAAAGCACAGGAGAATTAAAAAAGGACTGGGGTGGGTGGGGGGGGGGGTGTGCAATTGTGGATAAAACATAAGTCCACAATGATAACAAAAGAGGGCATAGATCAAGATCTTCAAGCAATGGGGACAAAGTGCTCAGCCCTGGCTTAGGTGGTAGAGGGGCAGGTTGGGTGTAGGCCTTAAGTTTGTAACTTTGAATCCTTCTGTTGCAAGAAGAAGGGAAAAACAAGAAGGCAAGGGCATACTTACAAGAATTTGAGAGAACTTATACTGAACAAACCACTTGGTATGTCACCTGTTAAGTTGTTGAAACTCAAATCCTTGAAAAAGTAAGTGATAAATTGAGAGAAATAAATAGAACAGAAAGAAGTCTCAAAAATCAGTCAAAATTTAAGGTTTGACTGTCCATATATTGGAACTTACAGTTTTTGTAAAATCTTGTATTCTCCAATATCAGATGGAATATTTCCAGTAATCAATGCATTTCTTAGAACTCTATGAGAGAAATAACAATGGATAATTAGTGCACAGGTAAATGAGATTAGATTGTATATTTGGTAAAAAAAAACAATGTCGGATGGTATATGAGCGAATGGCAGGGTAAGTTAACTTACAAGTCAGTCAAGGACGTCAAATTTTTAATAAAGTCAAGGGAGGAGCTCACATTGTATATATCACTGATTCGCCTACACGTATACACAAACATTATGAAACTAGTCTTGTTGAGAGAGATAGAGATTACAATAATTTGAAAAATATACTCACAAACTTTGCAATGAGGTCAAGTAAGAAAAACTGGATGGTATTGGACCTTCAAAAGAGTTTCCTTCAAATCTCCTACAAAAACATTTAACTGGCTTATTAACAGTAGTATTATAGTAGCCATACTTCTCTGCTTTGGAGGAATGCATGAAAATCTAGACATGACTACAACTTATCATCCACGTAAAATACACTTGAAGAATTTATTTGTCTAAAATGATGGAAGGCTCATGCTTCTTTTGAGTACTTTGTCGAGCCCCCCCCCCCCCCCCCCACCTAGTTTCTATCTCTTTTAATTGTTCCAATACATGTGGCTAATAGCTTAGAGAAGTTGTAACATAATCGGGTGGGACAAATGAAGAATTCAAATTTCACTTGTTTGAATGAAATTGGTGTACCTTGTGAAGATAAAACCCAAATGGAATTCAACCTCAAAAATAATAAGTATTCAACAGAATTCAAAAATAAACCAAAATTTAAACCGATTTCCCACAAATTATTCTCAAACGAAGAACTAAAAAAAGATTATGATTTTATCAAATTTGGCTTGCAAAAGAGAGACAGAAAGACAAGCAGTTAGCTATACTGCTTGCAACCTATAAGATTAGTCCTAGGATAAAAATAAAAAATTAAAGATTAGTCCTAGATTAAAATTGCTCCACAGGCAGAGACATACTAGGTAGTTCTTTCATGGCCAACAAACAGTATATGTTTCTCAAGTATATCCCAAAGAAACATCCAAAATCAATGAAAAACCTTTAACATTAGGTTGAAGTAGTTTATAACTAAGTAATAAGAGACTCCACCAAATCAGCACATGGAAAACAGTCCGAAAACTAAGTAGTTTATAACTAAGTATATACCCTGTTCAATTAGTCTGAAAACAGGGGAGAAATAGAAATTTAATACAAGTTTAAAAAACTTCAAATTCTTCAAACACTCCCTACACATGGGGAAACTAATCCCTATCAAAAGACATAAAATTTAATCCTTACTTGAACTCTAAAATAATCAAATATAAATACACACAAAATTTGAAATACTAATAAATTCCAAAAATAAACTTCGGGTGTGCTCCGAAGAATCCCTAAAAAAAAACCCCAAACTAGAAAAAATTTGAAACAAGAAACCCTAAAAAAAAAATAGTTTAGAGAAACTCCCAAGAATCTTGCTTGAAACCAAAAAGCAAAAAAACCCTAAAATCTCAATGAGAAAAACCCATACATTTTTAGAGAAATTAGCCCCAAAGTCTGTCAATAGAGAAGATGAGTTTGTCAATTGATCCACCCTGCAAAACCCCCAAACCGATCACATTATTATTTCCCATGGTGATGAGAATGAGCAAAAGCTGATAAAGAAGCAGACGAAGAAAGAAGATGAGAGGAAGAGGGGAATGAAACAGGGAGAGAGAAGCTGAGACTTGATGAAAGGCGTTGGTGTGCTCAGTGAGAGGAGAGAGAAAAAAAAGAGCGAAAAAGAAGTTTTTATACTGTACAATAATAATATTATTTTAATGTATAAACGAGCTACAGTGCCCGTGTAAATATACACGGGTACTGTAGCTCGTGGAAATATATACACAGTTTTACACATTTTTACACCCACTGATGTGGGTGTTTTTTTGCTCAAAATGTGTAAAATTTGTACTGTAGATCTATTTTAGAAGACTTTAGATGATCAGATGTGGATGCTTTAAGGACTCCATATTCGGATAGTTGTGGGTTGCTTAAGGCCTATCAATTCAAAAAAATGTTTTCATAAATTATTATTTTTTGCTTAGAAATATAAAAAATTTAAAACATCCTTGTTATAGTAAGATTTTATTTATTTATTTATTTATTTTTCTATTTGAAAATATTGGTTGACTACTGTACACTGTTTATTCTAGTCAATCCACTAAATGGTCGGTTTTAAATTCCATTCAAAGACGTTAAGTGAGAGATTGACTAAAAAAAAAGATAGAGATTGACTAAAAATGGTTGGTTTTTGTAACTGTCAATCTGTTACACATGGGCGGAATCTGTTACACATGGGCGGAGATAGTCAGTATTGTTGGGGGGACATGGCTCCACAAACTTTTTAAATATTTCTTATAGTACATGTAATTATGAAAAGAAAATTAAAGATTTATCAACAAAATAGGAGTTGGCCTCCCTAAATATACTTTTATAAAAAAAAAAAAAATTTGTTAATTGATCTAATATTTATAGAGACAATATAATTTATTTTTTCTCAATTTCTTTTGTTATAGTAAAAAGTGCTTTGTATTTATTAAAGTTTTGAATCATTCATTTTTTGAAGAATTTGATGGTTCCATTAATTTTTTTATTAACTTTGGTAGACAATTTTGTAATTTATATTGAAATGAAAATTTTAAGAATTTTACTATAAAAATGGTAAAAAAAATTTATTCTATGAAAGATTAACATTGAGCATAAATTTCATAAGAGATACTAAGTTCTTTTGTTGATATTTTTGTATATCTAATATCAAATTAGATAACTTTTGTATACTCATTAAAGTTTTAAAAATGATAACTTTATATACAATATATCTATAAATTATAAAATATTAAGATTTATATGTATGTGTTTACGCATGTGTGTAGGTTTATTTTGACTAATATATTAGTACCACGTACAATTTTGTTATCTCAAACAAAAAATTTTAGCTCCGCATTTGAACAATGATGCATCTTTTGTGAAGCTTTTGCTCTATGATGCATTACAGATAATCCATGGAACCTAATAATTAAAAACATGATTTGTTGAGCCTGATGATAATTGAGAATGTGTTGTTGGATTCCAAATAATATTATCAATAATATTAATAATCCAAAATAATAATCACATAGAAAAACACAAAATTTACGTGGAAAACCCTTTCTCCTTGAAGGGAAAAACCATGGGACAAACTCCGAATCGATTTCATTATTTTCAATTCAATTATAATAATTCTTGTGTATGTCTCATGGCTAAAGAAAAATTTCTCTTGTTTTTTTTTTTTTGCTCTCACATACACTCTCTTTGTGTCTCACGGCTAAAGAAAAATCTCCTTATTTTTCTTTACTCTCACACACACTCTCTTTGTGTCTTCTCGAAGGTGGCAACACTTTACTCTTTCTTCCTTGCAGGCTATCTCATCAAAGGCAGCAACTCTTTACTCTTTTCTCCTTGGCTATTTTCTCGAAAGCGGCAATATCTTGCTCTCTCCTTCCTCTTGCGTTCCTCCCAAGTGAAAATTCATTTTTTTTTCTCTTGGTTTCATGCTCTATTTTTCCTCTTCCCATAAGGAGGATCCTTGGGCCAAAGCCATCAAATTTGTTGTAGTACTGTTTATTTATAAGACTCTTTTCATATTCCCTCTTGGACTAGAAATATATTACCTCTTTAATAAGGAATAAACAAACTTTCCTCCCACACCAAGAAATAATATTTTCTTCCATAATAAAGAAATTCAAATTAATTTTTCATTTTTCAATTAAAAAACCTAATTGACTTTCCAAATCACAATTAGAATATGAGACAAATTCCCAACGCGTGATACTGAAAGAAAATATATACCACAAATTCATTCAAAGTTCAAACACCCTATCACGGGAATCTTTGTACCATGAACATCAAACAAACCTACAAAACGATGATGAAAACTACAAGGAAATAAAGAGAAGCTGACTACAATCTTGAATTCTTGTATAAATTAGAGAATATAGAAAAGTATGGCAGGAGGAAGCTACCAATGAGGGTAGTTTTGTACGTGATATAGCTGACACTTTTGGAGACGTACCATGACGAAAACACGCTCAAACGTCACGACAAAAAACATTTGTCGCATATATACTACAATATGAGGTAGGTTTTTACACGGTTTGGGCAATGGGGAAAAGTCAAATGTTTGCTTCTAATGAAACAATTCATCTTTGACGAAGAAATTATTATCTCTTTTAGGCAATTCGTAAAAACCTAGAAAAAATAAATTGAGATAATAAATAAATTAACCTTTCCTATATATGCAAAAATAGCATTGTTTAGATCACAATTTATTATCTTAACAAATTGTGAAAAAAATTATGTGATTTATTTTTTGTTGAATGTGATTTTAGCATTACTTGGCATGAAATTCATGTTGGTGTATATAACATGATTTCCCTTCATCCAATCTATCTATATATATAATAATAGGTGAAACTGAGAAAAATTCAAATGAGAATTCCAAATTAGAGTTTCAATTTTGCGTCATGTGTCCTGAATTATTTATTCATTAAGAGTTTTATTTCTTAATTTTAGAATAAAATGTGAGATCACATCATAAATATTCATCAAAATGAGTTATTAAGTACAAAAACCAAAGAATCTAAAATAAATGAATCGTAAAAAATAAAAATAAAAAGTGCTTCACAATAATTATAAAAAAAAAACATGGACAATTTACATTTTATACCTAATAATATCTTTACAAAATTTTTTAAAGAGTTAACAAAATATAAAAATAACTATTAATAATATTTAAATTATATATATAGGAATTATATTATGTATCTTATTGTATATTTTTAAGTATATCCATATCCATGTATGTGCATTGGGTTACAAGCTAGTGTATATAAAACATGATTTCCCTATGTTGCGTGACACTCGCATTCTTCAAAATTTGAGAGTTATCTTTATAACAAATTTAAATAAAACAAAGTGGGAGCCATTTGACTGAATCTGACAATATTTACTTGCTAGATCATTGTGACAAAGGAAAGCAAATAGAAATAGCATGCATGTGGAAAATCTATCATAATCACAAACCAAACAATATTTTGCTTCTTCACTTGTTCATACTCTTGAGTCCAACCCATTATAAATAGGTGCCTGGCTAGACAGTCTTTAATTAGAAAGAGAAGCAACTAAAACCTCACATACTCCAACAAAAGAAAGAAGAAAAAAACACATTCACACTACTCTCTCTCATTTCAAAGTAAAACATTGCAATTTCACCAGCAAATAGCAATTTTTCCCTCCTCTGAAGAGACCATGTACTCTGAGCTAAAAGCCAGTGAATCATCTATACTTATAAGTCATGACCAAGAATGGGTCATACAGATAAGTCGAGCCCTAGAGGAAGGCCTTCAAGACAATGATGAAGGTGTTCCTGTTAGCATCTTTAGCGTACCCAAAACCCTTCTCTCTTTCAAACCAGAAGCATACATTCCACAACTTGTAGCCCTTGGCCCATACCATCACCACCGGCTCGAACTTATCGAGATGGAACGCTACAAGCTCACTTCAGCTATGAGATTGCAAAAGAATCTCAAAGAAATCAAATTCCGCGACTTGGTTAACCAAATCGCAGAAAGTGATAGCTGCATCCGTGCTTGTTATCATAGGTTCTTGGAATTCGACCAAGAAACTCTCTCTTGGATGTTGTCCATTGATGCTTCCTTCTTGTTGGAGTACCTCCAAACCTACTCCACAAAAATGGAAGACTCGCTTATGCGAATAACTTCTAAGATGGCGCATTTGATCGACCACACGCATAGAAAAACGGCACACCATGCAGTGCTAAGGGATATTATCATGCTAGAAAACCAAATCCCTTTATTTTTGCTCAGAGAAGTCCACAATTTTTATCCCTGTGAAGATCATGACGAAGTATTTGCAACAATGCTAATTGGTTTTTGCAAACATCTGTCGCCCATAAAGTGCATCAATGAGCAAAATTTCAAAGAAGAATGTTTCACCAAATCCCATTTGCTAGAGCTTCTCTACTACATGGTTGCACCAAAATTGCAACTTGTAGCTGATAATTCTGAGCAGGAAAAGCCAAAAGAAGACAAAGAGATTGGCTGCTTCCAATCCATCTTGAAAGCACTATGTTATATTAACTTGGCGCCGCTCCGCCTTATCATTAAGATTTTCAAATCAAAGGCAGTGAAGCTTTTAGTTACACTGCCATTTATAATCATTTCCTATATATGTAATCTTAAGAACAAGAGTGATATAACCAATCTCATCTCGTCAGCTGAGGCTGTGGCTGAAGATGCGCAAAGCGTATCTAATGAGATGAAAGATGAAAGCCCAAAAGTAGAAGAGATTGAAATTCCTAGCGTGACACAGCTTCTTAAAATTGGTGTTAAATTTCGTCCATCAAAGGGTGGCTTGGGGACTATAAATTTTGACAAGTCTTCAGGTACATTTTACCTTCCAGCTATTCATTTGGATGGCAACTCTGAGGTTGTTTTAAGGAACCTCGTCGCCTATGAGGCATGTATTGCACCGGACGTGATGGTTTTTACACGCTACACAGAATTGATGAATGGAATAATTGATACTGAGGAGGATGTGAAGATTCTTCGAGAGGCCGGGATCATCTTGAACCGGCTCAAAAGCGATGAAGAAGTAGCAATGCTTTGGAATGGAATGACCAAGTCTGTAAGGGTAACAAAAGTTCCAATTCTGGACAAGGCCATTGAAGCTGCAAATGCTTGTTATTCGGGGTGTTGGAGGAACAAGATGACTGGTTTCAAGAAGTATATCTTTGGTTCATGGCCATGTCTTACATTTTTAGCAGCTAACGTTCTAATATTGCTGTCTACTCTGCAGGCTGCTTGTTCTATGTACAATTGTTCCAAATTGTTGGCCACCCTATGAATTTTTGCACTGCCTGTTGTTGCCTAGTATATTTGACTGTCTGCATGTGAGCAACATGTGTTACCAATTCTTATTGTATTCACTAAAACACAATTAAATGCAACAACAACAAAAAATCATTCCTTTTGAAAATAAGACCTCTAGTATATATACCATATGAGAATTTTCATTTAGTTATTGCAAAGCCAGGGTGCGAGATGGGGCAATTGCCCCCATTGACTCCTCTTAAAAGACCTTATAGTTGCTAATATTCAGGAACTTTCGTAAATGTTTTTGGTAAAAAAACCAAAAACCCTTCCCATATTTGTATATATAAACTTCCTTGACACCAAAAAATATGGAAAAAATATTTCCTAACTCGGTAAAAAAAAAAGTCAAAAGTCTTGTGTTTTATCTTTACCAATCTATTTCATTATTAACAGAATCTTGCCATTTTTTTAGTGAAATCATGCCACCAGGGTTATCAATATATTGTAATTATTTCTAAAAAAAAATGTCACCCGTTTAGAAAGGAAAAAAACGTCACGACACTTTTAGTGTTTATCAGTTTTTAAATTTTCGCGCCATTTTTTTTAATTTATAGTCACTGCATTTTAACCTTTTTTTTTTTTTTTTTTTATTTTTTTTTATTTTTATTTTTTTTATAAATATTTGAGAAACACACACACACACATATATATATATATATAGTCACTGCATTTCAACTAATGTGTCTTATATTTTACACAAAATTATTATTATTATTATTATTAAAACCTTCCCAATGTTCCTCTATGGTACTAAAACCCTTAAGCCTCCAACGCCTTTTTTTTTCTTCTCCATATCTTGACATTTCAGTTTCAAACTCTAGATTTTTGTTATAAACCCAAATTTTAAATCAATCACATTCTTTAGCACATCAATTTATAAATTTTATGTAACAAAATTTGTAGTATATTCAGCAATTTTCAATTTCAAATACTTTGAAGCCAAATTTTTAAAAAAAATCAATGTAGTGCAATGTGTACACAACTTTGCATGTATATTGATATAAATATATATTCTTAAAACCTTTAAATTAATTTATTTTCTCAATTTATTTAAGGAATTATATTAGATGTCTAAACTTAATATATTTAGATCAATCTTTTACTTTGATTGTTAAAAACTATGAATTGGTTATTTTTGTTTTTATTTTATTTTAATGATATGCAATATATACAATTGTAGTTAAGCATAACAATGAGTCTAGATCAAATTCTCATTGAAACTATGTAGATTTTGTATGAAAATTACATATTTATTTATAATTGTTTATTTATTTTGTTTTTAGTATCGATTAGTATTTTTTAGGTTTTTAATTTATTTTTTATATTGCCTTTTAATTTTGCCCCCCAAAGTAAAATCCTAGCTTCACCACCGACTTTAAGTAAAACTCTATTTTATTTTTTTAAAGAAATAAAAATAAAATACTAATCCCATTAAATCCTAATTATTAAAAATTTCAAGAAATTATAAGAATAATTCATTAATTATTTTATGATATATTATAACAACCCTTATATAAAAGTTAAGGTTGAATTCAAATGCTTCCTTGGGATTAAGGTCAACATCTTGAATTCGAATCCTCAGATGTACACAATTGTCACGATGGCTATCAATTGACGTTGCTAGGACTTCGATGGGGTTGAGGCTATCAATGACTAAACTTACTCAAGGGACTATTTAGTATTTATGCTTCTCCCAATTAGACCGCTTAAGTATTAATTCTTCACTATCTACTAGGATTAATCAAAGTTGCTACTAGGATTGTGCATGGTTTAGGTTACCACCCTTAATTATCAAAACATGCATTGTACGGAAATAGTTTTATATAAAAAAATCCAATTGAAGAAAAATCAAATATAAAACACCCCACCTACCCTTCCAAAAATGCTCGAGACTCGAGAGAAAGAAAGTGATCACTTTCTTTCTCTCGAGTCTCGAGCATTTTTTCTTCTTTGCAAGCAAACATAAATTGGGTGCTTAATTATACCAGACAAATGTGCATAGGTATATGTAATTAATTCCATTCCGTCATTTTTTCAGAGTTTTATCATTTCTACTAGCTAGGTAATCGTTTTGAATTCTTTTGAATGCAAACAAAATTGCTTGAGCACGTAGTTTCTTGTCAAATTCTTGGAGTAGAAGCAAAGAAGAAAAAACGCGTTTTTTTCGTTTTCTTTTCCTTATATTATATATAGGGACAAAATTGGCCTTTACCATTTTTAAAAAAACAATCCAGCATTTTGCTCTCTTTCTCAAATTAATTAGAGAAATGTCTCTCTTTTGAAACTCGACTTTCTCAAAATCAAGTTAAAAAAAAAAAAAATTTCTAGAGGCCTGTAGCGGCGTTTTAAGGAGCCTATAGTGACGTTTTGTAACTTGATCTTCATGAACTCGAGTTCAATGCAAGTTTTTCCTTTTTTTTACCTATAACTCTAGTTCATGGAGCTCGAGTTACAAAACGCCACTATAGGCTCATTAAAACGTTATTATAGGCTCTTTAAAACGCCACTATAAGGCTTAACTCGATTTTGAAAAAGTCGAGTTTTAAAAGAGGGGTATTTTTTTAATTAGTTTGGAAAATTGGACAAAATGCTAGATTGTTTTTTTAAAAAGGACAAAGGCCAATTTTTTCCTTATATATAATAAATATATACTCCTATGTCGTTCTCATTACATATAAACACACTCAGGGACGAAACTAGGATTCGAAATCGAGGAGGGCAAATATAATTTTCTTGAGAGGGGCAAATATAATTTTTTATGGACTTATTTTCTAAAATCTTATATATATATACCTATTATTTAATATTTTAAAAAAATTTGGGGGGGGCCACAGCCCCCCTCTTCTTGAACATAGTTCTGTACCTGAACACACTCTATGTCACAGGTCCTAAGTCCTAACCAATTATAATGGGTTCCTAAACTAAACCACTGTTCAGGAATCAGAATCATATCAACTCCGTCCAGGTCCAGCAAAACCAACAATTTGTATGTTTGATGTCTAATAACTAAGAACAAATAAAATATAATTCTTGAAGTAATTGGCTGGAGCTTTTCATATGAAAGAAAAGCTAACATACGAATTTGAAGCGGTCTTCCTTATTTATTTTGTAGTAAAAAAAAAAATTAAAATCCGAACTGTGGGTTATTCTTTTTCATTCTTCTTTCCAGTAATTAAAAGGAGGATGACATTTAAGAATAGGCGACTATCATGCGGCGGATTTGAAGTACGTACGTACTTATCCTGAGCTTTTAAGTCCAAAATGGGTCCCTATAACCTAACTCTCTCTGCTCGGTGTCATGTCATGTAGTCTGCAATGTCAACTGTCAAGTACTCTACGTAACATTGTTAGCATCATGATTGAGTGAGAAAATCTAAGACCCAATTTTGTGCCACAATTGGATTTGTCATAATTTTAACGTGGTTTTTTTTTTTTTTTTTTGAGAAGGTATTTTAACGTGGTTGAGTGTGAGTGTTAAAAAAAAAATGTATAGTTTATGTGAAATTATAGACAACCGTAAATTAATAAGGTAAAACATTGAGATCAGTATTGCACAGTGCAATTTGCTCACAGATTTTTTTTTTTTTTAAAACTCTTTTCAAATTTTTTTATTCAAGAATTTAGATTGAGAGTTACTTTTATAACTTTCAATCCAGACCCTTCAATAATATTATAATGGAATAACATAATTAAGGAGATGCATGCTAGACCCTTTTCAGCTCTTATCCTTGTATTTGGTCTGTGTTTTATTTCTTTAATTTTCTCCGATGAAATCATTTCTATTAACTATATAAAAAACGGCTATGCCGCTACTGTGTTTATGCATTGTTCATCTAACGTATTCCATCATCTACCGTGGAAATTTGGTGAGCGGCACTGTAGCTACAGTAGTTACATTTTTTTTTTGTCTTTTGTTTGTACTTTTTTTTTCCTTTTATATATATTGTTATACTGACACAACAAATTTCACAATATTTTCACAATTATTAAAGTGTGAATTTTTTATAAGTCAAAATAAAATAATAAAATATGAAACTGTGACTAATCACAACTGAAAATAAATGTTTTGTGAAAATGTTGTGACACTTGTTAGGTGAATGTGTAAAAACTACAGTACTTTTGGTTTGTTCAAGTGGCACAGTAGCTACAGCGTTTTTTTTTTTTCCTTCAGTCTTCCTTTTGTACTTTTTTTTCTTTTAAATATTTATAAGAACCCACATATATATTGTTATACTGACACAACAAATTTCACAATATTTTCAAAATTATTGAGGTGTTAATTTCTTATAAGTCAAAATAAAATAATAAAATATAAAACTGTGACCAACTATAACTGAAAATAAATATTTTGTGAAAATGTTGTGACACTTGTTGGGTGAATGTGTAAAAGTTACAGTACTTTTGGTTTGTTCAATATGTACTGTTCATCGTTTTTTTTTTTTTTTTTTTTTTTTCCCAGTCATCGATTTGTGCTCTTTTTTTCTACAGTATTTTTGCACTATTCATACAACGTTTTTCACAGTTCATCTACAGTTCCATTTTGGTTAGCCACTTTGTCTTTTTTTTTTTTAGTTTTGAACAGTAGCTACAGTACCAAGCGACACTGTAGTTACAGTAGCTACATTTTTTTTTTTTTTTCATTCTTCTGTTTGTACTTTTTTTTTCTTTTATATATATTATTATACTGATACAACAAATTTTACAATATATATATATATTTTTTTTTCACACTTGTTAGGTAAATGTGTAAAAGCTACCGTACTTTTGGTTTGTTCAATATGTACTTTTTTTTTTTTTTCCCAATCATCGATTTGTGCTCTTTTTTCTACTAACTATATAAGAAGAGGCAATGCCTCTATAGTGCCCCTTTTGGTGTAGCGACCATTTTTTTCCCCAAGTTTTGAACAGTTGCTACAGTGTTACTTTGGTTTGTTCAAGTGGCATTGTAGCTACAGTAGCTACAGCGTTTTTTTTTTTTCTTCAGTCTTCCGTTTGTACTTTTTTCCCCTTTTAAATATTTATAAGAACCTGCATATATATTGTTATACTGACACAACAAATTTTACAATTATTGAGGTGTCAATTTCTTATAAATCAAAATAAAATAATAAAATATGAAACTGTGACTAACTACAACTGAAAATAAAGGTTTTGTGAAAATGTTGTGACACTTGTTGGGTGAATGTGTAAAAGTTAGAGTACTTTTAGTTTGTTCAATATGTACTATTCATCACTTTTTTTTTTTCCCAATCATCGATTTGTGCTCTTTTTCCCTATATATAAAAAGAGCGAATAAGCTCATGAATAGTGTTATGAACAGTATTTTTGGTTTAGTGACTTGCCTTTTTCCTCCTTTTTTTTCCTTCAAGTTCACCAACTTGGTTTGAGCTTGTTTTTTTTCTTTTAAATGATTTTTATATGTTTACTTTCTACTTGTAATGTAAGCTTACATTGTATACACACAAAAAGTAGCAAATATTATATATATTTGCAAAAAAAAAAATTTGTACAAATTTTGCAAATGTGTACAACATTTACCAATTTTTATGTGTTTACAATATAAATTTACATTGTAAGTGCAGGGGCGGCTTGATGCATTTGGGGGCCTAAGGCGAAAATTGATTATCTTGTTTTAGATGCAAAATTACTACTAATTAACATGAACTACGTAAAAAAATTTCTTGTTTTAGAAATTGTATAGACAAAAAAAATTTGACAAAATTTTTCATACTTGTTGATGTGGTAGATTGACAGTGGTAAGTAAAATAGTGGTATTAGTGGTAGACTTAGATGAGAACTAGTAAAAGTTTACTAGCTAAACTCTTATTATTATTCTTATTTTTTTTAGAATTGCAACATTTATAATATTTTTTTACAACAAATCATATGTTTTAAGTTGCTTTTTGTTTTCTATTTGAAAATATCATTATAATTATTTTTTTGCCATCAATAAGAGGCTGTAACAACTTACTTCTTTGCATTAGTTGTAAAAGTGTTGTGAAAAATATTGTAGACGTTGCATTTTTCTCTATTTTTTATTTGTTTTTCATCTGGTAAAAAAATATTATTTTATTTATTGATTGTAAATAATCCTATTGGTTAAAATTTGGGGGCTTTTTTTTTACTTGGGGCCTTAGGCGATCACATTTCTTGCTCCACCATTCAGCCGGCTCTGTGTAAGTGCAATGTATATTTCTATATATATATATATATATATATATATATCTATATATATATTATACATAAAAAGAGTGAATGGGAAAAGTTACAGTAATTTCGCTACAAATAGTTATGGTTTGTTTAACTTTTTGGCCTTTTTTTTTTTTTTTTTTTGTGAATGCATAAAGTTGTAGTATATTTGCTATATTATTTTTGGTTTGTCCACAATAATTTTCACCACACTTTCATAACAAATCAAATATGGTAAATTGTTATTGGTTTTAATTTAAACTTACCAATGAAACTACTTTTTTGCCCACCAATAACAACTTGTAGTAACCTACTACTTATAATTTGTTGTGAAAATGTCATAGACATAACATTTTTTTGTGTGAAAAATGTTAAGACGTCTTGATGTTGTCGCAATATTTTCAAAACTGCTGAACTGTCAATTCTTTACAAGTTAAAATAAAATATAATAAAATTATAAAGGTATTATGAAAATGTTGCGTCATTCTATTGTGTTTTTATAAATTATTTGTTGGTTTAATCAACTTTGTTGAGCCAAAATTCACTATTTCACATACAATTTTTTTGAGTTGACTTTTTGTATATTTTTTCTTTACACACTATTTTAAGTAAAAACACATAGTTTTGCATGCAAAAACAAAGCAAAAACTTAGGAAAAAAACATTTTTCATCCTTTATGTTTGGGGTATTTTACAATTCTTCCTTAAACTTTAAAATTATGAAATTTTTCCCTTAATATTTTGGAAAATAGCAAATATGTCATATTGTTATTCTCTCAGTTAAACCCTAATGAAAGCTTATGATTCTTAAAATATTTTATTGTGTAATGTCTAAATTACTTTTGCTAAATTTTAACATTCTAAAAATTTTCTTTACATATTTTGAGTTTTAAATGATAAAAATTCTTAAAAAGATAGAATGATGATATTCAATGACACAAGCCTTTTTTTTTTATTTTAAATTTCTTAGCAAAACTCAGTTATTTATTGTTGGATGATATTCGTTATCATTCTTAGAAGTTTTTAGAGAATAGATATATTGTCTTTAGCAAGTAGGTACTAAAAAACTATTATAATTAAATAAATATTTATATGTTAAATAACTACCCTAACTTTGTGGTTGATCAAAATTCTTAAACGAATGAGATTAACTTTTTTCGACATAATTATCAAAATTCTTAAAATTTATGTCTCTTTTGATTAATGTAAATCTCTATATACTTTAAAAATCAAATGATTCATATTGTTATTCACTGTACGTTTCACACACAGTTTTCTTGTATTGTCTTTTTGCTGATTTTTTTTCAATGCATAATTTTAAAGCCAGTAATAATTTTTTACCTAAAATTCGTTGTGAAAATGTTGTGGACGTAAAAATTAAATAATAAAATATCAAACTGGGACCTACCACAGTTGGAAATAAAAAATATTACGAAAATGTTGTGACGTTTTGTTATATTCCTAAACTTTTTTTTTGTGTGACATTTTGTTGTGTTCCTAGGTTTCTTTTTTTGTTTAGTCAAATTTAGTAAGCCAAAACTCATTGTTTTAGGCACAGTTTTCTTCAATTGGCCTTTTATTTTATTTTTAAATACACGGTTAAAAGTGGTTAGCCCAATTTAAAACCAGTAGCAATTTACCACCTAAGATTTATTATGAAAATATTGTGGACGTAATATTACTCTAAAATAAAATAATAAAATATCAGACTAGGACCCACCATAGCTAAAAATAAAGGTATTGTAAAAATATCGTGACTTGTTGTTGTGTTTCTAGACTTCTTTTTTGGTTTATTCAATTTGTTGAACTAAAATTCATTGTTTAATGCATAATTTTTTTAGGTTGATTTTTTTTTACACATTGTTTCAAGTTTTTTTAAAAATAAAAATAAAAACACACACACACACATATTGTTTTACACACACATAACACACACACAAATTGACGAAGCATAACACTTTCCTCCTTTATGTTCGGGGTAGTTGCATTCCCTCCTAAAGTAAAGTTGAATAATTTTATCATTTATATTTTGTAAATGAGCATATACCCCTATTGTTTCTCTCTTAGTTAACCCCTAACAAAATCTTATAATTCCTAAAATATTCCATTGTGCAATGTCTAATATACTCCTACTAAATTTTAATGTCCCAAAAAATTTCTTTGTGTATTTTGAATTTTATGTAGTAGACTGGTAGTCATGATTGGAAAGTTAGAATGATGATATATGGTGTTCTATTTGTTACCTAGAGAATACTAATTTATTAGGTTTAAATCTTCTACACTTATAATTTTGTCTAATAAAAACTTTGATGACATATGTCTTTTGTTATTTTGTTCTTATTTTAATTTATTTTCCTACTTAAAAGGGTATTCATTAAAAATAAGTAAGCTAAACACTGTAGTTAAACTCATAAAATAAGATAATAAAGAATGAAATATGAATAACAAAATCTTCATTGTAGATGATTGCAAATATTTAATTTAATGAAGATCTTCAAAAAAATTGTAGCATTTATTATCATTTATTGCGAAAATTTAAATATTATAGAAAGATGATGACATTCATTATCATTCTTTGTAGCATTTTTTGGTGAGTAGATATTACATTTAGTAAATAAGTTCTAAGAAATTTTTATAGTACATAGATATTGAAATAGCTATTTTAAATTTAAGTACATGACTTCATACTTCTTCAAAAAAAAAAAAAAAAATCTATATTAATTCTCTCACTAAAGGGCTAGCACGTGCCTTGCACATGCAACCCACACTAGTATTCAAAAAAAGATCAACAGAAAGAGTGGAAATAAATTGCAAATCAGATTCTGATTTTGCTATGGATAACAGATATTCCTAAGTTTGTACACTCAGTACTAATTAAATACCATGAATCCGATTTTGTCCTTTTTTTTTTTTTTTTTTTTTTTTTTTTTTTGCGCTGAATAAGATAAATTTATTTATACGTCAGCTATTGTTATTTAGACAAACAAAATAAGTGACTTTTTTTTTTTTTTTTTTTGTATTATTCACCCCAAAAAAAAAAACATAAGAAATTTTTTTTGCATTATATTTTTTCAGCATTATATTTTTTCACCATTTTTAAATTGTGCCTCGGTGGTTGACTCTTGAATTTCTCCAACTTAAAAATGTGTACGTCTGCAGTGGGTCTAAACCCATAATTTCAAGCTAGAAGGGATGGAGTATAAGCAAAATAAATAAATAAATAAAAACTTCAAATAAACATCGTAATAAATTGCTTGGGTTGGACTGTGCTAGACTGGTGAACGGGGGCTAAGGTTTTGGAAGAGATGGAGCCCAAAAAAAAAAAAAAAAGAGACAAAGTATAGCTAAAATTTTTTTTTGGCTCCCCTGGGTCCGTCCTTAGTCTCAGAGAAGAAGCATGAAAAATGTAACTTTGTGGGATCCGAAAGTCTTAGCCAATGACCAATATGCTCTCTTTGTCCAATATAATGTGGGAGTTGAATTTGTTAAGATCAACCAGACTATACTAGTACAAGTTGTACCAGAGAAATATATTATACTAGTTATTAAACTGGTTACCGAGACTTCTCTAAAACGTATTGAATAAACTATCGAGTTGTACTAGCCTATACAGGAATATTTCAGGTGTTTCAGCCTGTATAATATAAAAATAAATAAAGTTTTATATAAAATTGAAAAATAAATGTTACTTAAGCTAATATATTTGATTAATGTGCCTAACTAATATTTAGACTTATAAAATATGTAGAATTAAAGTTTATGTTGGCAAACATAAACATAACAATTAATAAATTCATGCTTACATAATAAATACAAACATATATACATATATAGAAAATATAAATAGCAATAATCTTGAAACGGTATATTGATTTCAACCAATACCGAAATGGCTTGGGTTGGGTTGGGCTAGGCTGGCTAATGAGGGCAAGGTTTTGGAAGAGAAGGGGTCCAACTCTAAAAATGACAAAATATAGCTTCTTTTTTTTTGGGCTAGGAGGGGCTCAGGACCCCTCATGCATTTCACATTACATTTTGCACACCTTGTCACCCTTATCATGCCATGTTCTATTTCATGCTCTTGCATCATTTTGATCTTCTAGCATCCTTAGCATGTCATATTTACTTTATGCTTTGTAGCATTTTGTTTTGTCTTTTATTTGAGTTTCATTTTCTCATTCATCTTGTACCCTTCATGCATTCTATCCTTGTTCACATCTTTCTTTCTTTCCTTCATTCTTCTTGACCCATTTGTTTAGTCGTGACAAAAAGAGAGAGAGTATACTAGAGAGTATTGTCATTTCTATATGACTCTTGTGTACATTCTCAGGGGGAGAAATTCTATTTCTTGTGCATATTCGTAGGGGGAGAAATTCTTAGGGGAGATGCATATACTAAGGGGGAGAAGACATCTTTTATAAGGAAACCCTGTTTTGTTTTGTTTCACATTATTTTTTTTTATTTTTTTTAATGGTGCTTTGAGTTATGTTTAGTATCTATGCTTTATTGTTCTCATCGCATCGTGTTTATGTGTTAGACATGCATACATCCTTATGCTATTGTGCTTTATTGATTGCATGTTCGGATGATCATTTGCTTTGCTATGTGATCATTGTAGTCATTTCCATATAACTGTCATGTGTTTGATCAAGTTGCTCATATGTTTCACATCATGTTTAGTTGATCACTTTTTACTTGTTACATTATACTTGTCCTTTTATTATTTGCTTTACCTTGAGGGTCTAATATGTTTTGTGCAAGTGTTTCAGAATACATGTATTTTGTTCCAAGTTTATCATAGGTTTTAGATTTAGGTGTGAGTGAGTTTTGCCATTGTTCCCAAACTCACGTTTAAGTCTAGAGTTTGTTTTATGGTGTTTTTGTCACGGAATAGTAAAAAAGAGAGATTGTTAAGTTATGGTTTTTACATAATGTTGGCTTTATTCCATGACAAAAAGTGTTGTAATTGCATTAATTTATTTCCTTGTATTTTGTGGGATTTATTTGTAATGAGTTTAGTATTAAGTTGGTGAAGATTGCTCAAGAAGTTGATCTTGTGACATGGCTCGCGAGTGGTGCAACCCGCGAAAGTCACATGAGAAGCACATGTTGGAAGTTGAAGAGTCAAGTGCTAGGCTGTATTTTGTGAGTCACTTTGTGACTTAGGCCAAGTCACGAATGACCTGCAAAACTCTCTGACTGGATGATTTTAAGTGTGACTCTTATACCCTTCAGCCATACTATATATCAATGTTCTTAATAGTGTTTCGGAACCCGTTTCGGTTTATCAATTAAAACGGAATATTTTGGTACCAGTCTAATACCGGTCTATTTCGGTTTGCCGTTTCGGGTTGTAGCTATTTTTTATATATTGTAGGTTGTTCATCAAAACCCATATAAATTTTTAAGAATTTTATAATTATAAGTTCATATTTGAACTAATATGTCAAACTCGGTGAGCCCAAATCCCAAATATCAGTCAATAATAATAATAATAATAACAACTTAATAATTATTTTTTAGATTATAACAAGAGTAATGATAAAATTAAAATTAAAATTAAAAGAGGAAAAAAAAATTAAAAATGGTGAGACATAGGTTAGCCACGTGGAGTGTAGGTGGCTTAGAAGTCAACATAAATTACCAAAGGCTAAAACTTTCAGCTTTCCCAATAAGTGACTCACGTGTGAAGGGCTCACAAAACTAAAAGAAATTAAAGTGTTAACTATTAAATCTATCTTCTTTCGTCAAAAAAAGAAAAGAAAAATTGTTAACTATTAAACAATAAATCAATACAAGGCAGTGAAAGGCAGACTACACGCAAAGGACTGAAAAAGAAGAAGAGAAGAATCGGAGAACACAGAAACGCAGAAGAAGAAGAAGAAGAAGAAGAAGAAGAAGAAGAAGAAGAAGAAAAAGGAGAAGCTACCAACTGTGAGGAGGTGGGTTCCTTTAAGAAACCAACAACGTGGTGGTGACTGATGCCACGGGATCATTTCATTCGGCAAAAATCGTTTAAAATGTAAAGAGGTATGTTTTTTTCAGTACTACCCGGAATTGATATATCGGCCGAAATTCAACGAAACAGACCGGAATGGCCGAAACAGATCGGTATGAATCGAAATTCAATCCGAGGTGGAATAAGGGGGTGATTTGTACCGGATAAGCGATTGGCATGAAATTTTTCGGCCGTTCCGGCTGGAACGGAACGAAATTAATAACGATGTTATATATACTCTCATTATCCACAAAATTGTAAAGAGGCTATTAAGAAGAAAACCCTAGAAAAGTTTCTGCAACACACCCACCTTGTTAGAGAGAGCTACTCATCCTTAAGTGAGAATTCCTTTATAGTCTCTTCTCCTTCCTATTTCCCATTGTTATACCTTGAGAGGGGATTGGTACTCAAACACAACCCACACATACTTAGAGTTTAGAGAGTGTTTTGGAGCTTGGAAAGTATTGAGTATTTGCCAAAAGAAGCTGGTGAGGCTTGGCGGTGCAATCGGGCGGTATTGCAGGATTCAGATAACTAGTGAAGACAAGACTCTGATAAGTTTATTAGTAGTTGGAGCTTAGAGGGTTCAAGTACATTGTGTAGATTAAGCTTAGAGGGTCTTTTTGATGTCCTTGTACTCCAACTTATTCACTAGTGGATCGATTTTGACTTGGAGGGCTGCAAAGAGGTTTTTCGTCGAGTTTTTCGGTTTCCTCTTCGATAACATGTCTTGGTGTTATCTTGTGTTTGCATCTCTCTTCCTTTACTCTTTAAGCTTTATATTTGTTGATGCTTGCTTGTGGTTATGGCTTAGAGAGTAGTTCCGGTTATTGTGTATCATTTACTCTTATTCCGCACTTAGATAAGTAAGAGTAAAAGCAATTAAGCCGTGTTTTTAAAATTGGGGGTCTAACTAGGCTATAGTGTTTTACACTATTTGAGTTTTCAGTTTATATTTTGTTTTTCATTATTTATTTAGAGGAATATTTTTTTATATTTAGAAAAAGACTTGATATTGGATTTACAAGTCTAAGGATAGAATGAGAAAAATTAAAGAATTTATTTAAGATTCCCTAGAAATAAACCAAACATTATAATCTCGCATTCATAGGAATCTTATTAGATTCTCAATTAAACCAAACATAGGAGTAGTTACATTCTTAGGCATCCAAATTGTAAGACATCGCATTCCCAGTAATTTGAATGCTAGGAGTATTGTGGATTTCCCCGTACCAAACACAACATAAGAGCCAAACAATCGCAAAAAGGGTAATTTTATAGGGGAACAAGCTCTAGGCCAGACATTGCGAATTTTGTGACCCCCTACCTTCACTTTACAGTTTTTAAATTCCACCTTCCTGGCCCCCAATAATTTACCTTGGATTATGTAGTCATACACCTTTTGATCACAAAAACACATATGCGTTCATACTATTTTCAATTGAGTTTTTATTCTTTCTTGATATGGTTTTTTGTACTTTTATTATACACTAATCATAACATTTTGTGTTTCTAAACTTTGTTTTCAAAGCATCAATATATCATTGACTTAAGAGGGTTTTAATTTTTCTTCACCTGCAAAGAAAAGGATATGCTTTTCTATTTTCAATCATTCCATTACATTTGTAGAAATCACAACACTTGTCTTCAAACTATTTTATAGGAAGGTTTCTCTGATTGATTATGTGGTAACTCAAATAACAACTTATGTAAAAAAAAGTGTATTTTTAATCAAATGATCTAATTTGATATTTTTGTATATATAACTTTCTAAAAACTCCATTATGATGAAACTTTCACCGACCTGATGAAATTAACCCAATCTAATCCAACTTGACTCCTTAGATTGGGTTAAAATTTTATTTTGAGCCTTAGATTGATAATTTTTTCAACCTATTTGACCTAACTTGACCAACCATATATATAAATTTATTTTATTATCCTTACTTGGATATTTTAGTTTAATTCATTTTGGTATTTTGAAATTTTGGAATATAATTTAGACATATTATGTGACTTGTGATAAATTTTTTTAAAAGCTTAAATAGTTTATGAAAGTCTTTTTTTTTTTTTATATTTAAAATAAGAGATGAAATAGCTAAGCACAACTCAACGACAGACTAGGCTGAAAAAACCTTCTAACCCGACCTAATCTAACCCATGCACACCCCTAACTACTCATTCACATTATACTTGGTAAAAACAAGTACACCTAATAGCATTAAAATCAATTGTGCTAAAAAATATATATTTTAACACACAAAAAAGTTACTTTATTTATTTTATCATAACATTTACAATACACCCTACATCACATCTCTTACTTTAGCATATCATTCATTAAAATAACTTTAAAAACTCAGTTTTTTATTAAAAAAAAAACAAACAAATAAGAATTTTTCGCCACCCCCACAAGCAACAGCTAACCAGCCACCAATTGTAGCTTATTTTAGCATTTGGGTCCGTACCCTTCTACTGCAAGAATGGTATGGTCACAAATGCTAAAATATTTTGGTATTTGAGACATCTATTATAGTTTGTTTTTTGGTATTTGGTGTGCTAAATGCTAAAAATTTAGCATTTAACACATCTAATACTAGTTGTGTTATGCCAAAGGCTTATATAACACACAAAAACCTACTTTTACTACTTTAATATTACATTTAACATTGCACCCTAAATCACATGTTTTATTTTAACATTACAATACATTAAAATAATTTAAACAACCAATAAAAAAAAAAATTTAATTTCTCTAAACCCAAACCCCCCCCTCTCTCTCTCTCTCCACATTTAAAACATGAATAAATTTTGTTTAAAACATGATACAGCACCCTTCTAGAAGGGTACTGTATCATGTTATAAAAAATTGGGATTTGGCACATCTCATTAAGTATGGTTTTTGGTGTTCAGTGTACTAAATGCTAAAAATTTAGCATTTGATACAGTTGATGCTAATGCTTTAAGCAACAGTGTAAGACTTTTTTTTTTTTTTTTTTGTTTTTTTTTTGTTTTTTTTTTTTGTTTTTTGTTTTTCGTTAAGAGTGAAACACATGCTAACCAATTGTGAATTGTTAGGCAAAATTTATTTTCGCTTGAATGAAAACTTTTATTCAACCAAGAAATTACAACAAAAAAGCCACCCTCCTTATAAACATGATTAAAGGATCCAAATTTACATTAAAGCTGTACAGCATACGGTCAAAAGCCGCCTTCATTGGGCCCTAATTAGGGAAGGCCCACGAACAATATCACTTTTGGGCTTATCCCCTCATGTTCGGCCCATGAGTGGCCCAAGAACCTTAGCCCGTTGATTGATATCTCGGTATCTAAATACACCTCGGTTATCCATGGTCGGCTAGGATGCCGACACTGTTCGGTTAATCCTCGGCTGACTATAAGTGTCCTGGGAGATTGTGTTGCCGACCAAGTTTTGGTGGCTAGCACTAGTTCCAACGTGATAAAACACATTCCCAATGAAATTTATTGTTGGTCAGGAATAATTAACTTGGGCCTCACCCGCACGAGTGGAGTCAGACAGTAATCATAGTTCCACCACTAGCCTCAAGCTATAAATGGCAGAAGGAACAATGGGAGAGGGGTTGGAAAAATCATAGGTAAAACTGAGTGTAACCGAGCACGCTCCAGAGAGTGTTCCTGTGTGTATTCTATTCTTGAGCCCGCCCAGGGACTACCCTTAGTAGGATACCCAATACCTACTGTACAAATAAATTGTGAGCCCAAACTTTAAGCCCAGTAGAATTAAGGGCCTTGGGTACGCACAAAAGCAACCAACAAAACCATTTGAGAGAGCCCAGCAAGCTAGCTCGTGGACCAAGGAATTGTTAGGCTAATTTACATATGGTAAGAGCATTTGCATTAGTCTGTCTAAAATTTTCTGTCTATTTCAGCATAAGAACTTACTTTTTCTATTCTATGTGGTTACTTTTCAAAAACTCCCACATCAGTTTATCTATTATACAATCTATTTTATTTAAATAATATTTTTATTCTTTTTTTAATTAATACTTTACTTATTTGATCTCCATGTCTCTCTCTCATTAACATCTCTCTCTTCCCCACGTTTCTCTCTCTCAACTCCACCTCTCTTTCCCCTTAACTCTCTGTCTCTCTCATATCCCAAACCCAAACAAACACTCACACAGAGGCAATAGTGGCAGATTCAGTGGCAGCGATGGCATATCCGATGTTTGTCCTTGGGTTTTTCATATGGGTTTCCATTGGGTTTGATTTTGATTTGATTCTGGCTTGGGTTGATTTTGTGTTGGGTTTGAAATGGGTTTTTCGGTGTGGTTTTGGTGGTTCGGTGGTGCTAGGATGGGTTTTCTGGTGGTGGTGTTGGTTGATGGGTGGTTCTCTCTTATTCTTCTTCTTCTTCAGGTGGGTTGTCGTGAAATGGTTTGTGGTGGTGTTGGATTGCGGCGGTAGTAGTGGTGGTGGTGTTGGGTGGTTCTCTTCTTTTTTTTATTCTTCTTCTTCTAGCGTTGCTGTGAAAGTTGGGGAAGACGAGGATTCTGACAAGATAAACGGTGAGAGAAAAAAGAGAGAGAATAAATTAATGTTATACACAGCTACAGCAACCGTGCATATTTGCACAGTTACTGTAGCAAATATGTATATTTACATATTTATACATCCATTGAAGTGGGTAGTTTTGCGACCAAATTGGATGCTCTAACAATTATTGAATTTAATAAATTGAAAACTCAGGATTTACAAAAATTATGAAATTTCAATGGTGAATATGGATTAGGAGACTTAGCCAACCACCTCTCATTTGTAGATCATAAGTGAAATTGATACCTAACCAAAAACCTTATAAATGCCCCTTTTAAGCAATGGAAGAAGGTATGCATTCAAAAGTAGTAATACTCTACAATTTTACTTCAAGCCTACTCTCAAAAATTTTCCATTGACTTAACTTTAGAAGTACCTCCAACCAACACTATTGGTTGCTCTGAAGCTTAGGAAGTGACCTATTTAATCTTTGTAAGCTCTCACCTATGATTATGAATTTTCACCCGTTCCACAATTTTGTTGATTACTGTCTTTGTTGTGATCCCTCCCTTAGAAATTCATTTCCTACAAATTATAATGGACATTAGATAAATTTCAAAATGACAGCATACAATAGACCCCGTAGTTCAAAAGATTGATGGCTCAAAATTATACTTGTTCACATGATTTATGATAAGAATACAATTCACCCAAATAAAAAAGGTTATATATCATTTGATTTCAAAACTTTTTATGGTTGCATCTAAAGAGTCAATTGCATGCGTCTGATGTACTCGTGCAGTGGATGCAACACGAATAATTAGATACATGTTCAAAAATGTCCTCATGTCACTTTTTTGTTTGTTCAATGTACTGGAACGTTTGACCGAACTCATATTTTTTATTCAATGGTAAAAAATTCTATCAGTTGAACTAATTGAAACTTACCATGTAACCTTTTAATTTAGTTGAACTAAATAAAATTTCACCCATTTCACTTTTTTTGTACAACCATCCTTTCACTAATAACAAAATCATAAAAAATAAAAAATAAAAAACTAAATAAGCTGATGAAGTGTTTGTTTGGAAAAAAGACTAAATAGCTTTTTTGTTATAGGTGGAAAAGTTAATGGATGCGTTAAGACATTTGTTTAAGAACATTTTATGAGTAATTTTTTATATTTCCTATAAAAGTAATATCAAGACTTTCCTATTAATAATTGATCAAAGACACCGTTAACATCACCTTAAAAAGCGAGTAATTCTTAAGTACTCTCAGGGTACTGAGAATGATGTTCTCTCCTCTCACATTCGTGATGGGGTCCACTTATTAAATTCAAGGTATGATTCACCATGAATGTGAGAGGAGAGAGTATCATTTCACGATACTAACCAAAACATTTAGTATTAACCAAATTAAATTATGAAAAAAAAAAATTTGATATAAAAATTCAGAACTAATGAGTAACTGCATTACTAATAATCATTCAAAACTAAAATATATCTCAATATCACAAATAATCAATCAGAATGTGTTAAAAAAAATAAATCACAACAACTAATAAGTTTATATACTTAGGATTTGAATGGTATATTGGTAAATTGTCATTTAATTAAATGGGTCAAATAGGTTCCATGTATTGGACACTAACTCAACCCATTTATTAAACAGGTCAGTCATGTCAACCCGAATATGACACTAACCCATTAAGCTCCAACCCATAACCTGCTAATTTTAAGTCGTATCGTGTCGGGTTCACGGGTCGTGTCCAATTTTGCGACCCTAGCTCACACCATTGCCCTTTCTTCCTAGTGAGCACTAACACTACTATTATTGTGTACCATCAAAAGTTATTGTTGAGATAGCGGAAGTGTTGATACTTAGCAAATAACTAAGGGCCACATATTCGGATATTTGTGGGTTGCTTAAAGGCCTATCTAGTCAAAAAACATGTTTTCATAATTTTTTTTTTTTTTTTTGTTTTTTTGAGAATCCAGATAAAATATTTTATTAAGACAGACTAATCATGTTAGCCTGAAAGAGAGGTATAAGGTCTGGTGGTATTTCTTCCATCCAAACGGTCATAGAGGGTAAAAATTTGGACTTACGAGCTAAAGAGTGGGCCAACTTATTGCTCTGTCTACGTACAAAGGACACAGTAAAAGCTGAGCAGTATGAGCTAAGAAATAAAATATCCTTTATGATGTGACCATGTTGTGCCAAGCTGCTATCTCCATTCTTCAAAGCTTTAAACAGAGTCTCGTTGTCGCCTTCAAGTACGATATTTGCAAGACCGATTTCTAGTGCAAGCTCCGTCGCTCTCCGTGCTGCGAGTGCTTCAGTCTCAATCACAGTGGCTGGCAGTGGGATCTGTTGTGTCAGCGAGGCCATTACGAGGCCTTCACTATTTCGGATTACTACTCCCAGTCCAGCCTTACCGTCTTCAGCGAAGGTTGCCGCGTCGTAATTAATCTTGTATCTCGGAGCTTCTGGCGGAGACCAGGCCACCTGGTGTTGGCCTCGATATAGAGAGGGGATCGCTGGGGGGGCAAGTGCTTCAAGTTGTCGGTCCCGAGCATGCTCTGTTATTTTGTCTAGTGGCAGAGCAGTCTTGTCGAGTCGGAGATTGTTACGGCGGTTCCACAGATTCCAAATAACAAGAGAAAACAGCTCCGGCTCCTTATTACCTGCAAAAACAAAGTCCATAATGTCAGTAAAAGTTCTGCTGCCCTTGAGTGCGTCGTGAACCCATATTGGAGTTTGACTCCATAGTGGATTCAGTGCAGGGCAGCAGTACAGGGCATGGGTCATGTCTTCCTGATGCAGTCTGCAAATATCACACAGGCTGTCTGAGATAATTTTGCGTCGGACAAGGTTCACTTTAGTGGGTAAGGAGTTTGTGCACGCACGCCAGACCAGGTTTTTAACCTTGTTTGGCACGTCCAGGCCCCATATATTTTTCCATAGAGGCTTCATGACTTCAGTGTTAGAGGGTCCTGGCTGTTGGAGTGTGTTTGCTTCTTGTAAGAATCTATAGCCCGATTTTACAGAGTACACCCCATCTGGATTAAAAGGCCAAATCAGAACGTCTTCCTGAATGGAGCGGCACAGAGGAATATTTTTAATAATAGCTGCCTCAAATTCGTAGAAGACCTGGTCTACCACATCCTCTTTCCATGTTCTATTCACTGGGTCGATCAAATCACTCACCCATATTGTATTCTCCACATCCGGTTTAGGTGATAAAACTCTGGGCTTGTTTTTCACAGGGAGCCAGTTGTCCCCCCACACCCTAATTGAATTCCCAGTGCCTATTCTCCATACCGCTCCACGCTTAATTACTTCCCTTCCCTTTATTATGCTTTTCCAGGCATATGAAGCATTATTCGGGGATCGTGCTTCCATCACAGAGGTATTTGGAAAAAATTTTGCTTTGAAAATCTTATAGAACAGTGATTGGGTGTCATGTAGAAGTCTCCATGTTTGTTTAGCCAGAAGTGCATCGTTGAACATGGCTAAATCTTTGAAACCCATACCTCCTTGTGTTTTAGGCTTACATAAATCCGACCATTTCATCCAATGGATTTTTCGGTTGTCACCTCTTTGGCCCCAAAAAAATTTACGGATTAAAGCCTCAATCTCATTGCACAGGGTGAGTGGTAGTTTAAAACAAGACATCGTGTAGGTGGGGAGAGCTTGAGCAACAGCTTTAATAAGAATTTCTCTACCTGCCTGGGACAAGAGTTTTGATTCCCATCCTTGTAATTTCTTCCAAATCTGTTGCTTAATATGAGTGAAGCTCTCTTTCTTGTTTCTACCAACTAGGGAAGGGAGACCCAAGTACTTCTCATATTGTTGAACCACCGTAACTCCCAGCATATCTTTGATCCTAGTTTGCATATCAGCATTGGTGGACTTGCTAAAGAAGAGGGTGGTTTTTGCTTTGTTTATTTGCTGACCAGAGGCACTCTCATATTTAGCAAGAATGTTCAACAAAGTTTGGCATTCGTTCTCCGTAGCCCTGCAAAAAATTAGGCTATCATCTGCAAAAAGCAAGTGGGTTAGTTTAGGCCCATTATGGCAGATTGACACGCCTCTAATTTGACCATTGTTTGCTGCTTCACTTATCAGTCCATGCAGCCCTTCTGTGCACATGAGGAAGAGATATGGGGATAGGGGATCTCCTTGTCGAAGTCCCCTTGATGGTGTGATGTGACCGTGGGGTTCCCCGTTTATCAAAACTGAGTATGAAGCCGTGGTAATGCATGCCATCATCAGTTTCACCCACCTATCTTGAAAGCCCATCTTTACCAAGACTTTTTCCATAAAAGACCATTCCACCCTGTCATATGCTTTGCTCATATCCAACTTCAAAGCCATAAAACCTGTCTTGCCCTTATTATGATTTCTCATGTAATGCAATGTTTCAAAAGCCACAAGGATATTATCTGAAATCAAACGATCAGACATAAAAGCACTTTGGTGTTCTGAAATGAGTTTAGGCATAATAAGTTTCAATCTATTAGCCAAAACTTTTGAGAAAATTCTATAAAGCACATTACTCAAACTTATTGGTCTAAATTGAGCCGCATATTCCGGGTTTTTAACCTTAGGAATTAGTGTGATAAAAGAGTGACAAAGTGATTGTGGTAGCACACCACTGTTGAGATAATGCAATATGGAGTGAGTAACATCAGACCCAATCAAAGACCAATAGTTTTGGTAAAACAAAGGGGGCATACCATCAGGACCTGGAGATTTTAGGGGGGCCATCTGCTTGATTGCCACTTCCACCTCTTCAATAGTAAACTCTCTATCAAGCTGCACATTCATGTCGGGTGTAACCACATGTGGGATAACGTCAATCACTTCGGTCAGGCCACTCGATTCCTCAGATGAAAATAAATTCTGGTAAAAGTGTAAAATAGTGTCATTCACGTGCTCTTGCCCATCACACCAGTTTCCCATGTCATCCCGTAGCTTGGTGATGTAGTTTCTTCGACGTCGTTGTGAGGCTTTACTGTGGAAGAATTTTGTATTACGGTCACCGTCTCTAAGCCACTGTATTCTTGAGCGCTGGCCCCACATCTTTGATTCTTTATCCAACAACTGGTTTATTTCCCTTTCTAGCAACTTCATATGGGTCGAGTTCCCAGTCCGAGCTGCCACCTTTTCTGCTTGTGTGAGTTGCTTACGTTTATTTTCTAGTTCTCTTCTAACACTGCCGAAACATTTCTTACTCCACCGAGTCAATTCTCTACCACACTTATCTATTTTGTTGAGAACTCTAGTGTCCCACGGGTCTACAACTCTCTCCCTCCACACGGCTTCAACTGTATTAGTGCACCCTTCATCCGTTAGCCACATTTGCTCAAATCTAAATGGTTTATGAAAGCTGGAGTCCATCCCTTCCGGAGTTATCCACAACGGTTTATGATCAGATGTTGTTACGTCTAGGTGATGGATTTTGGTACTTGGGAACCTTGTGAACCACTCAGCTGTGGCCAAACCTCTGTCAAGTCTCTCAAAGATTGTGTAGTCAGCAAAATGCCTATGCCAAGTGTAAGGAAAACCCACGTACCCCAGGTCTATGAAGCTACAATCATCTAGAGCGTCCCGAAAAAGTTGCATCTGTGAATGTGGCCGGGTTCTTCCCCCTATTTTTTCGGACTGGCGAGTGATCTCATTGAAGTCTCTTGCACATAACCATGGTAAAGTGTTCCTACTTCTCAAGTTTCTCAACTTATCCCACGATTCATGTCTTTTTTGGGTGTCCGGTTCACCGTAAAAACCGGTGAATCTCCATGCATCCGGTCTATTCTTGTTGATTGTGGTGTCTATATGGTTCGGGGAGAAAGTTTCAATGTCTAAGCTGAAATCTTCCTTCCAAAAAATTGCCAGACCACCTGCTTTATTTCTTCTTGGAACCTCAAACAGATTCTTGAATTGAATTCGTCTTTTCACCCGTTCTAGCCTAGCTTTATCTGCCCATGTTTCGGCTATAAACACGACAGAGGGATCTTTTGCCCACACCAAATCTGCAAGCTGATCTTCTGTCAATGGGTTCCCAAGCCCACGACAGTTCCATACAAGGAGACTCATTGCTTCTGGCAGGGCTGATAAACAACCTCCGCCAATATCTGAACATTTTCCTTACCACTCTGAGAAACCACAATTTTCTTGTTAGGTAACCCCGTATGGTGTGTAGGTTTGCTAGCTGGCCTTTTCTGACCCAGAACTTCAAAGGTATCAGAGGTTGGTTCTCCTCCAAGTCTGTGTAAACGTTTCCAGGTTGTGAGGTTGGCTTTGTTTTGTGGGGGCTCATTTAAATTTGAAATATCAGAGAGGGGTTTAGGTGATGTTTGTGACGTGGTAGTATTTTTGGAGGGAATAGTAGGGCAGTGAGTTGATGTGGTATTATGGGTTAACGTGGTAATATTTTTGGAAGGAATAGTAGGGCAGTGAGTTGATGTGTTGTTAAGGTTTAACGTGGAGTTGGCTATGTTTTGTGGGGTCACTGTTAAGTTGGGAATATTAGAGAGAGGGTTGGGTGGTGTTTGTGTCGTGGTATTATTTTTGGAGGGAGTGGGATAGTGTTTTTGTGGGATATTATGGTTTAACGTGGAGTTGGCTATGTTTAGTGGGGTCACTGACAAGTTGGAAATATTTGAGAGAGGGTTGGGTGGTGATTGTGACGTGGAAATATTTTTGGAGGGAAAGGGATTGTGTTTTTGTGTGATATTATGGGTTAACGTGGGGTGGGCTTTTTTTTGTGGGGGCACTGTCAAGTTGGGATTATCAGAGAAAGAGTGAGGTGGTGTTGATGGCGTGATAGGACACTTGGGGTGTATAATGGGGTGATGTGTTACAGGGGTGGTATGGAATGACGTGGGTGGAGAGTTATTTTGAGGTAAAGTGCTGTGGGAGTTGTTATCTGCCAAAGGTAATTCAAATCTGCTTAGATCACGGTCAATATCATCAATAACCTTTTCGAAAGTATCCCCATGAGTAAATTTATGCATAAATTCCGTGTGTGAATGAGACAAGTCAACTGTGGATTTACCAGCAAGGAAAGTATCCTGTACCTGCGGATTCGGAGCCTTTCCCGATTCAGTACCTTCCATTTCGGGCTGGGTTGCCGTTTCAGGCTGGTTTGACTCAGCTGTCGCCGGTGAGTGGTGAGTGGGCCTCGGGGGACGTTCTGCAACAGGCTTGGCTCCCTTCTTCGTGTAAAAACCTGGGACTGATATCACTGATTTGTTTTTTGCTGTTAAACGGTGATGCCTTAATCCATGACCCGTATTGCTTCTCCGTTTCAGCTAAGGTGCCTTCGCTTTCGATCCACAAATCGCAGTCCTTGTCAATATGTGTTAGACAGCCGCACCAGTAGCACAGGTTAGGCATCCGTTCATATTTGAATGAGACCCATTGTTCCCTGTTATCATCAAAAGCAATCACACGACCTCTACACAGAGGTTGTGAGATATTCACTAAAACACGGACCCTCATAAAACTGCCCCCATCCTCTGTTGGAGCAGTTTGTAGGTGGCACACCTGACCCACTGTTTCACACAAGCCTTCCGCCACCTTCTTGTTCATAAACCTAACCGGAATACCGTGCACTTGAACCCAAAAATGGGTAAGGTCAAAGGAGAGGTCCTCTACATCTGACTCCGCTTCAAACCGTTGCAATACCATAAGATTTTTATCATAGCTCCACGGTTCATTAGCAAGTATATTATCTACATCGGCCTTACTATCAAAAATGAATAGTACTACATGGTTACCAAGATTCTTCAGCCTGAAACCATTTTTGGATCGCCACAAAGGTTGGAAAGTCGCTGCAATGGCGTCCGTATTCAAAGCTCGTTTCGTTAGGAATTTGGCGGCGATAATGTACTCTGTCGTAGCCAAATCTGATCTCATTCGGAACTTTGGGCCTTCCTTTTGAGAAAGAGAGAGTCCCTTCCACTGCTTCGTGAGATCGTCCATGGAGGTGTAGGACAGTGTTTCCCTAAACCCCAAGAAGAAAAGAAACCCAACAAAACCTTAGTGTAACCTTGTTACCCTAAGGGACAAAGACACCTCCGGTGAGGGACGACGATTCTACAGCCTAGGAGAAGTCAGGGGTTCTAACTTTCACTAGCGACAGAGAAACAGATTATAATTTTTTTTTTTAGAAATATCAAAAATTTAAAAACATCTTTGTTATGGTAAGATTTTTTTTTTCCTATTTGAAAATATTTTGTTAGTAAAACACAACCAAACAAGAGCTCTGAAAATTTCTCCCAAGTAATATTGGTTGACTACTGTACACTGTTTATTCTAGTCATGAGTCCACTGAATGGTCGGTTTTAAATTCCATTCAAAAACGTTAACTGAGAGTTTGACCAAAAATGGTTGGTTTTATATGTTATTTACCCCCATCTTCTTCTTCTCACATAATTCGATTTATTATTTGGTGTATTTTGATATATATGTTTATGGTCATTGTTACAAAATTTATAATCACATATATTATAATCCATTAAAAAAAAAGTGTTATAAAATATTTATGTCCCACTATCCAGTTATTTATTCTCCGTTATTGTGTGATTAAATTTTCTTATAACTTATAAGTAGTATTTTTGTTTTATATAAAGGAGCTTTGTTACTCTTAAAAAAAGAAAGAAGAGAAGAAGAATATACAGAATATGAATATCTCTTTAGATAAACACAAAAATAAAAAAATTGAAAGTAATAGATGAGGAATAGTGAGATACAGATATAAATTAAGTTGGAATTTTTGTAACTGTCTTTCTATGGATATGCAAGGACGGGCGGAGACAGCCACTGTTGGGAAGACATGCCCCCACCCCCAAATTTTTAATGTTTTTTTTATATAGTTTGTGTAATTATGAAAAGAAAATTAAAAATTTATTTACAAATATAGGAGTTGGCCTCCCCAAATATGCTCTTATAAATAAAGAAAAATAATTTGCTAATTGATCTAATAATTATAGAGACAATATAGTTTATGTTTTCTCAATTTCCTTTTTTATAGTAAAAATTGTTTTGTATCTATTAAAGTTTTGAATCATTCATGTCTTTGAAAACTTTGATGGTTCCATTAAAATTTTTTTTATTAAATTTGGTAGACAATTTTGTTATTCATATTGAAATGAAAATTTTAAGAAGTTCACCATGAAAATGGTAAAAGAATTTTATTCTATGAAAGATCAACATTGAGCATAGTTTTCGTAAGAGATATACTAAGTTCTTTTGTTGATATTTTCGTATGTCTAATATCAAATTATACAACTTTTGTATACTCATTAGAGTTTAAAGGATGATAATTTTGTATACAGTATATCTATAAATTATGACTTACTCTAGTACATTATAAAATATTAAGGTTTATATGTATATTTTTACCCATGTGTGTAGGTTTGTTTTAACTAATATATTAAGACCACAATTTGGTTTCTAAAATAAAAAATCCTAGCTCCGAACCTAAACAATGATGCATTTTTTGTGAAACTTTTGCACTATGATGCATTACAGATCCATGGAGCCTACTACTTAATAAAAAACGTGTTTTATAAATGCGGGTATAGGTCATCTTTTAAAATTAAAAAAAAAAAATTATTTGGTTGGACCTGTAGCCACGTTTTCTAAACGCAGCAATAGGCCCTATTACAAAAAATACGGCTAAAAACACCTAGAAACGCAACTAGACCTAACTTATAGCCGCGCTTTATAAACATAGTTATAGGTCAGTAGTTGATAGGCCAAAAATGTATTGACTCATTTGGCAAATTAATTAATTAATTACCCAAGTGAATTAATTTAGTCAATTTAACATACAATAGCGTGGTAGTCCAAACAAATCATCAAATAACTAAATGCAGCAGAAATTAAATTTGACACGGGTGATTTGTTTACGAATGGGGAAAACCACCTAGGCAAAACCCCACCGGGTGAATTTAAGGTCACCACTCCCGAAAATCCACTATTATCAAAACAAGCGGTTACAAGTAAAAGGAATCCCGGTACCTAATACCAACCTACAGTTGAACCTTTACCCCAATACCCAATTGGACTTGTATTGTAGCGGTAATCTCTCCTTTCAATGCACGACTCCCAGTACGTGACTAACACACAAACTTGAGGAAGATGTTAGCTGCAAAGTTCTTTAGTTCATTCAACAATGAAGATCAGGAAGCTCCTTGGTTACAAAACCCTTGGCGTAAAGACGCAGTAGCTTCTACAGAGAATATGATGAACTAGGGCACATTCTGTCTCCGGCCACAATATGCACGTAACAACAATTGCAACAACCTTTGCATCACTTGAGACGGCCCTTAAAATAATCCTTATATATGTCTAGGGTTGTGAGAAAAGAAACCCTATACAAATACTCAAGGATATGCGTGTAATCAAATTTGGAATTTCTGATTTCGTAATTCTCGACAGATACAGCTTCTGTCGAGCTTCAACATTAAACCTTGATAGAAGTTTTTCTGTCGAGACTGTTGTCGAGCTTTAATGAACATCACTTCTTCACTTGTTTCTTGGTCAGACTTGCATGACTTTAATACTAAACTTGAACACTTGTTTCTTGAAGTACTAAACCCATCTTAAACCTACCCAATTACAAGTAAAGTGTGTTTTGTCAAATGATTAGCCAATTTACATCACATATGTCTTTAACAATTCCCACATATATCCTAACAGTAGTTAAAGTTGCGTTTCTTAAAAACGCGGCTATAAGTTAGCTATAGCCGCATTTTTTGTAAATGTGGCTAAAATAAACGCGACTATAGCTCGCGTTTTTTGTAGTGTAAACGCGCTATCACTGGATTCTTTGTGCCATGTACGTTAAACAAACCTACAAAACGACGATGAAAACTTCATGGAAATAAAGAGAAGCTGACAACAATCTTGAATTATTGGGTAAATTAGAAAATTATATAGAAAAGTACGGCAAGAGGAAGCTACCTATCATTGATATAGCTTCTTAAAATTGGAGACATACGATGAAAAACATGCTCGAACACGACCAAAAGCATTTGTCGCATATATACTACCATACGAAAGGTTGGTTTTTACACGGTTTGGGCAATGGGGAAAAGTCAAATATGTTTGCTTATAAATAATGAAACAATTCATCTTTGACAGAGAAATTATTATCTCTTTTAGGCAATTCGTAATAACCTAGAAAAAAAAATTGAGATTACAAATAAATTAAACTTTCTTATATGCAAAAATAGCATTGCTTGGATCACAATTTATTACCTTAACAAATTGTAAAAAAAAGTTATGTGAATTTAGCATTACTTGGCATGAAATTTCCTTTGGCATATATAACATGATTTCCCTTCATCCAATATATATAAAACATGATTTCCCTATGTTGCCGGACACTCTCATTCTTCAAAATTTGAGAGATATCTTAAAAAAATAAAATAAAATAAAACAAAGTGGGACCTATTTGACTGTATCTGCCAATATTTACTTGCTAGATCATTATGACAGAGGAAAGCAAATTAATAGAAATAGGTTGCATGTGGAAAATATGTTATAATCACAAACCGAACATTTTGCTTCTTCACTTGTTCATACTCTTTGAGTCCAACCCATTATAAATAGGTGCCTAGCTAGACAGTCTTCAATTAGAAAGAGAAGCAACTGAATCCTCACATAGTCCAACAAAAGAAAGAAGAAAAAAACACATTCACACTGTTCTTTCTTTCACTTCAAAGTAAAACACCAGCAAATAGCAATTTTCCGCACCTCTGAAGAGACCATGTACTATGAGCTAAAAGTTAGTGAATCATCTATACTTATAAGTCATGACCAAAAGGGAACTAATCTCCAACGTGGGTAACCTCAGAGGTAATTCCTGTCGTGGAAGTTATACACTTTGGAAGAAGGACCTAGATGGCTTAATCTTTGATTCTTGGTTCATTAGAGAGTGGGCTATTGAGAGGGAGAGAAGTGGGTAGCCTATTAATGCATGCTTTTGCTCCTATCACTCATATTTTTCCACTACATTTGGTTTTTTGTATTCTTTTTTTCTTTTCTTCTTCGTTTTGCTTTATTTTCTTTTCTTTCTCTCTGTCTTTCTATATTTTCTTGTTTGTCGTTTTCTCTTCTGCATTTTCACTGTGTATGTCTATGACCTTTTATACTGCCTACCATGATAGGATTTGCCATTTTTACCTCTTAACCGCTTTTGGCCTGTTGTGGGTATCCTTCTAGGATTGCCCACTGGTCTGCTGGCTGCCCATCCATCACCACTACACTGTGTTGGCTACACCACGTCTCATTCCCAGAAAAAAGTGGTTTTTGTTTTGACTCTTACCTCCCTTGACACTCCTATCTGGATAAGGGTTAAACCTCTCCCTTACCAACCTCTATAGCATGCATCTAGTGATTCCAGCTCATGTTTACCTCTTTTGGGTGAGATATCATCCTAACAGGACATTACTCCCAAAAGAGCTTGAGCGGGAACCCCAAAATAGGCTCCCCTTTCTCCCCATCGCCAGACCACACCCTCTCATACCTCTAACTTGTGGCCCACCTCCCTTGTATTGGCTGGGTACAGGTAGGTGGTGCTTGAGCCTTGTGTGCATGCTCCATTTTTGTCTGAGTCCATTGCTTTTCTAGCTCTCACGCGTTTGCCATTGCCTCCAGGTTTATCTGATTTTGCTGCACACTTTGGTATTCGTTTAATTCTTGCAGCGTGAATGATACATAGGCCTTTGGGCTTTCGTTCTCTGCATCTCATCTCTTCTTCGGGCTGGGCATTGCTTAGGTATGGGCTTTCTCCTTTTTACTTGGCCTATGTCCCTTTTTATCTTGAGTCCATGTGCTGGCTGGTGCTCCTTCCATGCCATTGCACTGCTCCTATTATGATATCACTTATCCCTTTGTCTTGTTGTTACCTCTGGGCTTATAGGCTAAAGCGCCTGCCATGTCAATTTCTTATATTATTCATTTTTTTGGTCTTTACTGCCTAGCATTCTTGCTAGGCCAATCCATTCCGTACCTTGAGCTTCCTCGGCCCATTTCGTTCTTTGGGCGTCCTCGGCCTATTTCATTCTTTGGGCGTCCTTGGCCCATTTCATCCTTCCCTACCTCTTTCACTCCCATGGATTTTTGCTAAATCCTTTGGGCTTCCCTGGCCAATTACCACATCCTTACCTTTCGAGCTTATTGGCCTTTGAGCCAACCCCATGAATTTTTTAATTCCTTTCTTTGGGCTTCCCCAGCCCATTTTTTACTTTCTTTCCATCTCTTACAATTCTCATGGGCTTTCTACTTCATTCCTTGGGCTTTCTCGGCTCATTTTCTTTCTCTCTAGTCATTTATTATTTTGGTGGGCCTGTTGACCATTATTCCTACCATTCTGGCCAAATTGTCTTTATTTTACTGCTTTCTTTCTCCATCTTTTTCATATTGTTGGGTTTCTTCTGCCATTAGGCCTTTTTGTCAAAAGTGGACATCAACACCAATCAAAATTAATTTCAATTAATCACGTGTGATAGGTTTCACCCAAATGAATGCATGCAAACAGCTAAAACTTAATCTTGTGATATCTTTTTATCTGACTATCCGATTTGGAAACCGAACGTATCGTGATGATCGTTAGAACCTCAAGATAATTCTTATGATATGTGATGAATGAGTTAATGACCAAAATGAAACCATGATTTTTGGGGTACATAAAATGGTTATTTTGTCATCTTCCAATGTTAAATTATGGGTGTGAAATTGAGTATCTACACCATTCGATTAGGAAAGTTTTGGTACTAATATCTTCCTAAGCATGTACCATAACTTTTTGACTCATGATGATGCACAAAATCATTAGTGAGTTGATTGTTCGCATGTGCGTCAAATGAAGTACCTAAAGAACAAAAAGGATGAAGAACCTACAAAGAGCATCGGTGTGGTGCTGGCCAAAAACCTTTTGAAGGTTAAGTCAGTGATAGAAGAATCTCCAATAACTCAAAAGTGTAAGAGCTAGGAAATTTTTCGTACTTTGGAGAGGAGGCGGCTCGGTGTTTATATAGTAGTGTAGGATCGACCGAGATCCCATGAAGGTAGGATCTTTCCTTGTAGGGAAGATATGGAGTTAATGTTCTGAGATCTTAGGGCTTTACTTCCCATTCTAGGAGGGTATGAATATGTAGAAGAATCTTTGGACGTTGTGTGCAAGTTCTTTCTATATAAGGATGTATGAGTGGAGAACACGTAAAAAGGGTGTGAACTAAGTATGTGGCCTTACCCGACGAGTACCTCCTTCCTATCGGTATTGGGGTAACTAGATGGGTACTTTTCTTACCCGTCAGTGAATACGAGTGGAAAGTCATGGCCAAAGTGTTGTCGTAATCAACCCGAAGGAGACCTAGTTCCAGATGGGTAAGAGGAAATCGAAGGGAAATTCAAACCCGAAGGGCAAAAGGAGTTAGAAAAATTCTCAGCCAAATTATTCTCTATCAACTTATAGTCTGATTAATTAAGAACTCTACATAAGGATTTAAAAGCAGATTTTGAAATATAACCAAGTGGTGACTTCATTCTCCAATCTCCATGCTAACTGTTGATTTAGTTGCATATTCCTGGCCATGGATGGGTCCAAACCAAGAGTACCCAAGAGAGCCATTAAATGGGCAAACCTATAGTCATGTTTGGGGTGGTCACACCATTGCCCTTTCTTCCTAGTGAGCGCTAACACTACTATTATTGTGTACCTTCAAAAGTTATTGTTGAGATAGTGGAAGTGTTGATACTTAGCAAATAACTAAGGGCCACATATTCGGATATTTGTGGGTTGCTTAAGGCCTATCTAGTCAAAAACATGTTTTCATAATTTTTTTTTTTAGAAATATAAAAAATTTAAAAACATCTTTGTTATAGTAAGATTTTTTTTTTTTTCCTATCTGAAAATATTTTGTTAGAAAAATACAACCAAACAAGAGCTGAAAATTTCTCCTAAGTAATATTGGTTGACTACTGTACACTGTTTATTCTAGTCAGTCCACTGAATGGTCGGTTTTAAATTCCATTCAAAGACGTTAACTGAGAGATTGACTAAAAATGGTTGGTTTTATGTTCTTTACCTCCTTCTTCTTCTTCTTCTTCTTCATTTTTTTTTCTTTTGAGAAGCACCTAATTCAATTTATTGTTCGATGTATTTTAATATATATGTTTATGGTGGTTGCTACATTTAAATTCTCTTATAACTTACAAGTAGTATTTTAGTTTTTTATAAAGGAGCTTTGTTATATATAGAACCGTGCTATAATGCTCTTTTTTATTTATTTGTTTGTTTTTATTTTGTTTAATGTTATAATTCTCAAAAGTGACATATAATTAACTGTGTGTATAAATTTTTTTTTAAAGAATGAAGTAAGGTAACGTGGAATAATGTTTAAAAATGAGATAGAGAATCGCAAGATGTTAAAAGCCAATAGGACATTTAAATTTATTGATTGGAATAAGAATTGTGATAAGTAAATAAATTTGAGATTTGAGCAAAAGAAATATGCTATACGTTAGTGTGGATGGATGAAGATTTGTTATAACTGTATAGAATTTGGATAAAAATTTTTTGGAATGTTTTAAAGAATTAAAAAAAAAAAAAAACATAAAAATTTCGGGATAAGAATGAGTAGTTTTTACGTGAGGTAATGATTTTTTTTTGGAAGAAATAATTATATTTTTTTGTATATATAATTGAAGTATTTGAATTCAAATAGATAACAAATACAGATAAGAATCAGATATTTGAATACAAATGGGTGGTGAGAATCACTACAACAAAATGTATTTTCAGTGACGAAAAAATTCGTCACTAAAAGTCCATATTTTCGTCACTAAGGACCTTTAGTGATGAAATTGGACTTTTAGTGACGAAACTCATTTCGTCACTATAGCCCCGTCACTAAAAGTCCTGGTGACGAAAAATTTCGTCACTAAAAGTCCGATTTGATTTAAAAAAAAAAAACTTTTAGTGACAAAAACGTTTCGTCACTAAATGTTTTCCTCACTAAAAACACTATTCAGTGACGAAAATATTTCGTCACTAAAAACACTTTAGTTTACTAAATCATATTTAGTGACGAATAATTTCATCACTAAAACTATGTTCGGGTACATATAGTGACGAAAAAATTCGTCACTAAAACCATTTCTTACAAAATTTTGCTATATTTAGTGACGAAATTTTCGTCACTAAAACAATTTTTTGTTGCTATATTTGTGATGAAAAATTCGTCACTAAAACTTATTTTCTGTTTTTATTTTTTTCATGGCTTCGATATTAACCTGTAACCTGTCATTACATTATTAAAATCTCACATTTGAATAACACATTTATTTCAACAACACATTTATAAAAAAAGATCCATACATTCCACAAGTAAAAAATAAAACAAGTATCCAATTCAAACTCCTTCCATACAATAATTGTTTGCAATACATACAATAACTCTACCTAAACCCTGTTTTAGAACTAACGGAAGATGTTCTCATATGTCTTCAGGTAATGCCAAAAGTAAATCTCCTAAAAGCCACCAATAAGAAATCTGCACAAATATAAAAACAATAATTCGTTAATATCGTAAAGTAAAAACATTAACTATATTATAAGAAACATTTATAACAATGCATTAAGAGTAACTACACCAATAAATTAAAATCACAACTCCTAATGTATAAGTTGTAGAAAGCAAATAAAGTACTAACCAAAAAATGTTTTAACTTGAAGTTGAACCACCCCTATAAGTAAAAGCATCATCATAACCTTTGCTCCTCAAAAAGTTAAGAATATTCTTTTGGACCTCATCTTGCTTAGTTCGTGCATCTTGGTCCTTAGCTCGCTCTTCTTGATCTCTAGCTCTTGCCTCTTTGAGCTCAATTATCTCATTTTCTAACCGTTGGATATACTCCACCGATGAATTAGAGGAGGCGGTGGTTACTAGAGAAGAGGAAGGTCTCATGCCAAGTCCTTTTACAATACCAGACTTCTTCTTAAACACCAAGTTTGAGATCTCCTCTTGTGTAAGGGGAATAGCATTAGGATCTTGACAATGATCCACTTGCACTTTGAGAATATTTTCCTATCATTTGAAAGAGAGAAAGAAAGAAACAATCACAACATTAATACTACATATGTTATAACTTTACAAACATGATAGGGATGGAATGATACACATACATATGTCGCTTCATCCTCAGGGTGTATCCACATATTTGTATTTGGATTGAAATGAACATCTTTGAAAATTTTTGCCAATTCAGGAACTTGACCATCATTATTATTTGTCTGATTAATTAACATTCAAGTGTTAGATAGATATACTTAATTAATCACAACATGCAATATACTAAGGTTTAAGAAAATGAAAAAATATGCACCTCCTCATCAACCCTAACAGCAAGTGCCTTTGTCCCGCATCTATGTTTGCCTTTAGTTTTATTCCTATTTTCAGAGTTCTTTCTTGATTTTTTCTAATAAGCAACATTCAAGATATTTATTAGATCATGAATAAAACAGTATACATTTACTTCATCTAAATATTAATCTAATCAGTTGACAACATAATATAGTAAACATTGAATAATAATAATATACGCATAAATAATTTACCAGCCAATCCTCATTAGTCCATCTCCCATCAATGAGTTCAGTCCACTGCTTCTCCGTGGCATTCATTTGCGGGTGGCTTCTTGCATAGTCAGCACCATGAGATTGTTTGAGCTTTTTATAAGCTTTATGCAACTTGTGGGAGTTGGAACTCAATAATCTTCCACATTTTGTATTTAATGTTTTCGTTACCAAGTTGGAATCTCCTTCTAGCTCAAACTGATCCTGTAAAATGAAGTGTATATGTATTATAAAAATATTATTATATGAATTAGACGAGTTAGACGTTATCAATGTAAATTTACCGCGATATTTTGAAGCACCACATCTCTAGTAGCAGCATCAACATTTTTCCAATTTTTCACATTGTAACTGGACAAATTACTTCGCACTTGTACGCCAACGTGATTGACAAGCTTGCACGCATTATTCCCAACAGGAGCATCATACTCTGCAGCTATACGTACTGGCAACTTACCACTTTTTTCAACAAGTGCTCGTACTGCTATACCACGTGTTGCTCCACGGGTAGTTCTGCTAGCAGATCCTATTTAAACATTATTAATGTTAAAAAATTATACATTCCATGTACATTATAGCTAAATTAAGTGAAGTATAATCTCAATAGTAAAAACATGGTGCAATTGTAATTAAGTATATCCTATGTAATTACCAGTCGTGCTAGTTAATGCGCCGGTAGTCTGCGCCTCCGCACTAGAAGAACTTTGGGCGAGAGGATTTGCTTCAGGAGGTGTTTCCGTAGATTGAACCGTAGATCGGACCACCGGGATAGATGCCTCACCTCGCGAGCGTGTAAGTCGTCCTGGTGCCATCTGTAAGTAACATACATATAATAGAACAACAAAGTCATTACAAGTAATGGAACAATAAAGTTATTATCATCTATTGTACCCTATGGAACATCTATTATACCTTATGGATTACAGAATTAGATGACTCATCATCATTGTCATTGTCACCAATAGGTGGTACATAATCATCATCTACCACAACACTAGTTCTACTTCTTTTTCCTTTTGCACAATTGGACTGAGCAGAATCCTTTAGAGAGGTTGAAATGTGCTTCAATCCCAAAGCATCAATTATCTCTTGGTTTTGCCTCATTCTATCCAATCTTGCCATCTCATACTTCGGTATATTACGAGTGTATTTGGCCTTTTTGGGCATTTTTTGAAACTATGTATTGACATGAAAGATAAGTACAATTGCTACTAACTTAACATCAAGCAATTCACAAGTGCAAAATTTGAACACAATTGCTACTAACTCAACAGAACAAATGACCACATTAATATCCATATCAAGTTTAAGATAAGTACAAAACATCTCAATAACAATTACTACTAACTTTACATATTATAGTCTACATCATTATTCATATCAAGCAATTCACAAGTGCAAAATTTGAACACAATTACTACTAACTCAACACAAAAAATGACCACATTAATATCCATATCAAGTTCAAAATAAGTACAAAACAATTGCTACTTAAACAAGCATAAAACTTTAAGACAAGCACACAACATTTAAGACAACTGTTATGAACTCTACATATCATAATCCATATCAAGATCAACATCAGGTATGTCATGCTCTTCATTTTCATTAGCATCTCTTGAAGTTCCACCTTCAAGAACAACCTTAGTTTCAACATCACCCATATAATAGTCAATAATATTGTCCTCAATATTGATAGAGACAACATCAACAATCGCTTCTTGTTGGAATGCATCACTATCTTCTGTATTATCATTGGGTTCTCCACCCCCGACTTCCGGGACATCAAACACTCCCCTATGTTGAATGGATTGCACAATTTTCCAAGGTTCACCCAATTTGGTATCTTGAAGGTAAAAAACTTGTCTCGCTTGACTAGGAAGTATAAAAGGGTCATTTTCATACCACCGACTTGTAACATCAATGCTTGTGCAGTGTGCATCGATTCTTATCGTTCTCCTTCGACCATTGGTACCAGTATTGTACCAATCACACTGGAACAAAACAACTTTATGGCGAAACATATACTCCAATTCCCAAATTTTGCACACATGGCCATAGAAGTCGTGCATTTCTCCCTCATGATCCCCTTCGGTACATACACCACTATTTTGGGTTACACGACGATTGTCTAGGTCCCTTGTATGGAATTTTACACCATTGACCATACAAACTGTGTACTCCTTCACATGCGGCTTAGGACCATTTGCTAATGACCATAACTGTTTAGTAGCTTCTGGTGACTCGTTAACTTTCAATCTATTCATCTATAATGACATACAACAAGTGATATTAATTAGTAATAAGCAATGAAGAAACTTTAAAATGTTTAATTTTTATTAGTGTGTGATTAAATTTCAAATGTCTTACACGTTCTCTGAACCAATTGGGAAACTCTTGTCGTTGAATTTGAGTTATGGCTTCTCCAATAGGATTATGCAATGTGCTTTTGTGTTCACTGTTAAAAATAAGATGATTTATTTTCAGCTAAACATTGCAGATAATATTCAAAACTTGATCAAACAATACATGCATATGAAATCACATACTTTAAATAAGGCTCTAGCTTGGGACTATTGTACAACAAGTACCAATGAGCAGTATCAAGCAATGCATGAGACAAGTTGCCATCATTCCGCCTACCACCTGTAGGTCGAGCAGTTTGTGAAAAAACTATCAATCCTTCGCTAGATTCACCTAAATCTTCAATTCTTTCTCTTCGATTATGCACAGTTTCAATCCCATCAATATACAAAGACCAGTTGTTAATACATTCTTTGAGAATGTAAGCCTCTGCAATCGAACCTTCTGGTTGAGCTCAGTTTGAAACGTATCTTTTTAATTTTCCAAGGTACCTACGAGGAAAAAATACGCATATTATGTGATTTTATACCACATGGGAAAAATGCAATTGATGGATGCATCAAATGATCTAATTACCTTTCAATAGGGTACATCCACCGATATTGTACCGGGCCTCCTAGAATTGCTTCTCGAGGCAAGTGAACAGCAAGGTGGACCATAACATCAAAGAATGCTGGAGGAAAGAACCTCTCAAGCTTGCATAGTATAAGAACTATTCGTTCTTCTAGTTTCTCCAATTCACTTCGCTTTAGGGTCCTTGAGCATAAGTCTTAGAAGAAGCTGCCCAACTTAAACAATACAATACCAATGTCTTTATGTGCAAACCCCCGCAACCCAATTGGAAGAATTCGTTGTAGTAGCACATGACAGTCATGACTTTTCAAACTAGATAATCTACCATTTTTTGCATTCACTGACCTTGATATGTTGGCTGCATAGCCATCCGGATACTTGACTGATTTCAAAAAGTCATAGAAACCATCTCTTTCATTTGGGCTTAATGAAAAGAAAGCCCGAGGCTTGTCATATGATCCATCAGGACGTTGTTTCAAATGCAACGTGTGTCTAAAGTTCATATTTTACAAGTCTATCCGTGCCTTGTCAGTATCCTTATTTCTCCCCTCAATGCCCAACAAAGTACCTTAAGTACTCTCACTAATGTTCTTCTCCACATGCATGACATCAATGTTATGCTTAAGCTTCTTATTCTTCCAATATGGAAGCTTGTACAAAATACTTACCTTTGACCAATTTGGCTCCCCAATAAGTTGTCTCTTCTTGTTACTTGGATGCTTTCCTAAAATTATATTTGGCATTCTATCTAGCTGCTCTTGTATTTTTCTCACTTGTAACTCTAAAGATCTTTTTCGTTTCTCCGTTAAACCATTATGCAACCGACTATGTCTCCAACGATGTTCCATAGGCAAATAAGCTCGATGGTTGATGAATCCAATTTTACTTTCCAAAGCTTTTGAATATGGTTCATCGTTGCAAGTGTAACAAGAATGATAACCCTTTGTCCTCCACCCAGACACGTTACCAAATCCAGGGTAGTCATGTATTGTCCACAACAAAGTTGCACGCATCTGAAAATGCTCTTTGTTATAAGCATCATAAGTTTCTACACCTTCTTCCCACAACTCTTTCAACTCGTCAACTAATGGTTTCAAGTAAATATCAATCTCATTTCCCGGTTGATGAGGACCAGGAATAAGCAAGGACAACATAAAATATGGCTCTTTCATAACCAACCAAGGCGGTAGGTTATAGGGGGTAAGTATGACAGGCCACATACTATAGTTGTTGTTCATATTCCCAAAAGGGTTAAATCCATCTGTAGCCAACCCCAGCCTTACATTGCGAGGTTCGAGGGCAAAATCAGGATATTGCAAATCAAACTCCTTCCACTCCTCACTATCAGCTGGATGCCTCATTATCCCATCGTCCACACGTTTTTCTATATACCATCTCATGTCCTTAGCTCTTTGGCCCGACATGTACAATCTCCTCAGTCTCGGTGTCAACGGGAAGTAACGCAATACCTTATTAGGAATCATCTTACCTTGGGCACGTGTATCCTTGTACCTAGGCGCTTCACACACCGGACATTTATCAAGGTTTTCATTTTCCTTCCAAAATAGTGCACAATCATTTTTGCATGCATCTATATGCTCGTATGACATGCCCAAGTCACGTAATATCTTCTTTGCTTCATAAGTTGACTTTGGAACCAAGTTACCTTTCGGTAAAACCTTTGTCAGCAATTCTAGCATCATATCAAGTCCCTTATTACTCAAGTTGATCATTACCTTTACATTCAACATCTCAATAACAAACTTCAAGATACTATAATCAGTGCAACCCGGATACAACTCACGCTTTGCATCTTCCTCAAGTTTGTCAAAATGACGCACGTCCTCATCTTCAGTTGCATTTCTTGGTTCTCCTCTAATTCGGTCACCTACCAAGGCATCGATACCATCCATCTGATCACCATCTGACATTTCATTATCATGAATGTTCTCGTTCAATACATGAGGTTCTCCATGATTATACCAATTAATGTAAGATTGCATAATCCCACGATGAAGCAAATGGATACGGACAGTATTAAGAGATTGTCGATAGCAATTCCCACAATGAATACACGGGCACGGAATATTACCACTCACATCCACAACTACTCTTGTAAAATTAATAAATGCATTGACCCCTTCAATATATGGATGACTTAATCTGCCATCGGGTGTCTTACCCATTGTCATCCAACTTTTATCCATGTTTGACTACAATTACAAGATGAATGCTACTTTAGTAAAATAAGAACAACTCATGCATAATGAATTCTAACATCTAAGTCTATAAACTACTTAGATAAAGTTCTATCCTATTCATGAATGCACAAGTCTATATTAATACTTAAATAAATATACATTGCACACACAAATATACACTCCCCATATGAATTTAAACCGCTTGCTCCAACACAACAACCCACCACAAAACAAATTTCCAACATCTTAGAAGGCACAACTACTTCTTACAAAAGCCCTTCTCTTAGAAGGCACATATACTCCATACAAAAGCCCTTCTCATGGAAGGCAACACTATTCATAACTTCACAACAACTAAAAGAGCATTGTCAAGGGGAAAACTCATTTAAGTGCATGATAAGAGGGGTAAGCTTAACCAACCCTTACACATAGCTGGACATACTCTCTCTCCCTCCAGTTGTACCCATTGTTTCCCCTCAATCTTGAAGTTATCATGGCAAACTGCCTCTCTACCGCTGGGGTCACTCTGCTGGGATATTATCAGCTCACTGATGCTATACAGCTGGGGCTACAAACCATCAGAGATAAGTGACTTTGCTTCCTTATCTTTAAATTTACATCATTGAGTATATGATTACTTCACATTTAAATACATATTACTTTATTCCAACAACTATTACAACTATTAACCACGACTTAAACTCATTTAAATGCATGATAAGAGGGGCAAGCTTAACTAGCCTCTACTGCTGGCATTCTGCTGGAATCCTATCAGCTCACTGATGCTACACAGCTGGAGCTATAAACCGTACAAAGATAAGTGACTTTGCTTCCATATCTTTAAATTTACATCATTGAGTACATGATTACTTTACCTCTAAATAAATACTACTTTATTTCAATTGTTATTACAACTACTAATCAAAGCTATCATATCAAACACATATTACATATTTATTCGACCATTATCGTGATTCTTAGACTTTGGCTTTAATGATTTTGTAGGCTTAAAAATACGCCGGTAGCCGTTGGACCACGTGGCCCAATGTTAAGTTCCGAACGCAACTCCCCAAAAAGAACCCGAGCCTAGTAAGGTCATCCCTCCAACGGACCACACGTGGCTGGGCATCCGAAAGAGGCCCCCGAACACATTGATCACATCCCTCCAAGATATTTGTCTTTACTTCTGTCGGTGCTGTAACAAAAATTAATGAGGAATAGGTATGAGAATAGACTCTTGTCTAGTAATTGATACAAGTGCTTCTCCTAATCATAGATAAATATATAATTAAACAGTAGCAAAAAGCAACAACATCCTTTACAAATAATTGCATATAAAATAAAAATTAAACAGTGAGTTCATCTTCATCCACAAAGAAATGTGAAAGGAAACACAGTAGTAACTAGAAGAGAAGGGAAGCATAACGATGACACTCCACCAAAAAAAAGAAAGAAACCAAAGATCAATACTAGAATCTCATATACATATCCTCATAGTTAAATGATTGGTTGGTAGGTTCTATTTGGAAAACAATAATAAGAATAAACTGTAGAGATATGTCACTATTGTAGTAGCCTAATTAATTGTATATAAAATGGAAAAGAAAAATTACAAACCACAAAGATGGAAGAAACTTTTTTTTTTTTTTACCTCTTCTTCTTTTTCTTTGTTTTGCTTAGTTACTTACCTTTTGGAAATGGGATTTGGACCACTTGGATCTTCATGTTCACTTGCATTGAAGATCTTGTCTTGCCATGGCAATGGTGATTTACTAGCTTGGTACCTTCCTTTCCTTCTACCTGGTGAAGGAACATGGATAGCATTGGCTGTAGTTGATTCACTTTTGCATGTTGAATTGGTCTTGGACTTGCCAACCCCAAGTGTTCTTGAAGTGAACTCCATGTTGTTTCTCTTCATGGATCCATATCTAGAGGCAACAAGTGGTGAAAACCTAAGGTTTTTGTCAACCATGGTGGTATTAGAGACATGTAACAATAGAAAGAAGAAGAGGGTCATAGAAGTAAGATAGGGAGAGATTGCATCACTAGCCATGCAAAATGAAAGAAATATATAAAATCATTCAAGTCTGGGTCTTAAGGGATAAGCATCTAGATAGGAATCACTTGGTACTTTGTCAAGGGTTGGCCTATGTGAAAGCTTAGAGCTGAAGATGGTAAAGAGAGATGATATTATCTTGAGAGTGATACCTTGTAGGGTTTATTATAAGAATTCAAATGAGAGAGAGAGAAAGAGAGAGAGCCTTCAAAAAATCAAAAGAGGAAAGCAAGGGGGCGATGAAGTGCTTTAATAAATTGGATTGCTTTATCAATGTCCTGTGGTGGTGAAAGTGAGAAATAAATGATAGTGAATGCGTTTGTGTTTGTGTGAGAGAGAAAGAGAGAGAGGGCTTTGGTTGGTCTTATTTGACCTTTACGACAGTGAGCGCGCCCTTGGAAGCAGCCTATAGTCCCCTAAGAGGAGGACCAAGTAGAGCCCACAATACAAAATGGGTGATGCAATAGACAAATATAAGGAGTCAAAATAAAATCTTGGACCCCAACCAAGAAAGAACAACACTCCAAGGAGATTCTAGGCTTTTGCCCCTATTGAGCAAAATAACATATATATAAGTGAAATGTCTTTTGCTAAGCATTTTACTCTTATGACAGCATTGTTGTTTGATATTAACTAATAAGCATTGTCCGAAATTGTATGTTTACTAGATGGAAGGGGCTGAAGAGCACGACAAAGCATGCCACATATGTGCTAATTGCGTATCGTGCATCACTGTTGAGTATACAGGCACACCAGGTATTCTACCTCTTCATGTCATGAGGATATAGTTCTCCCTAGTTTTGTTTTTCACTTGGTAGGGTTGTCAACTACTGCATATGTATAATTAATAACGTATTTGATTTGTTTTTTTGTTGACCGTTTATTCAGGTTGTTTGGGAGCCGTATAGGGATGTCCTAGACTCGCTGCCCCCATATTGCACTACCGACCGACATATATGGAGGGCCATTGTGCCGTTGATCTATTTTTGGATAATAGAGGATCATCATCCCGAACATGTCTTTCGTCAGTTTGGGATGAAGCAAGTGCCACCGGATCTTATGGATACGTCGATTGATATCCATAGAATCTCCCTCCAAGGTAAACTAGAGAGGGATTGGGTGCAAGAACATGCTGTCTACATTGACCGATGGACCCATAGAGGGGAACGTCTTGCTGACGCACCGACATTGGATGGGGACACGATGTACCTTGCTACTTACATGGAGTCGTACCGAAGGACGACCAAACGGTACATTACACAAGAGTCGGCGTATTAGGAAATCCTGGTAAGGCAACAATTCGATGCTTCTTTTATGGATTGACAATATATGTGTGTTGCTGCATGCATTCTAAAAATTATGTTTTATGGAGCCATTGAATCAATATTTTGACATTCATTCTAGAGAACATTTCATTTCTTGCCACTAGATATGCATTTTTCACAACCAATATGTGCTGGTGTGCCATTTCAAAAGCCATTTCAATAGTAGCGCTATATATGAATAAGCTCATCATGTATAATATGTTTCCAAATCGGTCATGAATTACCAATCATACGATTTGCGATTAAATCTTTATACTTTCTCAATTCTTAAAGGCATAGTTTTGCACAACACTAAAGTAACCAGAAAAGTTTTAACGTGACTCCTTTATTTCACAGGTTGAGTCCAATGTTACAGCACTATTGCAATGCGAACCAGGTTCCCAAATGTACAACCACTTGTTACATACGCTGGATGTTGTCGGAGAGTTAAGCCGAGTGGCATTGGAGAACGCGCGTACGGCGAGTGAGGCGAGCACACAGGCCACAGGCCGTGGCAGGTGAGGTGGTGGGTCAGGAAGGCGTGGAGGCGGTGGAGGTCATAGAGGTGGTCATGGGCCTGCGCCTGCGCCTGCACCCATACGCAGTTGTGAGGATAAGGATGAGACGGGTAACTTCCACCTCTAATACCTCCAATTCTTACTGACTTCCAATTCTAGTACTTTCAGTTGTAATTTATTCAGAGGACATATTATAGTAGCGAAGTATGTTTTCATCACAGCCACACATGATATCCCATTCTGCTGATTTCACAAATTTCAATGGCTTAACACCACTCTATTAAAAAAACTGAAACGATTCTCACTTATCCCGGATCAAACTGACTCAATCCCTTGTTGTCATCTTAATGAATACAATTGTTTTTGTATAGATGATGAGGCGTTAGAGGGCGATTGGGACATGTACATGGATGGCACCGGGTCATCGCGATGCATGCCTGACGCTGCTGCTGGGCCATCCCACCCCGTTGGCCATGACGATAGTGCAGAACACACATCCTATGCTCAAGCCAGCCCTCGGTCGCCACCACCCACTCGGCTGTCTCCTCCATTGTTCAACGACTCTGCCCACGAGGGTGGCTGTATATTTGTACCTACACCTGGCCGACTGACCCTACCTGTAGTTCAGGCTTAGCCCACCCAGGAACCATCACTTCCTAACCCCGATGAACTAGCTGCACAGATTGATCAAATATGGAGTGAAAATATTGAGCCGGTACATGGGTTGCGAAGATCACTCTGCACTGACATACATCCCCCTAGTTACGAGACTGGTGACGGTAAATACCATGCATTCCCTACGAACTTCTTCCAAATTTATTTAATTAAACAATAAGATGAGAAGCATGCATGCATGCATTTATGTGAAAGGGAAAACGACCCAATGTACATATCTAATAGTTCATTTAGATATGCCAATGGACTAAATGCATATAATAATATCAATAACTGTGAATTAATTATGAGTGAGTACGGTTATGTATATGGTTATTTTTTTCACAAGTTTTACTCTATAAAAACTACTTTTATTCCAAATAATAATGGGCTATAATAATAATAATAATAATAATACACATAAACATACACGTACACAGTACAAAACATGGTCTATCCCTCTCTTTAAACTGCATTCAAGTAATGTGCTCTGCTTTCAATTTCAGGTAAGACGAGATCGGCCAAGGCAGCTGTGAGGAAACGAAAAGATCGTTGAGCTGTTGGTGTCGAGATGGTATTGAGATTACAAAAACTCCAAGTTCTTCTTAAGCTTGAACCTTGATCTTTTCTAGGACTTGAAATAGAATTCAAATACACTCAAGCCACACTAAAAAACTCATAATATTTATGATTGTTCATGATTTACCAACCTAATCTCATGGACTCAACAAATATATTTGGTTAATCTCCAAAATGATATTTTAGTTCAATAGTTTATAGTTGGCACAAAAGTTTTTCCACACATTTTCCTTTTGCTGGTATTGCTTAATTCTAAGTTATTCTTTGTTCATTTCACAAATTTTTTTTGATTCTTTCTATAATCCAATGAGAATAGACAAGCTCAGTCTTGTTGACACCCTTTTAACCATAAGCTGTTTATTGAAACTTGACATACAATGTTGCAGAAATGTAGGAGTTTTTTGTGTCTCTAATTTATTTTACGGGAAGTTCTAGTCATTTAATTGACTAGTGTGAAATCGAAACTTGGTCTATTTCCTTGTTTTCAAATTTATTGAATTTTTACACTTTTTTATGGTGCTTAAAAGGAAAGTTAAATTATAAATCTATGCATATTATTCTTGGCTCGAGAATAGGAAAACAAAAATAGCTATATAGAAATTTATACAACTTGAACAACCTGAACATAGGGAACTTAAATGTAGGGGGGGAAAGGTAAGTGTTATGAGCCATGAAAGACATACAAACTACTGGAGTTTCTATATATTTCTTCTTCTTCTTCTTCTTCTTCTTCTTCTTCTTAGTAAAACTGACAAAATATTTACAAAATATGTACAAAATAGTAAAACTGATAGATACGGATAGACATCAACCCAGCATCATTGTTATTATTATTATTATTTTGTTTAAATGAGCTGTGGGGTAATGGATTAAGTTTGTTCCTTAACTCAAGGACCGTTGATAAGAGTAGTATTGGAGTTGAGCAAATAAGATTCCTAGTTTTTGGGATAGTTAAGTTATTTAGATTGTTTCATTTATTTGAGTTATCTTTTATTCTATTCGATTGTATCAGCTTGTAAACTGCACTGTATTTAAGCAGTGAGACTTGAATAAGAAAGCAAGCAAATTAAATCGCAAATGGTCTTTTCTTTCTCATGTTTTGGGAGGTTAGTCTCCTCTAATCTAACTAACTTAATTCAATAAACACCCTGCATAACTAACACAGAAATTAGAAATCCTTTATTTACATATAGTCAACTTCTGTGAAACCATGTTTTTTGTTTTCTTCTTTGCCTAATTCTATATTATTAACATTTTGAGACATCAAAATATGGAATTAAAAGTAGTGATTATTCCATTAATGAAAAAGAATAATGAAACTGAAAATTTAGAGCAAGGCAAGTCAGTGTTTGATACAATACTGGAAGAAACTAGACAAATCAGTGTTTGATCACTTTGGTTGCTGGTGGCTGATGTGCACTCGGGGTTGAGATTGAAAGGATCTAAACCTGAGGATATGGTTGCTGCCTTGCTGGGAACCTGGGGTGGCTTTTTGTGTTTTGGACAAGAGTTAACTCTGGTTACAAAATTTGAATTTGCTATTTGGTTAGGTTAAAACTTTTAAATGAGGTGGAATGTTATAGGCCGTTGATTGTTTTTAGGCAGATCCTAACCCTTAACTGGACACTCTCCATTTCAAATAGAAATGGAGAGGGTCCGGATCCCTTAAAAACATTAATCTTGTTCTCTACTTCTCTAGCACTAAATTTGTTAAAAAACTTGGCATAGAACGAAACAATTGAAGAGAGCTTTATTAACCCTCTCGCTGACAGATTAGCATGTTTGCCCTCTGAATTGGAAGGTCATTAAGATGGCAGCTTCATATAGAGCTTGAATGAGAAGGTTTCTCCACATGGCCTTAGTGATAACTGGTTCACTTGCTTTAAATTCAAAGCCTTTCCATTAGTTTTTCAGTTGGTGGTTCAGTCAATAATCCAAGGCCACCAAAAAGAGCCACAATACAGTTTGTCCACAACAATTGGATGGTTGTAATTGGAGAAGATCCACAAAACATTGTTGTGATAGAATTATCAATAGCCCAGCTATATTCATAGTAAGCTCAAGCTGGATATACTTCCTAATATTGTGATAAGTACACCTTCCACACCTTATAGTTTATTTTATTTGTACCTTCCTTATTGAGAAAATTATTAGGTCCCTATGACATAGTGCTCTGTTTTTCCTATGTTTTTTTTCTTTTTCTCATACATGTATTTATATTTGGTGGCATATTTGCAGGTTTCTGTAGCTGTTGATGATAGTTTTCAATCCTTGAAGACCACCATATTGGAGACTTTTTGAATTATGTTTTTGCAAAGTATGTCTTACTTGCCAAGCTACTCGAAATTTTTGGATAATTTTTTGCATAGCTAATAGACAATATATTGCACATACAAATGACAGCTAGTGGACAACAACATATTGGACACTTTGTTGGAAATAATATCTACCAATTTCTATAACTAATGAAGCTCGGCAAATATTAGGTTCTATACACAGATGTTTGAACAGCTTCTACTAAGGCATTATGATATATGTAAAATGACAAATATCTTTAAATGCAATGGAAATGTACATTTCTATATGTTAAGATCCATATGTGCATAACTGCATATTAGGTAATGAAAAAGTTTGGCAAATGCCTTTTTTGTTTCGTTGCTAGGTGGTGTTCATTTCTAAATTTTCTATTTCAAGATGGCTTTCTTTCATGCTGCAAAATCGTAACAGACAAGGGGTATATTACATAAGCGTTATGACTTTTCAGATTGCCCGTTATATACGCAACTTCTTCTAAACAAGTGTATTTTATTGAGCTAAGCACAAAGATATAGAGAAAGTACTTATAGGCTATCCAAAGCCAAGCACAATTACCAAAACAACCTAGCCAATGTTAACAATAATACAAGCAATTACAGGCCAAGACAGATTCCAAAATAAACTTCTAAAAGGAAACCAAAAGGCTATCCAACAACATTTCAGCCAATCTCTAGTGCAAACTTGAGGCAATATCTCCCACAAACACATATGGTAATAATACTAGATTCATAAATACCACAAGCAGGAGCCATAGTTTCGCCTTCATTTTGTGCTTTCTTGTCGTGTCGAATCATGAACTTCATTATCCCCCATAACATGGGCTACCACTTCACTGAGCATGTTAGTACTCAAGGTTGCAATCCTCCTTGCGTGGTCACGCTCCTCAATGGCAACGTCTAACTGATACCTCAACATTCTGTTCCTAACGTCTCCATCGCAATAGCTAGTTCATTCGCTTTGAGACGTCCCCCCTGGACTTGATGTCAACATGTTAGGAGATGTCCATGATGGGGAAGCACCATACTGCACGTTCCTACCATTAAATTGCAAGAACTCCATGTATGCAGATTTTGCTTCCCGTCGATCTTTGTATGACCTGTGTTCGGCGTTTGCGAATTTATGAACTTGCCTACTTGCTTCTACCCAATTGTCGTATATGCCAGGAGCACGACCAATGAAAACAACATAGTATCTGCCACCCTAAAAGAGGAACATACAACAGGATTGTATGTTAAAACTGCATGAGTTGTGCAGGGGTTAGAACTTACCAAGTTTCGAATCTGAGCTATTAGATAAACATGTACCATGTCGCTCTACCAATAGGTGCCGGTGGACTACAACAACCTTGATGTTGCTTGTTCCAAGATTTGACAAACAATTGCATAATCTATAATTGTACAGTGGTAAATTGTTTAATCACAACTGTAAAACATGTGGGCATGTTACCTCTAGAAGCAAAGGAGGCTTCTCTTCTCCATGTCTGAATGTTTTCTTCTGCTCATACCCCCTAACCAAAATGAGAGGAAGCTGGCTTTTAATATAAGAAGGGTACAATACTCGACTTCTATAGGGTTGAGTACAGTACTCGATTATCAACAAATCGAGTTTTGTGTTTGACCCATCAAGAAACTTTCGACCCATCGAAGACAATCCATTCCAATGGCCTCCCCACTGCCAGATTCGACTCCTTTCCGATTCCTCCGCGATTCCTATATAACTCACATGTCAGAGAGATGAGTATGTATAACTGCTGCCCAACTCTCGTTAGGTGAAGTAAATAATACTCGATGTCCTCAGGGCCGAGTTATATGTAACATTAAACTCGATTTCAGTATAACCGAGTTATACTGCCACTCCGTACTAGGTTTTAATAGTACTCGATTTCTTTATAATCGAGTTACTTTGAACTCGATTTACATAAAATCGAGTACTATTAAATTATATCATCTCCCCCCCACCCTCTGGGACCACTGACCATTTGCCATGCATGAACTGTGGGGTTCCCTTCTGAATGTGTACCCTGAGTCTGAGAGTTCTATGTGATTTTGTCACAACTTCTACTGCCAGTTTCAAGTTCAATTGACCAGCTTCATTAAGTGCAGTAATTGTTTGTTGTCCACGTCTTCTTTGTTCTGTCAACATCTCACCTGATAGGTAATAACTGATGACACCTGTAGTACAATTTATGATAACACAAATTCTTTGAATGTTGTAATAGGAATAGGGGGTATCTAAACATAATAATGTGGTACATGTTGCATGCTAGGAATTATCTCCCTTATTTGCAATGCTTCTGAATTCTCATTTGTTTAACAATATCCTACATGAAACCCAAACACATTGTGTGAACATTTTTGTTTTCGAAATCTCAATCTGATTGACTAGATGAAACAATTATGCAATAGTATTTTTTAGCACATATTATGGACAAAAATTTATGATAAAAAAGATGGGTTTTTTAGCACAATTTGCTTAGGCTTGTTTAGCTGCATGAACACCCAAACATAGGACATATATAGTTAGCCTACGATTTCACAATATTACACAGCATAATACAATTATTACCATTTGTGGTTCAGGTTCGTTATGAGTCCGCATTACTTCTACATTTACTTCGACAGGGAGGCATATATTAATGATTTGCATGGGCTATCATACCGAGGTTGAAACCAAAAGCAGAAGCTTATTGAAGTGAAACGTGGGATACACATAAGAAAACTGAAACAGAAGATAATGCCAACTTTGGGGTTAGACAACGATTCCCATGACATCTTCATTGTATTTCGGGCTCCTCAGCAACTGGTGAGTACCTAAGTTTTCTACAATTCAATTCAGTTACAATGCGACGATGATGTGGACATAATGTGGGGAGTGATAAAGCGGGCACCGCAATTCATAGGTTCTGACTTGTATGTAATTGTTGACACTGTTGGGTTTAATGTCGATGGGGGTTCGCAGTATGCTAGTAGAGCTGGAGAGCAAGAATCAGTTCCTGTAATCAACGTGTACCCTTCAGTTACAGCTGAGACATCTTTGCCCTACAACGTTCAACCACGCAATGCGGTTGCTATGGAAAATATTGAAGACGCCGAAGTGTTAAGGTCTATCCATACCCGTGAGGGTCGAGGGTATACTCACGAAAATGAAGATATCCAAACCTACTTGGACGAGGCAATCGAAATGGATGACACTCGAGATGTGTATGAGGAGTTCATTGATAATGATGGATCAGAGGACAATCCAGAATTTTTAGATGAACTACAAGTTGAAAACAATGTGGATGCTTGCCCCAATCTGAACCTTACCCCCGAATGGTTCACGTCAAACACATAGGATAACATTCATGACCCATCACCTTCCATGGAAACAAGTCTGATGAGTTGGCGACCGGGGGACGAACCGAGCAAGGGGATGCTATTCAAGAATAAAGCTGCAATTCAGCACGCGTTAACCATGTTCTCTGTGGGGCTCAATAAGAAATTTAAGTACATGAAGTCAGACCTCGAGAAACTAGCTGTAACGTGTGTACACGATGCATGTCCGTGGTCAGTTCGAGCTATCTGCAGCAAAAATGGACAAAAATGCATGTCTGTGGTCAGTTTAAGACTGGTTGTAACGTGTCTACCCTTTAATTGCAAAGAACTCATGATTTGTGAAAAAATGGAAATTAGGGTTCATGTCTTCATATTGGGAATTTGGGGATTTTGATGAATAGGAGTAGTTTTGATCTGAACTGGTTCATGGGTTGTTGTGTATGCATGTTGGTGACACGTTCTCTTCTTCATGGAATTTGGGGTTTTGTTGAATTGGGTATAATTGCCTGAAATTGACCACCGTCTAAAGTTTGATGGATTGGTAGTCACTGGTTTTACACCTGCTACATAATGTGCAGTGTGGGTTCACATGTTTTTCAAATAACTTGACCGCATGGGTCAATGTTCATATATTTACAGAAAATTAATCATTTCAATGCATTCATTCATGCCCCAATTGTATCCATGCATCATGTAGTCTTTTTCTCATGCATATGTACATTGTGTTTATATGTCTCTAACACAGTTCTGAATATTGGTTTTATGTTGTGCTTTCGTTTTGTCTCTGTAGATCCTAGTTATGGCTCCTAAGAAGTCTAAAACCATTAAAACCAAAGCCAAAAGAGTGTCTGCCTCCTCATTTGAGCCTGCAATTGCATTTGATCAAATAAGGTTTGAAACGGTTACAAACGAGCAAAGGTTTGAAAACTTAATTTAGTATAGGAATATTTGGCTAGAATGACAAATAAATCTAGATGAATTACCTCTTTCTATCCATAGGAATCTCCAGTATAGGAACTGGTTGTCTCTGTGTAAAGATTTACAACCCCCTCCAGCTGCCCTGATTAAAGAGTTCTATTCCAATCTCCATATTCATTCTGATGATAATCTAAGTACTTGGATTCGAGGTCAAAGTTTTGTCATAACTAAGAATGATGTATCCGATGCTCTTAATGTACCTCGTGTTTGTAGACCTACTTATCCATACTCGGAGCGTCCTCCTATATCTGATGTTATGACTCTTCTTTGCGGAAGATCAGTGACATGGAGATCTAACCCAAGAATTAACTCGAGTGGGTTAACCGAGCTTAATTATATCTTCTTTAGGATAGCTTGTCACAACATCTTCCCCATCTCCTATGTCCGTACTATTCCTATAGAGAGGTGTTTTTTTTTGTACGCCCTCGTCACTGATGCCTCCATTTGTTTTCCTTCCCTTTTCATTAAAACGCTTTCTGAGGCGCATAGGAGTAAGTGTAAGAAACATGGTCTATTCTTTCCAGTTTTCATCTACAGGGTTCTAAACTTTTTACAATTAGAAAACTTTCCTTCCCTAGAGTTGATCCACATCACAACCCCTATAAGAGCCACCTTTCTTAAACAGCAGAGTGCACAAAAGAAGAATGTTGGACCAAGTGTTGGTTCATCAAAAAGACCACGAGTATAGTCCACCGCTGGAGATGTTCATGCTGAGGAGAATCCTGTTGATCCTACAGCTGTTGTTGCTGACGACGGTGACAATGAGGTACATGTTGACAGCGCAGCTGTGGAGCCTACCGTTCCTCGTCCTCTCACTCTTCGTGCTATGATGGAGACCTTTATGACAACTCAAGCAACTCATGGACAGCTTTTAGATGGGCTTATTACTGAGGTTGCTGCTTTGAGAGCGGATTTTTCAGAGTATAGGAGTGCTTTTCCACCTTCTCCACCCTCTGACTCTTGATGATTGCCATTGGCAATACATAACAGACAGGGGAAGTAGGGATTGTAGCGTAGGGGGGAGAGTAGTTTTGTAGCTTCCACAGATTATATGAAAGTTATTTAATGTGATTTTCAAGTATTTGTATATTATTATATGTACTCTTCAAGGTCCGCAAACGTGGTTTTAATTTTATGATAATATGACCATATTCACAATGTGTGATGACTTTTATATTGAATGATCCTTTTCTTTCTTTTTTTCCTTCAATTGGAATGTGGATAAGGTAACCTCACTGATAACATATGCATATTTGAAAAAAAACTACAGTCATTGAAATGATAACAGAGAGGAACCTACCTCATCAAATGCATTATCGATTAGTTCTGCAATGGCTATACCAAAAAAATAAAAAGAGATCATAAAAGTAGATTAAACAGAAACTAGCCTCTGAGCACGCGCGAGCTCCGAGGCTCTTCTATTTTTTGGGTAAGTGTTAATTTAGAACATTTATTATAATTTGGGATTACTACATTTTCCAATCACAAAAAAAAAAAAAAAAAAAAAAAAAAAAAAAACCTAAGGGTGTGATGAAAATTTATTTCACCGCACATAATACTTATCACACCCGTAGGTTTTTTTTTTTTTTTTTTTTTTTTATTGGAAAATGTAGTAATCCCAAATTATAATAAATGCTCTAAATTAACCCTTACCCAAAAAATAGAAGAGCCTTTGAACACGTGTGTGCTTAAAGGGTAGTTTATAGTTAAAATTATATTAAATTTGTCGTACTCATAGACGTTTATACTTTTGGATAAATGTTATATAGATTTATTTTAATAATTAATACCTATGTTTCCTGTTTCCTATCACTAATTATCCAAAAGTATATATGTTTCCACTTCTCCATCCATATCCTTATATTTAGGCACTAACATATCTGATTGTCCAAGAAAATAAAAGGCTAAATTTTAGGGAAATTTAAAACATTAAGGTGGGGAATTGGTGTGACCCTATCCTTATTTAAAAGTTTATCAAAAAAAGAAAAACAACACGTTTAAAAAAATCCCATGTTCTATCCATGTACTATTTAAAAAAATCCCACTGTCTATCCCACATTTCAAAACTATTTTCTTTTGTAAAAAAAACCATCTCACGTTTTCCTTTTTTTTTTTTTTTAATATCTTCTATATTTTGGGGAAAAAAAAGACTCCTACTATAAAACCACTACTATAACTTCTCCATCCATATCCTTATATTTAGGCACTAACATATCTGATTTTGAAAGAAAACAAAATGCTAAATTTTAGGGAAATTTAAAAGATTAAGGTGGGGAATTGGTGTGACCCTATCTTTATTTAAAAGTTTATCAAAAAAAGAAAAACTACACGTTTAAAAAAATCCCACTTACTACACATCCATAACAAAAGTGAAAAAGAGTTTAAATTTCAAATATATTTATTTTATGGTGAAAGGATCAATAATGGTTAGCCACTTACTACACATCCATAACAAAAGTTAAAAAGAGATTAAATTTCAAAGATATCAATTACCCTTAAAACTGAGAAAATGTACGTAACATTGTTTATGGAGTAGTAAAGTAATAATTATAAAAAAAATGTAAATTAAATTTCACATAGAATTATACAAATGATAAATATAATTTATGTTACAAAAGAAATCTGTTTACAACAATTTCTTAGATAACAACCACTTCATGTGAGGTTTAAATTGGGTAACTATTAACATGATACATCAAATATATAATAATACCCTCTAAAAAAAGTGGCATAAATTACATTTATAAAAATAGCGTAACTTACATGGAAAAACTTGTTTACATAATACCCTCTAAAAAAGAGTAGCGTAAATTACATTAGAAAAAAGAGTAGCGTAAATTACCACTTCAAGTAGCTTAATTCCCTTAAAACCCAACACCAAATTAACCAAACATGCACAGATTCGCTCCAGCCTGCAATGCCTCCATAAATTCCTTGGTCCCAGACCTCGCAATTGCACCCAAATTGTTCACCAAATCTATAACCCAAAAACCAGAAAAAGTGTTAGTAATCTAAAATGACATTAAATATTAAGTTATTGGACCAAAATAGAGAAGAAGAATATATAAGTACCTGCACGCATAAATAGAGAGAGTCTTGTTAAATCGAATCTTATCCAATACCTACACACGAAAATGCAAAACCAATCAGTCTTAATTCTCATCCAACTAGCTTAATTCCCTTAATAAAATACTGTAAATTTCAAAAAAAAAAAAAAAAAAAAAAAAAACTCAAAAAAGCAGCCACTTCAAGCACAAACCCTCCTATTTAAAATCTTGAAGTCAACCACGATAATAAGCCACCGTGAAAAGATAGAACCTAAAAAGTTGTTGGAGTCTCTGATAGTAAATGTCTTCAATCTAAAGAAAAGTAAAGGAGGATGTAGAGCTAAATTAAATGCCTTCAATCTGAAGAAGAGTGAGAGATAGAAAGTGAGATAGAAACTGGCAGTGTACGTGAGTTTATGGGAAGAGTGTTTTGACTAGCATCCTTGAAAATGACCAAGGATAATAAACACCATGATGTTTAAAAGTCAGTTCCAGTTGGGCTTCACTTCAAACTGGCGAGTCTTTGATTTAGCTCCCATAATCGAACGAAAATGAGCACGATGTTTGTATTTATGAGATGTCATTGTTTGACACGGATGATGGGAAGAGCGTTTTGACTAGCATCCTTGAAAATGACCAAGGATAATAAACACCATGATGTTTAAAAGTCGGTTCCAATTGGGCTTCACTTCAAACTGGCGAGTCTTTGATTTAGCTCCTATAATCGAACGAAAATGAGCACGATGTTTGTATTTATGAGATGCCATTGTTTGACATGGACGATGGGAAAAGCGTTTTGACTAGCATCCTTGAAAATGACCAAGGATAATAAACACCGTGATGTTTAAAAGTCAGTTCCAGTTGGCTTCACTTTAGACTGGCGAGTCTTTGATTTAGCTCCCATAATCGAACGTATATGAGCACGATGTTTGATTGAACAGTCGAGTAAATATGTATTCAAAATCTGTAGTGTAACAGTAATTGGCTACGATTAAAAGAGATATTTCAGTGTTTCGGGCTGTGGGGCTACTTAATTTGTACGAGTGATGGTTCTGAGAGCAAAGTGTTGCTTTTCATGTACATATTTATGAGATGTCGTCATTGTTTGACACGGATGATGGGAAGAGTGTTTTGACTAGCATCCTTGAAAATGACCAAGGATAATAAACACCGTGATGTTTAAAAGTCAATTCCAGTTGGGCTTCACTTCAGACTGGCGAGTCTTTGATTTAGCTCCCACAATCGAACGTATATGATCGAACAGTCGAGTAAATATGTATTCAAAATCTACAGCGTAACAGTAATTGGCTACAATTACAAGAGATATTTCAGTGTTCCGAGCTGTGAGGCTGCTTAATTTGTAAGAGTGATGGTTCTGAGAGCAAAGTGATGCTTTTCATGTACATATTTATGAAATGTCATTGTTTCAAAGCTCAATTTCAAGGTTCAAGATGGCTTTACCATATGCTATTACTCCTAACCGGTAGACACGGATGATGGGAAGACCGTTTTGACTAGCATCCTTGAAAATGACCAAGGATAATAAACACCGTAATGTTTCATGTTGAAAGTTCAAATAGCGTATAAAACACTATGAACGTTTAGACCCCCAATTTACAAATTAACAATTCAAGCTAATTATCAAACAATATATGTGCGAAATATGATAAATAGCTAAAACAGAATTGATAGAATAATCTAAGCCAAATAAAATCACATTCACAACAGAAATTAAATGGCAAAGATTAAGGGAAGAGAGATGCAAACACAAGGACAACACAACGATGTTTTATCGAAGAGGAAACCGAAGCCCTCGGCGTAAAACCTCTCCGCCGCCCTTCAAGTGATCAACAATCCACTAGAAAATGAAGTTGGGATACATGAACAGCAGAAGACCCTCCAAGCCTAATCTACCTAGTGTACCTAAGCCCTCCAAGCTTCTTGCTCCAACGAGGTTACGCAGAACCTTTGTCTTTTCTAGCTTACCGGATTCCGCTATAGCCTATAACATCAACCAATAACCATTGGTCCCTTCCTAACTGCTTCCCAAAGTACCAAAAAGCCTTCTCACAGATGTGGGTATGGTGAGAAAATGATTTGGTCAAGAACCTCTCAAGGATGTAACAATGGAGAGGGTGAGAGTAGAGGAATTTGAAGAGTCTCTATGTAAAGATTGTGGATGAGTCAATCTTGTTTTTCTCTAGGGTTTCTCTCTCAAAATTCTCTCTTAAAGCTCTCTACATTTCGTGGGTATAAGGGGTATTTATACTGGGGTGAGAGTGGAATGCGAAGAGTCAGGTTTTTCAAAACAAAGCTGGCTGGCTGCTTGTCCTCGCGACTTGACTGAGTCACGAGTTCAAGCCGTGAGCTAACAGAACGGCCAGGCTGGACTTTTTGTCCTGTAGTGCTCCAGCTGGCGTGACTGTTCATCTTCTCTGCACGCTTCACTCGTGTGCTACAGTTGGTGGCTTGCCAGTCGCGAGTCACCCGCGAGTCCCAACCGCGAGTCTCTGCATCCTTGCACAATCTTGAGCATTTCTTCATACTTTCTCACACACTACCCTTACATGATTTCCACCTAAATACAGGGTTACTAATTGCTAAATTACAAGCAAATTTAGCACTGAATAAAGCCAACAGAATGGTTGATTAAATTCAACCTTACAATCTCCCCCTTTGGCTATTCCGTGACAATACCCTAAAAACAAACTCTAGACTTAACATGTGAGTTGGGAACAATTGAACATAACTCACTCACACCTAACTCTAGAATCTGTGAAGCTCTTGAACCATTAGAACAAGTAACTCCTAAAACACAACAACACAATATGATCATTGTATGCAGAAAACTTGTAATGCATATGGAGTAAGCACAATGCGATCAAGCAAAATGGAATATAAGCAATAAACCATGGCTTGACCAAAAAGGAACAATCACTATAAATAGTGACACAATGTTCATTCTCACAAGGAATAAACATCCGGACATGCAAGCTAATAAGCTCAATGCAAAGTATCATTTGCATGTCCAACACTCAACCAATGCAACAACTCAAGGTAATTGCATTAAGGATAAAAAATCCAACAAAGGGCACAAGAGTGAAAGTACTTAAAGAAAATGCATAACATTTAACAATAAGTAAAAAGCTACAAAGCAAAGGTACAACTATATGTACGATAAATAAACTACGACATATGATAACAATAAGCAAAACATTAAATATAGGCAGCTACTGCTCTTCAACATCAATACTCCCCCTTTGATTAGGCTCTTCATCCCCCTATCATGAATCATAGGAGCTGTGATGAACTTGGAATATATATACCTGTAACCTGAAACACTTGCACAAAACACATTAGACCCTCAAGGTAAAGCAAGTAATAAAAGGACAAGTATAATGTAACAAGTAAATTGCGATCAAGTAAACATGATGTGAAACATGTGAGCAACTTGATCATACACCAAAACAGTCATATAGAAATGACTACAATGATCACATAGCAAAGCAAATGATCATCCGAACATGCATTCAATGAAGCACAATAGCATAAGGATGTATGCATGTCCAATACAAAAACATGATGCGATGAGAACAACAAAGCATAACTCAAAGCACCATAAAGCCAACAAGAAAACAAACAGAACAGAGTTTTCTAATTAACACAATGTCTTCTCCCCCTTGGTATATGCATCTCCCCTATGACATTCTCCCCCTACGAATGTGCACGAGGTAGAATTACTCCCCCTAAGAGTGTGCACATGAGTCATATAGAAATGACGATACAAACCTGTATACTCTCCCCCTTTTTGTCACAAATAAACAAAACAATCAAGAGGAAGGAAGGAAAGAAAAGAAGATATGAGTAAGGGTATGATGCATGAAAGGTGCAAGATGAATGAGAAAATGAAGCTCAAACCTAAGACAAAACGAAATGCTACAAAGCATAAGGTAAACATGACATGCTAGGATGAAGAAACAAGGTATAGGCCAATGCATGACAAGGGTAGCAAAGGTGTGTGCAAGAGGTGGCTATATGCAATGCATGACCTATGCATGGAAAATGCACATGTGGGGCAAGGTATGTTAAATACACAACCAATGAACCAAACATGTTCCTAATGAGAAACCATGAGAAACCCCAAAGTTTGGTACTCATCGAAGTCCAAACAGGTGAGAAAATGCCTAAGAGGCATTTTATCAAACACCTAGCGTGCACACTATGAACAACAATGTGAAACAATGCATGAACAACATGAAAACCACCCTTAATACATGTTCTTTTTGCCACAAGGGGCCAACATCCAATGCAAATCATCAAAAGAAACCAATCCCATGAAAAAAATTTGATAAAAATTAAGTTTTCCCAACCTCTATGATGAAAATCCCAACCAAGAGCACAAAACTCACCAAAACATAATCCAAGGATCCAAATCAATGAAAAGAGTTTAAAATTACCTTAGAGATGTTAATGGAATGAAAAACCATTCAAATTGGTTGGGTTTTGATGTAAAAATATTGAAAGAGGGGTTTTAGAGAGGATGTGAGAGGTTTAAAACAAGTTTCCCATGAAAAAGCTCTTTAAAAAGCTGATTCTGGGAGTTTTGCGACTGGCGAGTCGTGAGCTGAGTCGTGAAACCATTCTGTGTGAACTCGCGACTTGCAAGTCGCCAAAACTCGCAACATGCTCGCTACTTCGCAAGTAGCCAGAATGAGTAGCCAAAAATTCTGACACTTGTTTTTCAACACAGAACATGTTTAAACAATGAAAAACAAAGTAAGCACTAAACATGAACACAAAGAGTGATAAAAATCACTTCCAAAAACATATAAAATGATCAAAAATCTTTTTGGATTGATCCATATATGGTTGAGCACACACACATCACATTTAAACAAGTACAATCAAACAAATGAATAAGGCATTCATTGAACATTAGGCATGTGTGTTGTGTGTGTGTATTAAATGTGGAATAGTCCTTAGTCTAGAGTGAAGCTTCAATGATCAATTCAATCAAGTCATACACAACTAGTACTAAGTCAAGTGGTCTATCTCAATTATAGAAATGAACATATATGACCTCCCACAATAAAATGATTACATATCTTTGAAGCTTTTCATTTGGCTTCTTTACAATTCATATCATTTGATCTTTTTGAATAAATACATCTCATTTTAGAGATCGATGCCTGAAATTTTTTATATTTCAATTTGATGAACAAGCCTTTGGCTTTTTGGGGCATCATACATTTTCATAAAACTCGCTTTCCCTTTTTCCTAGTCGAACGACGGCTTTTACAGCTCATTATCTCTTTTCATTTTGAGATTTATATTGGTTGAGCTCTTTAAGCAAAAACAAAAAAATGGGAAGAGATATAGGCACAAGTCTACGCATGTATCAAAACCAACATGACTATTGACTAATCATTCATGACAATCTTGAAGATCGATTTACAACAATCACACAAAGATGTCAAGATTTTTCCCACAAAGATATAAGTGCATAAAAAACAAGCTAAGCTCGTAAATACACAAAGCCATAAGTACAAAGGTACAAGCCAAAACTCACATGTGATATGTGCTCAAACATATACGATCAAACTTTTTGAATTTTTTACTTTTTATGTGGTTTTGGATTTTTTACTCACACAAAACTAAAACATAAAAGTAAGATCAAAAACAAAACAATGCATACAAATAAATGCAAGATGCACAAAATGCATGAAGATATGACATTTAATGCATGAAGGGTCCTACAAAGATCAAAAGAATTAGATCAAGGACTAAAAGAGCAAAAGCTCAACCATAGGAACGCTTCCTCATCCAAACAGAACGATTGTTTGGAATGAGTGTCTTATGAGAAGTGAGACGAGGGTTGGAAGAATGAGAACCGGAGATGCACATAGTCAAGGAGTTAAGAGCATTAAACACTTTCTTTAACAACATGCTATCTTCACTCAAAACCGGTTTACCCTTTTTAGCACAACTTCCAAGAGGATTAAGTGTCTCTTTTCTTTTAATTCTTTTAAGAGCATGAAACTTAGAGCAATGAGGTCTAATATGACCAAAAGCACCACAATGGTGACAAACTATGTGTTTAGGTCCACTAGGCTTTTTGGGAAGGGATCTAGCCATATGATTTTGTTCTCTCTTCAACTTACGACATTGAGGTCTTATATGACCACTCACACCACAATAGTGGCAAGTTGGAACAAACTTAGATCCATTCAAAGCCTTAGGTTGAGACCTAAACGAAGGCTTTGACTTAAGAGCCTTTCTCGCCATTTTTTGATTTCTTTTGTGTGGAGGAATGTACACCGATTTGTCCTTTGAGGTAGAACACACCATAGGCACAAAATTGGGTACCACAACATGATTGCAACTTATATTTTCATCCTTTTGAGCAATAGGTTCAGCAATCAAACACTTGGCATGCATCTTGAGAGATTCATTTTTACATTTTAGCTCATCAACAAGTTTGTTAGACAAAACAAATTTAGCATCCAAGTCCATATTCAAACATTCAAACTCTTTTAGCTTTTCAAGAGAATTTTCAGCAAGTTTTTTATATTTCTCAACCAACTTATTGGATTTATTGAGCTTAGCAATCAAATCATTATTTTCACAAAACAACTTGCTCAAATTCTTTTGAAACTTCTTAGCCTTTTTCTTGAAGAGTTTGTCATTTGGAATATCAACAACACCCAATGATTCAAGTAACATGTTATCACAATCATGAGGATAAATACTCATAGAGGCATTTTCACAAACATGTAGCATGTTACATTCATCAACATTCAAAACATCCATAGAAGCATACAAAGCATTATTCATGGCAAAACAGGTCAAGGATCACACTTAGATATTTAAACCACAACAAGTGTACTCACTCTAATGCCAATTGAAAGTTCAAATAGCGTATAAAACACTATGAACGTTTAGAGCCCCAATTTACAAATTACCAATTCAAGCTAATTATCAAACAATATATGTGCAAAATATGATAAATAGCTAAAACAGAATTGATAGAATAATCTAAGCCAAATAAAATCACATCCACAACAGAAATTAAATGGCAAAGATTAAGGGAAGAGAGATGCAAACACAAGGACAACACAACGATGTGTTATCGAAGAGGAAACCGAAGCCCTCGGTGTAAAACCTCTCGCTGCCCTCCAAGCGGTCAATAATCCACTAGAAAATGAAGTTGGGATACATGAACAGCAGAAGACCCTCCAAGCCTAATCTACCCAGTGTACCTAAGCCCTCCAAGCTTCTTGCTCCAACGAGGTTACGTCGAACCTTTGTCTTTCTAGCTTACCGGATTCCGCTATAGCCCATAGCATCAACCAATAACCATTGGTCCCTTCCTAACTGCTCCTTAAAGCACCAAAAAGCCTTCTCACAGATGTGGGTATGGTGAGAAAAGGATTTGGTCAAGAACCTCTCAAGGATGTAACAATGGAGAGAGTGAGAGTAGAGGAATTTGAAGAGTCTCTATGTAAAGATTGTGGATGAGTCAATCTTGTTTTTCTCTAGGGTTTCTCTCTCAAAATTCTCTCTAGAAGCTCTCTACATTTCGTGGGTATAAGGGGTATTTATACTGGGGTGAAAGTGGAATGCGAAGAGTCAGGTTTTTCAAAACAGAGCTGACTGGCAGCTTGGCCTCACGACTTAACTGAGTCGCGAGTTCAAGCCGTGAGCTAACAGAACGGCCAGGCTGGACTTTTTGTCCTGTAGTGCTCCAGGTGGCGTGACTGTTCATCTTTTCTGCACACTTCACTCGTGCGCTGCAGTTGGTGACTTACCAGTCGCAAGTCACCTGTGAGTCCCAGCCGCAAGTCTCTGCATCCTTGCACAATCTTGAGCATTTCTTCACACTCTCTCACACACTACCCTTACATGATTCCCACATAAATACAGGGTTACTAATTGCTAAATTCCAAGAAAATTTGGCACGAAATAAAGCCAACAAAATGGTTGATTAAATTCAACCTTACAAATGTTTTATGAAAGACCAAACACAATTAATAAATTAATATAGCGAAATTTCAGCGTGAAAGACCAAACACAATTAATATAGCGAAGTTTCAAAACGACCAAGTTTGAACTTTGAAGACACGTCACCAGCCCGCTGCTGTAGCACCAACTATAGTCATATCAAACCCCTTCAACGAACCACATGCGCCAACAGACGCCAATGTTCAACCAAGTCATGTTCGCAATTTCGCACATGGTTTTCAATAGCTCGGCACTGTTTCACACATCCACACTCACGTGAATACACAATTGTGTAATTGGATGCACAGATGTCCCATTTACATCTAATGTTGCAACTACTGCCCACATTTGATGTGACATTGGGAACATCAAAAACCCTGTTCATATAGTGTTTTTCCAGCCTGTATTGACATGACAAGCCCTAATAACTGAAATTGTAATGCTTGGACCATGAAATGAGGTTATAAATGCACCACAATAATGATCTTCTTTCTACCCCACTAACTTCGTAGATTGACTAAGCTATGAGTCGCAACGCCTCAACATCAAATTGTACAATGCGAAACAAGTTTGGATCTACTTCAACAAATGGATCATCACAAGTTCCAGCAGATCAACAACTATAGACATACACAGACCACTATGGAGGGAAATGGGTTGGAAAGAAGAGAGATTTCGTTAATATGCCAATATACACGTACGAGAGTCTTGGAAGCGTCAGGCACATCATGGTCGGCAAACCTACTAAACTAAGTACAGATACCACCGCAATAGAGTTCACCGTAGCAGAACCACCATGGTCAACCTTATACGAGAAGAGGTGTGAGTTGGAGGTGTATTGTCAATGGCACAGGTTACGAGTTCCTAAGGCACGCTCAGCCGAGTTACCTAGAGATGAACTGCTAACATACTTGCTCGTCTTGAACAAGAGAACAATCAAATGCAAAGGCGACTAGACCATTTTCACGCAATCCAAAAAGCTAGGAAGCATCTAAAGGGGAAGGCGCAAGAGTGAGCCATCAAGTCTATTAATGAAATTATTGCGTTAGATGATGAAAGAGATATTTCAGACTTCCCATATTCAAGCAATGATGATTTCCCAAAATTTCTATCTACGAACATTAGACGTTGTTGTTAATATCTACACATTCTGTGCAATACAGAATGTTGTTGTTAATGTCTGACAAATGATGATTATGTACGTTCAACTTTTGCAAATCTAAAGATTAACTGTTCATTAGTTTTGGCTAAGTTTATATGAAATTAGTTTCTCATTTTTTTTCCCTGCTATTCTTTGTTGCTACATATGAAAATTTAATAGATTCAATACATACAGACTCATCCAAACCACACAAACCAACCACTCTTTCATAGAAAAACCATATGGCTCCTAAAGCAAGGACTCGCCGAAGTAGAATGGGGCCCAACTGGGACCATCACCGGCCGTCGAGGTGTAGACACTCATATTTCTTCAAGATAATACTCCCTTCCACTATGCGTGACATGAAACTAGTAATGTATTACATTGCTATGTCAGTATGTTGCAATGTTTTCAATGGATTGGCTAAGTGTATATGAAATCACTTGCTCATTTTTTCCCTACTATTTTTTGTTGCTACATATGATTCTTGTTCTTTGGTTGGACAATGTTCTCTACTTTGTAATGTAGGAAAAACCTTAGGAAGTGAAATGCCTCCAGTTAGATATGTTGATGTTTCCAATATTCTGTCTGTGTAATTTGAAATGTTACACACATAACACTCATCACCCAACTTATATTTATTGCACATCATGCCTCTTGCAAGGTTGGAGGTTAATGATACTATCTTTTGGCCTTTAACGCAAAAGGGGGAGTTACATGCAAGTCGGTTTCCGTTATCTATAGGAAGAAGCTGATTTTGATCAAGGTGGTGTTCCAATGGATCAAGACAGAGACTTATGGAAAGGTATTAGGTCATTACATGTACCAAATAAAGTAAAAAATATTATGTGGAGAGCATGCCGAAAGTCAATGCCTACGAAGACAAATTTGGTGCGCAAAACTATCATCGAAAGCCCAATTTGTGACCGCTACAAATAGGTGCCAGAAACAAAACTGCATGCTCTATGGACATGCCAGGAGCTTGATGTCGTGTGGTTAGATGCTAAGCTATGGGAATTGTGAAGGACAAATACCTTCCTGGACTTCAAGGAATTGTTATCGTGGCTTATAAAAAAACAGCTTCACCTAGAACTTTTCTCTATCATTGCTTGGTCAATTCGGAACCAATGGAACTTAATTCGGTTGCACCAACCCAGCTGTATTCCCCATCAGATTGCCTCAGTGGCAAAAGATCAACTTGCGGAATTTTTGGCTGTACAACCTCCTCCATGGCCTTAACATCCTATGATACGGGCTCAGTGGAGACCTCCACCGATTGGTTTGATAAAATAAACTTTGATAGGGCCATCTTTTCTAAGGTGAAAAATTCAAGGATTGGAGTGGTGATTAGAAACAATGAAGGTTTGGTTATGGCTTCTCTCTCGCAGCAGCTGTCCCAAGCTTATAGTCCGGTGGAAATTGAAGCTTTGGCAGTGTTTACAGCTCTTCAGTTTGCTTTGAACTTGGGGATCAACCAGGCGGTCCTAGAGGGGGATTCTCAAGTACTGATGACAGCTCTGATCAATGATAGTTGATGATACCAAAAATCGTCAGTAAGTCACACAGTCTTCACGTGCTCAAGACAACACCTGCACAACACAGAAAAAAAAAAAAAAAAAAAAAAAAAAGACCTTAACAGAGTACCAGAGTGGTATCGGCCAAAGTCCCTCCGAAGGTTAAGTTAGAGAACTTTCTTCACAACTCTAGAGTGCCGGAGCTGGGATAAATTATGCGTACCTTAGTTTGTGAGGATTTCGGGGTTTTTATAGTAGCATAGGGTTGACATCCATTTCTTGTCATAGAGGGCTTTTCCTTGTAGGGAAGATCCTCATTAACATGCGTATCTTGCAGGATCCTTTCCTTGTAGGAATCCCCTTGATTAGGGTTAACCGTGAGGTACAAGATGTTTCCTTATATACTTATGCGTGGAGGCCAAGCAAGGCCATGTCAGGCCCGTCAAAGGTTTACTTATCCCCTTCAGCTTCCTTCCGTCAACTTTTTATCTCATCCATGCATTCTGGTCGTCTCATTCAGGTGTCGTTGATCTCAAGGCGCAGCCGTCAGCCTTGAGATGGAACCGTCGACTTTATGATATCGTCATTTTATGTTTATGAATGCACAGGTAAGGAAGGCGAGTTCACTAGGACCGTAGGCTTTGTCTTATGTGAGCAAGTTTATAATCCTTCTAGAATTACCCTTATCAGTTGCCCCTTACTCCATAGCTCCGTCAGCTCTAACTGACGAGTTATGGAGTTTGATTTGTAGCCTTTTTTATCATTTTCATTTATTCAAAAAAAAAGAGGTATTCATCAATGGTTCCTCGAGCAGCCATTATTAAATGCTTGGACACATGGCACAAGCTGTTTGGCCTCATTTTTGAACAAGAGCGTCGCTTCGTCTTCCGTGCATTTTCGTCCTATATATATATATCTCACTTCCTCCCCTCATTTCTCTTATTTCATCATTGCTGATCTTAAGAGAGAGCTTTTTGTTACTTCATCAACTTTGCTGCATCAACTTGCTGATCTCGTCGCCTTTGCTGTCATCATCTTGTTGATCTCATCACCTTTCAAGGAGCCGTCTACTTATCTTGTAAGTCCTTTTCTCTTTTCATCCTTTCTTTTATTTCCATATTTTTAGTTGGTCGTTACTTCTATAGAGAGACCCGTCAGCTTAGGTTCTTAGAATACCTCCATCACTTGTAGGTGAATAGATGTCAGGAGATAGTCAGTCATAGTTAGTTCGTGAGGGGGCGGGTTACGACGAAGTCTTCCCGTTAGGTCATGGGCCCGAGGAGGGCTTATCCTGGTCATCAGAGAGGGAAACGTCTGCTCATTCTCCTATCGACAAAGAGGAAGACTGTGATGGAGAGGAAGTAGTGGGAGATGAGGATGAGTACGATGAGGGTGAAGGAGAGAACGAGGGGGAGTTAAAGGGAAAAGATGATGAAAATGAGGATGAGAGCGACGGGGGAGATTCTGTGGAGGGAAGTTCAGGAAGTCCAGGGGATGGTCATACTCGTCCCTTCATTCTTCCTAAGATGTGGACGATTAATGACTTCAAGCCGGCGATGACGACCAACATCTTTAAGAACTTAAGAGACCATTATCAAATTCCTGACAATATCCTAATCCGTTTACCCAGGAAGTTTGAAAAGTGCTACTCGGGGAAGACCGCGGATGTCGACATGTATGATGCCATGTTCGCAGTAGGGCTAAGGTTGCCACTGATGGCACTACACCATCAGTTAGCCAATTTTCTAAGACTATTTGTCAGCCAAATTGCTCCTAATGCCTGGAGGATATTCATTGGAGCTGAAATCCTATAGGGTCATCTCAACGGCGGGAACCGTCAGCTTTCGCTGGACGAGTTCTTTAGGTCCTATAGACCCCAACACATCGTCTCGTCTCGTCTCAAGGGATATACCATTTTGCTGCGCGGAAGAAAGAGATTAGGCTGGTGTCAGACATGCCCGACTCCAATAGAAATTGGAAGGGTAGATATTTTTTTGTTCAATGGATGGATTGGGTGTGCCGTCAGGAAAAGTGGGTGACAATGCCTCATGGTTTTAACAATACTTGGGGCATCGTCAAAGATTCAGGTTTAGTACAGTCTACATGTTTACTTTTTTCTTTATTTATTTATCTCAAGTGTTTAATGTCATCCACTTTTCCTTATTTTTAGCTAGCGTTCGTCCACACATAACAGACGAGCAAGAAGCCTTCATCCGTCAAGTTCTAGAAATCCCTTTTGACGAACGGAGGTGTAGGGACCTAATTACCCTTGATACTTTGCATGCTTATTGTGGTGGTCCTGAGTCGACGCCTACAACTCGCAGACTAAACGCATACTCCCGTCGGCGTAAGTTATATTTTTTGTTTCTTTCTTCCCATTGTCTTTATTTGTGTCTGCTTATCTAACATCCATCTCTTATCCTTTGTAGAAATGGAGGCAGTGAGGCAAAGAGCTCTGGAAAGGGCAGCCGCAGTGAGCAAGAAGAAGAAGGAGAAGGACGGGGCCTCCTCATCAGCTCCCAAGGATGTCACCAAAGGGATGTCCAAACAGAAGAGCGACGGGAAGGATGATTATCCGCTGAAGAAAAGGTCGGGCGTTCCTGCTGGTGACAAAAAGCCAAAGTAGTCGTCGCCTCCCAAGCCCAGCCATAGAGCTAGTAAAGGTCTGATAACGGAGACTGGCCCCGTCACCTAGGGAGTCCGTTGTCTTCTCACGCACAAGGAACATGCCGTTGAGATGGTTAAGTCAATCATCAAGGAGACGGACTTAGATCCTTGTGCTGAGCAGTTGATTGAAGACCTAGGGGCGTCAGCTTCCTTTGACCTAGCCAAGGTATGCTTTTCTTCACACTTCGTTCTATTTCATGTTTGCTTCTCTTGTTGAAAATTGTTTGTGTTTCTAGGCGTCGGTGTGCATGAAGGCACTTCAAGATAGGAGCATCGCCCAGGAAAAGGTGATCAGCCGGCTCTGTAAGCGGAACGAGACCCTGACCAACGAGCAGGATCAATACAAGGGAGCTCTCCGAATGCTTAATAAGGAGGTGACAGCTTTGATCGAGAAGCTCACTAAAACTATGTTCGGGTACATATAGTGACGAAAAAATTCGTCACTAAAACCATTTCTTACAAAATTTTGCTATATTTAGTGACGAAATTTTCGTCACTAAAACAATTTTTTGTTGCTATATTTGTGATGAAAAATTCGTCACTAAAACTTATTTTCTGTTTTTTTTTTTTTCATGGCTTCGATATTAACCTGTAACCTGTCATTACATTATTAAAATCTCACATTTGAATAACACATTTATTTCAACAACACATTTATAAAAAAAGATCCATACATTCCACAAGTAAAAAATAAAACAAGTATCCAATTCAAACTCCTTCCATACAATAATTGTTTGCAATACATACAATAACTCTACCTAAACCCTATTTTAGAACTAACGGAAGATGTTCTCATATGTCTTCAGGTAATGCCAAAAGTAAATCTCCTAAAAGCCACCAATAAGAAATCTGCACAAATATAAAAACAATAATTCGTTAATATCGTAAAGTAAAAACATTAACTATATTATAAGAAACATTTATAACAATGCATTAAGAGTAACTACACCAATAAATTAAAATCACAACTCCTAATGTATAAGTTGTAGAAAGCAAATAAAGTACTAACCAAAAAATGTTTTAACTTGAAGTTGAACCACCCCTATAAGTAAAAGCATCATCATAACCTTTGCTCCTCAAAAAGTTAAGAATATTCTTTTGGACCTCATCTTGCTTAGTTCGTGCATCTTGGTCCTTAGCTCGCTCTTCTTGATCTCTAGCTCTTGCCTCTTTGAGCTCAATTATCTCATTTTCTAACCGTTGGATATACTCCACCGATGAATTAGAGGAGGCGGTGGTTACTAGAGAAGAGGAAGGTCTCATGCCAAGTCCTTTTACAATACCAGACTTCTTCTTAAACACCAAGTTTGAGATCTCCTCTTGTGTAAGGGGAATAGCATTAGGATCTTGACAATGATCCACTTGCACTTTGAGAATATTTTCCTATCATTTGAAAGAGAGAAAGAAAGAAACAATCACAACATTAATACTACATATGTTATAACTTTACAAACATGATAGGGATGGAATGATACACATACATATGTCGCTTCATCCTCAGGGTGTATCCACATATTTGTATTTGGATTGAAATGAACATCTTTGAAAATTTTTGCCAATTCAGGAACTTGACCATCATTATTATTTGTCTGATTAATTAACATTCAAGTGTTAGATAGATATACTTAATTAATCACAACATGCAATATGCTAAGGTTTAAGAAAATGAAAAAATATGCACCTCCTCATCAACCCTAACAGCAAGTGCCTTTGTCCCGCATCTATGTTTGCCTTTAGTTTTATTCCTATTTTCAGAGTTCTTTCTTGATTTTTTCTAATAAATAACATTCAAGATATTTATTAGATCATGAATAAAACAGTATACATTTACTTCATCTAAATATTAATCTAATCAGTTGACAACATAATATAGTAAACATTGAATAATAATAATATACGCATAAATAATTTACCAGCCAATCCTCATTAGTCCATCTCCCATCAATGAGTTCAGTCCACTGCTTCTCCGTGGCATTCATTTGCGGGTGGCTTCTTGCATAGTCAGCACCATGAGATTGTTTGAGCTTTTTATAAGCTTTATGCAACTTGTGGGAGTTGGAACTCAATAATCTTCCACATTTTGTATTTAATGTTTTCGTTACCAAGTTGGAATCTCCTTCTAGCTCAAACTGATCCTGTAAAATGAAGTGTATATGTATTATAAAAATATTATTATATGAATTAGACGAGTTAGACGTTATCAATGTAAATTTACCGCGATATTTTGAAGCACCACATCTCTAGTAGCAGCATCAACATTTTTCCAATTTTTCACATTGTAACTGGACAAATTACTTCGCACTTGTACGCCAACGTGATTGACAAGCTTGCACGCATTATTCCCAACAGGAGCATCATACTCTGCAGCTATACATACTGGCAACTTACCACTTTTTTCAACAAGTGCTCGTACTGCTATACCACGTGTTGCTCCACGGGTAGTTCTGCTAGCAGATCCTATTTAAACATTATTAATGTTAAAACATTATTAATGTTAAAAAATTATACATTCCATGTACATTATAGCTAAATTAAGTGAAGTATAATCTCAATAGTAAAAACATGGTGCAATTGTAATTAAGTATATCCTATGTAATTACCAGTCGTGCTAGTTAATGCGCCGGTAGTCTGCGCCTCCGCACTAGAAGAACTTTGGGCGAGAGGATTTGCTTCAGGAGGTGTTTCCGTAGATTGAACCGTAGATCGGACCACCGGGATAGATGCCTCACCTCGCGAGCGTGTAAGTCGTCCTGGTGCCATCTGTAAGTAACATACATATAATAGAACAACAAAGTCATTACAAGTAATGGAACAATAAAGTTATTATCATCTATTGTACCCTATGGAACATCTATTATACCTTATGGATTACAGAATTAGATGACTCATCATCATTGTCATTGTCACCAATAGGTGGTACATAATCATCATCTACCACAACACTAGTTCTACTTTTTTTCCCTTTTGCACAATTGGACTGAGCAGAATCCTTTAGAGAGGTTGAAATGTGCTTCAATCCCAAAGCATCAATTATCTCTTGGTTTTGCCTCATTCTATCCAATCTTGTCATCTCATACTTCGGTATATTACGAGTGTATTTGGCCTTTTTGGGCATTTTTTGAAACTATGTATTGACATGAAAGATAAGTACAATTGCTACTAACTTAACATCAAGCAATTCACAAGTGCAAAATTTGAACACAATTGCTACTAACTCAACAGAACAAATGACCACATTAATATCCATATCAAGTTTAAGATAAGTACAAAACATCTCAATAACAATTACTACTAACTTTACATATTATAGTCTACATCATTATTCATATCAAGCAATTCACAAGTGCAAAATTTGAACACAATTACTACTAACTCAACACAAAAAATGACCACATTAATATCCATATCAAGTTCAAAATAAGTACAAAACAATTGCTACTTAAACAAGCATAAAACTTTAAGACAAGCACACAACATTTAAGACAACTGTTATGAACTCTACATATCATAATCCATATCAAGATCAACATCAGGTATGTCATGCTCTTCATTTTCATTAGCATCTCTTGAAGTTCCACCTTCAAGAACAACCTTAGTTTCAACATCACCCATATAATAGTCAATAATATTGTCCTCAATATTGATAGAGACAACATCAACAATCGCTTCTTGTTGGAATGCATCACTATCTTCTGTATTATCATTGGGTTCTCCACCCCCGACTTCCGGGACATCAAACACTCCCCTATGTTGAATGGGTTGCACAATTTTCCAAGGTTCACCCAATTTGGTATCTTGAAGGTAAAAAACTTGTCTCGCTTGACTAGGAAGTATAAAAGGGTCATTTTCATACCACCGACTTGTAACATCAATGCTTGTGCAGTGTGCATCGATTCTTATCGTTCTCCTTCGACCATTGGTACCAGTATTGTACCAATCACACTGGAACAAAACAACTTTATGGCGAAACATATACTCCAATTCCCAAATTTTGCACACATGGCCATAGAAGTCGTGCATTTCTCCCTCATGATCCCCTTCGGTACATACACCACTATTTTGGGTTACACGACGATTGTCTAGGTCCCTTGTATGGAATTTTACACCATTGACCATACAAACTGTGTACTCCTTCACATGCGGCTTAGGACCATTTGCTAATGACCATAACTGTTTAGTAGCTTCTGGTGACTCGTTAACTTTCAATCTATTCATCTATAATGACATACAACAAGTGATATTAATTAGTAATAAGCAATGAAAAAACTTTAAAATGTTTAATTTTTATTAGTGTGTGATTAAATTTCAAATGTCTTACACGTTCTCTGAACCAATTGGGAAACTCTTGTCGTTGAATTTGAGTTATGGCTTCTCCAATAGGATTATGCAATGTGCTTTTGTGTTCACTGTTAAAAATAAGATGATTTATTTTCAGCTAAACATTGCAGATAATATTCAAAACTTGATCAAACAATACATGCATATGAAATCACATACTTTAAATAAGGCTCTAGCTTAGGACTATTGTACAACAAGTACCAATGAGCAGTATCAAGCAATGCATGAGACAAGTTGCCATCATTCCACCTACCACCTGTAGGTTGAGCAGTTTGTGAAAAAACTATCAATCCTTCGCTAGATTCACCTAAATCTTCATTTCTTTCTCTTCGATTATGCACAGTTTCAATCCCATCAATATACAAAGACCAGTTGTTAATACATTCTTTGAGAATGTAAGCCTCTGCAATCGAACCTTCTGGTTGAGCTCAGTTTGAAACGTTTCTTTTTAATTTTCCAAGGTACCTACGAGGAAAAAATACGCATATTATGTGATTTTATACCACATGGGAAAAATGCAATTGATGGATGCATCAAATGATCTAATTACCTTTCAATAGGGTACATCCACCGATATTGTACCGGGCCTCCTAGAATTGCTTCTCGAGGCAAGTGAACAGCAAGGTGGACCATAACATCAAAGAATGCTGGAGGAAAGAACCTCTCAAGCTTGCATAGTATAAGAACTATTCGTTCTTCTAGTTTCTCCAATTCACTTCGCTTTAGGGTCCTTGAGCATAAGTCTTAGAAGAAGCTGCCCAACTTAAACAATACAATACCAATGTCTTTATGTGCAAACCCCCGCAACCCAATTGGAAGAATTCGTTGTAGTAGCACATGACAGTCATGACTTTTCAAACTAGATAATCTACCATTTTTTGCATTCACTGACCTTGATATGTTGGCTGCATAGCCATCCGGATACTTGACTGATTTCAAAAAGTCATAGAAACCATCTCTTTCATTTGGGCTTAATGAAAAGAAAGCCCGAGGCTTGTCATATGATCCATCAGGACGTTGTTTCAAATGCAACGTGTGTCTAAAGTTCATATTTTACAAGTCTATCCGTGCCTTGTCAGTATCCTTATTTCTCCCCTCAATGCCCAACAAAGTACCGTAAGTACTCTCACTAATGTTCTTCTCCACATGCATGACATCAATGTTATGCTTAAGCTTCTTATTCTTCCAATATGGAAGCTTGTACAAAATACTTACCTTTGACCAATTTGGCTCCCCAATAAGTTGTCTCTTCTTGTTACTTGGATGCTTTCCTAAAATTATATTTGGCATTCTATCTAGCTGCTCTTGTATTTTTCTCACTTGTAACTCTAAAGATCTTTTTCGTTTCTCCGTTAAACCATTATGCAACCGACTATGTCTCCAACGATGTTCCATAGGCAAATAAGCTCGATGGTTGATGAATCCAATTTTACTTTCCAAAGCTTTTGAATATGGTTCATCGTTGCAAGTGTAACAAGAATGATAACCCTTTGTCCTCCACCCAGACACGTTACCAAATCCAGGGTAGTCATGTATTGTCCACAACAAAGTTGCACGCATCTGAAAATGCTCTTTGTTATAAGCATCATAAGTTTCTACACCTTCTTCCCACAACTCTTTCAACTCGTCAACTAATGGTTTCAAGTAAATATCAATCTCATTTCCCGGTTGATGAGGACCAGGAATAAGCAAGGACAACATAAAATATGGCTCTTTCATAACCAACCAAGGCGGTAGGTTATAGGGGGTAAGTATGACAGGCCACATACTATAGTTGTTGTTCATATTCCCAAAAGGGTTAAATCCATCTGTAGCCAACCCCAGCCTTACATTGCGAGGTTCGAGGGCAAAATCAGGATATTGCAAATCAAACTCCTTCCACTCCTCACTATCAGCTGGATGCCTCATTATCCCATCGTCCACACGTTTGTCTATATACCATCTCATGTCCTTAGCTCTTTGGCCCGACATGTACAATCTCCTCAGTCTCGGTGTCAACGGGAAGTAACGCAATACCTTATTAGGAATCATCTTACCTTGGGCACGTGTATCCTTGTACCTAGGCGCTTCACACACCGGACATTTATCAAGGTTTTCATTTTCCTTCCAAAATAGTGCACAATCATTTTTGCATGCATCTATATGCTCGTATGACATGCCCAAGTCACGTAATATCTTCTTTGCTTCATAAGTTGACTTTGGAACCAAGTTACCTTTCGGTAAAACCTTTGTCAGCAATTCTAGCATCATATCAAGTCTCTTATTACTCAAGTTGATCATTACCTTTACATTCAACATCTCAATAACAAACTTCAAGATATTATAATCAGTGCAACCCGGATACAACTCACGCTTTGCATCTTCCTCAAGTTTGTCAAAATGACGCACGTCCTCATCTTCAGTTGCATTTCTTGGTTCTCCTCTAATTCGGTCACCTACCAAGGCATCGATACCATCCATCTGATCACCATCTGACATTTCATTATCATGAATGTTCTCGTTCAATACATGAGGTTCTCCATGATTATACCAATTAATGTAAGATTGCATAATCCCACGATGAAGCAAATGGATACGGACAGTATTAAGAGATTGTCGATAGCAATTCCCACAATGAATACACGGGCACGGAATATTACCACTCACATCCACAACTACTCTTGCAAAATTAATAAATGCATTGACCCCTTCAATATATGGATGACTTAATCTGCCATCGGGTGTCTTACCCATTGTCATCCAACTTTTATCCATGTTTGACTACAATTACAAGATGAATGCTACTTTAGTAAAATAAGAACAACTCATGCATAATGAATTCTAACATCTAAGTCTATAAACTACTTAGATAAAGTTCTATCCTATTCATGAATGCACAAGTCTATATTAATACTTAAATAAATATACATTGCACACACAAATATACACTCCCCATATGAATTTAAACCGCTTGCTCCAACACAACAACCCACCACAAAACAAATTTCCAACATCACAACTATGATGCTTACAAGTATTGAAATTGAATAAAGGAACACAATTGCTACTAATCAACAAGTTTCATTAACATTTGCAAGAAATTAAAAACACTCCCAATATGAATTTAAACCACTTTATAACACCATGCAAGCCACCCGCTTGCTCCAACATAACAACCCACCACAAAACAAATTTCCAACATCACAACTATGATGCATATAGAGTTTTATAAGTTTTTAACTAGAATATACTTACTTTGCTCAAGTTAAGTTTACAACTTTTAGAAACACACACATATACAGTTCCCACTCCAGCAATTGCGTCCTTAGCTTAGCTATCTTCGCCTTAAGCTGACCAAGATGATACTCTGCATATTCCATCAAACAAAATACATTTACCCATCAAGCACTTCCATGTCATCTCAAATTACCTCAAATTCTTAAAACATCAATTTCATGCCAGCCAACTTACAAATATTGCTTATCACAAATGTCAATTTTGCATTAAAAGAAAATGGATTTTTGATTTCTTTAATCAGTGAGCTATTTTAACTATACTGAACCCAGATGTCAAAAACAAAGATTTTGTACTCAAAACCCACCTTTTGTTTCACTGTGTTACACTAAAAAAAAACACACACAATCAAATTCAAAACAAAGTCAAAACCAATTGTCTAGTGCACAAGGGAACCCAACACCCAAAAAACAAAAGTTGGGCAGTTGAGAGAAGGACTAAACGAAACCCCATTAAAGAAAACCCAGCTTCCAACTCAACAACAAAAAAACACTGCATTGACTTCCTTTCTAAGCAACCACAAATGCCAATGTATTCACTGCTTTTTTTTTTTCCAGATTCAATTCTTGTAAACAAAGCAAAGATAGAAAAAAAAAAAAAATCAACACCAACTGAAGAAAAATCACAAATACAAACTGATTTTATCAACAAAATCAGAAACCATAATCATGCTCTATTTGGAAAACAGGACAATAAAAATAAAGATCAACAAAGAAAAAGAATGAAAATTAATAATGACAGATTTTCTTTTTAATATACTGACACAAATGTGAATCTGAAAGAATAACACAAACCGTTGCGAATGGGTTCTTCAAATCGGTGACGGACTTCTTCAAACCGTTGCGAATGGGTTCGAATCAGCTTCTTCAAATCGGCGACGACTTCTTCAAATCGGCGATGGACTTCTTCAAACCGTTGCGAATGGGTTCAAATCGGCTTCTTCAAATCGGCGGCGGCTTTCTTCAAATCGGCGACAGATTTCTTCAAACCGTCGCGATCGGGAGCTGAAGCGTCGCCGGTGAGCTAAAGCGTCGCGAGATCGGGACTGGAGCGTCGCGAGATCGGGACTGGAGCGTCGCGATCGGGACTGGAGCGTCGCGATCGGGACTGGAGCGTCGCGATCAGGACTGGAGCGTCGCGAGATCGGGACTGGAGCGTCACGATCGGAACTGAAGCGTCGCCGGCGTCTGAGGATGGATTGGCGACGGCGACGGAGCTTTCGGAACTGAAGCGTCGCCGGCGATGGAGTTATTGGAGCTTTCTGAGCTTTCTGAGAATTTGGATGTTTGCTCGAATAGTGTCTGAGATGAATAGTGGTTTTGTTAAGAATAAAAAGGGGCTGAAGTTATTTTGAGTGTAAAACTTATTGTGACGACTTATATTTCGTCACTATAAGATGCCTTTAGCGACGAAAATTAGCTTCGTCATTGATAATGATACTGATTTTTATGATTTTATTTTTAGTGACGACTTATTTTCGTCACTATTTGTGACTTTCAGTGACGAAATGGGTTTCGTCACTAATAGTATTCTTATCAGCACTTTTAGTGACGAAAATTTTCGTCACAAAAAACTTAAACTTTTAGCGACGAAATAATTCGTCGCTATAGAAGGATTTAGTTTGGCGCCTACATTTTCGTTTGGCGCCTTTAGTTCAACCCAACATATAGTGACGAAATTTATTTTTCGTCACTAAATGTTACTAATTTTTTTATATTTAGTGACGAAATATAAATTTCGTCACTAAATGGTACTTTTTAGTGACGAAAAAATTTTCCTCACTAAAATTCGTCACTGAAAATACATTTTGTTGTAGTGAATAACGGTTTTTTTTTTCTTTCCTTTTGTATGTGAGATAGTATTACAGTTTTAACATTTTTTTTTTAAACTTTTTGTAGGAAAAAAAATAAACTAAAGGTATGTTATTTCATAATTTGCATGAGGATATTTTGGTACGCCAAAAATTAAAGACGAAATAGGGGAATCTTCTTATTAATAGTATAGATATATAAAATGAATATCTCTTTAGATAAACACAAAAAAAAAAAAAAAAAAAAAACCACCGCATACCCTTGGTGCGATGGTCACTCCACAAGTATAAGTGCTTATGGGGTGTGGGGGGCAAAGGTCGGGGTTCAAGTCTTCAGAAGAGAGTTTCACACACATATACACTTAAATTAGGTTAGAGTAGAATTTCTATTTTGTAAAAAAAAAAAAACAAAAAACAAAAAACAAAAAAATTGAAAATAATAGATGAGAAATAGTGAGATACATATATAAATTTAAGTGGGAATTTTGTAAGAGCACTTGCATCAGTAAGTGCAAAATAGTGCAAAATAGAAAAAGTGTTGAGATATGCACATTTTGACCAAAAAAACACTCACATCAGTGGGTGTAAAATTGTGTATAAATGCACAAGTGCTACAGTAACCGTGCATATATGCATGGTTACTGTAGCTCGTGCATATAATATTTTAGTATTTTTTTGGTAGTGTTGGATATGTGAGAGAGAGAGGGGTAGTGAGTAAGGAAATAATAAAAAATTGTAAAAAAATGAATATTTTATTGAATAAATGTGTAGAATAGATAGACTGATATGAGTGTTTTGTAAAAATTGGTGTGTAAAATAGAAAAAATAGGTTTTAGATGTAAAATAGAAGGAAACTTTTACACTTACTGATGCGGTTGCTTTAACTGTCATTCTATGGCTAAGCAAGGACAGGGGCGGTGTTAGGCATGGTTCTGTATGATTGTATGTTGTATTGTAGTAGGCTGTGGTAGTGTATTGTATAGTACAAGTATTAGTAGTATAAGTGTCTAAGTGCATATATCAGTATAAGTGCCTAAGTGCATATATCAGACTTGTAGGGTATAGTGTTAATTGAGGGATTTTGGTGTCATGGGCTATACGGGTTAGTTAGTTAGTGACAGTACAGAACAGTTAGAGTTAGTTAGAGGATTGTTGGTTATCATTGATAGCTGGTAGATGATGTAGAGATGTATAAGAGAAGAGGCTGTTGTAGACTGATCAATCAAGCAAGTATAATCTCAGTTCAATTCTTTTTTCCTTTCTCTTTCTCTGTTTTCCCTTTCCTCAATTCCTGGAGGCCCAGCTGACCTCGAATCCAGCTATACACAAGAACCATTGAATTCAACCTTAACAGGCGGAGACAGCCTACTAATTAATTAAAAACGTGATTTGTTAAGCCTGATGAGAACGTGTAACTGAAAGAGAATATATACCACAAATCCATTAAAAGTTAAGCACGCTGATCACCTGATTCTTTGTACCATGTACGTCAAATAATTTATATATAATTTTTTTTATTAGTTTATTTTATGCTTAAAAATAATTTTACATATATTGGCTAAAATCTTGCACACCCTTATCATAGATCAATACAACCTAAAACTAAACAACAATTAGACATTTAGTGTATTATTTATGTTAGTACGTAATTGAAGAAAAAAAATAGTAAAGTTAGCAATTGTTTAAATATTTGATTGGTTAAGTAGATATTTAGTGTAATATTTATGAATGGATGAATATGAATGTGGGGGTTAATGAATAATATAGTGTCAATACGTTGCATTTTGTCATTTTAGTTTAAAATATTTTTATAAAAATAATGAAAACTGCTTAAAAGTAATTAAATGTTATTCAAACTTAACAAAATAAAACAGTCACAATTAGCCACATTGACAATAGATAATAAAAACTAATAATAAACTATCATATAACGATTTTAAAATATGAAAACTCGTAGAAGTTGTAAAATTTCATATATTTGCATTTTTTTATGACTCAATATATTCAAGTTTTTTTTATATTAAATTTTATTTAATTAAAATTTTTTAATGGCCCCTTGAAAAAAATTCTTCGAGCCGCCGCGGCAAACAAACCTACAAAAACGAAGGTGAAAACTTCATGGAAATAAAGAGAAGCTGACAACAATCTTGAATTATTGGGTAAATTAGAGAATATAGAAAAGTACGGCAAGAGGAAGCAGCCTATCAGGGTACGTAGTTTTGCTCGTGATATAGCTAACACCTTCGGAGACATACCATGAAAAACATGCTCGAACACGGCCAAAAGCATTTGTCGCATATATACTACCATACGAAAGGTTGGTTTTTACACGGTTTGGGCAATGGGGAAAAGTCAAATGTTTGCTTATAAATAATGAAACAATTCATCTTCGACAGAGAAATTATTAGCTCTTTAAGGCAATTCGTAATAACCAAGAAAAAAAACTGAGATAACGAATAAATTAATCTTTCCTATACATATATGCAAAAATAGCATTGCTTGGATCACAATTATTACCTTAACAAATTGTGAAAAAAGTTACGTGATTTTAGCATTATTTGGCATGAAATTCATGTTGGTGTATATAACATGATTTTCTTATGTTGCGTGACACTCAATTCTTCAAAATTTGAGAATTATCTTTAAAAAAAAAATTTAATAAAACAAAGTGGTAGCTATTTGACTGAATCTGCCAATATTTACTTGCCAGATCATTATGACAGAGGAAAGAAAGTAAATTAATAGAAATAGGTTGCATGTGGAAAATATGTTATAATCACAAACCAAACATTTTGCTGCTTCACTTGTTCATACTCTTGAGTCCAACCCATTATAAATAGGTGCCTAGCTAGACAGTTTTCAATTAGAAAGAGAAGCAACTGAAACCTCCCATAACCCAACAAAAGAAAGAAAAAAAAAACACATTTACACTGTTCTTTCTCTCATTTCAAAGTAAAATACCAATAAAATAGCAATTTTCCTGTCTCTGAAGAGACCATGTACTCTGAGCTAAAAGCTAGTGAATCATCTATACTTATAAGTCATGACCAAGAATGGGTCATACAGATAAGTCGAGCCCTAGAGGAAGGCCTTCAAGACAATGATGAAGGTGTTCCTGTTAGCATCTTTAGCGTACCCAAAACCCTACTCTCTTTCAAACCAGAAGCATACATTCCACAACTTGTAGCCCTTGGCCCATACCATCACCACCGCCTCGAACTTCTCGAGATGGAACGCTATAAGCTCACTTCAGCTATGAGATTGCAAAAGAACCTCAAAGAAATCAAATTCCGTGACTTGGTTAACCAAATCGCGGAAAGTGATAGCTGCATCCGTGCTTGTTATCATAGGTTCTTGGAATTTGACCAAGAAACACTCTCTTGGATGTTGTCCATTGATGCTTCCTTCTTGTTGGAGTACCTCCAAACCTACTCCAAAAAAATGGAAGACTCGCTTATGCGAATAACTTCTAAGATGGCGCATTTGATTGACCACACGCATCGGAAAACGGCACACCATGCAGTCCTTAGGGATATTATCATGCTAGAAAACCAAATCCCTTTATTTTTGCTCAGAGAAGTCCACA